>OY728153.1:1523810567-1525060567 GCA_963277665.1 Viscum album
CCACTGGGCTTTTCTCTGGACCAAACCCAAGCTGAACTTCATCCTGTGAAGCTAGAACGGGATCGCCTTCACGAGAATTTCAAACTGATAGAAATTACTACTCGTGTGATGTTAGCCGAGCCTCCCTCGGATTCTCTCACCTTAGCACACCTTACACTTAGGTCCTATGCTGGTGTGATAAGGGGCTATGTAAGGAGACCATAACTACCTTGTGTAATCCTTTGTTTTAAATAAAAATTGGGATTTCTTCTTATGATGAAGTTTATGAATTTTCTAATGTCCGGATAAATACAGTATGCATATTATTAATGAATTTTAGAAAAAGGATATTTTAAAAATTATTATGTAAACCTTAAATAATTAAAAATGTGTAATGATTTTTGAAAAATGGTCTTCTACAATTATGTTCAGTAGGAAATTTAGAGTCTAATAAGATCAACTTAATTTTTGATGAATAGTAAATTATGAATAGTGATTTTATGCTTAGGATTAGTAATGTGACCAAATGGATTAGTAATCTCACTTAAAGAAGGTATTAATATAATCTAGGCACCTTGATAAGTAGTGTGATTCAATAAAATGGTTAAATAACGGTTTCATAAATTATCATTCAAGTATTTGTTTTTTTCGGGTGAATAGTGTTTTTTAATTAAAAATTAAATTAAAAATATTTAGAAAATTATTTTTATAAAATGTATTTCATTTTTGAACTCAGAGCATCGATATTATGTTAAGGTAAATTTTGGGGTTTTTTCTGAAAAAAATGAATTTTCGGTGAATAGTGTAATTATTTAAAAAATAGATTAAAAATATTTAAAAAATTATTTTTATAAAATGGAGTTCATTTTTGAAATCAGGGCATTGATATTTGATTAAGGTGAAATTTTGGGATCTTTCTGAGAAAGTTGAATTTTCAGTGAATAGTAAAAATACAGTTTTAGGGTTTCGGTATGTTTAATGACATCATAACTGTGTCATGATGATGTCATTAGATATTTTTAAGGGTTGTCTGGACAAGGGTGATGAATTATTGTTTTGGGGGCCCCATGTGGCCTAACTCCATGGTAAATTCCAAGGGAGAGCACATGGTTTTGAGAAAAGCACTTTTGAGGTGTCCCTTAGCCATTAATGCCTTGTCCCCTCACTTTCCCCTATAAATACCAAGTCATCCTCTCATCCATTTCGACTCCCCACTCTCCCCCAACGAATTTTTGGTCTCATTACCTCCCAAGGAGTACTCCCAAGGTGCCCCCAAGCCCTCAAGGCCCAAACCTTTGAGTTTTAAGAGTTACGTTTTAAGGTAAGGGATCCGACCTCTCTCTTCTTTTCAAGTAATCTCTTTTATGTCATTTCTTTTATACTCCATGTTCTTATGTTAAAGGATTTTCTTTTATACTCCTCCTACTGCCCTTTTCATGTTCATATATTGAGAGATCCCCTCTTATTCTCATTATTTCGTTTTATGAAGTTTTAAGTGGCGACGTTAGGCTGCCGAAATTTTTGTAACGGATTCTTTCTCCCTTCTCATTTTTCAAGATCTATTTTCATGTAAATTATTTCAAGTTCCTTTTTATTATGTTGGGGTATGATCTCTAAATTTATCATACTTATATTTTATTATAATATGATGACAGACCCTATTTGATCTCATCAATTCATTTTTGTTGAAGTTAAAGTTGCGCTGTTAGGCTGCCGAATTTCTAAGGGGTTCTTTAACCCTTCTCGTTTTCGAGATCTACTTTCATGTCAAGTCTCTCAAGTTCATTTTTATTATTTTGGGGTATGATATATATATCTATCATACTGATCATTTATGTTCATGTTATGAGAGACCCCATTTGATCTCTTCAATCCATTTTTGGGAAGTTTTAAGTGACGTCGTTAGGCTGTCGAATTCTCATAAGAGAAATCTTATTTTTGTCTTCCTTTCAAGTTCTTCATTTCATATGGTACATCTTTAAAATTTCATTACCATGTTCATATATCCTTCATATTTTGTCCCTATAATTTTTTATGGGTCATTTATGAATGTTTGACCCATGTCTCCTCTCTTTTCAATGTTTTCTAAAACCCCGAAACGTAGCCGTTATGCTGTAGGATTTTCATCTCAAAATGCTTCTCTCTTTTCTCAAAATTATTTTATGTTATAAAGTGAATACTCAAATACCTTATTTCTACAAGGTTATTCACATATATATCAAAATGTTCTATTTTAAATTCTGGGATTTACATACATGAAACCCACTTTCCCTTTCCGTGGGTTTAAAGTAACATAAAGATCATGTCTTTAAAGCAGTTTTTAAAACGTTATGATTACGAAATGAAACCCATTTCTTTTATGCTATATGGGTTGTTTATGAAATGATTGATGATGATATGTGTGGCTCGCATGATAATAAAGACATGTCAAGGGTGCGCCCAGATAGCGCTCCAATGCATTGGGTAAAGACTTAATCTCTAGAGATAACCATTTTTAACGACGCCTTGGTGAATAACCTTGGTAATTTTAACAACACCTTGGAGATAGGCCTTGGTGAAACGAAACGATTGTCAATATTAAATGTTGTAGCCACATCTCCAAGTTATGAAAAATGTTATTTTTATTATGATATGCCTCATGATTTCTTTCTCATGCCTTAATGTTCTTTTCATTTCCTTATTGAAGTATCTCAAGTTCACATGTAAAATGTTTCTCTTGTTTCCCTTACTGGGCCTTCTGCTCACCCTTTCTTTTGATGTATGTCCCCAGGTTATGAGATGCAGTAATGAACCTAGGATGAACTTAAGGAGAAGAATTTCAAGTGTTTAAGAAGAATGTTTTATGTTGTTTTCATGTATTATGTTCCTTGTTTCCAAGACACTAAACCTTAAAGATCCTCAGTTCCGTGTAATGGAATGAAAGTTATGTTATAAAAAGATGGGATGCTATACACATAGACCAAAAGACCTAAAGAAAACTCATTATAAGATGTTGATAAATAAGATTAATAGGATCAACATATGGTTTCAGCACCACCACTGATGGGGCATGCTCATCCTAACCTTTATGACACTCAATTAGATGTCTTTACGATTGCATATCTCTAAAATTCCAAGCGCATGACTTGTAATGCATTTCTATCAAGGGTATAAATATCATTGTATAGGGTAAGCAATAAAAAGTACACATATCTATACCCTAAAGACACGCCCTATAATACAAGGCTCACACATACAAGATCAATTCTAGCTTAACCTTCCCACTCTAGTCTAGTAAAGATATCACATGAGATCACATAACAGTTATATCATATCATAGTAGAATCCATTATTCATGGGCTATTCAAGTAGTATCACCAAGAATTTATATATTTTTTATTCACACTTTAAATGATCCAACCCTATATCATACCCAAAATATCAGTCAATAATATCAATCATGGGTAAGCATAAAAATTTTATGTGATCCCTACATGCCAAGAATGATTCATGAACACATGCCTCTTTCCACCTTGGTCCAAGATTAAAAACCCATAAACCATAAATCAATATAAAAATTCATCATATTTGACAAAGTAACTCAACTGTAAAAGCAAAAACAAAGAATAATGGTCACATCCCAAGAAACTTGGACTTATATCATATGTGGATTAGATACCCACAAGCACAAGATCCATACCAAGCCCCAAAAATATTTTATCTCCTATATACCAAAACCCAAATAATAATACAAATTAAAAAAAGGCTTTAATACCACTTTATAGAATCCTCAACCCAACTCACCTCTATTGTGACCAAGTTAGGTGTCACACAACTCAAGTGTGCCTCCATATACACTATAGGCTTCCAATAAGTGGATAGGGTCAATATATAATAATGGGAGACTAAACCCTCAAGTATAGATAAACATAATCACAACATAATAAATAACAAGTATCCATCACAATAATAGTGGTAATAAACAAATATCATAACTAAATGTCAACCAACACTAATTTCAACTCATGTTATATCAAAATGAACTATTTACATATCATACAATATATAAAACATGATAAAGATCCCTTATGGGTGGATCATATACAATTTATTCCAAAATAAAACAAGTAAATGGGGAATCCAAAACTAGTCTTGAGTATTGGCTCGGAAATATCTCCCAACTCCCACTAAGATCCACCAGCTCAAACATCCATAACTACAAGTCCCTTTCCTTTACTTAGGTCATGAAACAAAAAATTATACTCATGTATCAAGTTTCCCAAGAATAGTATAAGTATAACTCATTAAGCCACTACCACCAATGGTGTATCTGACAATACCAATAGATATAGGTGCATGATCAATGTGACATTATAGTAAAGTAAACAATAATAATTAAATAACCTATCACCATGTGGAGTGATCCTTCCAAACCATATGTGACCATACCTACTTAAAGAAGTGTTGGAGTGGGATGATATACCCATGGTATGAGTACACACCTAAATGATGAATTATGTATCAATCCTCATATAATACTTAAGGTTAATGATCTATCACCACTATTCATCACTAGGTGAATAATTTATCACTATCAAGGATCACAAGATAAATTATATTTTTTTGGACATACTAATGTTATTCCAAAAAATCCCAATATTTTATATTTTTAATGTTCAAAAAATTATAATTTGTTTTACTAATGATTTTATATTACGTGATTCCAAGTTAATAATTAATATTTTATCGAGTGTTATTTCATTTGTAATTTTTTTCAATCATGTGCTCTTCAAGTTTGAAGAATTTTTTACAAAGTAAATTATCTTACACACCTAAATAAATATCCTACGAGTGGACTTAAAAGTCATACTCTAGAAATTGTAAATCTTGGAAAGGTAAATTATATTATAGGAATTTTGAAATTTATTATTTAATAATAGATATATCTTACATCAAACTATAAATATATTAAAATGAAGAAACTTCATACATGAGAAAACTTCAACTGAAAAATGTCTTATGATGTAAGAGAAATATCTTATGAGAAGAAACTTCCAATTGAAAATGTCTTATGAGATTAAAAATTCACACACACTAGATATTTTGGAAAATTCAAGTATCACATAGAGTCTAAATATATCATATGAAAATAAAATCTCCTACACAAACTTGAAATATTCTACACCAAATAAATTATCCTACAATAAATCTCTAACACATTAAAATATTGTATGTCATAGAATATCCTATGGAGAAAAAATCCTACATGGTATAGAAGTCATTCTAGACTCAAAAATGTATTAAAAATTTGAATATTTCCTACAATAAGAAGGAATACTTATGATAAAGTCATATAATTAGAAGAAAATCATATTCTAGAGTCTTCACCAAGACAGAAGTCTTATAAAATTTTCTAAGACCCAAACTTAATTTATTTTGACTCAGTAATTTGATTGTAGTTTCATTAATGATAAAATGATCTCTTCATAGATATTGAAGATCCTTTTGATTTTTTAAAGTGTATATTGATTCATAGGAAGACCGGTTTCTTCTACATTCTATTTTTTATATTTTTTCAAGGCATTTCTTATTATTTTATCTTTCTAGGAGAAGTCCACTCTTACTTTTTTTATCAGAAATGTAGTTATCTAAATGAGGAAGTACCAAGTTAATGTGAGTTTCTCATTCTAAAAAAGATAGTATTTTTTCAAGGAGGATTATAACTGCAATCAATATCTATTTATGGAGATGATAACATTCAAAAAATAAATAATTAAATATTATAGGTATTTTATTTTATTCTCAACTATTTGAAGATATAAGTTGTCTATTAAACAAGAGAAAAAACACTCTGATCTTCTCACAAAATACAATTTTTCTTCTTTCTCTACTCAATATTTTATTTAATTTAATGAATAAAAATAAGAGAAAAAATTATTATTGTTCTTATGTTTTCTTTACATCTACTACAGCTAAAGAGTTTGTCAAATATACACTTTTAAAACAAATTTATCCTCTGAATATATTCATATACTATAAGTTGTTGCTTGAAGCTATTTGTTGAATCTATTATCTTTTATATATATATTTCTCTGTAAATTATACACTAGTGAAGACCATGGAAAGGTTTTGTAAAGATATTTCCTAATTGAAAGCTCTTGGATCCTTTGTACCAAGTGACAGCTACTTACACTCAGCTGGGCAGCCCCTGGGAAAAGGGATGGTTTATTAAAAATCACCAAACCTACATTTGGGTGTTAGTGGAGTCAATTATGGTAATCTCCTCTTACCACGAACCATAATAAATCTTTGTTTCATGCTCTCTATTTATATTTTATTTCCTATATATATATATATATGTTTAATAGGTAAGGAAATATTCAAATTAAATTTAAGGAGGGTTGTTTTGTTTGATGTAAAAAATTTAAGAACTCAATCCACCCCCCCCCCCCCCCACTTGATTCATTGTGAAACTCCCTTGGGAAAACAATTGGAATAAAATAAAGATACTTTTTAGTTATCAACTCTTATCAATTTAAGTCTTGATGATCATTCTCTAACTTTTTTAAATGACTAAAATAAAGGAAAAAATTTTTATAGTTAGGGGTCCTTACTATGGATAAAACTATAATTGTTGGAAGGCTCAGATGATTATATACTTAAAGAATCTTAGGTTAAGGGTCTACATGAAGGTTATTAAACCTTTCAAATTTTATTTATGAGAAATAGAGCTATGGAGTATTAAACAAGAATTTGAGTATGACCTGAACTCTAAATCAATGAATTCTATAATATGTGGTCTTGGTCCAGATGAGTTTAACAATATTTCGTAATTTTCTACTGCTCGTGAGATGTGGGAAACCATCTCTATTTCAGATGAAGGGATAGTCAATGTTTTACAATTAAGGTATATTATTACTAATCTAAAATTCAATACCTTCAAAAATGCTTAATGGTGAAATCATTTACCCTAAATGAATAGAAAACTCATATAAATTTTCAATAATGTTAATTTTTTTGGAACTCTTGTTCTTGAATCTGATCAGGCATTAAAATTTCTAAGAGTTGTTCTAGATAAATGGAATTTTATCTCTACTACTATAAGAAAATCCACTCTATTTAAGGATCTTAAAATGAAAGAGTTTATTGGAACCTTGATGATGTATAAATCCAAAATATAATCTCAAGAAAGTGATCATAATTTGATCAAAAAAAGAATACTACTCTTAATTTTTTTACTTAAAAGGATAAAAATAATTCTAAATAAAACTTATTATATGACTCATTTATTGAATGAAATTCCAATTGTTCAGATTCTGATAATGAACTTTCTTGGTTAACAAGAAATTTCAACAAGTTATATAAGAATAGAATATCATTTATAAAATACTTCAATAAGTATAAAAAATGGATGGAAATGTAAAGGAGGTCAGGTGTTATGAATACAAGAATCTCAGGCACACAAAACCTAGTTGTCCTTGGTTGAAAGAAAATAAAAAAAATTAGAAAATAAGTTCTCACAAAAATATGATAATAAGAGGAAAGAAAATAAATATATGAAATACACATGAAGTGATTCTAAATACTCCAATGATTACTCTCATTCAGAATCAAATACTGAGAAATCTAACAAGAAATACAACATGTTCTTCATGGAACAAATTGAAGAGGTAAAATCATTTTATTCATCTGGTCATGAATCTAATTATGAATCTAAAAACTGCTCATGTGAAGAAGTAAATTAATATTTTTCAATTTTGGAAGAAAAATATGAATCTTTTAAAAATAATAATGATTCACTTAAAAAATATCTTGAGCCTATTAACTATGAAAAATAATATTTTTCAAAATATATTTCATAATTAAAAAAAATGGATACATTTGTTTCCACCTTTATTGTCCATGACACCAAAATCAAATAATTATTTGAAGAGGAAAGTCCAAGAAAGATTTTGAAAGTGTATTTACTAAGGGAGAGGATCAACTCAACCAAATACTTGGAAAGAACAAAGCAAACAATGGAAAACAAGTCATTGAATGTAATGGTGAAAACCCAAAATTTTATAGAAATTATTTTATGCTTGGAAAAATAAATAAAAATTTGTCTACAGTTTTTTTTCACTTTGTAATAAATGGACATTATGCTAATAATTTCAGTCTAAGAAATCTCCATTTTTGGGGGTTTTAAATATGAAATTTTTTAAAAAAACTTATCAAAAACTAAAGCTATAATTTTTGGACATCATAAATATATTTGGGTTCCTAAATATTTAATAGCTAAGAATATTATGCCTAAGATCATTTGGGTATCAAAAATTCTTCTTCTTTAGTCTCTTTTTGCAGGGAAAATATACAATAATTTCAAAGATAAATGGTATATGGATAGTGGTTGTTCAGGAAATATGAGTGGAGACTTTGAAAACTTCCACTCATTATCAAAGGTTGATGGAGGCTGTGTCACATTTTGTGATAATACTAAAGGAAAAATTCTTGGATTTGGGTCATTTGGAAATATAGACTTAGTCCTAATCCACAAAGTTCTTTATATTAGAGTTTTGAAGAATAACCAGATATGTATTTATCAAATTTGTAATGGTGGATTTTTATTTGATATTTATAACAATTCTTATTCTGTTTTCAAAGATAAAATACTTAAGTTTAGAGCACCTATAATTGAAAATGTTTTTACTCTAGATGTTTACTTTGTGTAAACAAAATATAAACTGTTTGAATTATAAAATTAATAAATCTTTCATTTGGCACATAATTCATGGGAATTACAGTGTTTATTCTTTGAGAAAATTGTCTAAAAGGAATCTGATTTCATATTTACCTCAACTTAAATTGGATAAAAAGAAGTCATGTGATGCATGTCAAATTAACAATCAACGCAAATCTTTCTTTAAACTAATAAAATAGATTGTTACTTCCAGACCACTAGAACTTATACACATTGATCTATTTGGACCATATAGGATAGAAATCCTTAGTGTAAAATCATTAGTTTATTGATCACATTTTTGTTGAGAACTCGACAAATTTAATTATTTTTAACACCTATAAACTATTGGTATCATGGTAAGTAAGAGTATCAAATTCCATAAGAAATGAAAAAAAATTGAATGACTAGAACAAATAAAAACATATAAAACAAAAGTTAAATAGTGAAAAAGTGATTGTGATGTAAATTGTGAAAACAACTGGAAAAGTGGCAAGAAACAGATGAGGTTAGGGAATTAGACTACACTACATTAACTAAAAAAGTTTCCTACACTAACTATAAGCTATCACATCTATGTTAGTGCTGTAAAGAAGATGTGTTGAGCACCTAACTGCCATTAATTTTTTATCACAACACAATGAACTCTCCTTAGTAAATACTTGTCAATCAAAACTGAGTATATAATTAATTCATTAATAGAGAAGAGTATCATAAACCTTTTTGTAATTTTCGGTACTTCAGTTGATGAACAGAGGTAAAGTATTCACTATCATCAACCATTGGTATGTATAGTAATGTAAAAATTATTTTAATTAAGAATGAAGAATATAACATTAAGCAAAACATTCATTGAAATGCAAGTAATGACAAAAGAATAACAGTAAAAAAAATTCAATGCATTACAATCTGAAGCCCTAAAAATTTTTATTCACTCATCGGAGTAGAAGCCACAAATGTATTCACGAAATACATCAAAAGAATTGAATAATAGGAGAAACAATAAAAATAGAGAGGAAACTTCTATGTGGAAGATGATTTCTTCTTAATCTCAAGCTCCCACTATTTGTTGCCTTTGTTCAATTGGTTTTACTTTTTGGGATTTAAAAGAAAATAATGTTCTATTTTTATCAATCTTTTGAAAACTAGTTTAAAATGAAAATACTACCAAAATTATTTCATTAAGAATTGGTCATAGAGGAGAGTTTGAGAATCATGAATTCAATTCTTTTCACTCAAAATATGATATTAAACACACTTTTTTCAGCACCTGGGACACCTCAACAAAATAGTGTTGTTGAAATGAGGAATAGGACTATATAATAAATTACTAAAACTATGTTATGTGAATATATAATTCCTACTCATTTTTGGGAAAAAGCTGCTAACATAGCATACTATGTCATTACCGGAGTTTTAATAAGGTTTATATTGAATATAAAACCTTATGAGTTGTGGATTAAAAGAAAACAAAAGGTTGGGTGTTTCAAAGTTTTTAGATGTAATGTTTACATCTTAAACACAAAAAATAATCTTGGTAAGTTCAATCCAAAGGTTGATGAAGGAATATTACAAGGTTATTCTACCACTTATAAATATTATAAAGTTTTCAGAAAAAATTCAAGGATAGTTAAAGAATATATTCATATGAAATTTGATGAAAGTGTTCACTTTGATCATAAGAAAATTTAAGTTGATGATCTAAGTGATTATATAGATAACTTGAGACTTAAATATCTTTTTGAGGATAAAAATGATGATGATTTGAAACTTTATCAAGAATAATATAAAACATAAAGGTTAGAAACCAGTGAACCTGAGAATGTGTTTCCTTGATAGTCTAGGAATATTAAAAACCATCCCTTAGAAACTATTACAAGAAGCCTAAATGAGGAAGTTATGACTAGAAAAAGTGTAGGAAAATTAACTGAATTTTCTGCCTTTTTCTCACATCTTAAACACAAAACAATATAAGAATCCTTGAGTTATGAGAGTTGGTCATTAGAAATGGAATAATAGTTAAACCATATCAAGAGAAACAAGGTATCAGAATTATTTGATAGACCCTCTGATTATCCAGTTATTAGAAAAAAATAAGTATTTATAAATATGTAGGATGATCATTGTGTAATCACTAGGAATAATGCTAGATTGGTAGTTAAAGGTTATAATTGAGAGTAAGGAATGGAATATGAGGAAAAATTTCCCCCACAATTAGATTAGAAGTTATTAGGATTATTTTATCTTATAAATCTCATATGAAAATTAAAATTTTCTAGATGGATATTAAATCTATTTTTCTAAATGGTTTTCTTATAGAAGAAGTCTATGTTGAACAGCTTTTGGTTTTTGAAAATTCTATTTTTCTAAATTCTTTTTTCAAACTTATTATATAGTCTTAAACAAGTACTAAGAGCTTGGAATGAAAGGCTAAGTTATTTTATTTTTTAAAATTTTTTTATGTGGGTTTGGAAAACCTCATTTTATTTAAGAAAACTACATCAAAAAAATGTTTTTCTTGTAAAAATTTAGGTTGATGATGTGATTTTTGGACAAAAAAATTAAAATTTTTGTAATGGTTTTTCAAAACTCATTCAAAAAGAACTTGAAATAAGAATAATAGGAGAATTAAATTTCTTTCTTGGATTTCAAATTTATCAAAAATATTTTGGGAATGTCTTGAATCCAAGTAAATACATAAATTCTTTACATAAAAGGTTTATACTTGAAAATGGTAAGATACATGAAACCATGGGTGTAAATATGGCCTGATTTCCTAACTAGGCCTGACATAAAAAAGCCCAACCCTGGCCAGGTCATTCCAAGGGGTAGGTCAGTCCAAGGGGTCAGCCCAAAATCCCAGCCTGATGTCCCACCCTGCAAGCCTGGATCAAGACCAAAACAACACAAAAATATTGTTGGAAAACTTATGATATGGGAGACTCAAACCCACTACCCTTGTCTTCCAAGGTTGTGCATGGACCAACTATTCCAAGTGTTGTAGCTATTTTAAATGTGTGTGTGTGTGTGTGTGATATTTATAATTATATATCAATTTTATAAAAAAATATTATAATATTAATTTCAACATATATATATATCATTTGATATTAATGTCCCGATCTCCCATGCACATGTCCTGGCCCGACTAACCCAAACAGACCAAAATTATAAGGTCGTCCTGAGGTTGGGCCTGGGCTAAGGTACAATATTGTTCAGGACAACCTGGCTGGATATGAATAATGCCTTTTGGCCTGATGTTTTTAGGGTGAAACTCAATCGGGCTCATCCTAATAGGGCTCGAGCCAAGCTAGGTTGGGTCATTTTTAGAACTTTATATGCAACCCCTATGAGTTCTAACATAAATCTTAACTTGTATAAAGCTGGGAAACCAGTAGAAAACAAGCTATATCAAAGAATAATTTGGATCTTGCTATATCTAACTACTTGTAGACCATATATTATGTTTTCAGTATGAATTTGTGTAATATTTCAAGAAAACCCTAAAGAGTCACATTTAACTACTATCAAAAGAATTATAAAGTATTTCAAAGGAACTAGTTCAATTTCCTTTATCTTTCCAAAAACATTTGGAATTGATTTGATTTCATATTATAATGCTGATTTTGGAAGATGTAGGTTGGATAGAAAAAATACTTCAGGTACCTATCACTTTTTAGTAAAATCATTGTTTTCTTAGTCAAGTAAAAAATAAAAATTTGTTACATTATCATCAATTGAGGTTGAATACATCATAGATCATAGTTGTTCTACATAAGTGTTGTAGATGAAACACGCTTTAATGGACTTTAGGTTCAATTTTGATCATGTTTCAATCAAATGTGATAACACTAGTGTTATCAATATTTCAAAGAATCTGATAAATCATTATAGAAATAATATCATAGATTTAAGACATAACTTTTTATGATATCACACAAGGATGATATTTTACTTGACTTTATAAATACTAAAAATAAATTAGCAAATATTTTTATAAAACCTTTACCTACTGAAAGATTTTATTTTATTAAAAATTAATTAGGATTATTCAAATTTATATGGTTTTTTTTACTTTTATACTATTTCAGATTCAATTGATCATTCTATTTATTATAATTAAGCATTCAGATTTTACTATTGAAATCCTTTTTTATTTATTCTAAAACCTTTTTCATATCACTAAGGGACACACAACACTATTAGTTTTAAGGAATTATGTTTTTATTTTTTCATGTCACTTTAAGTGACTCCTTATTTTCTTTTCAAAATATTGTATCAATATGTTGGATTAAAAAAATCGATCTTTTGAGAAAATCGGAGTTTTATATCTTGAATTTGAACCATTCACACATTATAACTAGAATATTTAAACCTCAGGCTTCTTCTCTTTGATGACCATGAAAAAGATAAAGAGAGAGAAAGATACTATTACTGGTAACTCAAAGAGAACCAAAGTTACGCAAGGTTTTATGTGGAAAGGATATTGATTTCAGAAGTCTATATCGTACATACCTATTGGTGAAGAAATTGTTAAACTTCCAAGGATGGGAGATTTTTTTTGAAGGACAAATTTTTTCTGTGAAAAGGAAGTTAGAGGCTTCTACGAGCATACCAGGTTTAGTTTTTTTGAGAATGAGGACATGGTTATTTCAAAGGAAAACAAAAAGTTGTTTTTTATTTATTTAGGGGAGTTATATGGAGTGTTTCATTGCCTTCATGAGGGAAGTTATTGGTTCAATCCCTCTCTTGTTAGTTTAGATTAAGTACATCTTTCTAAGATAATGTATTCTCTGTTTGGAGCTTCGATTGTTGAGAAGAAACTTGTTAAGTATCTTGAAGCCATGTAAAATATTTTAGTCAAATTCATTCAAATGAGGATTTCCCAACATAATGGAGAATTTGAAAATGTCTTGTTTCAATTCATTTATCTTCTCTATATGTTTCTCATTGAGAATAAGTTTAATCTGCTTGGGTATATATTATGGTATATGCACCACATTCATAATAATATTTTGAGTTTTTATCCATCCACAAGGATTCTAACTCTAGTGTTTGAAAGAAATGAAGTGAAGATGAGTGAAGTTATGGAATCCAAGTGTCATGGTTTAAACTTTTTAGAAGATTTATTTCTAAATAATATTGGTAATTAATTGAGATATTCTTTGAAAAAACCTGTTTCTTTTTGAGTTAAAGATAAATTTGAAGATGATTCTACTAATGTTGATGGGGAGCATTCTATGAATGTTTATGGTGAGCGTTCTCTTCCTAAAGGGTAGGTATACAAACCAGATTTACTCGGTACAAAGAGTAGAGAAGCTAATACATGATAATATTTTCAAGATGAGAAACATTATTTTGTGGCTAAAATAGTTCAAGATGAACATGTTATACAAGCAAGGAATGAGCTCAAATATTTTCCATAGGAAACTAAAGCTCCTCTATAAAGAAGAAATAGGAAAGTACTCTCTAATAGAATTTCTTATCCTATTGTTAAATCAAGATCTAGGTTTGGGAAATATTTTTCACTTGTATATTATGTTATTTATAATCAGATTGAGGTCCGGGTGCTAACTGGTGATATAGATGCACCTCAAAGACATGAATAAGTGGTTTATACTACTAATAATCAGAGATATCTATATAAATTAGCTTTAAATTATACTCTTAGGAATCTAGTAGTCGTTCAAGGTGGTGAGAAGTAAATCCTAGAATTTCTAATTAATGCATGTGCTTGTGTTGAGATACCTGGAGTCGGTGTAGCTGTTGATATGTTTTCAAGTAAAAGTGAAGAAGTTTTAATTGGTCACACTCTTGATAAAGTAGTAGTTAAACCTATAAATTATGTTAAGAATTAAATTATTGTCTTGGATGAGGAAGTGAATAAACTCCTTTGGTTTTGAAATCCAAAAGGAGAGTAATGAAGATTTAGACTTCCCTTAATGATGAAGAAAGGGGAGAAGCATCCTTGGAAAACAAAGATGAAAGTAACACTAAATTAAATGATTAAATTCAAACTTTTCCTGAAAGATTTTTTTTCTAAATTCAGATTACTGAAAGAATAAATGGTTGGTTTAAAGGATAATATTAAATATACAAAATAATAAGTGAAGGTAATGAAATAAATCACAATTTTTAAGCCTTATTTTGAGTAGATGATTGTTGAGTTCATGTCTAAAACGAATTTTTATCTAATGAAGAAAATGATGATAGCTCAGTTTGATTTCATCAAAAGGATTCCACCTATACAACCAAACCAATTCTCTAAGGAAAACTTTTAAGTGTTGAATATTTTTTTGAAAACCCAATATTATATTCCTATAGTTTTTTATCCTATTTAGATAGGTTCATTATAAAGACCCAGTCTTAAAACATTACATAATCTTGAATTAAATGAATAATTCACATTGAGGATATTTTTAGATTTAGAGTTTTAGATAATTAGGCCATAACTATTACAATACATTTCAAAAAATTACAAAGTAGACACTTCTACTCAGTTTCCATTTTTTCATAAAATAAAAACTCTTGAAAAAAAGATTCTGGTCTAGTACCATATTTTAGACCGCATGACTTTTCCTTGATCCCATCCTTGACCCTATTCAACTTTAATTCATGTGAAAAACATTTCAAAACTTGGGATGAGAATAAAAATCTCAGTAAGCATTATAAAACAAATAAAGAAAACATTAGTTCATCAATACATAAATAACATAAACTTTTTAATATACCTCATGAAATCATAAGATTTATTAATAACACAATGTAATCATAAATCATAAAGGTAACTTGTTTCATCCATAATATACTTACGTTATAGCATTCACGGATACGTAGGGAGTTACATTTGGAATACCCATCATAGTATATTCCCTAAATCTCTTAGGAGAAACATTCATGTTTACCTCCGTCATGTTACCCAATGCATTGGAGATCTATCTAGGGCTCCCCCATCCTAGTTTTATCACGGAACCACCTGTATATGTAAACAATACCCAAGAACCACAACATATTCATAACACATAAAACAAACATAAAGGAAAGATAACATTTCCACATTTTAATCACAATATATCATTTAAATATATTGACATAACAAATCCATTATCAAAACTATTTTCAAAACCAAAATACATAAAAGAGTATATGGTATTTATTTTCCTTTTAAAAACATTATGACTTGTTAAGGAAGACAAAGATCAAATAATACTCGTGGCAAGGGAAAGGTTGTTGTCACCATGTACGTTAAAAAGAAACATTCCTTTTTTTCATTTAGTAAAATTATACATAGAAAAAGATTCTCTTTTAATGAAATTAAAAGTCAAAGTGGTTTATACACCATATAAAAGAAAGTCATGTATAAAACAAAATATGCCTCAATGAAAGGATATTGAGACGAAGTCCCTTATAGAGATCATTTTGTAAATAAAATAGATCGATTATGCGTATTAACTATAAGCACACATAAATAAAGTATAAATACATGATAATATATAAAAATTCATTTCTCACATAATCAAATAATGACATAAATAATAAAGATAAGATCAACCCAAATAATGGGAATTGAGTTAAGAAGTTCCCTTACCTCGTGTCTGAATTGACCCGTTCGTTCTTTAATCTCATGAATAATAAACTAAATTTAATTTATACTTTTTTAAGAACCTTTTTCAAGTTTATTATTCCTTTTATATCACTTATTACCATGTTATAAACATTATGTAATCATTTAAGTTAATAATTTTCGTTTTGTCGATATTTGGTACTTGAGTCAAAAATGAACTTCTTATAATTACAAGTTGTTCATATGGTCAAAATTCCATTATCTCCAGAATGATATTCATGATATAGATATCATACATATAATATATATGTATTTATAATAGTACAAAACATTTGGAGATAATAAATGAAATGCATCATTCATGGAGACGATAAGCCGTACCTACGCATTAACGCTACTTTCATTTCTATTTCATATTTAATAGAATGAAAAATTAATGATACATAGGTATATTATAATTCTAGTATAATATCATATATAGTTTCATTAACTCCATAATTTATACATTCCATGTATGGCATGAATGATTCATGTCACTTTGAGGGGGTGGTAGTCTGCACTTCCTCAAATGAAATTATCGTGTTTACCCATTATGGAAACCATAAAGGTATGATATAAATGAAAAATACAGAAGTTTAGAGATAATATAAATATAATATATATCACATATAATTATATTTTCTATCATAATGGAAATCATGGGAGGATTTAGGAGATAATTAAACAATCATTGTTTTGTGAGGCGTTAGTTTGTCATCCACAGAAACGGTATGTTCTTTACCCATTAGATAGAGGCGTGTGTAAGTGTAGTTCGAATAATTTTCATAAAAACAACCTAGTATATTGAGGATAATTTTTTTTTATAAAATAAAATAATAAAAATATTTTAGGGGGTTGGATAAGTAAAAGAAAAGAAAAGAACTTAAGAGAAGACGTTACCTTTAAATCAGGTAACTCCCTTTGGTTTGAACCAAAAATATTTCTTGAAGTGACTTCTGCCTAAGGTAAGGCTTCTAGGTGGAATAGATGTATCTTGAGAGATTATTTGAATAGAGTTTGGATGATACAAGGGGCTTGAGAGGTGTGATTAATGGGTTAGAGATGATGTCTTTTTATAAGGGGGATGAGGGGCTCTTTAGAGAAGTATAAAAATATTATTTTATTATATAATGATTTTCGGTTTCTAAAAAACTAAAACTTATTAAATTAGAAGATAAGATGACTCTTGTTTGAAATAAAATTATCCAATAATAATTTGATAGGTTTTGGATATTGTTTTAATTTTTATAATCTTATTTATTTAAATCATTCATTAATGAGGTAAACACTGCATCATTACTGTGTCATAAATAATTTTATTTATTTGATGTCTACAATTTATAAATAAAATATCATGTTGTGGGAAATATTTTTAGATTTCAAATGAATATTTATAGTCGAATAGATAACTTATATAACCCTATGTAAAAATATATTTACTAAAAGATATATGTTTATGTCATTTTTTTCTTTACTTTAAATTAATTAATATAAAGTGTCATTATCATTCCCAAGTGACTCCATGGGGCCCCAAAATCGACCCAAGGATGAACATGGTCAGAAATGTATCCACCAATAGGATTAGAACACATGTTAGGGTAATTTAATATTATTATAATAATATTTGTTTACCCTTATTTACCAGATTTACCCTTTAACCATGGTAAATAAAATATTTACCAAAGTAAATATTCATAATGTCTAAAAATAGAAGTTACCTATTTACACAATTTATACCTTATGATTAAAAATATAGAATCCATTTTTCCAAATTCAAAACACAGAAGTGGCAGAAATTAATTTAAAATTAATTCCCGTTGTCAAAACAAAAAACGTGTTTTTAAGAAATAATAACTATCAAAAGATTGACACTTGTTTATGTCCAATTTCATAGTGAAATTACTTACAATTATCAAAATTGGATTAAATGGTAAAAATATAATCTAATTCCACTTTAAAACCAATTAAAAATATAATTTAACTATATAAATAAATTAGATTAAAAGGCAGTTTTGAATTAAAATACAGTATTTTTCACTATTTCATTAAAAAATGAACATTATCAAAAAATTCCAAAATTTCATCCAAAGTAAATTTCAATGTCCTGATTATAAAGAAATGTATTATTTTGTCAAATATAATATATAAAAGTGACAAATACTAGATTTAAAAATGGTTCACCATCAAAAGGCGGTAAATCAGCCTTTTAAAGAATATTAGAGTGTTTATGCTTAAAATAGGATTCATTCACATTTTAAGATTCTAACTTTTATTGGATAAATGTAAAAACATTTAACAAACATGTATAATCATATTTTAGTATTTTATTTTCATTCCTTCCATTACAATGGCTAGGCGTTAACTACAATTTAAAACAATAATACGATTATATTATTTTTTGGTATAAATCAATGTTGTGTGCAACATAAGATTTCAAAGAAACTCATTGTTGTGTATCGCGTACTCCATATAACATAGAATCCCCTTTAAAGTAAAATTAATATTTAATTCACAAATATTAATATGTATTAAAATATCAGATTTCTTTATTTACCTGGGTTGTTACATCCTTCCCCCTTTTGGAAATTATGTCCTCACAATTTTCATTCAATTATCAAATAAGTGGGGGTATTTATCCCTCATAGCATTTTCAGATTCCCGCATTGACTTTTAAACCATATGGTTTTTTCACAAAACCTTTACCTGATGAATTACCATATTCTACAACACTTTCTCTCTTCAGTCAAGAATCTATACTGGTTGTTCCTCATAAGAGAGATTCTCTTCCAACAGAACTACCTCTATGCTAAAAATATGAGATGGATCTGGAAAATACTTTCTCAACATTGAAACATGAAAAACATTGTGTACCTAGGATAAAATTGGAGGTAAATCCACTCTGTATGCAACTGGTCCAACTTTCTCTAGGATTTCATAAGGTCCAATGAACCTCAGACTCAACTTTCCCTTCTTACCAAAATGCATCACACTTTTCCATGGAGAAACTTTGAGAAAGACATGATCACCTATCTCAAATGAAAGATCCTTCCTCCGGTTATCTGCATAACTTTTCTGCCTACTCTGATCTGTTCTCATGTTCTTCTGAATCAACTGAACCTTTTCTGTCATCTCTTCTACCAATTATGGTCCCATCAGCTTCCTTTCAGCTACTTCATCCCAAAAGCTGGAGTTCGACACCACTTCCCATATAATGCCTCAAATGGAGCCATCTGTATACTGGAATGAAAACTGTTATTATAAGAAAATTCAACCAAAAAAATATGTTGGTCCCAACTTTCTTGGTAATCCAGGGAACAAGCACATAACATATCCTCCAAGGTCTGAATTTTTCGTTCTGACTACCAATCTGATTGAGGATGAAAATCTATACTAAAATTTAATTTAATACCCAACGACTTCTTAAGGTCTTTCCAAAAGTTAGAAGTAAACCTAGGATCATGATCAGATACAATGGAGAGGGGAACTCCATGCAACCTGACTATCTCTTTAACATACAATCGAGAAATTTGATCTGTGGATAAAGTATCTCGAATGGGAAGGAAATGAGCAGATTTAGTCAATCGGTCAACTATAACCCAGATTGAATTATTACCTCGAGATGTCTTTAGTAATCCCACAATGAAGTCCATGGATATATTTTCTCATTTCCACTATGGCACCGGTAAAGGATGAAGCATCCCTTTTGGTAATTTCCAATCTGCTTTAACCTGCTGACAAGTCAAACACTTCACAGTAAAGTCAGCAATATATCTTTTCATTCCATACCACCAGAATTACTCTTGAAGATCTCTATACATCTTATTACTTCCAAGATAAACTGAAAACAGAGAACTATGAGCTTCACATAATAACTCTTTATTCAACTGTGAATCACATGGCACAAATAATCTCTTCCCAAACCTCACAAAACAATCATTATCAAAGTTAAAATTAGGCAACTTGCCCTTCTGAACCAACTCTACATTTTTTTGTAACTCACTTTCTTCCTTCTATGCTTGCTTAATTATTTCTGATAGATATGATTTCACTGACACCTAAAAAAAAATGGAGGAATTTCCTGCACCAACAACTTTTACTCCAAACTTTGTAAAATATTTAATCAAAGGATCTTGTTCCAAACGTAACAAGGTTAATGAAGTATTACTTTTTCAACTCAAAGCATCATCCACTTTATTTTCTTTTCCTGGATAGTAATGAATCGTGCAATCAAAATCCATGATTAATTCCAACCATCTCCTCTGTCTCATTTTCAATTCTTTCTGAGTGAATATATACTTCAAACTTTTTTGATCATTATATATTTCACATTTTACTCCATAAAAATGATGTCTCCAAATTTTTAAATAAAAAACAACAGCAGCTAATTCCAAATCATGTTTAGGGTAATTTAACTCACAAGGTTTCAACTAATGTGATGTGTAAGAAATTACCTGATCATTCTGTATAAGGACACAACCAAGTCCTTTCAACGAAGCATCGCTGTAGATAACAAACTCACCATTTTTGGAAGGTAATTCCAAAATAGGATCATTCACCAATATTCTTTTAAATTCCTAAAAACAATCATCACATTCTTTTTTCCAAATGAACTTAACACGTTTTCGAGTTAACTTAGTCTGTGGGATAGATAACCGTGCAAAATTTTCAACAAACCACTGGTAATAACCTACCAAACCAAGAAAACTACGGATCTCAGTTATATTTGTGGGTCTTGGCCATTCTTCAACAACTTTTGTTTTATAAAGATCAATAGTTATGACATATTTAGAAACAATGTGACCAAGGAAAGAAATTTGTTGTGTGACCAAGGAAAGAAATCTTTTGTAACCAAATCTCACACATGTTGAATTTCCCATACAGTTTATTTTCTTTTAAGGTTTTCAAGAAAATCCTTAAATGACTTTCATGTTCCTCTTTACTTTTTGAATAAACCAAAATATCATCAATGAACACAACCAAAAACTTATCCAAGAACTCATGGAAAATTCTATTCATAAGATCCATGAATACAGTAGGTGCATTGGTTAACCCAAAAGGCATAACTAAAAATTTATAATGGCCATATCTAGTACAAAACATGGTCTTAGAAATGTCAGCTTCCTTTACTTTCAACTGATGGTACCCCGACCACAAATCAATCTTCGAAAAATACTGAGATCCTTGGAGATGATAAAAAAAATCATCAATATGAGGAAAAGGATACTTGTTCTTAACAGTGATGTTATTCAATGCTCTATAATCAATGAAAAGTCTCATTGAACCATCTTTATTTTTAACAAACAAGATAGAAGCACCCCATGGTGATGTGCTATGTTGAATGAAACCTTTATCTAATAACTCCTACAATTTCTTTTTTAACTCTAAAAGTTCAATTTGTGCCATTTGATAAGGAGGTTTTGAAATTGGCTTAGCATCAGGAACTTAGTAAACAGTAAATTCAACTTCCTGATCAGGTATAATACCAGGCAACTCATCTGGAAAAACATCAAGGTACTCATTTACCACTGGAACATCATTAATCTGAATAGTTCCATTATTTTCAACAATATGTGTAAGGTAACATTCATTTCCATATTTTACTAGTTTCTCAGCTTCCTGATATGTTATCAAAAGTAGGGGTTCATTATTGTACACAAATTGAAAATATTTCTGAAACAAAGCTATTTAGCTCAGCATTCAATATTATCTTGATAAACAGAAACCCAATCCATACCCAAAATAACATCAAACTCTAATAGAGGAAAAACAATAAGGTTTTCAGGTATATTCTTTCCACACACAAGGACAAGAAGGTTATTATAATTTCTTTTTGTCTCAAAATTTCCCCCTGTCGTTTTTACCATAAGTTCAGGATTCATATCTTGATATGGAATTCCCAATTTATTAGAAAACTTATTAGAAATTAAAGAATGTGTAGAACCTGAATCAAACAATACTTTTTCATAATCTGAACAAACAAATAGTGTACCTGATACTACTTCATTTGATGGACCAACATCTACTGAAGTAGTTGCAAAGGATTTCACCACCCCTTTCTTCTTGTATTCTAGATTCTTTCCCTCAGTTTAGTTCTTCTTTGTACACTCATTTTCATAATGACCCATTTCATTGCACTTAAAAAAATTTATTGACTATAAATCAGATTTTGTCTTACCATTAACCTAATATTTTTCAGTGCAATTACGAGCCTCATGTCCCATTTTACAACATCGGTAGCACTTATCAGAACTCGAAAGACATTCCCCATTATGTTTTTTACCATAATTTTTACAAACTATAAACTTAAGTTTCTTACCATCATACATTTTTGAAGAGCTCTTCCCTTTTGTCTGCCACCTCGACCTCTTATTCTACTATTTTTCAAAGAACACCTGATCATCAGCAAACTCCATTTCCACCTTCTCAGCATATCAAATAATTTTTTCATAACTTTTGAACTCATCAAAATCTAAATCTCTTAGATACTTTGGCTTTAATCCTGAGTAAAAAGGGTTAATTTTACTATCAAGATCTCGTATGAAATTTGGAGCATACCTTGCCAGTCGAGTGAATTTTTCTTCATAAGCAGCCACTAATCCATATTCCTACCGTAATTCTTGGAATTGTTTTTCTATCCTAAGATGAACCACCTTAGGAAAATATTTCTCAAGAAACATACCTTTGAATTCATCCTAATAAAGAGAATAAATATCCTCACTATCCCGGATATTTTTCACCATCGACCACCACTGGTTGGATTCACCTTCAAAATGGAAAATAGCAAGACTAGCCTTTGGATGTTCTGAACACCCCATGACATCAAAAATATTCTCTAATTCTTTAATTCACTCTTCAGCTAGAATAGGGTCATATAATCCTCTGAATAATGGGGGATGCTACCTCATGAAATACTCCACTACTAACATGTTCCTCTGTGGTTGATCTGGATGATCTTGTGCATGGATACCACCACCATTTATAGCCTAAGTCAATTGTTCCATCACTGAAAAAAACTATTCAGTTCTGATTCTGACCATCTCAGGTTGCTAATTTGGAAGGTTGTCTTCCTCCTGATGTCGTCTCATCATAGCATCCATATTTCCTCTGTGAAAAACCATTCTAAACATAGAAATATCTTAGGTGAAGCAACATGGTAATCTGTAAATGCTATATCATTTCAATATTACCATAAATAAATTTATGGACATTAATTTAACAATATTATAACTCCTAAATTTGTCTAAACCAACCTTTGATACCAACTATAAGGACTCATCCTTAAAACATTACATAATCTTGAATTAAATGAATAATTCACATTGAGGATCTTTTTAGGTTTTTATTTTTAGAGAATTATTCCATAACTATTACATTACATTTCAAAAAATTACCAAGTAGACACTTCTACTCAGTTTCCATTTTTTCATAAAATAAAAACTCTTGAAAAAAAGAGTCATGTCTAGTTTCATGTTTTAGATAGCATGATTTTTCTTTGATCCCATCCTTGACCCTATTCATCTTTAAGTCCTCTGAGAAACATTTTAAAACTTGGGATGAGCATAAGAAACTCGGTAAAGTTTATAAAAAAAATAAAGAAAACATTAGTTCATCAATAAATACATAACATAAGATTTTTAACATACCTCATGAAATCATAAGATTTATGAATAACACATACTAATCACAAATCATAAAGGTAACTTGTGGCATCCATAATATACTTACATTGTAGCTTTCACAGCAATGTAAGGAGTTACATTTAGAATACTTATCACAGTATATTACCTAAATCTCTTAGGAGAAACATTCACGTTTACCTCTGTCATGTTACCCAATGTATTGGAGATTTATCTTGGGCTCACCTGCCCCAGGTTTATCACGGAACCACCTGTATACGTAAACAATGCCCAAGAACCATAACATATTCATAACACATAAAACAAACATAAAGGAAAGATGAAATTTCCACATTTCAATCACAATATATCATTTAAATATATTGACATAACAAATCCATTATCAAGACCATTTTCAATACCAAAATATGTAAAAGAGTATATGGTATTTATTTTCCTTTTAAAAACATTACAGCTTGTTAATGAAGACAAAGATCAAGTAATACTCAGGGCAGCAGAAAGGTCATTGTCACCATGTACATTAAAAAGAAACATTCCTTTTTTTCATTTAGTAAAACTCTACATAGAAAAGGATTCTCGTTGAATGAAATAAAAATTCAAAGGGGTTTAACACCATATAAAAGAAAGTCGTGTATAAAACAAAATATGCCTCAATGAAATGATATTGATACGAAGTCCCTTACAAAGATATTTTTGTAAATAAAATAGATTTATTATGTGTATTCACTATAAGAACACATAAAGAAAGTATAGATACATGATAATATATAAAAATTCATTTCTCACATAATCAAATAACGACATAAATAAGAAAGATAAGATCAACCCAAAGAATGAGAATTGGGTTAAGAAGTTCCCTTACCTCATGTCCGACTTGACCCGTTCATTCTTTAATCTCCTAAATAATAAACTAAAGTTAATTTAAACTTGATTAAGACCCTTTTTCAATTTTATTATTCCTTTTATATCACTTATTACCATTTTATAAACATTATGTAATCATTTAAGTTAAAAAGGGTCTTTTTGTCGATATTTGGTACTTGAGTCAAAAATGAACTTCTTATAATTACAAGTTGTTCATATGATCAAAAGTACATTATATCCATATTTATATTTATGATTTAGATATCATATATATCATATATATCTAGTATATATATGTATTTATAATAGTACATAACATTTGGGGATAAGAAATGAAATGCACCGTTTATGGAGACGATAAGCCGTACGTACGCATGAACGCTACTTTCATTTCTATTTTGTATTTAATGGAAAGAAAAATTAATTATAAATAGGTTTATTATAATTCCATTATAATATCATATATAGTTTAATTAAATCCATCCTTTATACATTACACTTATGGAATGAATGAGTCATATCACTTTGAGGGGGTGGAAGTCTGCACTTCCTCAAATGAAATTATCGTGTTTACCCATTATGGAAACCATAAAGGTATGATATAAATGAAAAATATAGAAGTTTAAAGATAATATAAATATAATATATATCACAAATAAATATATTTCCATCATAATGGACACCATGGGAGGAGGTAGGAGATAAATGAACAATCATCATTTTTTGAGGTGTTAGTTTGTCGTCCACAAATTCAATATGTTCTTTACCCATTAGTTGGAGGTGTGTGTATTTTTAGTTCGAATACTTATCATAAAAACAGTCTAGTATATTGAGGATATTTGTGTTGTTATAAAATAAAGGAATAAAAAGAGTTTAGGGGGTTGTAGAAGTAAAATAAAATAAAAGAACATAAGAGAATATGTTACCTTTAAATCAGGTAACTCCCTTTGGTTTGAACCAAAAGGATTTCTAGAAGTGCCTTCTACCTAATTTAAGGCTTTTAGGTGGAATATAGGGATCTTGAGAGATTATTAGTACATATTTTGGATGATCCAAGGGGCTTGAGAGGTGTGATTAATCGGTTAAAGGTTATGGATTTTTATAAGGGGGAGGAGGGGCTCTTTAGGAAAGTTTGAAAATATTATTTTATTATATAATGATTTTCGGTTTATAAAGGTCCAAAACTTATTAAATTTGAATATAATATGACTATTGTTATAAATAAAATAATCCAATAATAATTGGATAGGTTTTGGATATTTTTTTAATTTTTATAATATTATTTATTTAAAGCATTCATTAATGAGGTAAACACAGCATCATTATTGTGTCATAAATAATTTTATTTATTTGATGTCTAAAAATTATAAATAAAATAGCATGTTGTGGGAAATATTTTTAGATTTAAAATTAATATTTATAGTCTAATATATAACTTATATAACCCCATGTAAAAATATATTTACTAAAAGATATATGTTTATGTCATTTTTGTCTTTACTTTAAATTAATTAATATAAAGTGTCATTATCACTCCCAAGTAGCTCCATGGGGTCCCAAAATCTAACCAAGGATGAAAAAGGTCATACATGTATCCACTAATAGTATTAGGACACATGTTAGGGTAATTTAATATTATTATAATAATATTTTTTTTACCCTTATTTACCAGATTTACCCTTTAACCATGGTAAATAAAATATTTACCGAAGTAAATATTCATAATGTATAAAAATAAAAGTTACCTATTTTCACAATTTATACC
Organism: Viscum album; assembly: GCA_963277665.1. Taxonomy (NCBI): domain Eukaryota; kingdom Viridiplantae; phylum Streptophyta; class Magnoliopsida; order Santalales; family Viscaceae; genus Viscum; species Viscum album. The sequence goes on from OY728153.1 coordinate 1,523,837,114, forward strand.
TCCTGATTTAAAATATGTAATCCATTTTTACAAATTCAAAACACATAAGTGGAAGAAATTAATTCAAAATTAATTCTCATTGTCAAAATAAAAAGCGTGTTTTTAAGAAATAATAACTATCAAAAGATTGACACCTATTTATGTCCAATTTCAATGTGAAATTACTTACCATGATAAAAATTGGATTAAATTGTAACTATATAATCTAATTACACTTTAAAACCAATTAAAAATATAATCTAACCATATAAATAAATTATATTAAAAGGCATCTTTGAATTAAAATACAGTATTTTTCACTATTTCATTAAAAAATGAACATTATCAAAAAATACCAAAATTTCATCCAAAGTAAATTTAAATGTCCTGATTCTAAAGAATAATATTATTTTTTCAAATATAATATATAAAATTTACAAATACTAGATTTAGAAATGGTTCGCCATCAAAAGGCGGTAAATCGGCCTTTTAAAGAATATTATTGTGTTTATGCTTAAAATTGGATTCATTCACATTTTAAGCTTCTAACTTTTATTGGATAAATGTAAAAACATTTAACAAACATGTATAATCATATTTTAGTTAGTTCTATTCATTACCTCCATTAAAATGCCAAGGCGTCAACTACCATTTAAAATAATAATTCTATTATATTATTTTTGGTATAACTTAACATTGTGTGCAACGTAAGATTTCAAAGAAACTCGTTGTTGCATATCATGTATGCCATCTAACACAGCATCCCATTTAAATTAAAATTAATATTTAATTCACAAATATTAATAATTATTAAAATATCATATTTCTTTATTTACTTGGGATGTTTCATGCACCATGAAATCTTTTAGTTACAGTATATATATAGGCTGAATTGGTGGTTGTTTCATCAACCTTGGATTCCTTGACTGGTAGAGTTGGATCTATTCACCATGAAATTTTATCTCTAGATACTCTTCAATAAGTTAAGAGGCATTTTAACTTTTGAAATCATAGAGCTCAAAGTTTTCAACCAAATTTCTCTTCAAAGTATTGGAAAAACTCCAAATGATCTTACTACTTTTTTCAAGAGAATATGTGTCTTTAAAAGAGACCTTGGTAAAGACTTTTGATGAATATTAATTTCTTATGAGAGGTCTTAAGATTGGCTTCTTTTATTACTCAAAATTTCAAAATATTAGAAGTAAAATTGATAAGACTATAAGATTATATTAACGATGGTATTACTTATAATTTTGAGGCATATTTAGTGATGGATATTGAGAAAGAAAATCCAATTCATAAGGCGGCCTCCAAAGGAATGGAAGTTGTTGTTCAAAGAGAGTCTCAGGTTATTCATGTTGTTTCTACAGAACCTATTTATTCTTCAAGGACATCAATATTTTAGATGGAATTGTAGCATATTTTGATTCAAAGTTATGACCATAAGTATAATATTCAAGATTATCTAATGGTTTATAGATAGAAATTGTGGAAAGGATACACAGTCATCCTGGAATTTTAAAGAAAATCTATCATTAAAAGGATTTAAATGTGTGTGGAAACACTCTTTTAGCTTAGGGGAAGAAGATATCTATGTATTTCGCTTAAAAATAGATATCTTATATCCCAATAGAAGTTAAAGGAAACGTTTTATCCTAAACCTTATAATCATAATATTCCACCTTCAACCAAACCAACTTCAGAGAAAAAATAAAATATTTTTATTTTTTATTCATTCATCTTGATTAAAAAAACTATTTTAATCTCAATTAAATTTTGGTCTCAATTTTTCTCTTCAAATTCTGTATTTTTATACTCTCTTACTTTGACTATTTTATTGTGGTTGTATGATTATTTAATTCAAAATGTTAATGGTTTTTGAGTTTTCAGTTTTGATTTCCTCAAGTTAATTATTAATATTTTATTCATTTTAGCAATCTTTATTCTCTCAGTTTATTAATTCAGGGTGCTATTGTAAAAAAAATCACCCCACTACCCTCTTTTTCTTTTTGATATCATAAAAAGGGGGAGAAAATATGAGTAAACAAAAAAATTTCCTCTTAGATTACAACCTATATATCTAAAATTCTTTTTTCAGTAAAGTATTGTGGAAAAAAAGGGAGAAGATAAATGGATATAAAATTTAAAATTCATAATTTTGGAAATCTATATTTTATTTCAAATTAAAAATAATTATACTCTGATTTATTACAGAAATTCTTTATAAATCTGTAAAAAAAATTATTTAAATTGTTATGGGTAGTGTGATTGTAACGCCCTGAACCCAGAACCCTAGAGTCAGTTCATTATTTTAATAAATTGTCATGATTACCAGGAATCAAGTCCTGAAAGACTGATAGTTTAGCAGCCTTGGAAAATAGATTACATACATGAACGTTACATTACACATTAGAAAATAAAACACAACATAACTGATCCTTTTAGAATGCCATTAATACCCTATCTTAACCCTGTTTATCAAACATAATACACTTCTTAGAATCCAGGGAAAATAAAACATAATAAAGGGGTGATCTCAAATGCTCAGTAAGGGTAAGCAATACAACGGAAGATAACATAAACATTAGGCATGGTGAATAATTTAAAACACATGCTTTTAAAAAAATAAAAATGAACACTTTATAGTAGGAATATGAGATGAGTAAATAATTCCATAATAAAACATAACCATGGGTATTCTACTAGTCGAATAACCACATGAACCATCAATAATATTTTCATAATGAGGGAATATATAATGTCGGACATTATGAAACATTTTTTCAAGGCCTTGGCCAAGACGTCTAAAAATGATTAAGGCCTCGGCCAAAACCATATATCAAATTGGGAAAGGCCCGACCAATTCTACATCTAATTGTCTCATGAGACCTACTGATGCACCGAGGAGCTATAGTGGGCTCCACCCTTCACTTACTAAGTCCAATACATTCCTCATATAAAAATGTTGAAACATAACATAAACATTCGTATTAAAACTAGCAAATGAAATGTCAATACTTTAACCATAAACCATGAATGTTATAAAAATAACACATCCACAGTAAAATATATCACAAAACTTTCAATATAAAATGGAATATTTTTATCATAATAAATCAACTTCAAACAATTTTAAAATCAATCAAAGGATGTTGACATAGATGAAAATGATTTGTAAAACTTTTTGAGAGAAATATCCATTTTTCATGAAAACATTTAAAAGGAACACATTTATAAAGGAAGTAATTTAAAATATATTTTTAAATCAAAGTGTCCCATAGCACTTTGAAACTTTTGAAAATAATTATTATTTCAAAACATTCATGTCCATATAAATAAATCCTTAAAATCATTTTGAAAACATGGACATTAATTAAACGGATTTAGAAAGATAAATCTTTAAAACATTTAAAATGATGATCTAGTTAAATAGAACCTCCCATAAAACCTTAAAATATTCCTTTTGAAAACATTTTTATGAAATATGGGTATCCATGATAAATATGTCCTAGTAAATACTTACACATAAACAATCTCAGATAATAATGAGATTGAGGAAATAACCCTTAACTTGTACTTTCCTTTGGTCGAGGGTACGTTTAACCTCATGTATAATGACCATAGTATGTTATTAAATTATACCAGAACAATATTCATATTTATTATATCATACATTATTCATTTATGACATTATTCTATCCATTTAATAATCATTTCCATGTTAAATTAACATTTTGAGTAATAACCGCTTTCTTTATCGTACGTGTTTTAACTTGTTATTCTTGATCGTATCATTTAGATCATGATTTAAATAATTAAATAATATAACAAATGATTTATCATATATATTTATAATATAAAAATGTATAATATATATATATATGATGTGAAAATCACCATTTATGGAGATGGTAGGCCGTACGTACGCATAAACGTTGTTTCCGTTTTCATATCGTATTGAATGGAAGTAAGTGAATAAGATATATGTAAGTACATACATACATATATATATATATATATTCAATAGCATTATTATTTCATATATTACATACTTATTAATAATATATATTTTTATAATCATCGTTGAAAGGTGAACATGGAAATGAATCTCATCGCGTCGTGGAGACAGTAAGCCATATGTACGCACGAGCGACGCTATCATTCTATTGATGGTAAAATCATATGTGATTTGATGGTATATTATATATACATAATAATTAACATTTTATATTTATTATTTACATCAATTATACTCATTATTATACCCATTCAAATAATGAAGTGTTGAATAACAAACTACATCACGGCGTGGAGACGGTAAGCCGTACGTACGCATGCATGCTGACATTATCATTCATAGGATGGATAGAATGACGAATATGGTTGTAACATATTTATAAAAACATCCCAGTATGTATAAGGTAATTTATTTACTATATTGGTATGGAATAAAAAAATAAAGAGAAAGTGAAAGAAGAATAGAACTTTGAAAGAGGTGATAAAATAATTACCTTTTTCGAGTGTTTCCTTTTGATTGGAACAAAAGGGATACTTAGGTTGGATTTATAATCAAGTTAAGGCCTATAGGTTGAATTTAGGTAAGTTTTTAGGAGATTTGGGCATGGTTTGGACGATCCAAATGGCTTTGGAGTTGCGATTTTGAGAGAAGAGGAAGTACCCTTTTATAAGAGAGGTGAGGGTTACTTTAGGAAAATCTTGAAATACTATTTTATAATAAAATCATTTTCAGTTTCTAATGGCTTGAAAATGATTTATTTCTATGATAAGGTGAGTATGGGTCTAAAACAACTCAACTAATAGGTTTTATATAGCTTTAGGTCACGATATTAACCTTATCTTTTATATTTAACTCTTAGTTAAATAGTTTAACTTTTACCGTGTCTTCTGGTATTCTTACACTATATTGTTAATAAACTTACTCTAAAATTACAAGAGAACCTCAAGTGGTTCATTAATGAAATATATAATATTTGTGAATCCCTTTTTTCAAAAAATTATATTTTTAGGAATATTTTATAATTTAATAATATAATATTTGTCTTAAAAACTCATTTATGTCAATTTTGACACTATATAGTATTTGGTTTATGTGAAAGTCATAAAAACTTGATTAATTAGAAAAATATACATTTAATCCATCCTAAAATGTCATATTCACCTATAAAATTATTGTATGTCATAAAAACTTTGAAATTATATTTATTTTAACATTTATAATACCATTTATTAGATTCTTTCATTAATAAGGTAATTACTACATCATCATTTTATCATAAATAAATTTAATTATTTAATGTCTAAAAATTATAAAACAAATACCATGATGTAGTAAATATTTTTATATTTCAAATTAATATTTATAGTAAAAAATATAGCTTATATAACCCCTTATAAAAATTATTTTACTAAAGGATATATGTTTATATCATTTTTGTCTTTACTTTAAATTAATTAATATAAAGTGTCATTATCACTCTCAAGTGGCTCCATGGGGTCCCAAAATAGAACCAAGTATTACCATGGTCGAACATGTATCAACCAATAGGATTAGGACACATGTTAGGGTGATTTAATATTATTATAATAATATTTTTTTACCCTTATTTACTAGATTTACCTTTTAACCATGGTAAATAAAATATTTACTGAAGTAAATACTCATAATGTCTAAAAATAAAATTTACCTATTTACACAATTTGGATCTACTGATTCCAAATATGAAACCCATTTTTCCAAATTCAAAATACATAAGTGGCATAAATTAATTTAAAATTAATTCCCATTGTCAAAACAAAAAGCGTGTTTTTAAGAAATAATAACTATCAAAAATTGACACATATTTGTGTCCATTTTAAATGTGAAATTACATAAAATGACCTAAATTATATTAAATGATGAAAATATAATCTAATGATACTTTAAAACCACACAAATGTATAATTTAACATTATAAATTATTTCGATTAAAAAAGTTGTTTTTAATTAGAATTTAGTATTTTTCACTATTCATCAAAATATGAAAGTTATCAGAAAAGTACCAAAAATTTATACAAACTAAATTTTTATGTCCCGATTCTAAAGAATAATTTAATTTAATTTAATTTAATATATAAAAGTGTCAAATATTGGTTTTAAAAAAGGTTCTCTATTAAAAGGCGGTAAAATTGCATTTTTTGAAAAATACTTCTTTTATCTGAAAAAATAATAATTTGTTCTTATATTATGTCTAAGAAACCCATAATATGGATTCTAAAATTATATGTAGTATATAGAATTTAAAATTCAGTTAATACTATTCATAACCGCTTTTTGAACGACTAGTTTGGTAAGTCGTGGTGCGCTCGAACTCGGTGTTGCATGTAGTGCAAGTTATTGAATTACTTTGAAGAAATAACGTACTATGAAATCTTGGGGTGTTACATTCTCCCCTACTTCAATAAATTTCATCCTCACAATTTAAAATTATTCTTTGAAAATAAAATGTTAAAAATAGAAAAATACCTTTGTGGAAAACCCACATCGGAAATTGGGTTAATAAAATTTAGTCTTAATAGGAGGGAAAGGGAAATGAAAAAGTTACCACCAAATTATGATCTCAATAAAGAGAAAATTGGTGGAAATTGGGGAAACATAATTAGAGGGAAAACGTAAATATTTATAGGGAGTGATTGAGGTCATCAATCACAAACAAGTGTAAAATTGAGGGCCTCAAAGCCATCAATATATGATGATTTAAAATATCATTGGTTCAATAAAACATAAGGTATTAGGATAACATATTTTTAGTTTTAAGATACATTCCCTAAAGTTTAAGAATTAATTTATTCATATAATAAATATATATATATATATACTTGAAAATTAGAGTTCTATCCTTTAACTAATTTTTACCACAAACTCATCTTTCACTCCAAAAGATAATATAACTAAAAAATATTATATTTATCCTAATCGTATAAGGTTCCAGACATATACCATGAAGAAAACTAATTTGTAATAACCATGGACTTCTTGTAGGCTAGTGGTAGGTCATAAAGCTGTGTCGCACTTTGGTTATGGGTTCGATTCATGCATCTTTGTCCGACGTGATGGGTTATCGCCTAACCTGCAGGCTGTCCTTTTTGTAAAACTATAGTATTATAATATTAAAAAAATAATCTTAATAAATACTATCCAAATTTAAACTTAATTTATTCCAACCTTTATAGTTATCCAAAATACCTCTTCCCAAATTCTCTCTAGAAGGTCCCCAAATTCCAAAATCAATTATAACATCAGATTCCCCAAACAATGTAAAGTTTCTCTTATTATCACATAATGAAAATATGATTAACTTCATCATATTAAAACCTTAATGAAAACAAAAAGTACTATAGTACAATCCTTATATATATCACATTCTTCTTATAACCAGAAAATAATTCTTGAATCCAAAAACACAAATACATTAATTATTGCACTTCAACTGTAGTAATAGCATAAGCTTGGACTTGCTACCTTAGGCTTTTCTAAGGTAAGTTTCATTGGAGATTAGGACATTAATTTTCATAATGACCCATTTCTCTACAATTGTAGCATTCAACATTGACAGTCTCTTTCTTTCCCTTTCAATCATGAACCTGGTGACCTTTTTCTCCACATTTGTAATAAACTCCCATTCCTTTTAGACATGCACCAGGGTGCTTCCTTCCACAATTATCACAGGGTAGAAACTCAACTCTTCCCTTCTTCCCTATTTTCTTATTTCCTTTCCCAGATTTTTCAGCATATCGCTTCTTCTCTTTCTTTGATTTAAAGTCGTAAGACTTATAGAATTCCATTTCTGCCTTGATAGCACAAGAGACAATATCTTCGTACGATGAGAAGGATTGCGAGACTAATTCTCAAAGGATAAATGGTTTTAACCCATAAAAGAAATGATAAATCTTACTTCTTGGGTTACATATATAATCTACAGCATGCCTTGCTAACCTTGTAAAGTTAGCTTCATACTTTGTGACATTCTCATCCTCTTTTTGCCTCAGACTTAGAAATTGTATTTCCATATCTGCTCGATGGTCATGAGAAAAGTAATTTTCTAAGAAAATCGCTTTAAACTCCCTCCATTCCATACATGATACTTCTTCATCCTCCTTTGTGTTTTGAATTAATGGCCACAATTGATCTGTATCTACCATGAGGCGATAAACTGTCATGACCACTTTTTCCCTTTCGCTACTCCCCAAAGCATGAAATATTTTCTCTAAGGAACTTATCCATTTATCAGCTACAAATGGATTTTTAGACCCATTTAATGTTGGTGGTTTTTGCCTCATGAATCGGTCTAACATTGATCCTTCACATTGTTGATCAGGGTGCTCCATACGGGTATGGTTATTATTCATAACCTGAGTGAGTTGTCCTTGTATGGTGGTAAGCTAATTAGCACCGGTTGCATCACCAGCTCTATTATAATTATCTTGAGTAGGAGAGAAGTCCCTACATGGATTATATGCATTGATACGGTTTCCATTCCTTCCACTAGGCTCCATTTCTAAACAATGGAATACACTAGATTAGTTTTTGAATCGCAGTATGTAATTCCAAACTTCTAAAACACTTAACATAAAATGAAAAATTTATGAATATAATCCATAATCATAAAAAAATGTTTTTTTGAGGAATTATATACTCATAAATCCTTCATAATGTTTTTTAAATAAAATTTGAATGATCTTAAGCATGTCCCCCAGAAGTGTCGTAACCAAGAGTGCAGCAAGGCCCGTTGTCGTGTACCAGGATACCCCGGGTCAAATCTGAAACTCCCTGTCAGAGTTTTCACTCCAAGGTACATCTGTGCTAGAGCCACCTCTACCTTCTCGTATCAAGACAGGGATGTATTTCTTAGAAAACTCAAAAAATCTCTACATTACCAAAATTCTATGAAGTTCTTCTATACTAATCCTCGAAGTCTATCTTAGGGTAATGTGATCTAATTATAGTTTATCTAAATCTAGTTTCCAAGATTTGTACTAACTTTTTATGATACCAATTGTAACTCCCCAACTCCAGAATCCCAGAGTCTGTGCATTATTTTAATACATTAGCATGATTACAAGGAATCAAGTCCTGAAAGACTGATAGTTTAGCAGTCTTGGAAAATATATTACATACATCAACGTTACATTACACATTAGAAAATAAAACACAACATAAATGATCATTTGAGAACTCCATTAATCCCCTAGTTTAACCCTACTTATCAAACATAATACATTTCTAAGAATCCTGGGAAAATAAAACATAAGAAAGGGGTGAGCTCAAACGCTCAGTAAGGGTAAGAAATACAGTGTAAGATAACATAAACATTAGGCATGGTGAATAATTTAAAACACACACCTTTACAAATAATTAAAATGAACACTTTATGGTAGGAATATGAGATGAGTAAATAATTTCATAATAAAACATAACCATGGATATTATACTATTCAAATAACCACGTGAACCATCAATAATATTTTCATAATGAGGGAATGTATAATGTCGGACATTCTGAAACATTTTTTCAAGGCCTCGACTAATATGTCTAAAAATGATTAAGGCCTTATCCAAAACCATATATCAAATTGGGAAATTCCTTGGCCAATTAAATGAATAATTTTCTTATGAGACCTACTGATGCACCGAGGATCTATAGCAGGCTCCACCGGTCACTTACTAAGTCCAATACATTCCTTATATGAAAAGGTCGAAACATAACATAAACATTCGTATTAAAACTAGCATACGAAATGTCAATACTTTAACCATAAACCATGAATGGTATAAAAATAACACATCCACAGTAAAATATATCACAAAACCTTCAATACAATATAGAAGATTTTTATTATAATAAATCAACTTTAAACAAGTTTAAAATCCATCAAAGGATGTTTACATAGATGAAAATGATTTGTAAAACTCTTTGAGAGAAATATCCCTTTTTCATGAAAACATTTAAAAGACACAAATTTATAAAGGAAGTAATTGAAAAGAGATTTTTGAATCAAAGTGTACCATAACACTTTGAAACTTTTTAAAATAATTATCATTTCAAAACATTCATGTCCATATAAATAAATCCTTAAAATCATTTTGAAAACATGGACATTAATTAAAAGGATTTAGAAAGATAAATCTTTAAAACATTTAAAATGATGATATAGTTAAATAGAACCTACCATAAAACCTTAAAATATTCCTTTTGAAAAAAAAATTATGAAATATGGGTATCGATGATAAATATGTCCTAGTAAATACTTACACATAAACAATCTCGTATAATAATAAGATTGAGGAAATAACCCTTACCTTGCACTTTCCTTTGGTCGAGGGTACGTTTAACCTCCTGTATAATGACCATAGTATGTTATTAAATTATACGAGAACCAGAACCATATTCATATTTATTATATCATACATGATTCAATTATGACATTATTCTACCTATTTAATAATTATTTCCATGTTAAATTAACATTTTGAGTAATAATCTCTTTCTTTATCATATGTGTTTTAACTTGTATTTCTTGATTGTATCATTTAGATCATGATTTATATACTTAAAGAATATATCACATGATTTATCATATATATTTAGAATATAAATATGTATAATATATAGATATATGAAATGGAAAACACCATTTATGGTGACGGTAGGTTGTACGTATGCATAAATGTTGTTTCCATTTTCATATCGTATTGAATAGAAGTAAGTGAATAAGATATATGTAAGTACACACACACACACACACACACATATATATATATATATATATTAAATAGAATTATTATGTCATATATTACATACTTATTAATAATATATATTTTTATAATCATCGTTGAATGGTGAACGTGGAAATTAATCTCATCGCGTCGTGGAGACGGTAAGCCGTATGTACGCACAAGCGATGATATCATTCTATTGATGGTGAAATTGTATGTAATTTGATGGTATATTATATATAAATAATCATTAAAATGTTATATTTGTTATTTAAATCAATTATAATCATTATTATACTCATCCAAATAATGAAGTGTTGAATAACAAACTACACCACGGCATGGTGACGGTAAGCCGTACGTACGCACGCATGGTGACATTATAATTCATAGGATGGATAGAATAATGAATATGGTAGTACCATATTTATAATAAAATCATAGTATTTATAAGGTATTGGATTTATTATATTGTTATGTAAATAACAAAAAAAAAAGATAAAGTGGAAGAAGAATATAACTTTAAAAGATGTGATAAAATAATTACCTCTTTTCAGGTGTTTCCTTTTGATTTGATCAAAAGAGATACTTAGGTTGGATTTATGCTCAATTAAATGTCTCTAGGTTTAAGTGAGGGAAGTTTTTAGGATATTTGTTCAGTGTTTAGATGAGACAAATGGCTTTGTAGGTGTGATTTTGAGAGAAGGGGAAGTACCCTTTTATAAGAGATGTGAGGGTCACTTTAGGAAAAGGTTGAAATATTATTTTATAATAAAATCAATTTTGGTTTCTAATGGATCCAAAATGATTTATTTCTAGGATAAGGTGGGAATGGGTCTAAAACCACTCAACCAATAGGTTTTATACAGGTTTAGGTCACCATATTAACCTTATCTTTTAGATTTAACTCCCAGTTAAATAGTTTAATTATTACCATGTCTTCTTGTATTCTTACACTATATGGTTAATAAACTTACTCTAAACTTACAAGATATCCTCAAGTGGTTCATTAATGACATATATAATATTATTTAAGCTCTTTTTCGGAACCTTAGTTTTTTATAAATATTATATAATTTAATAATATAATATTTGTTTTAAAAACTAATTTATATCAATTTTGACACTATTTAGTATTTAGTTTATGTGAAAGTCATCACAACTTTATTACATAGAAAAAGATGCATTTAATCAATAATAAAATGTCATATTCATCTAGAAAATTAGTGTATGTCATAAAAACTTTGAAATTATATTTATTTTAACATTTATAATACCATTTATTTGATTCTTTCATTAATAAGGTAATTATTGTATCATCATTGTGTCATAAATAAATTTAATTATTTAATGTATAAAAATTATAAAAAAATACCATGATGTAGGAAATAATTTTATATTTCAAAGGAATATTTATAGTGTAAAAGATAACTTATATAACCCCTTCTAAAAATTATTTTACTAAAGGATATATGTTTATCTCATTTTTGTCTTTACTTTAAATTAATTAATATAAAATGTCATTATCACTCTAAAGTGGCTCCATGGGGTCCCAAAATAGACCCATGGATGCCCATGTTTGTCCATGTATCAAAAAATAGGAATAGGACACATGTTATGGTGATTTAATATTATTATAATAATATTTTTTACCCTTATTTACCAGATTTACCTTTTAACCATGGTAAATAAAATATTTACTGAAGTAAATTTTCATAATGTCTAAAAATAAAAGTTTCCTATTTACACAATTTGGACCTCCTGATTCCATATACGAAATATATTTTTCCAAATTCAAAATACATAAGTGTCGGAAATTAATTTAAAATCAATTCCCGTTGTCAAAACAAAAAAGCGTGTTTTTAAGAAATAATAACTATCAAAAGATTGACACTTGTTTATGTCCAGTTTAAATGTAAAATTACATCCAATAACCTAAATTATATTAAATTATAAAAATATAATCTAATTATACTTTAAAACAAGTCAAATGTATAATTTAACATTATAAATTATTTCGATTAAAAAAGTTGTTTTTAATTAAAATTTAGTATTTTTCATTATTCATCAAAATATGAAAGTTATCATAAAAGTACCAAAAATTTATCCAAACTAAATTTTTATGTCCCGATTCTAAATAATAATTTAATTTCATTAAATTGAATATATAAAAGTTTCAAATATCAGTTTTAAAAAAGTTTCACCATTAAAAGGTGGTAAAATTTCATTTTTTGAAAAATACTTATTTTATCTGAAAAGAATGAATTTGTTCTTATATTATGTATAAGAAACACATAATATGGATTCTAAAATTATATAGAGTATATAAAATTCAAATTTTAGTTAATATTATTCATAACTTCTTTTTGAATGGCTAGTTTGGTAAGTTATAGTGCGCTCAAACTCGGTGTTGCGTGTAGCTCAAGTTATTGAATTACTTTGAAGAAATAATGTACTATGAAATCTTGGGGTGTTATATTGATCATAAAAAAGGGGTATCTTGTTGGAATTACTAATTTTGTTTCAACATATCCCAATATTTCGTATGATTTTATGCTCACAAAATCCTCATTTTTTTTACTAATGAGTTTATCTTAATTTATTTTAGGTTAATAATTAAAGTTTTCTTAAGTATTATTTCATTTGAAAGTTTTTAGTTAAATCTTGTGTTATTAAAGTTTGAAAAAAAATCAAACTATCTTACATTCCTAAAGAAATATCCTACATTCATACTTAAAAAACATATGCTAAAAATTCTAAATCTTGGAAAAGTAAATTATCTTACAGGCAGTCTAAAATTTCTTACATAATAATAGAAATATCTTATGTCATACTTGAAATTTCTTGTGATGAGGAAATTTTTTACATGAGGAAACGTTATAAGATAAATGTTTTATGACATAAGAGAAATATCTTATTAGAGTAAATTTCCTATGGAAAATGTATTATGATCTCAGAAAGTGATACACTCTGGATATTTAGAAAATTCAAATATCTTATGGAGATTGTAAATATCATACATGGATCAAATGTCCTACGTGTGCTTGAAATTATTCTACATGAGATAAATTATCCTATGGGAATATTTTTTCCAAATCATCTCATGCTATATTATCTATATGGAGTAAAAATATCTAATCCTATATAATATATTATGGATAAAAATTTCCTATGTATTATAGAAGTCTTCTGAGAAACGAATATTTCTTACGAAGTTGAATATGTTCTATGAGAAAAAGTAAGACTTACAATAAAGTCATCTTATCAGAATAAATTTGTATGCTAAAGTCTTCACTGAGACATAAGTCTTATGAAATATTTTGATATTTGAACTTAATTTATTCCGACTCAATAATCCAATCACCAATTTTCTTATGATAAAATGATTTCTTCATCAATATAAAATATCCTTTTGATTTTTTTATGTTGTACACTAATTAAAAGGAATACTAGTTGATTTTATGTTAAGTTTCTTATAGTTTTTTTATGTGTTTCTTACCATTGCATATTTATAGGAAAATTCTACTCCTGTTTTTGTTTTATCTAAAGTGTAGTTGTCTAAATGAGGAAAGACCAAGTTAATGTGAGTTGTTAATTCAAATAAAGATATTATTTTTTTCAAGGAAGAGTGTAACTGCACTAAAAATCTCTTTTTGGATACAATCACATGAAAAAAGAAATGATAAAATATTATAGGTGTTTTATTTTATTCTCTACCATTTGAATATATAAGTAGATCATTATATAAGAGAACAAAAACACTCTGATATTCTTGCAAACCACTATTATTTTTCTTCTTGAGCTCAAGCTATTCTTTTCATTATTGAATAAAAAGAAGAAAAATAGAGTAATGTTTATATTTTGCTTCATGTACATTTACTAAAGTCTAATATTCTATCAGATATATACTTTGGATAAATATCCATCCTATGAAGATCTTCATCTACCATCAGTTTTTCTTGCAACTATGTGATGAATATGTTATATTTTCTACATCTCTTTATCTATAAAGTATTAACTCCTTGTACTGGGTGTAGTTAAGACTGTGGACAAGTATTATAAATGGAGATACTGGTTAAAATCTCTTGGATCCCTTATACCAAGTGATATATTCTTTCACTTAGTTCAAAAACCCTTGGAAAAATGTATGGTTGGTTAAAAATCACCAAACCTTCATTTGGGTATTGGTGGAGTGGATTACGGGCACTTATTCTTTCTATGAACAACTATAAATCTTTTTGTACTGCTCTTTATTTTATTTTATTTCCATTTCATATCTAATTAAGAGTTAAGGACATATTTGAATTAAATTTAAAGAGGAATGTTTTATTTGGGATAAAAATTTAAGAACTCAATTAACCCCCTACCCCTTGATTCATTGTGGAATACCTCTTGAACAAAAAATTTCACCATTATAATCCAAAAAGGTGAATAATCTATTACCAAACCAATTTCATTGGTGAACAAGTCATTACCGAGTGAACGAGGAAACATCGGCCTCAAGTAGATGATACACTACCACTACCCAATGCTCAGGTGGAAAATGTACCACTATCTCATGGATCGGGTGGATAAGGCACCACTAAAATAGATCAACTAGGTAGAAGATATTCCACCAATATCACTCTCAGGTTAGATGACATATCACCATCTCAAGTCTCTATATGGATAATGCACCACCAAGACAACATCAAAGGGTTGATGATATACCACCAGTGTCACACCTCAAGTGGTTGATATACTACTGACATCAAATACTGGGTAAATGATATACCCCTAGAATAGGTCCCCAAGTTGACAATACACCGCCAGAAAAATTGACATAAGTGAATTATATACCACTAGTACGATGTCCCAACTTGGATGGTATTCCACTATTCTATTGGTTTTTAGGTGGGAATGATCCTATAAGGGGCGCTCTTGCCAAATATTTTCCTCTTGTCGTCACCTCCTCTGCCTAGAGTTCGTGCGGCTCCACCTCCCTCATGCTTAGTGATTTCATGGCAGCAGATCCTCGGTTGTGGTGGCATCGATGATTGAATCGACCTTCATCTTTTGAAACATTGTTGTCCTCTCCTCACCCTAATCCCGCATCACTGGTTAGGCTCTTTCAAGGTAGCATGTTTCCGGTCGGCGGCCTAGATCTTGCTTCATAGGCCTGTGTGTGTTGTCGTGTCTTCCGTCTGTTCGCAGGGTGGTTCGTTGTGGTCTTCGTGTTCATCAAGGATAGCGGCAACAGGATATGACATGCAGCGGGTCTACCTTTTGGCACACTGGTGATGTTTTCTTGTTTTTTTCTGCAGTTGATCCCGGTGTGGTGTGCCACTTCGTTCCTGAGTCGGCGTCTGTTTTGATGATTTGTGATTTGGATGAGGTTTAATGTTGGTTGGATTCTTCTAATATTTGCTTCTCATCGGGTTTCTTAAGGATCTTTATGTTTCTGTTCGGATTGTGGCTGACTGCATTCGGGTGGCTGGATAAGGTGATGGTTTTAAATCCTTGCGATCTTGAATCAAGTTAGGGTTTTGGATGCGAATTCTTGTGAGTCTTTCGATGTGTTGTGCGATTCTTCTGTTTTGAATCTGTTGGTCTTGAACCTTCTCTATTCGCGTTTTAATTCTTGTTGATGCGGTTGTTGTGCATCTACATACCCACCGAGTTCTCTTCTGGAAAGTTTGCGATATATGCAATGAACTTGAAAATGATGAAGGGTTTAATGTCTCTAGGAGGTCAATTTGAGAAGCAGTGAATGAACTTTGGGAATCTGGAAATTAGAGAAGCTAGGAATGAACTTTGGGAGTCTACAAATTGAGGTTGCATTTGGTTCTTGATTTATTGTTGAATTTTGGATATGTTTGTCATCAGTATGCTACATGGATCTGCTCCAGATGAGGAACAAATTAGGCAGCCCTCTCCCGAGCATTCCATTCGGATTTGGAAGTTTGAGAGGGTATGGCTCTGCCATCGGTACCATGCCCGTGCATCCCTGCACGGGTCTGCTTGCCGAGTGGTCATACGATGGTGAAAGCTTGTCATCATGATATAGTCGCTAGGGAGGATCGGATCATGTAGTCTTCATCTTGTTTATCATATTTCATGGTTTTATTTGGTGTAATGTTTGGATTTTTCAATTTCTCACTTTTCCTAAAAAGTTTTTTGATAATAAAAAAGTTAATTTTCAATTAGTATTGGTTTTCAGGTGAACAATGGATCATTAGTCCCATTTAGGTGGATAAGTCACCGCTAAGTTTCTAAAAGTGGTCAATATACCACCAGTACACTAGGGGTGGATAGAATACCAGCTTGAGAACATCACACAATGAATGATGCTTCACTTCCACGAGTGTCCCAAGTGGACGATAAACCTCCGAACTAGTATGGGTGGATAATGCACCACCTACTTAAAATATGTTTGTGATCAGTGTATCACTATCCAGTAACTCTAGTGAATGATGCTTCACTAGTCATATCATTCATGTAAAGGGCCTATCACACTTTAAATAGTTCAAGTGATCGATATTCCACAATTCAAATAGTACAAGTGAATGATCCATAATAATTTAAAATAAATCATATAAATGAGGTGACCCGATATTACTAATGACACTTTGATCTAAGTCCATACAATAGAGAACCACCTTATAAGGGAGAAGAACAAAAGAGAAATGAGTGGGGGTGTGCACTTCCCAACAACAGAAATGAGGTGAAAACCCTCATTTTATAAAATTGATATTAATTTAATTAATTAAAATTTATGTTCTAAAAAACCCAAAATGGGCCCACTGGACATCCACTAGGAACCCACCATAACTCTGGTGTCCCCAACGGAGTTTTGTTTCTCACCTAGAATACCCTTGTTGGTAGTGGAAATAGCCACTAAAACACCAACCAAAACTCTAGTGGTTCCCCATCAAACTCCAATGGGAGATTAGGAACTATAAATATTTCTCTACTACAAGCCTATTTTCTCAAAACATGATCCCGATCCATCTATCACCCCTATAACACCTAGAAAAGAACAAAATATGCGATTTTCAATATTAAATAGATCGAATTCACACATAAAAAGAGTATTGGGGTTAAAATTTACTTTTATAAAAATTAAATCCATAAAAATAATGTGGAGGGTCATCACTGTAGCCAAATGGACTAGACATAGAATCATGGATGGTGAAGAATTAGGTCAATGTAATCATTATTAAAGAGTGTATACCAACTAGAAATGGATCATCATATCGGCATCGGGTCATCGAACATGGGGAGAATATATTTTATATAAAGGAGTGTTTTGTGGTGTTTCTTGTGTTGAAGATTTAATAAAGTAGCTTTTTCTAAATTTTATTTATTAAAATTTGTGGTTGTAGGTTCTTTATTTATTTAGTCATGGTCCATGGGTAAGCTTCATGTAAAGTGGAATGTGAAGATAAGGCTAGGAGACATAGCACTGGGCTATTGGTCCTATAGGATTACCTTATGAGCTTATGTCAGCCCTATGAGGCAATAAATAATGTAACCCAAGAAGAGGAGGAACTCAACCTTTAGGAGAGAAATACCACTTCCCTTTATGATAATAATATTCTTTATTTCCATATTCTCTTATTGTTCATCATCTTCCTCATTCCATTTGTGTTATATTTTCCTTATGTTTGTGATCATAACCACTTGTGTGGTTGTACCTTCTTCATGGTTGTAATCATGTTATTAAATCCATATTTATAGTGTAAACCTATTCCTCTCTCACCAGAAGAACATTCTCCCTATGTCCCATTAATATCTCTACACTTTGTTGAAATAGAGTATGATCTATAGTTGACACACTTTGAGGGTCCTATGAATCAAAAATCTTGATACTAGAAGTCCTTTGGGTATGATTTCTATGTTGGTATCTTTGTGAGTGGTGTTATGAGTAAATATGGGGTGTAATTTGGGGGTAAATGTTATTATTTTCATTCATTATGGTGTTTTGGAGAGATATAATAATTGAAGACATGATACATTTCCTTGTATGATTCTTATAGTGGATAAAGCTGTCATTTTTTGTGATTATAACCCTTAACCCATTAACACAGTAACCATTTATATAGTATATCCCATTTAACCCATTTACCATTTCATACCTTAACCCATTTAATATATTTAACAATTCCCATACATTAAATCATTTCCAATAATTCATCAATTCACATGAATTATCCCATTTATGAAATTCAATTATAAACTAATAAGTCATTTGACACATTCACTTTATTCCATTTAACCCCTTTTCACATTTTTTCAAACAATCCCTTATGCCATTGTCAAAAACTTGACACAACTACCATTAGTGCCTCTTTATAATTTGAACCAACATGTCAACACATTTATCAAGGGATCTAATTCAATACAAGTGAACTTTAGTCTTAAAATTATAATTTTCCATGTTCAGGAACATTAACACACCCCATGGGTGGCCCTAAACTATCTAATAAATCTCAATGCATGCCACGGGGATCATGAGGGGTCTAAATCATCATTTATTCAACCATTTTAAAAAAAAATTACTAAAGGAATAAAATTCACAACAAGAAAAAACCAATAACACAAGCAGACATGAAAAAATCAACAATGAGACCATGGGATATAACTTGTAGACCACCTACCTCAAATATGAAGATAAACACATGATTAACCTTGGCCTTAGATCCAGATTCAAGAACACTTTGAATCCACAACCTAAGATACACTGGAAAGAGAGGTTTTTAGGACTTTATAAGAAGAAGAACAAATCCACAAGCCCTAATCGGGAAAAGAAGAGCAAGAGGAGGGTTATAATTACCTGGGGCTTTGATCTGCAACCAACGACACTCCAACTGGCCAATAATTGAAGTATATTGATCCTTTGGAAGTCTTGGGTGTTTTGGGTTGTCACTAGGGATATAAAAGGAAGAATGAGAAAGAAAATTGGGTGAGGAACTTAAAATTTAGAGAGGGAAAAGTAGTAATTTATCACTTTTTAATGGGGTGCATGGTTTGGGTGCACGGTTTTCTAAACCATGCCCCAACTGTGTTCCATCCTCTATCCGAGAGGGGTGAAGTCGCATGGTTACCTAGGTATATTTCATGGTTTCAAAACCCATGTGACAACTGTGTGGAATGCCTCTGTCCAAGTCTGCATGGTTTTTATTTCCCCCTTTCACGGTTTTTTTAAACCATGCACCCCTCCTCCTAGCTAGAATGATTTGGTCACACAGTTTCCTCTAACCATGCACCAAAAATACAACATGCACTGGATGACCATTTTTCCTTCTCTTACATGTCCTGAACCCCCAAAACACTCATGATTATCCTCATACACCCAGTAAACATTATATTAAGAAAATTTAAGATATTTAAAAAAAAATTAAACAAAGACATACCTCCATGAATTTCAGGATATTACAACCTACCCACCTTATAATGGATCATCCTCGAGCCACACTCCTAAACACCACTGATCTTTTGAAGAAAAGAGATCAGGTAATTGGGCCCACATATCCAAATATCTTTCCAAAGTTTCTTCTTGAACATTACCATTCTTCCATAAAACTCAAAATAATGGCACAGTTTTTTCCCACAAGACTTTATCACTACGATCCACAATACAAACTGGATACTCCTCAAAGGATGCATTAGCCTCAAGCTCAACATATTCAACATCGATAATGTGAGATGGGTCGGGGTGATACCACCAAATATGTGATGCATAGAAAACATCATGAATACCACTATACCATTAAGGATGATACAATCAGTACGCCACCAATATGATCCTCTCCACAATCTTAAATTCCCCCACATACCTGGGCACCAACTTGCCCTGATTCTGAATTCAATGGTGACCCAACCTTGGATACACTCTAAGAAACACAAGATCACCCATTATAAACTCAAGAGGTCGATGATGTTGATCTGCATATGACTTCTACCAACTCTGATCTGTTTCCATACATTTCCAAATTAACTGAACTTGTTTCGAAGTCTCCTGCATGAGACTGTGTCCCAACAACTCTGATTCCCCAGCTTCTACCCAACATTAAGGTGACCCACATGGCCTCCCGTAGAGTGCCTCATATGGATCTATCTGAATCATTTCCAAGTGACTATTGTTATAGGTGAACCCAACAAGCACTAAGTACTTCTCCCATGATCCACCAAAGTCTAGGACACAAGCTCTCAAAATTTCATCTAGTACCTAAATGGTATGCTCTGATTACTCATCAATTTGCAGGTGGAAAGCTATACTCAAAAATACCTGGTTATCTAGCGCCTTCTGTAATACCTACCCAAAGCACGATGTGAAATGTATATCATGATATGAAACTATGTTTCATGGTACCATATGAAAACAAACTATATCTTGAACATACAAATCACCCAGCTGATCAACGGTGAAGGTCTCTCAAATCAGTAGGAAATGATCCACCTTAGTCAACAGATCCACAACTACCCAGATCAGATCATTCTTCCAATTATTCCTTGGAATTACCACCATTAAATCCATCATCACATCATACCATTTCCATTATGGAATGGATAATTATTACAAAAAACCACCTGGTCGATGATGCTTAGCCTTCACCTACTGATAGGTAATACATTGTTCCATGAAACCTTTAACCTATTTCTTCATCCATATACACCAATACTACCTAAAAAGATCATGATACATTTTGGTAAAAGCAGGATTCACTTCCCACTTCAATGCATGAAACTCATTCATCATATCTTCTTGCATACATGTTGGCACAACCGCAAAACCAAGAATATGAACGATCCCATCATCACCAACAGTCCAGCTAGAAGGTGACTCACCTCCTTTAAAACATTCCCATATATCCAAACATTTTAAATCCTCATATTTTCTATAAGGCCACACCCTTAAACATTACTTAATCTTGATTTAAGTCAATAATTCACATTGGGGATATTTTTAGGTTTAGTTTTTTGGAGAATTATGCCATAAATATTACATTACATCTCAAATATTACAAAGTATACACTTCTATTATATCCAACTTTTTCAAAAATAATAAAACTCCTTAAATAAAATAAGAATTATTTTCTTGATAAAAATCCTCTTGAATTCTTTCTTTATTCTATCCTTCCTTATACCCTATAAAAAACATTTCAAAAACTTGGGATGAGCATAAAAAACTTAGTAAAGAATATAAAATAAAGAATAAAACCATTAGTACGTGAATATTTAAAACCCATGAAAACATTTTCACAAAATCATACTTTTCACCCATAAAACATAAATTACTTATCTTACATCATGTAATAATAAGATTCTTACAAAACTTTATAGAAATCATAAAACAAAAAAGGTAACTTATGGCATCCATATCATACTTACATTGTAGTTTTCACAACTACATAGGGAGTAACCTTCATGGTTATATTTGGAATACCCATCACAGTATATTCTCTAAATATCTTCAGGGAAACCTTAATGTTTACCTCCTTCACATTACCCAATGCATTCGAGAGCTATCACGGGCTCACTCGCCCTAGGTTTATCACCGAACCAACTGTATTTGGTTTATCACATAACTACCCTTAAAATGTCCAAGTACCATTACATAATCATAACACATAAAATATTGAATTTATCAACATTTCACTCATTAGTCATAAGAAATCAATTTATGATATTGAAATATTCAATCCATTTCCAAGACCATTTAAAACATTTAAAAAGATATTTTTGAATCAAAGTGTCCCATACCACTTTGAAACATTTGAATGAAATTAAAAATTTTAAACATACATGTCTATATAAGTAAAATCATAAAAAATTTTGAAAACATGGACATGAAATATAATATTTTAAAAGAACAAGTCTTTAAAACATTAAAAACAGTGTTTTAGTTAAAGAGTCTCTTGCCACTTGAAAAAATATTGAATAAAAATAATTAAATAATAACATTAAAAAATGATAATATCATAAGAATAAAGATATTCATGATATAATATGTCAAAGGGAATTATATACACCATATAAAAGTGAATTGGTTCATAAAAACAAATAAGTCTCAATGGAATGTAAATTCAGACGAAATACCTTATACAGATTATATCCTTAGATTAAGGATAAATAAATGAAATAATTATATGTGACAAATATAAATACACCCAATATAAGTGGATATTATGTGTACAATAATCATAGGTCATTCACACATATTCTTGGAAAAATAAAACCAATGACATGGATATTTAACTCAATGAATGGAGATTGAGTTAAGATTTTCCTTGCAAAGTTTGTATAAATGACATAAAATTTTATCAATGGGGTGATTATGTGTAGAAAAAATATATCCACACAAAGGGAAGTGGAAATTACAACATAAATAAATAAATAGTGATTCCACACACAATCTTTTCATAATATAATCAACGAAGTATGCATAAAACCCAATGAGTGGAAATTGAGTTTAGAAATTCCCTTACAAAGATCATTTTGTTAATAAAATAGATTGATTATATATATTAATTAAAAATACACATAAATAAAGTATAAATACAAGATATTACATCCAAATTAATTTCTCATGTAGTCATAGCATGATATAATCAAGAAGTATGAGATTAACCCAAAGAATAGAAATTGGGTTAAGAAGTTCCCTTACCTTGAGTCTAACTTGTCTTATTCGTTTTTTATATACTTGAATAATAAACTTAGGTTAAATTATACTTGATTAAGAACCTTTTAAAATTTTATTATTCATTTTATATTACTTATTATTATGTTATAAAATTATATAATTATTTAAGTTTATATCGGTCATTTTTTTGATATTCGGTACCTGAGTCGAAAATGAACTTGTTTTGATTAAAATTGTCCATGTTGTAATAATTCCATAATCTCAAAAATATTATTCATGATTTAAATATAATATATATACATTATATATTTATTTATAATTTCTATAATATTTTGAAATAAGAAATGAAATGCACCGTTCATGGAGACAGTAGGCTGTATGTACGCATGAACGCTACTTTCATTTCTTTTTCATATTAAAAGAATAATAATCAAATTATATATGTTTATATTATAATACAAATATTATATTTCTTTCATTTATGTCACATAGGTTTAATAAAACCATCCTTTATATGTTTCATGCATAGCATGAATGAGTAATATCACTTTGAGGGGGCGGTAGTCCACACTTCCTCAAATGAAATTATCGTATTTACACATCATAGAAAGCATAACGGTATGTTTTGAATAAATATTAAAGAAGTTTAGATACAATATAAATCTAATATATATAATATATAAATACAGTTCCATCATAATGGCTACCATGAGAGGTGGTAGGTGAAAATTGAACAATCGTCGTTTTGTGAGGTAGTAGTTCATCATACAGAGAAACAACATGTTCGTATCCATTATATGGAGGTTTGTATAAGTGTAGTTATAATAATTATCATAAAAAAAATACTAGTATATTTACTATATTTTTTTTGTTATGTAATAAAATAATAATAATATCATAGGTAGTGTTGAAGGAAAATAAAGGAAATAAACTTGAGAGAATACATTACCTCAAAATCGGGTAAATTCCTTTGATTTGAGAAAAAAGGCTTTATTGAATTGCCTTATTCCCAAGGTAAGGCTTCTAGAAGGAAGGGAGGGATTATATGAAGAGTATTGGATAGATTTTTTCTGAACTAAAAGGCTTTGGAAGTGTGATATAAAGAAAATAATAAGTTCCCTTTTATTGACGAGGTGAGGGGCACTTTAGGAATGTCTTGAAATATTAATTTATTATAAATTCGATTTCAATTAAAAATGATCCAAAACTCATTTATTTAGAATATAAGATTATTTTGGTTCGAATAACCATCATTTTATAATTTTTAGATAAGTTTGGAATATTTTTTTATCCTTATCTTTTTTGGTTTAACCCTTATTTTACACTTTTTAATCTTATAGTGATATCATGTTATTTACACATTGTGGGTTAATGTAATTAACATATCATGTCAAACGACCCAAAAAAATGTCATTTATGACATATTTGAACTTATATTAACCATTTTTACAAATATTATATTTTTATGAATTTAATATCATTTAATAAACTATTTTATATTTTAAGTTATGAATTATGTCAATTTTGGTCATTATTCATACATGATTTTTTTAAAAATTCATAACAACCTGATTTATTAGAAGAAAAAACATTGAATCAATTATAACATATCATATTCACTTAAAAAAATCATGTATGATATAAATTATGTCAAATAATATTTATTTTAGTATTTATTATATCATTTATTTGAATCCTTTATTAATGAAGCAATCATCACATCATCATTGTCTCATAATTAAAATTATTTATTTAATGTATAAAAATTATAAATAAAACATCATGATGTAGGAAATATTTTTATATTTATAATTACTATCTATAGTTGAAGATATTACTTATATAACCTCATATAAAAAAATTAGTAAGAAGATACATGTTTATATTATTTTTCTCTTTACTTTAAATTAATTATTATAACATGGCATTATCACTCCCAAGTGGATCCATGGGGTCTTAAAATCGACCCAAGGATGCCCATTGTTGATAATATGTCATCCAATAGGATTAATAAATGTTTTATGGTAGTTTTATATTATTATAATATTATTTTTTAGTCTTATTTACCTGATTTACCCTTTAACCATGGTAAATAAAAATAATTACTGAAGTTACTATTCAGAATGTCCAAAAATAAAAGGTACCTATTTACACAATTTTGAACTCATGATTAAAAATATGGAATCCATTTTTCCAAATTCAAAACATATAACATGCCGAAATTAATTTAAAATTAATTCCCATTGTCAAAACCAAAAAGCATGTTTTTAAGAAGTAAAAACTATCAAAAGATTGAAATGTGTTTATGTCCAATTTAAAAGTGAAATTAATTAAAATGACAGAAATTGGATTAAATGATAAAAACATAATCCAATTATACTTTAAAACCAATTAAAAATATAATATAACTATATAAATAAATTAGATGAAAAGGCAGTTTTGAATTTAAAATGCAGTATTTTTCACTATTCATTAAAATATGAATTTCATCAGAAAAAATATCAAAAATTTAACCAAAGTAAATTTTTATGTCCCTGATCTATAAAAGAAGTTTATTTGGTTAAATAGAACATATAAAAGTAACAAAAACTATATTTAAAAATTGTTTTCCTTCAAAAGGTGGTAAAATAACCTTTTAAAAATATAAGAGTATTGTATACTTAAAATTGGATTCATTCTCATTTTAAGCCTCTAAAATTTATTGGATAAATGAAAAAACATTTAACAAACATGTGTAATCATATTTTAGTTAGTTATGTTCATTCCCTCCAATACAACGGCTAGATGTTAACTACCATTTAAAATAATAATATAATTATTATATTATTTTTCGGTATAACTCAAAGTTGTGTGCAATATAAGATTTCGGAGAAACTCATTGTTGCATGTCAAGTACACTATCAAACAAAGCATATTATTTAAATTAAAATTAATATCTTATTCATAAACATTAATAGATATAAAGAAGTGTTATTCTATAAATACCTTGGATCCTACATCATTCCCCCTTTTGGGAAATTGCATCCTAGAAATTTTAAAATTTGGCTCAATAACTCCATTAAAAACTCTAAATCAGAAAAAGTTTTAATAAAACTACCACTTTAAAAGAAAGAACGAGAAGTATAAAGGTCACCCGAGATAACACATACTAGGGTTCCATGTAGTAAAACATGGATATGGAAGAAAAAATAAGTGTTAAGTTCTGATGGAGAGAGATAGAAAACATTATTAGGAGAAATTTAACAACCAGAAACCCATAAACTTGTGATGGGTTAAATGGTCTTTGATTTCCTATTAGGAAAAGTAAACGGAAAACGTTTTTATTTTAAGGTCATTTTCATAAAGATGGGGAATTATTTTATGATCTTTACTAAGAATATAAGTAAATATTCTTACTTGTCAAGTATATTTTCATCCTTTAATAAATTTCTACCACAAACTCATATTTTTTATTAACAATGAGTATTCAAGATGACTTAGTCACACCTGAAATGCTATATTCAACTTTTAGAGAATCACATAATCCACAAACAATGAACTATATATTTCTCTTGTCTTTAAACATTAATCAAAACCAAAATGGTTAGTACAAGACCAGATAATCCCCAAAAATAATAATCCTTTATAAAAAGAAATATTTCTCTTAATCTTATAAATTTAAAAAAAATACCCAAAGTTCTACAAAGACCATTCAATAAACAATTGTCCTTAGAATTCTTCAAAATAATCAAAACTAATATTGAAACCCAAAATTCAGAATTATTTTATCACATAGTCTTCCATGATAAATCTTAATATTTATCTCCAAATAACATCAACTACTCTTAAAGTCTCATACTGAAAATTAATTAACCTAATCACATTTTCTCCAAAATAGGTTAATCATTTCCATAAATAACCTAAATCTCTATATGTACACAATAAAATATCAGGTTCATCCAAAATAAAATTCAACCAATAATTTTCAAATGAAATCCCATGGTATTATATTTTCCTTAGTCATATATTGTTCCTAAAATATAAAATGTCTTCCAAAATAACATTTATCACTTAATCACCAAATCATTTTCTTATACCAAGGATATCCATTTGGTAAAACATAAGTTCCCAAAATCAACTTATTCTTAATCCATAAAATAATTTAACTAAACATAATAAGTCATACTAACCAGGTACTTCTTGCAGGATAGTGGTAAGCGATGCGCCTTGGTTTCCCTTCAGTTGTGGGTTTGATACCCACAAACTTGACGGATGCGACGGGTTTTCACCCATCTTGCGGGTTGTCCATTTTTATAAAACTCTAAAATAAATCTAACATGTTTTAACTTCAATGGTTATATTATACCTCTTATTTTCATCCCAACTCATTATTACCTCAATATCTTAATTCATGAAGTCTTATATATATTGACATTTTTTTTATTTCACCTTCATATGATAAAATAAGACTATTCCCAAAAGAAATAACATTGTACCTTGATCATGGTGTCCACCTAGTTTCATCATCATCTTGTTCACATAGATAGCAGGTTCATCCATTGAAAAATTATTTCAATATCATTCAAAATCAATTTCTTCCTTTATCCAAATACACCTTGTACAACTTGGTTCATATGGGTGTTCACAGAAAAATAGTTTCAGAAAATAATCATGCATGACATATAATTTCAAAACATCTGATAAAAATTGATTTTTATAAAATAGTTGGAGCGAGTGAGATTTGACTCTTTCAATAAATGGTACTTTTAAAATAACATAAGTATGTGCTAAAAGACTATTATAAAAGAAAATATAAATAGGGTTCACAAGGGTCTCCTTCTTCAGCACTTTTTTTCAAAATCATAATATGCTTCAAAATCTTATGATAAGGAAAAATATTTGAAAATGACTTGATAATATTTACCTTTATTGAAAATATGTGAATATTGAGAAAATAATATTTTATTAAATATAACCCATGATCAACTATGGTATCGAGGTATAGTGGAGTTGTTTTATATCACAAACAACTACTTGCAAGTGAGTTGTATTTTAGAAAAAGTTTTACAATCATCCAAACATGACTTTGCAATAACTATTGCACTCAATTCATCAGTAATATATTGGAATGGTGTTTGAGATCCTCCTCATTCTATTTGTAACCGACATTACTTGATCTAAAAAAGTTATAAAACAAGAATTTAACTGAATGATTAAACATAGAGAATTACCATGTGGCTATCCAAAACTCTTAATCCCTAAATATGTCTAAACCGACCTCTGATACCAACTATAAATGCCCAGCCTTAAACATTACTTAATCTTGAGTTAAGTTAAGAATTCAAATTAGGGATATTTTTAGGTTTATAGTTTTATATAATTAGGCCATAACTATTACATTACATCTCAAATATTACAAAGTAGACACTTCTATTCTATCCAATTTTTTTGACAATAATAAAACTCTTTAAATAAAACTAAAATTAATTTATTGATAAAAATACTCTTGAATTATTCCTTTCTCATATCCCTCCTTATACCCTGTGAAAAACATTTCAAAATAATGGGATGAGCATATAAAGATCATTTTGGAATACCCATCACAATATATTCCCTAAATCTCTTAGGAGAAACCTTAATGTTTACCTTCATCACATTATCCAAAGCATTGGAGAGCTATCATGGGCTTACCCACCCTAGGTTTATGATGGAACCACCCATATTTGGTTTATCACATAACCACCCATCAAATGTTCAATTGCCATTACATAATCATAACACATAAAATATTGAAATTATTAACATTTCACTCATCAATCACAAGAAATCAATTCAAGATATTGAAATATTCAATCCATTTCCAAAACCATTTAAAATATTTAATAAAGTGATTTTTGAATCAAAGTGTCTCATACCACTTTGAAACATTTGAATGAAATTAAAAAAATTTAACATACATGTTAATATAAGTAAATTCATAAAAACCATTTTGAAAACATGGACATAAAATTGAATATTTTAAAACAATAAGACTTTAAAACATTAAAAATAGTGTTTTAGTTAAAGAGTCTCTTACCACTTGAGAAAATACTTGAATAAAAATAATTAAAGAATAAAATTAAAAAAACCTATAATATCATGAGAATAAGGAGATTAATGATATAATATTTCAAAGGGAAGTATATGACCATATAAAAGTGAATTGGTGGATAATAACAAATAAGTCTCAATGGAATGTAAATTGAGACGAAATACCTTACAAATATCATATCCTTAGATTAAGGATAAATAAATGACATAAGTTTGTGTTAAAATATAAATAAACCCAATATAAGTGGATATTAAGTGTAAAACAATCATAGGTCATTCACAAATATTCTTGGAAAAAGAAAACCAATGACTTGGATATTTAACTCAATGAATGAAGATTGAGTTAAGATTTCCCATACAAAGTTTTTATAAATAACATAAGAATTTATAAATGGGTTGATTATGTGTAGAAACAATATATCCATGAAAAGGGAAGTGTAAATTACAACATAAATAAATAAACAATGATTCCATGCATAATCTTTTCATAATATAATCAACGAAGTACGCGTAAAACCCAATGAGTGAAAATTGAGTTTAGAAATTCCCTTACAAAGATCATTTTGTTAATAAAATAGATTTATTATTTATATTCACTATAAATACACATAAATCAATTATAAATACAATATATGATATCTTATTTAATTTCCCATGTAGTCATAGCACGACATAATCAAGAAGTAGAAGAATAACCCAAAGAATGGAAATTGGGTAAAGAAGTTCCCTTACCTTGAGTCTGACTTGTCTCATTAGTTCTTTATATTCCTGAATAATAAAATTAGGTTAACTTATACTTTATTAAGAACCTTTTTCAAGTTTATTATTCATTTTATATTATTTATTATAATGTTATAAAAATTACATAATTATTTAAGTTCATATCGGTCATTTTGTCGATATTCGGTACTTGAGTCAAAAATGAATTTTGTTTTGATTAAAATTGTCCATGTGGTCAAAATTACATAATATACAAAATATTATTAATGATTTAAATATCATATATATCCATTATATATATATTTATTTATAATTTCCATAATATTTGGAGATAAGAAATGAAATGCACTGTTCATGGAGATGGTAGATCGTACGTACGCATGAACACTACTTTCATTTATTTTCCATATTAAAAGAATAAAAATAAAATGATATAAATGTATATTATAATACCAGTATTATATTTATGTCACGTATGTATCATATGTTTAATAAAACCATTCTTTATATGTTCCATGGATAGCATGAGCGAGTAATATCACTTTGAGGGGGCGATAGTCCACACTTCCTCAAATGAAATTATCGTATTTACACATCATGGAAAGCATAAAGTTATATTGTAAACAAATATTACATAAGTATATAGAAAATATAAATATAATATATATCATATATAAATACAGTTCCATCATAATGGCCACCATGAGAGGACGTAGGATAAAATTAAACAATCATCATTTCATGAGGCAGTAGTTCGTCGTGTCACAACCCGTCCTCGAGACACATGTCGTGACTACCCCAAGACCGCCTTCCATAGGCCAGGGGCTGGTGACTAGAACCAAGACGTAAATCCTAACAAAATGGGAAGGCATTGACTTTAAAAATTAAAAAAACACCACAGAGTAAGCTAGCATAAGTAAACACTAAGTAAAACAGGGTACAATAGTAAGTGCGGAAAAGTAAGTGGACCAAAATACAAACCCAAACTGAAAGTAAAGTACAACTGGAAAGAAAGTACAGCAACTGAAAAGTAAAGCAGAAACGCCGAGCCATCCATTGGAAACCCCACCTGAAGGGTGGGTACAGATAGCCTCCTCAGCTCCTCGGGTCCAGCCGTTCGCTCTGTGTACATCCCGCCCAGTGGTCCACCTCCAGGTACCGACTTGCTCTACAAGCCTCAACCACGATCAGCGTTGTCCATCGTCTGCATCCAACACAACGTAGTGCAGGCATAGCCCGTGCAAGGGTGAGTATACGCTACTCAGTAGGGACCCTGAGACCCTCGGAGGTCTCCCAGAATCCACAAAGGATAATCCACAAAGGAAAGATACAATCACAAAGTAACATCCAACACTACTTAGGTATATGCCCATACATATACCTAAGTCATCAATTCCAGTTCGGCTCCAACATTCGAGCCCAAGTTTGATCTCATCCACACAGGATAGTACAACCCAATCCACATAAGAAATCACAACCCAATCCACACAGGAAAGCACAACCCAATCCACTTAGGAAGCAAGTCAGTCATATCGAAGATAATGATTGAACAGTCAAGACTCATCTCACACAGGAATACTTCTTCGTAAGGTGATAGAGATGATCAGATGTAGCCACTAATTCATCTAGCTAGGACCCACATAAGATACTAGACCAGCTAATCTGTGGGACCCACGTAGGATACTAGACCATCCATTCTATCAGAACCACGTAGGATACAAGTACAGAGTCAAATACTGTCGGACCCACATAGGATACAAGAACAGTAGTCAAATACTGCCAGACCCACATAGGATACAAGAACAGTAGTCACGTACTGCCAGAGCCACATAGGATACAAGAATAGTAGTCATCTCCATCCAACCCACGGAGGATTTCAGTATGGCCGTCATCGCTGTCGAACCCACGGAGGATTTTAGTGCAGTCGTCGTCGCTACCGAGCCCACGGAGGATCCTAGTACAGTCATCATCGTCGTTGCAGTCGCAGCCAGCTCTAGGGTTCCCACACACAGCATGCTCGTTTTCGGGAGGGTCCACTCCACGATCCAAGGGGGTCGATACATCAACTAACACGTAGTCCGGAGTTGATGTATCCCAAAGTTCCGTCTCAAAAAAAGGAACTCAACACGACAGACGGCGCGTCAATCAGACGCCCGGTCTGAGAGTTATTAGCCTTTTCGTTCCAGGGGTCCGGTTGGTTTTTAAGTCAAAACCAACCCGAACGTACTCCAAATGTGTCCAAACCTCGAGTGGAATAAGCCTAAAGGTCCGTCTCACTAAGAGGAATCCAACATAGTTGACGGCACGTCAATCGGACGTCCGTAGCTCAAGTTATAGGCGTTTCCGCTCCGAGGGCCCGGTTGGTTTCATGTTTGAACCAACCCGGCCATACCCAAAGTTCTCCAAAACCTTGAGTGTAATATACCTAAATTACCATCTCGATCCAAGGATCGCATCTCAACTGACATTACATCAATTGGAGATTCGTAGCCCAAATTATGGGCATTTGAACGAACCAGTCCGATTTTAGGGGGTGTTCGGGCCCGGACCGACCCGGCCCATAACCCCCTGGGTCGGCCCGGCCCGGCTGGCGCGGCCCGAACCAGTCGGAGTGACCCGGCCCAGCCGGTGCGGCGCGGCCCGGCGCGGGCGGCCTATCCCGGCCCGGCACGGCCGGTCTGGCCTGGGCGGCTCGGTGCTGGCCGAGCGGGGTGGCTCAACGCTGGTCGAGCAGACACGAGAAGGGTAGGCGTGCTGCCCCCCTTGTTATAACGGAGCCCCCCCCCCCCTCCCACCCCACATGGGGGCCCGCTCCTTTTCCATCCGGGGGTTACGACCCCGGGTTCTTTCGAAACGGCCGGCCCGATTGGCCGGCCGGTGCCGCCGCCGCGGGACCCCGCTGTCCCGCCCCTCTGAAGCGCCAACAATTGGTGATTCCGGCCGCCCTTCCCTGAACCGCCGTGGCCTTAGGTCGTGGCCCTTGTCCGACCGGCGTGGCGCGACGGCGCCGCGCCCCTCCGCCGCGGCCTCTTCGTGGTCCTCCGGCGCAGCACGACGGCGCCGCGCCCCTCCGTCACGGCCCGACTCCGGCCACGGTTTCTTTCGGCCTCAACGGCATGGTGCGATGGTGTCGCGCTCCTTCATCGTGTTCCTACTCGTTCCCGCGTGGTGTCGTTGCACCATGCCACTTTCATTCGAACCGCAACGAGTACAACAACAAAGGGGGAGGAGGGTCGGCCGTGTTTGTGCGGTCCGACCCCATCCCGTTAATTCGATAGCAAGCGGCTACGATTTTATCAATGGATGGGAAAAGAATAATCACAAACACAAAACCAAACCCTTACCTCGATGAAGTCGTCGAACGAGGATCGTCGCGGGAAAAGGACGTCGCGGAAGATGGCGTCGCGGAAGACGGCGTCGCGGAAGACGGCATCGCGGAAGACGGCATCGCGGAAGACGGCGTCGCGGATGACGGCGTCGCGGAAGATGGCGTCACGGATCGAGGCTCCGTAAGTGTCGTCGGTGTTCGCCCGATGAAGGATGCGGCGCATTGTCATTCTCTAGAAAAGGTGTCTCTCACTGGCTGCGGAGAGGAGAGAAGACGTCACGGCGATCTCCCCTTGCGGTGACGGAGTTCTTCGTCGCAGACTCGGCGTTCTTCCCGAAGAAGATGAAGTTCTTCAAGACCGCAATAGTTCTCTACTCTATCCCACACAATGAAACAACCAACAATAAAATAAGGCATTGTATTATTTTATTCACACACACACACATTCATGCCAACATTAATTTGAAATTCAAAATATCCCATTCAATTAATTAAATTAATTGAAGAGCCTTTAACATTCCAATTAATTGCGAGAGTTGATTTGTCATTTAAAAGGGGGTGCGGGTGTGTTACACAATTAAAAGCACGAGGGAGGTTTTAAGGGATTTGAAGGGGTGGGGATCATGTGGGCCCCTCCTCACTATTATCCTATCAAGTGGAGTTAGGATGTAGTGGTCCCCTCTCCAACATCCATGCATAGGTTAAAACTACTTAGAATAGAAAATAAAAATTGTAGCACAAATTTTTATTTCATTCTTTAGTTAACCCATTTATTTAATAACCTCAACCGAGTAAACACAACTCCAGAAAAGGTGTTCCTAAGCAATTATTGGCGTCGCGGTTTCATTGGTTCCCTTGGATTTCGATTCCGAGCACCGGTTCAAAATTTTGGAAAACCCGCTCATCCGTTCACTGAACGTACCCGAGCTAAACTTCAGAAAATGATTCTGGGCACACCGGTCTTCAGAATCAGGTGCCATCAGAAACTGCGTACTCATAAAATACCAAAGATAATTAAGAAAAAAAAATTCCCTTGAAATTTACGGGTCTTTACATTACTACCACCTCAGGGCTTTACGTCCCCATAAAGATACATCACAAACTAGGGGAAAAAATGAGGGTACTGAGCACGCATCTGAGCCTCCCGCTCCCAAGTGCTCTCCTTAAGGTTCCCGTACTGCCATCTGATGCGCACTAGAGGAATCGACCGCCCACGTAGGACCCGCTTCTGTCGATCCTCGATCTCCACCGGGACCTCCTCAAAAGTCGCCCCATCATCAATGTCCAGCTCCCCATGGTCGATGATATGCGTCGGGTCGTGCACGTACCTCCTCAGCTGAGATATGTGGAAGATGTCGTGCACCCAGTGCAACTGAGGTGGTAGAGCCAGGCGATAAGCCACCTCGCCTATCCTGCTGAGAACCTGGAAAGGTCCGATGAAGCGTGGAGATAACTTGCCACCCTGTCCAAATCTCAGTAATCCACGTCGAGGTGAGACCTGCAAGAAGACGTGGTCGCCATCCTCGAACTCTAGTGGTCTCCGCCTCCTATCAGCATAAGACTTCTGTCGGCTCTGAGTTGTCCTCATCCACTCCTGGATGACCAGGACCTTCTCCGTCATGGCTTGGACCATATATGGTCCCACAAGTGCTGACTCCCTAGGTTCTGTCCAGCACAGAGGTGACCTTCAAGGTCGGCCATACAATGCCTCTTATGGTGAAATCCCGATGGTGGAGTGGTAGTTGTTGTTGTACGCAAACTCCACCAAGGGTAGGTGATCCTCCCAGCTGCGACCAAAGTTGAGGACACATGCACAGAGCATGTCCTCGAGAGTCTGAATGGTCCTCTCCATATGACCATCCATCTGAGGGTGAAAGGTGGTGCTCAGATGTAGCTGCATTCCGAATGCCTCCTGCAACACCTTCCAAAGCCGGGAAGTAAAGCGAGAATCTCGATCGGAGACGATAGATGATGTCACACCATGAAGTCGTACAATCTTCTGAACATAGATGTGTCCCAATATCTCCACTGAGCCCTGCTCTCTAATGGGTATAAAGTGGGCTGACTTGGTGAGTCGGTCAACAATCACCCAAATGGAGTCATGACCTCTGGAAGTACGTGGAAGTCCAGTCACGAAATCCATAGATATACCGTCCCACTTCCACTCCGGGACCTCCAAGGGCTGTACCAAGCCTGCTGGTACCTGGTGCTCTGACTTCACCTAATGGTAGGTGAGGCATCGAGAAACGAACTCTGCTACAGCCTTCTTCATACCCGGACACCAGTGCTATCTTCTGAGATCCTGGTACATCTTCTTTACTCCTGGATGTACTGCTAAAGGGGAAGTGTGAAACTCCCTCAGCAACTCCTCCTGTAAAGCAGCTGGTACCATGGTATGTCCTCTGAAAAGGAAGTCGTGCTCTCCTAATATAGAGAATCCATCAGGTGCCTGTCCTAAGGATATATGTGCATGCCGCATCTCACAGTCAACGTCCCCACACTGTGTCTCTCTAAACCACTGTAGTAGTGGAGGAGTGACTGTGAGTGATTGAAGAAAGGCTGCTCCATCTCTATCCATAAAGGATATCTACAAAGCGGATAGCTGCTCTATTGCCTCCCCAAGTAGCTGAATGCCCGTCCTCCTACTGAGAGCATCAGATACTACGTTCCCCTTTCCAGGAGTATAGACTATCTCAAAGTCATAGTCCTGGAGGAACTCGATCCATCGTTGTTGTCTCGGGTTTAGGTCCTTCTGTGAGAAGATGTACCTGAGACTCTGGTGGTCAGAGTAGACTGTGAAGCGCTCGCCCATCAGATAGTGTCGCCACATCTTCAGAGCGAAGACCACTGCTGCTAACTCCAGGTCATGGATAGCATAGTTCTGCTCATGTTTCCTCAACTATCGTGATCCATAGGCGATCACTACCCGCTCCTGCATCAGGACACATCTGAGTCCGGTCCCTGATGCATCACAGTAGACTATGTACCCTACTCCCTCCTCTGGTATCCTCAAGATAGGTGCTCTGGTCAATCTCTGTCTCAGCTCTTGGAAGCTCTGCTGACATCTATCTGACCACACGAAGGGTTTCCCCTTCGTCAAAGCTGAAAGTGGTGCCACAACTCTGGAGAAGTCTGGCACAAACCTCCGGTAGTATCCAGCCAAACCTAGGAAACTATGCACCTCTGTCATGCTCCTGGGTGGCTCCCAAGCTAGCACTTCCTCGATCTTCGAAGGATCCACCGCAAATCCTGCCTTAGAGATGACGTTTCCCAATAAGTAGACCTCACATATCCAGAACTGACACTTCGAGAGCTTACCATAAAGTTGGTGATCTCGGAGTGTGTCCAGTACAACCCGAAAGTGGTAGGCGTGCTCCTCCTCAGTGGTTGAGTATATCAATATATTTTCGATGAAGACCTCAACAAATCGATCGAGGTAAGACTGAAAGATCCAGTTCATGAGACTCATGAACACTGCTAGAGCATTGGTTATGCCGAAAGGCATAACCTAGAACTCATAGTGGCCATACCGACATCTGAAGGTCGTCTTATGCACATCCTCATCCCGAACTCTGAGCTGATGAAAGCCTGACCTGAGGTCTATCTTCGAGAACCACCGTGCTCCCTTGAGCTAATCGAAGAGGTCGTCAATCCTCGGTAGTGGATACTTGTTCCTCACGGTCACCTGGTTCAGGTGACGATAATCGACACACAGTCGCAAGCTCTCGTCCACCTTCTTGGCGAACAAAATCAGGGAAGCCCAGGGTAAAACACTGGGTCGGATGAATCCCTTGCTCTGCAAGTCCTCCAGTTGTACCCGTATCTCTCGAAGATCAGCGGCAGCCATCCGATATGCTGGAGTGGATATCGGGGCTGTTCTGAGGTACATGTCAATATAGAAGTCTACCTCTCTGTGAGGAGGTAGTCCTGGAATGTCGTCAGGGAAAACGTCCGCATACTGATCCACCACTACAGGAAAACTTGGACTCCACACGTCAACTGCTCCTAGGATGAGGCTATCCAACTGGTGAGTGATCGGATGTCCTCTCCTATGCGTGAGTCCATCCTGTGCTGCTAAGGCTCCCTTCTTGCCGGTGAAGGTGAACCTACTCCCATCGGTGTGGACACACCGCACCTTGCGCCTAATACAGTCGATCTGAGCATGGACTATAGAAAACCAATTCATGCCCAAGATGACATCGTAAGGCCTCGACGCCGCTACAAGAAGATCACAGTCGAAGCTCTCGCCTCCTAGAGTAAGATCACACTACCGGAATTAGTGAGTAATCGTCGAGTCTACTCCCATAGGAGTCTCTAGCCGTAAGGATCGATCCAACGGCTCTGTCAGAATCTTCGAGCTCTGAACAAGGGCAGCGACAATGAAAGAATGACTCGCTCCTGTGTCTATAAGAACTGCAGAAAGGGTGGAGTAGACACAGATAGTACCTCGAATCATCTCTGGTGTGACGTGGTTGTAGGCCTCCGCTACCTGAAGCTGAGCCTGCCTCTGCCCGCCAGCTCCCTGTGGTCAGGGTGGACCTCCTGGTGGTGGTGGTGGTAAAGCCTCAAAGCGTCGCCCACCACCTGCTACTCGGCCAGCTCCC
This sequence comes from Viscum album, assembly GCA_963277665.1. Classification (NCBI taxonomy): domain Eukaryota; kingdom Viridiplantae; phylum Streptophyta; class Magnoliopsida; order Santalales; family Viscaceae; genus Viscum; species Viscum album. The sequence goes on from OY728153.1 coordinate 1,523,875,214, forward strand.
CTGCCTCGTCCGCCTGCTCTCTGTGGACCGCCACGGTTGACCATCTGCCTCTGCCTGGGTGGCCTCTCAACCGTCTACTTCTCCTCCGCACGGTGGGTCGGGCAGTCACGAGCCATGTGGCCCTACCCGCCGCATGCGTAGCACTATCTGCTCCTCGGAAGGCTGGCTCTGCACCGTGTTCCCCGCACCTCTGAGCCAGTGTCCTGAGGTCGTCGGCCTGATGGTCTGATCCGCCTGGACCCCTATGACATCCGTCGACTGCCAGAAGCAGAAGACTCAGCTATGTGCCGCCCTGCGGTAGGTCTCGCTACTGGTGTAGTCTCAGCAAGAAAGCTCTCTATGAGAAGGGCTTGCTCCAGTACTCCTGACTGCGTCAGAATTCTAAGGGAGATCATTGATGCCCTGATCTCATGCCTCAATCCCTGCTCGAAGGTCCGAGCCTGGAGGAATAGGTCCCGTACCATTTTTGTGGAATAGTGTGAGAGATCGGTAAATCTCGTTGAGTACTAGGCTACCGTCATACTTCCCTGCTGCAATTGTAGTAGCTCCTGAATGTGCACCGCACGGAGGGTGTCTGGGACGAACTCTGAGAAGAAGAGGCTCTCAAAGTCCATCAAAAGGAGAGATGCCTCGTCGTGCACCTAGATCATCAGGCTCCACCATCTTCATGCTTCCGCGTGCAGGAGGCTCGCTGCAAGATTCACCATGAGGTCAGATAGTGTCCCCACTAACCTAAAAACTCGAACTACAGCCTCTAGCCAATCCTTGGCTGCCTGAGGGTCCATCTCTCTACAGAACCTGGGCGGTCTATGATGCTAGAACTCATGCAGTGCACTAAGGCGACGTGAACTCTCAGCGGTTGGGGCTGGTGGCATCGGTGGCTCGGTGGGTAGAGGTATCGTCGGTGCCTTCGCTGTAAAAGGGACCTACATCGTGGTCTCGTCGCTCGGTGGGTTGTCGTCTCGCACAAGGCTTGGAACCCTAGCTGGCTGTCGTCGTGGGTCCATCATGAAAATAAATAGGTGTGCCATGGTCAATAAAGTATACCTGGTGAGCTGACACAAAGTAATCAAAAAGAAAACTTTGAAACACAAATGCAATCAATGTTTTTGTGCAGTGAGTCGGAAATCAGAAGTCAGGGTCCTAGCGTATGGATACGTCGGCCGCCGCACCAACACTGGTATCCCTGGACTGATAACCACACTCAATACCCTTAACACTATTGCTTCACATAGAAGAAAGATCAGAGTTCTGAGTTCTGCGGTGGAACCAAAATCCTCTAATACCAATTTGTCAGGACCCATCCTCGGGACCCGTGTCGTGACTACCCCAAGCCCGCCTTCCATAGGCCAGGGGATGGAGACTAGCACCAAGGCGTAAATCCCGAAAAAAAAATGGGAATGCATTGCCTTAACAAACACCACAGAGTAAGCCAGTATAAGTAAACACTAAGTAAAATAGGGTACAATAGTAAGTGCAGAAAAGTAAGTGGGCCAGAATACAAACCCAAATTGAAAGTAAAGTAGAACTGGAAAGAAAGTACAACAACTGAAAAGTAAAGCAGCAGCACCGAGCCATCCACCGGAAATCCCACCTGAAGGGTGGGTACAGATAGCCTCCTCATCTCCTTGGTTCCATCTGTCCACTCCGTGTACGTCCCGCCCAGTGGTCCACCTACAGGTACCGACTTTCTCTACAAGCCTCAACCACGATCAGCGATGTCCGTCGTCTGCATCCAACACAACGTTGTGCGGCCATAGCCCGTGCAGGGGTGAGTATACACTACTCAGTAGGGACCCCGAGACCCCCGGAGGTCTCCCAGAATCCATAAAAGATAATCCACAAAGGAAAGATGCAATCACAAAGTAACATCCAACACTACTTAGGTATATACCCATATATATACCTAAGTCATCAATTCCAGTTCGGCTCCAACATCCGAGCCCAAGTTCGATCTCGTCCACACAGGATAGTACAACCCAATCAACACAGGAAAGCACAACCCAATCCACACAAGAAATCACAACCAAATCCACTTAGGAATCAAGTCAATCATATCGAAGATAATGATTGAAAAGTCAAGACTCATCTCACACATGTATACTTCTCCGTAAGGTGATAGAGATGATCAGATGTAGCCACTAATTCATCTAGTTGGGGCCCACGTAGGATACTAGACCAGCTAAGCTATCGAACACACGTAGGATACTAGACCATCCACTCTGTCGGACCCTCGTAGGATTCAAATATAGAGTCAAATACTGCCGGACCCACGTAGGATACAAGAACAGTAGTCAAATACTATCGGACCCACATAGGATACAAGAACAGTAGTCAAGTACTGCCGGACCCACATAGGATACAAGAACAGTATTCATCGCCATCGAACCCATGGAGGATTTCAGTACGGTCATCATCGCTACCGAACCCACGAAGGATTTCAGTGTAGTCGTCGTCGCTGCCGAACCCACAGAGGATCCTAGTACAGTCGCCATCGTCGTTGCAGTCGCAGCCAGCTCTAGGGTTCCCGCACACAGCATGCTCATTTTCAGGAGGGTCCGCTCCACGAGCCAAGGGGGTCAATACATCAACTGAAACATAGTTCGGAGTTGATGTATCCCAAAGTTCTGTCTCAACAAAAGGAACTCAACACGACAGACGGTGCGTCAATCAGACGCCCGGTCTGAGAGTTATTGGCTTTTTCGTTCCAGGGGCCCGGTTGGTTTTTAAGTCAAAACCAACCCGACCATACTACAATTTCATCCAAACCTCGAGCGGAGTAAGCCAAAAGGTCCGTCTCACTAAGAGGAATCCAACATAGTCTACGTAACGTCAATCGGATGTCTGGAGCTCAAGTTATAGGCATTTCCGCTCTGAGGGCCCGGTTGGTTTCGTGTTCGAACCAACCTGGCCTTACCCAAAGTTCTCCAAAACCTTGAGTTTAATATACCAAAAATACCGTCTCGGTCCAAGTATCTCATCGCAACTGACGGTGCATCGATCAGAGGTTCTTAGCCCAAGTTATGGGCATTTGAACGAACCAGTCTGATTTTAGGGGGGGTTCGGGCCCGGACCAACGCGGCCCAGAACCCCCTGGGTCGGCCCGAACCAGGTCGACCCGACCCAAATCTGGGTCCGGCCCATTAGAGAGCGGCCCCGCCCGGCTGGTGCGGCCCAGCCCCACCGGCGCGACCCGGCCCAGCCGGCACGGCCCGGCCCGGTGCGGGCGGCCCGGCCCGGCGCGGGTGGCCCGGCCGGGGTAGCTCGGTGCTGGCCGAGCGGACGTGATAAGGGGGGGCGTTTCACCCCTTGTTGTAACGGTGGCCCCCCCACATGGGGGCCCTCTCCTTTTCCAGCTGTGGGTTACGACCCCCGGTTCTTCCAAAACGGTCGGCCCAGTTGGCCGGCCGGTGCCGCCGCCGCGGGACCCTGCGGTCCCACCCCTCTGAAGCGCTGACGGCCGGTGTTTCCGGTCGCCCTTCCCTGCACCGCCGCAGCCTTAGGTCGCAGCCTTTGTTCGACCAGCGCGGCGTGACGGCGTCGCGCCCCTCCGCCGCGGCCTGACTCCAACCACGGTTTCTTTCATCCTCAATGGCGCGGTGCGAAGGTGCCTCACTCCTTTTTCATGTTCCTCCTCGTTCCCGTGCGGTGTCGTTGCACCACGCCGCCTTCGTTCGAACCGCAACGAGTACAACAACAAAGGGGAAGGAGGGTCGTTCGTGTTCGTGCGGTCCGCCCCCCTCCCGTTAATTCGATAGCAAGCGGATAAGATTTTATCAAAGGATGGAAAAATAATAATCACAAACACAAAACCAAACCCCTACCTCGATGAAGTCGTCGAACGAGGATCGTCGCGGGAAAAGGATGTCCCGGAAGACGGCGTCGCAGAAGACGGCGTCGTGGAAGACCGCGTCGCGGAAGACGGCGTCGCGGAAGACGGCGTTGCAGAAGACGGCGTCGCGGATCAAGGCTCCGTAAGTGTTGTCAGTGTTCGCCCGATGAAGGATGTGGCGCGTCGTCATTCTCCGGAAAAGGCATCTCTCACCGGTTGCGGAGAGGAGAGAAGATGGCACGACGATCTCCCCTTGTGGCGACGAAGTTCTTCGTCGCAGACTCGGCGTTCTTCGCGTAGAAGATGAAGTTTTTCAAGACCACAAGATTTCTCTCCTCTATCCCATACAAAGAAACAACCAACAATAAAATAAGACATTGCCTTATTTTATTCACACACACACACCCAAATGCCAACATCAATTTTAAATTCAAAAGATTCCATTCAATTAATTAAATTAATTAAAGAGCCTTTAACAGTCCAATTAATTGCGAGAGTTGACTTGTCATTTAAAAGGGGTTGAGGGTGTGTTACACAATTAAAAGCACGAGGGAGGTTTTAAGGGATTTGAAGGGGTGGGGCTCGTGTGGGCCCCTCCTCACTATTTTCCTATCAAGTAGAGTTAGGATGTTGTGGGCCCCGCTCCAACATCCATGCATAGGTTAAAACTACTTAGAATAGAAAAATAAAAATTATAGCACAAATTTTTATTTCATTCTTTAGTTAACCCATTTATTTAATAACCTCACCCGAGCAAACCCAACTCCAGAAAAGGTGTTCCTAAGTAATTACCAGCACTGCGGTTTCATCGGTGCCCTCAGATTTTTATTCCGAGCAACGGTTCAAAAGTTAGGAAAACCCGCTCGTCCGTTCATTGAACGTACCTGAGCTAAACTTCGTAAAATGATTCCAGGTACATCGGGCCTCGGAATCAGGTTCAGTCAGAAACTACATACTCATAAAATACCAAAGAAAATTAAGAAAAAAAAATTCCCTTGAAATTTACGGGTCTTTATACATCGTACACAGATTCTGTATGTTTGTATCCATTAGATTGAGGTGTGTGTAAGTGTATTTAGAATACTTCTCATAAAAAATCTATTGTATTGATTATAATGGTGTTGTTATGTAATCAAAGAATAAAAATATTATAGGTATTGGAGAAGGAAAATAAAGGAAAAGGAACTTGAGAGAAGATGTTACCTCAAAATCAGGTAACTTCTTTTGATTTGAGCCAAAAGGCTTTCTTAAATTGCCTTCTTCCCAAGGTAAGGCTTCTAGGAGGAAGGTATGGACTATATTAAGAGTATTGGATAGATTTTTTTTTGAACTAAAAGGCTTTTTAAGTGTGATATAAAGAGAATAATAAGTGACCTTTTATAGACGAGATGAGGGTCACTTCAGGAAAGTCTTGAGATATTAATTTATTATAAATTCAATTTCGATTAAAAATGGTCCAAAACTTATTTAATTCGAATATAATATTATTTTGGTTCTAATAAACATCATCCAATAATTTTTAGAAAAGTTTTTAATATTTTTGTATCCTTATCTTTTTTGTTTAACCCTTATTTTACACTTTTTAATCTTATAGTGATATCATGTTATTTACACATTGTTGTTTAATGTAATTATCATATCATGTCAAAAGACCCAAAAAAATCAATTTATGACATATTTGGACATATATTAACCATTTTACCTAATATTATATATTTATGAATTTAATATCATTTAATAAACTATTTTATATTTTAAGTTATGAATTATGTCAATTTTGATCACAACTCATACATGAATTTTTTAAAAATTCATAACAACCCAATTCCTTGAAATAAAAAACATTGAATCAATCATAAAATGTAATATTAACCTATAAAATTCGTGGATGACATAAATTGTGTCAAATAATATTTATTTTAATATTTATAATATCATTTATTTGAATCTTTTATTCATGAATCAATCTCTACATCATCATTGTGTCATAATTAAAATTATTTATTTAATGTATAAAAATTATAAATAAAATATCATGATGTAGAAAATATTTTTATATTTCTAATTAATATCTATAGTCTAAGATATCACTTATATAACCCCATAAAAAATTATTAATAAGATACATGTTTATGATATTTTTCTCCTTACTTTAAATTAATTATTACAACATTTCATTATCACTCCTAAGTGGATCAATGGGGTCCTAAAATATACCAAAGAATGCTCATGGTTGTCCATATTTCATACAATAGTATTATAACACGTTTTAAGGTAGTTTAATATTATTATAATATTATTTTTTACCCTTATTTACCTGATTTACCCTTAAACCATGGAAAATAAAAATAATTACTAAGGTTATTATTCATAATGTCCAAAAATAAAAGGTACCTATTTAAAAAATTTGGACCTCATGATTACAAATATGGAATCCATTTTTCGAAATTAAAAATACAAAATTTTTATAAATTAATTTAAAATTAATTCTCGTTGTCAAAACCAAAACGCAGGTTTTTAAAAAGTAAAAACTATCAAAAGATTAACATGTGGTTATGTCGAATTTAAAAGGAAAATTACTCACAATGACCAAAATTAGATTAAATTATAAAAACATAATCCAATTACACTTTAAAAGAAATTAAAAATATAATATAACTATATAAATAAATTAGACAAAAAAAGAAGTTTTGAATTAAAATGTAGTATTTTTCACTATTCATTAAAATGTGAATTTCATCAGAAAAATACCAAACATTTAACCAAGGTAAATTTTAATTTCAATATTCTATAGAAGAAGTTTATTATTTTAAATAGAGCATATAAAAGTGATAAAAACTACATTTAAAAGGGTTTTTCTTCAAAATATGGTAAAATGGCCTTTCAAAAATATAAGAGTATTTTATGCTTAAAATTGGATTCATTGTCATTTTAAGACTCTAAAATTTATTGGATAAATGTAAAAACATTTAAAAAAATAGTTATAATTATATTTTAGTTAGTTCTGTTCATTACCTCTAATGCAACAACTAGGTTTTGACTACCATTTAAAATAATAATATTATTATTTTATTATTTTTTGGTATAACTCAAAGTTGTGTATAACGTAAGATTCCGGAGAAACTTGTTGTTGCGTGTCGAGTAATCTATTAGAAAAGTCATACTATTTAAAGTAAAATTAATAAGTTATTCATAAATATTAATAGATATGAAAAAGTGTTATTCTATAAATACCTTGGATCCTACATTGTATCTCCTTAGTCTGGATCAGAAGTGTAGACTCAACTATCAGGGATGAAAGGGTCATCTACCCTTGGCCATTCTGCACCTCTATATGCATCTCTACAAACAACTCCATCACTCTCTACTCAAATCTAGATTCTTGAACTACCTGATTTTGGGTGTTCCGACTCAAATCATCTGTGACACTATTTCCATTTCTCGATTTTTAAACCAACTCAAAGTTGAAAGACAGCATGTACTCAACCCATATTTTATGAAGAAGATTCAAATCACATTGAGATAAGATGTACTTAAGGATTTTATGATAAATATATATAGTGAACCATTCTCCCAACAATTAATTCCACCAACACTTTAAAACATATACCACTGAATCTAGCTCGAGATCATGCGTAGGGTAGTTTCTTTCATGAGGCCCCAACTATTGTGAACCATACACCACAACCTAATCATCCTGCATCAACACTACCCCAAGGTCAACATCAGATGCATCAAAAAACAAGGTATAGACCTTACATGGCTTGGGTAAGATCAGAATCAGTGTGGTAGTCAATCTCTTTGTTAACTCTTGGAAAGAATTCTCACATGCCCCATACCATTAAAACATGACACCCTTCATGGTTAATTCTAAAAGTAGTGCTACTAAACAAGAAAATTCTTTAATAAACCTCCAATAATATCTATCCATACCCAGAAAACTCTAAACATCAAAAAAAAATCTTGGGCTTCTCCCAAGACACAACTTCTTACACTTTCTCTAAGTCCACTAACACACCTTCCTATGAGATTATGTGACCCAATAAATGCACCTTATCAATCTAGAAATGACATTTAGATAGCTTGATGTATATCCTATTCTATCATAGTGTACTTAGGATGATTCCAAGATGTTTGGCATGATCTTCATGAGTCTTAGAGTAAAAAAATATGTCATCAAAAAAACTACTAAAAATCGATCTAGGTAAGGGTGAAATATTTAGTTCATTAGGTCCATAAACATTGTCGGTGCATTATTCAACCTGAATGGCATAAAAACTCATAAAAACCATACATACTTCTGAATCTAGTCTGTGGTATTTCAAAAGGTCTCACCCTTAACTGATGACACCTTTATCTAATAAAAATCTTGGAGAACACTAAAGCGCCTCTTAGCTAGTCAAAAAGATCATCGATTTGAGGAAGTGGATATCAGTTCTTATCCTTCATTTGATTCATATTACTATAATCAACACATAACTGCAATGATCCATCATCCTTCTTAGAGAACAACACAGGATATCCACATGGTGACATACTAGGATGAATAAACCATTTACTCTCCAACTCCTCCAATTAATTTTTAAGTTATTGGAGTTCTTTTGGTGCTATTATATATGGTAGAATGGAAACTGGTTTTTCTCCCATTAGTAATTATACTGTGAACTTGACATCTCTCTTGGGTGGAAACCCCAATAATTCCTTGGGAAATATATCTTGAAACTAATCCACCACAGGAGGAAACAAAATATTCTCTACTCCCCCATCATAAAGCATAACCTAAATGGCTTGAAGGCCTTCATTTTTATTGATTTTTGATAACCCCCCTTTCAAGGGATGAGGGGAAACCCTTAAAAGGCCCATAGGCAAATAGATTACATGACCAGTAGGCCTTACGAATTATATATACTATACCTGGAACTCCTCCTCCCAATTTATTCATCGTGATATCAGCTCTCCGCCTTTGCATGGCTGTTTGGCTAGGCTTCCCATACAAGCACAGGCTGGTCCCGATGGAAATGACATACCCTCTATTTCTAACAAATCCTCTTAGCTTATGCTCTGATTAATGTGCCTTCTCTGATCCCCGTCTATAGTTTTCTCCTTATAGAGTCTGTCTAATCATTAAGCACAATTTCAGGTGGCCCGAAGGCCTTGAGGTGGCCCAAAAGCCTTACTGGCCTAAAGGCCTTGAGGTGGCCATGCACGACCTTCTCGGACATCCCATTCACCACGATGGACATACATGTCTCCCTGAAGATATATAAATGTTAGCCTATAATGGTAATAGTTAATATGGTATTAGTACAACACTATCCAGTCCATACCCAAAATCAGATCAAACCCAACATCTCAAGCACAAAAAAGTCCCAAAGAAAACAATACCCACCAAGTTTGTGCATACAGCCCTTACATTGCTTGATATTTTCTAATAACACCCCTAATGGTGTATCAATTAACATAACCCCACAAAAATATTCTACTAATAAAACCAACACAACCACAAACTAAGCATAAATAAAAGAATTTGAGGCACTTGTATCAAATAAAGTATTATCAATCATAGAATCTACAAGGATCGTACCTCAAATAGTTGATAGTTCAACCTCACCACCTCCAGGTGTAGATTGAACCACATGAAGCTAACCTTCCCCCTTTCCCTAGGACCCAGTCTGAATCCCTAGTACTGAACTACCTTTTGATATGGATAATCCTTCCCTAGAGTACAATGCTCGTCACCTCTACCGGTACGACCAGTAAAGCTTAAACTACCTTCCTGGTATGGGGTAACTGATACCCTGCATTCACTCGACATCAGCCTTGATCCTCCTTTCATGCCCATTTTTCTAGGTTTCCTATAGAACCTCTAAACATGCCCCATTTTTTCGAATTATTGGCACTCAACTGGTGGTCAGGGGTACTGACCCCGCATGTGTCCCGACAGCCACATCCCCTACCAATGCTAGAACAAAGTGTTGAAAATCTATGAAACAGCTAGCATAATCCATCCCTGACATGGTACCCTGATTCAGCCTCATAAACATCGTAGCTCACTTCTATATCAAAGTCTCTGGATATAAGTGTTCTAGAAGATTTTATTGAAAATACTTCCATAAAATACCATCATCCTGCTAAGTCTAAACCAAGATATCCCACCAGCGCTTTTTCAGTCTCTGCAATGTGTATGCTGCCAACTTGACTCTCTTCTCTACAGGAGTCTCCAAATGATCCAAAACCATCTAGATGGACTCTATATAGAATTATGTATCCTCAGTTACAACCTCTTCAGAAAACATTAGAGGGTGTTGAAACTGAAACTCTCTGTTCAAATCAAACATACTCGGCACTACCCACCCTAGGTCTCGTCCCATCACTTAGATAAAGCAAGAAAAGTTCTCACAAAACTGCTCTTCTCTTATGATACCCTGAACCACTAGGATTTCTTACCACACCTTTGGAGGAGCATTATCAGTGATATCCTCTTGTCAACCAACCAACACTCATCATCTTGGTGGCATTTTTCTACAATGACAAACACAGATCTTAGAACAGTTGATATAAAAAATCCATAGTTTATATAAAATAAGGCTCTCCACTAGACACAAACAAACAAATCTTCATAAAATATCCCAAGAGACATCATTACATCTAAAACACTACCCTCAACCATACCTACCATGGGTCATGGTCAACATGGGGTAAAATAACTTATATAGTCATAGGTCTTTCATTAGACACCTTTTTAAAACTATTTACACACTCACAATGTAAATATTCCCTCTTAGTCACATTCCTGATTTCATAACTTTTTACAACCAACATTTTAACTCATTCAAAAACTTCATCAAAAACAATTATTTAACCATTATTTAACATTCCTTCCTTTTTACCCATTTAAATAATTTTCATTGCACACTATTTCCTTCAAATTTCTCAATAAAGTAAAATACATTTTACTTTTCATGTCTCACACACCCATACCATGTGTTCCTATCATGATAAATGTGACTTATCTCTCTAGTTGATTATAATGATGCATGAATACACAACCTCTTTCCATTAAAACCATCAGAAAAATATCATAAAATAGTTAAATCACACAACATGTGGATCACCCAATGGTGAAATATCATTCAAATATTATAATGCACATCAAGAAAAAAATTCCTAGACTGGGTACTCGGGTTTTCCCTCATACATGTGTTAGTTACTCCCAAGAACGAGCTCATTCCCAAGACCCAATACTTACTAATATCCCATATATCATTCCCAAATACTAAGATAGAGAAAATAATACCTCTGATACCACTTTATAACATCCCCGACCCAAAATAAACTAAAACATTTCCCTGTGATGGGTCACCACATGACCTCAAGTGCGCCTCCCTGTATGCCATAGGTTGCCGACTAGCATCAAGGGTTTAATGGATCACATGGGGAGACTATACCCTCTTTATCAAAGTAATTCACAATAGATAACATATGAAATAAAGAAAATAGTAAAAAATAAACTAGAACATGCATTCCCAATCATTTCCCAAATGGGGTACAAACCGCAGTCAAATAATAAATATGTCATGTCATGACAATAGTGCTAAAAGTGACAGAAACCCAAAATAAAGACTAATAGAATAATCCCTAAAATGGGTCTTGATTAAAAGTTTGAATCCCTCATCCATGCACATCTCATGCTCAACTCAACCCTCTATTATATGGCCTTTTCCCTTGTCCTGACTTGAAACTAAGAAATCTACTCAGGTACCCAATGGAGACTCGAGCAAGGTGTGAGTATAACTCAATAAGTCACCACCAATGGTATCTACAAAATATCCAATCTAAACAGATAGTTTATGAAAGTAATAAATAAATGAAAATTTAACTAAAATACAACTCAGGTTCCATTAGTTAACAATATTCACTTTAACCCTTTTTAATCACTAAAACCATTTTCATTACTTGTTCCATGGGTGGGGCATTTACATCATTTACACCACATACTAAGATGGTCAATTACCATGAATAAGAGGATAAATCAAGTTCCCTATCTCACTAGGGGTAAAAATTTCATTAAAAATTACATTACACTTTCCTTATAGCCTTGTTCTAGGTAGTCTCATCAAATGAAATAGGTATAAAGCCTAAATCCCCTTCCCTAACCCATGCATTATAGGGGTGGGGTTTATAGCCTCAGTCTAACCCGACCCATGGGCGTAGATTATCATGTCCAATACCCCACAACTACCAATACATGATAACATGCTTACTTATCCATTAACTACATATACCATATCACAAATATTCTCAAACAATACACATAACATTTACAATTCACATTTAATTCAACACATGAATCATCATCAAGTCTTAACCCATTAACACATTAACCATTTATATCGTATATCACATTTAACCTATTTACCATTTCATACCTTAACCCATTTAACATATTCAACAATTCCCATATATTAAACCATTTCCCATAATTCAAAAATTCACATTAATTAACCCATTTATGCAATTCAATAATAAACTCATAATTCATTTGACACTTTCACTTTATTTCATTTAACCTTTTTTCACATTTTTTCAAATAATCCCTTATTCTATTTCTAAAAACTAGACAAAACTACCATTAGTGCCTTTTTATAATTTTAAGCAATATTAAAACACATTTATGAAGGGATCTATTTCAATATAAGTGAAATTTAGGCTTAATATTATAATTTTCCATGTTTGAGAATATTGTCACACCCCATGGGTGGCCCTAAATAGTATAATAAATCTCAATGAAACCTATAGGGATCATGAGGGGTCTAAATCATTATTTATCCAACAATTTTACCAAATATTAGTAAATTCATCAAATGAAAAACAAGAGAGAACCAATAACTCAACCTCACATGAAAAAATCAACAATGAGACCATGGGATATAACTTGCAGACCACCTACCTCAAATGTGAAGATGAACTCATGATGAACCTCAGCCTTATATACAGATTAAATAACCAATTAAATCCCCAACCTAAGATCCATTGAAAAAAGAGGGTTTTATGTATTTGAACGAAGAAGAAAAAATCCAAAATTCCTAATCTGGAAAAGAGAAGCAAGAGGGAATTAGACTTACTCGGAGCTTTTATTCTCAACTAAAGACACTCCAAACGGCCTAGAATTTAAGGAGATTGATCCTTAGGAATTATTGGGTGTTTTTGGTTGTCACTAAGGCTGGAGGAGGAATAATGAGGAAGAAAATATGGTGTGGAACTTAAAATCCTAAGGAGGGATGGTAATTTCTCACTTTTTAATGGGGCACACGGTTTTCCAAAATGTACATCAACCGTGTGCCAGCCTCTTTCCGAGAGGGATGAAGTCACATGGTTACCTGGTTATTCTGCATGGTTTGACAAACCATGCACTAATCATGAAAAATGCCTCTATCCAAGTCTGTACAGTTTTTCTTTCCCCCTTGCACATCTGTGTTTAACTGTGCACCCCTCCTCATAGCTAGCATGATTTGGGTACATGATTTCCTCTAAGAATACTCCAATTGTGCAACATGCACTCGATGACCATTTTTCTTTCTCTTATGTGCCTCGAACCCTCGGAACACCCTCGGGCCCCCTCATACACCCGGTAAACATTCCATTAACCAAATTTAATATATTTAAACCAAAATTTAAACAAGTACATACCTCAAAAAATTATGGTATATTACAAATGAATACTGTGATTACTTGAATTAAATTAATGTATTAAAAGTTATTAATAAATAAGAAAAAAATTCGAGGATGCAATTTATTTTGGGGTGGATATAATGAATTGAAAATAAACATCATTTTAATAAAGTAATTATTTCCTATCAATAAATTTTTTTTATATCCACCTAGAAAGACTTTACATTTCATAATAATTTTTTTCAATATTATTGTTGGTGTAATAAAGTGATCGTTAGGTTTATTTTATGATTATTTTTAAGAAACTATAAAAAATATTTTTCATTAAAATTATTTTTTATGATAAATATATATGTTTCCAATAACTGATATTTTCTTGAAATTGTCTTATAAAATTTTATATGATAACATAAATTAACGAAGTTCTAAATAATTTTTATAATGGTTTGAAAGTTCATTATGTTATAAAAAATGTTAATTTTCAATAAATAATGATTTTTATTTAAAAGTTAAAATTATAATATTTATACTATTATTCTGATAAAATAAATATTATTTTTTGAATCATCGCATCAAAATTATCTTAGGGTGAATTTATGAAAATTTTATAAAAAAGTTTATTTTGGGGGTAAAAAGTAAAAATACTATTTTATTACATAATACCATAACTCTTATGTTATAATCATGATATGATCATGATTTAAAATTTATTTGTAATAAAATTTATTTTACAATGATGATAAACCCTGTTATGTTAAGTTATTAAAATCTTAATTGGGAAAAATGATTTATCAGCGAAATTTTGATAAATGTGTTAAATGACTTAAATTCCAGTTAACATCTTGGAATATTCAATTGAATATTTTTGGAGTTCGACATTGAGTTAGTGTGATATTTTGAGGCCCACAAGGTCTCAGTAAAGACTGAATAAAAATATTAAACATAATATACTAAGTAGACACTTTTTATTCAAAATAAATGAATAACTCCAAAATGGTGTGTCGTATGGGAAATCTAAGACCACTATTGGATTTTAAATGAAAGGTTTACCCTATAAAGGGCATAAATTATTTGTGTATTGGATGTTTCGTCAGAACTCTAGTTATTTTTTTTTTACTATTTATATTAAATAATTAATAAAATTGGGTATTCTTCATGTTCTTCCCTAAAAACCACTGAACTACCATTAAAGCACACATATGGTTTCAAATCCATCCATTTTTCAAGTGTTTTTAACCAAAATAAATTCGCAAACCATTAATGAGTAAAACTAACAACTCTTTCATAAATTATTAGGTAAAATTGTGATTAAAATTGGTGTTTAAAATTAAGGTTCCATTCACTATGTTTTTTAGGGTTTTTGAAATACCCGAAGCACTTCGGTTTTGGATTGGAAGATCCAATCGAGTTATGGTGACCCCAGATCTACCTTTCATGTGATCGATAAACCATGGTTTATCATATTATAATTGAGTGGTGATCTCCTCTTACCTAGTGCGCCACCCCTAGATGAAGAAGGTGATTTTATTTTATTTTATTATTTCTTTCAATCTTCTCTCCTCTATAACTTCTTTGTTATTGATCAGAATTACACGTCGTCAGTACCGTTGAATTCTTCTCGATGAGTAGAAGAAAAATAATTTTTTTTTTGAAGGAAGTAAGGTATTCCTCAATCCAATTTTTCACATTTTAAATGGATCTTTGAAAATATATTATCAAAGGATAATCTCTATGTTTTATCGAGATATAATTTATAAAATTTTCATATAATAGTTAATTTTAATTATCAAAGGATAATGACACGTTTTATCAAAAAAATTATCAAAAAAATTATTAATGGTTAATTATAAGGTAATTATAACATGACATAGATTATCAAAATTATCATGGGATAATTACATGTTTTATCAAAGGATAATTATCATAATTTTCAAATGATAAAATCATACAATTATCAATGATAATCCCACCATATTATCAAATGAAAATTTTAAATAAAATTATCAAATGTTGATTATAAGATTATCACATGTAATATTTTTAAAAGATGAATTAGAAATTATCCAAGATAAAGAATGTATCATAGCATATGATATTTTATTTCTTTTTGAAATAAAATATCTGGTATTGGTTTTAGGAACCCTTGACGAATGTCAACCATTGGTGTGTCAATACTTACGATAATAAGGTCATGAGGAGGTGTATTGAACCACACAAGGTGGTTTATCATTGTCACTGACATTGAAAACCTTGAGGTAGGTGGTTCCATCCTAATTAACCAAATTTATTAACCCTGAATTTCTTGATTTATTTCAATTGTTGATTTAAATTAAATTGTTCAAATATGCTTTTAATTGATTTGATAAAACCCTATTCTAGTGCATTGGGATATTTGAAATAATTTTGGCATGGAAATTGGAAAACAAAAGTGCAATTCCATTGAATTGGGGTGTGTTTATGAAAATTGGTTGATTTAAATTATTGAATTTAAATTATATATTTGATGTAAATAATTTCAATTAATTTGTTGAATTTAATTGTGTAAATTAATTGTGAAATTATGTAATTGGTTTTGAATGGATTTCAAACTTGTGATAATGGCTTAAAATATTTTGATAGAAACACAATGGTTTTATCTTGTCAAAGAGGCATATTTTTTATTAAAACCTGTTTCAGTTTTAAATGGAAAATTAGCATTTGAAATGGTGAATGAAATTTAATTATATTTTAAGAATTCTTAAAATAAATTACCCATCATTGATTATTAAGAGAACATTAAATCCTTAGGGGAATTGTGAGTTATTTGGAAACACTCTATGATTATACATTATTCTAAAACATACATGTAGCAGGTCACATCCCTTACGTGATGGTGATGAGTCCTCTCTGATCAGTGTCCAGAGGACGTATGTGTACACATATTGTTGTGATCACTTAGAGAGTGTGGAGTCTTATATCCTTGAACTTTCATACCTATTTGGCAGATGACCATGTTTCTCACTTGTTTATATTTGAGATATAAAATGCATGTCAATATTGTGAAAATATTTTACATGCCATTTCTAAATTTATATAAAATTTTTTATATAAAATGTTTTATTTAAGCCATTTATTTTAGAAATATTCCATCACTTGTAAAGTAAATCATGTGCTTAAAGTATTTTCCATCATTTTAACTATATAGCATGATTTGTTTAAAATATGATTTGAAATTAAAAACCTATTTACTTTAAAATTGGAATAATTTTTTGGGTTAATCTTTCATTGAAATATATTATGGAATCCTTGGTGAGACCTTACTGGGTATTTTATATCACACTCTACTTTTTCCTTCAGGTGTTTGTAGAATTTCTTCTTCCAGGTTCGAGCAAGGGGATATGATCTTTTCTAGGTAGATCCAGCTATTGAACTTTATCATGGTGAGTTGTGTCCTTAGAGACTTGGGATATTTTTTCCCTATTTTGGTACTTGGGTTGTAGTACTTTGGGCTTGTTTATGCCTTTTTTATTTTGGTACACCACTCCCAGTAGAGTTTCTTTTGTTTTTTATACTATCTTGCTTCTTTTTCTTTCACATTATTAGTTGAAAAATCATTCCCACTTCTAGTTTGAATGATTTTAGGTTCTAGTCACTGACCCATGGGGATTGGGAACACCCTTCGAGATATGTTAGGGTGGCTCGGTTATCAGGTTACTAGGGTACCTGGGTTGGTTTGTGAAAAAAGTTGTATCAGAGCTCCAGGATGAGCTTTTGTCTTAAAGTCAGTATGCATTTGTGAAATATTTTCAGGACTTAATAGGTAGTTATGATTGAGTTTCTAGTTATCTATCATCTAAATGAACCTTAAGTCTCCAAGGGTGGTTAGGGAAATATATCTTATGGATTAGTTCTAGTCTTTTCCCTATTTTGATTTCGATAAAGTGAAATCCAAATCTTGTTTATTCTTTATGTTGGGATTAATTTCCCTTGTTGCTCTATTTGAGAACTACCTAATGTCTTAAATGTTGTATGATGATGTTGTGTAACATCATGCCTCAGAGAAGATGTGTGAATCAGATCTAAGAGGAAGCTATTGTTGAACCTCAGCGAGTGAATCCTATTGTGGATCTGAAACTAGTTGAGGTGATCATGTGTATCGTCCAATATTTGGGGAAGGCACCACCACCAATCCCCATTCAGGATCCAGCTGTAGATCCTCATGAGGATGTTCTTCGAAATCATTCTCAAGAGTTCCTTCTCTAGAAGGCATCTGTTTTCAAAGGCTCCACCGATCCTCAACATACTTAGAAATGGTTGGGCAGGATAGAATTTTTGTTTGAGTTCTTAGAGACACTAGATGAGATCAAGGTTAAGTGTGCCACCTTCATGCTGGAGGGACCAAGAAGGAGATGGTGGGACACTATGGTGATGGAAAATAAACATGAGGGCTTAGAGTGGAAGTACTTAAAGTTTCTTTTCATCGAGTAGTTCTATCCATATTCAATGGTGTTGGACAAGTCTATAGAGTTTTTCAATCTTGAGTAGGCTGACAGAGTTGTGAATGAGTATTCAAATCGCTTTGCTGATTTGGTGCATTTTTTTCATGATATTTTATCTAATGAGAGGATTAAGGATCGATGGTTTGAGTTGGGACATAGATCAGATATCCATTCTTAGGTTTTCTTTATGAAGCTGTCCACTTATGATGATGTCCTGGATAGGACAATGATGGTTGAGATAGACCTGGATGGAAAGTTAGGGTTGACCGGAGTTACTTTTTCTCCTAGTGGAAACATGAGTTATTTTAAAGAAAAGAGGAAGGGTGATGACTCTTGTAGTTGTTCTCAGCAATAGTGTTGTTTTAGACCTCCTATAGTGCCTAGAATAATCCCTTTGATATGCTACTAGTGTGTTAATACAAGGCATTCAAATAGGGTCTTCACTGAGGCACCCAGGAATTGTGGCTCTTGGGGATGTTTATGAAAATTTCAGAAGTTCTGCCATAACTTTTCCACTCCGCACAGTGGCACAGGATCATCAACACCTCCAAAAACTACAGGGAAATCAATTTATTCACATAAAAAAAGGTTCCAGCCATAGGAATCCGGAAAAAAGATTCTTCATATGGTGGAAGATTCTACATAGGAATATGATACGGGTCCAGTGACCATGAGAGGTACCATTACTATAGATTCGTCTTTAGTGAATGCTCTATTTAATACCGATGCATATCACTTTTTTTATTCAACCCATACCATTAATCTTCTTAATATTACTATGGATATTTTATCTTGTGCAATGGATATTTATACACCCCAAGGTATGAAGATGTAGCAGGGTATCCATAGTCTCGTTTGTGTCTTTTCTCTATGAAATTTCAATATTGCTTGGAGTTTTTTGGTACTCGACAGGGAATCTCTTGATTTCATATTTGGGATGGATTGTATCATTGTAAATAAATCCTGGATTGATTTTTATCTTCAACAGGTATACCTTACTATGCCAAGTGGTGTGCCTCTTATCTTTCAAGGAGAATGGGACCTAAGGTCGAGCATATTTATACCTTCTTATCTAGTTTTTGGTAAAGAGATATCATTGTTTTCTTTTGATATGGAGTGAGATTCAATGATTGGTTATCTCCCTCTAGTCATCATTTATTTTCTTAACGTTTTTCCTTTTGAATTCTTTGGTTTTACACCAGTAAGCGAGGTTGAGTTTTCTATTGACTTAATGCCTGGTACTGAACCAGTTTCAATTTCCTCTTACTACATGGAACCAGCTAAAATGAAAGAGTTGAAGTCACAGTTGGATGATATTTTAGAAAAAGGCATTATACACCTGACTGTGTGGCCTTAGGCAGCACCAATTCTCTTCACTAAGAAAGCTTATAGTTCTATTCACTTATGTGTTGATTACCAAAATCTCAATCGATTGACAGTAAAGAGAAAGTATCTATTAGAACGTATTAATTATATTTTTAATCAGTTGAAGGGGGGGAAGTGGTTTTCGAAGATCGATCTTTGGTTTTTTTACAATCAACTGAGAATAAAATAATCTGACATTTGGAAAACCACCTTCTAGAGAAGGTATGGCCATTATGAGTACCTTATTATGCCCTTTGGACTAACAAATTCTCTTGCAGTTTTCATGGATTTAATGAATAGTAATTTCCATGAGTATCTAGATACATTTTTGGTAGTATTTTTGGATGAAATCCTTGTATACTCTAAGTCCAAGGAGGACCATATGCATCATATGAGAGTAGCTCTGAGTTTGCTGATAAGTCACCAAAATTTTCCATAATTCATAGTGGGCTATACACCGAGGAACCACTAATATTATCTATGATATGAGGTGATAGTTCTAGTGAATAGGTATGAGACGGGGCATTGATAAGTATGTTTCCCATTACTATACATTTCAATAGGTAAAAGTCGACCACTAGAAACCTTTTTTTTTATTTAACCACTTTCAGTCCCCACTTGGAAGTGGGATGAAATGTCTATAGACTTTTTGGTTGGGTTTCCTCATACCTAGAGGAAGAAGAATGTGATATGGGTTGTGATTGATAGGGTGACCAAGTCGGATCACTTTATACCCATTTGAGATACAACCAATGTTAAGGAGTTGGAAATTCTCTATGTGAAAGAGATTGTTCGTTTGCACAGAGTTCCATATACTAAAGTATTCGATAGGGATCCTTGGTTTACTTATTTCTTTTGGAGAGGCCTTTGGGGAATTCTAGAATCTCAGGTCCATTTGAGAACGGCCTACCATCTGCAGTCAGATAGCCAAACAGAGAGATCTATACAGATCCTTGAGGATATGCTTCATACTTGTGTTCTCAACTTTGGTGGGGCTTGGGATGATCATTTGGTGCTGGTTGAGTTTTCTTATAACAATAGTTACCATTATATGATCATAATGGATCTTTTTGAGGCCTTGTATGGATATCCCTGTAAAACTCTATTATTTTGGTTGGAGATTGGTGAAATTTCCTTGGTTGGTTTGAGTTTGGTCCAAGAGACGACATCTAAGATTTAGTTGATTCGTCGAAGAATATTGATAGCACAGAGCCGGTATAAGTCTTATGTTGATCATCACTATAGGCCTTTGGAATTTTCAGTTGGAGACTAGGTATTCTTGAAGGTTTCACCCTGGTTGGTTTATCGATGGCTTGGAATCCAAGGGAAGCTTTCTCCTCATTTTTTGGGGGCTTTAGAGGTTGTTGATCAAGTGGGGAAAGTTTCTTACCATTTAGCACCACCACCACAGATGATGTCGATACATAATGTGTTCCATGTATTGCAGCTGCAAAAGTATCTCTCTAATGCATCTCACATTTTGATATGGAGTGATCATGATATTGAACCAAATTTATCCTTGATAGAGTGGCCAGTCAGGATAGTTGATTCTGATACTAAGGTACTCCATGGGAGGAAAATCCCTTTGGTTTGTGTTCTATGGAAACATGGTTTTGATAATCAAGAGATGTGAGAGTGTGAGTCTGATTTTCATGCTCAGTGGTCTAAGTTGTTTGAGAAAGACTTATAGAGATGCTTCTTGGGGATGATAAGTCGGTAGAGGGGGATAATTATAATATCCTTTATTTTAAAATTATGATAAACTCTCTTGTGTCAAATTATTAATATCTTAAGTGGTAAAAAATGATTTATCAGTGAAATTTTGATAAATGTGTTAAAGGCCTTAAATTCCAGTTAACATCTTGGAATATTCAATTGAATATTTTTGGAGTTCGACACTGAGTTAGTGTGTGATTCTGAGCCCTGCAAGGTCTTGGTGAAGACTAAATAAAAATATTAAACATAATATATTAAGAGAACACTTTTTATTAAAAATAGTTGAATAACTCCAAAATGGTGTGTCATATGGGAAATTTGAGACCATCGTTGGGTTTAAAATGAGGGGTTTACCCTAGAAAGGGCATAACATCTTTGCGTGGTGGTTGTTTCATCAGATCGATAATTGATTTTAATTTATTTAATATTTATATTAAATAATAACAATTATTAATTGATAAATTTTTTTATTGTTCATGTTCTTCCCTAAAAACCGCTAAACCTCCATTAAAGCACACAGATGGTTTCAAATCCATTCATTTTTAAGAATTTTGACCTGAATAAATTCTCAAACCATTAATGAGTCAAAAATAATGACTTCTTCATCAATTATTGGGTAAAATGGTGACTAAAATTAGTGTTTAAAATTAAGGTTTCGTTCACTACAATTTTTAGGGTTTTTAAAATACTTTAAATACTTTGGATTTGGATTGGAAGATCCAATTGAGTTACGGTGACCCCGGATCTACCTTGTACGTGATCGATAAACCTTGGTTTATTAGATTCAGATCAAGAGGAGGTCTCCTCTGTTGAAAGTGGGTTCCCTAGACCCAACTTCTGATGTAATTTGAATACCACTACATGTATATAGTTTTTCATATATACACATGTGTTTATATTACCATAATAGTGTATATACTTTTGCATCCACTGTGTTTATGGTAATGTCCTTAGATTAAGTGTCATATCAAAGGGTTGTATTATATCCCAGACTATAATGAGAACCTAGAGACACTATGACAGTAATATTAAATAAATATCCTATGGTCGAGATACATCATTCTGACAGGACACAGATAATGTGCGACTATCAGGTGTTGGGGGATCATGAGCATTGAGACTTCTCCTCATGAAGTTCGCACTTGGTGATCTCTAGTGGTTGAGATCATGAGGACAGACCCACTAATAAGAACACCACATGTTTCAGGTTCCATTGGTTTTTCCTATCTATAGACATCTGTAATGGTCTTCTAACATGAGATCATTACCAATGTATGTCATTTGATTGTATACTTTGATGCAAGACAATAACCATGGCAATGAAGTCGTGGCGAGGTAGTTTGTGTTGGGTATGTCATTGGTGACATGAAATTGATTGAATGATCAAGATAGGATTTTTCACATCCGGTTTGAGTAAGAGATATCTCGGTCCAGGTTGATAAGGATGGTGATACCATCATAAATCCATGGTCATGGTAGTCGAAGGTAAGTCTCTCCAGAAAGATCAAAAATAATAAATCAATAAAAGGTTGATGAAACAAGTGTGAATCCAAGTTTAACAGATATCGATGATGAAGAGATTATATTACACAGAGAATGTTCATAGGAAGGTAGTCTTTACTTTGACTTTTCCTTATCTCTTTAGGGGCCTTGATGTGTTTTTAGATCCCACTCTTGGTCTGTAAATATTATTCACTGCTATTGAGATAAGGTACTAGAGGGTCATACACAATATCACTTTAAGAATCTTCCCTATTTTGTTTAATAGGTATATAGAACTTGGTGGGCCTCACCATGGGTTCTAGGTATTATCCAAGTTCTATGGATTACCAAGAAATAAATAAATTCATTATTATTAAAGTAAAGAATAATTGGGTTGAATTTATTTATGACATGTATTTACAAGTGATTAGGTAAATGAAAGGATTAATATTATTCGAATGAATATTAATGAAATATTCTGGTTTTTTTAATATTATCAGGAGATGTGAGTTGAGTTAATGACTCAGGATTATCACAAAATATATTTAATATATATTACAATTTAGTGATAAAATATAAATAATATTTATGGAATAATTTAGTTTGTCATAAATAATTATTCATAGTATTTATATAGTGGATGTTTATTACACGGGGGTCAGGAACCCAAACTGGATATTATAGATTTCCACTATATAAGTGGAGAGAGGATCTTCTCTTGATGACTATTCATCTATTAGAATTCAGAGATTATATCTCCTCCTGATTCCTATAGAGAGGCTCTATCAATAAATCAAATTATTCAAGATCCTTCTTCTCAGATAAAAAATAGTGGATTGTGGTGATCATCGATGTATTGAAGTGGTCGTTGGAGTTCTGTGCTAGCACCCAGATTTCAACAAACGACATGCACACAGACTCATGAAGAGTGTGTGGATGATCTAGAGGTATTTGTCATCAGAGCCTTTCAGCAACAGATATCGACATCTTGAGACTGGCTTGCGAGCATCATATCCGAAAGAGGTACACGATCATCTTATTTTGTACTCCATTTAAACCGCATGTGGTCCTCAGACCATATTAGGAATAGATCATTGGATTTGACGATGTTATGCCAGTCCGGTGATGCAAAAATAAATAAATTCTCGGACCATCAGCTTCTGTTGAGAATCCTAGTACCTACAATTGGTATTAGAGGGATTCCTGGTTTTTCTGAGTCAACAAAAAATTAAATTTCTTTAAATTTTAAGTAGAGGGTGTTGAAACGGTTCCAATGGATCTGACTACATGTTGATCTGATTATGAATGGCCAAGTAACGACCATCTAAAAAATTTTAATGGATCTGATTCTGACTTGTGGACCCCTCCTCCCTTCCTAATGCGTAGTGGACCCTCCTCCCTCTCCCTCTCTCGGTCTGACCCGCACAGTGGCGCCTTCCCGAGCCCTACCACCTGGATCTCATCGTACTGCATTGTCCCAAGCTCGTCGGTGCCCTCAACCCAAGCCATCGCATGGATCCCATGTCGTCCATCCCTTCGTTATGTCATCTCGACCTGGTGCCACCGCCATCCTAAGCGAACCCGAAGGGTCACCGCCACCCTTGATCAGAGTTGCACTGCAAGGCTATCGTGTACCATCCCGAGCTCACCAGATCCATTGACCTAGGCCACACCGTCATCCCCAGCTAGCCACTGCCATCCTGGACCGCCTTGATGCCCATATCCTGCCTGACCTCGGTTCTCCACTACCCTAACCTCCTCCGAGTGAGACCTGCTACTGCCCATTTTTGAGCAGCACACCAAGCACCGTGCGGGTTCCTCTCATGGAGGGAGGTAAACCCCTAAAGTTACGGATCTTTTCAAACCTATTTTTGCCCAGCTAAACGGTTGGGGGTGGGTCTACCCAACCTAAAATGGGTCTAGGTAGGCCTGATCAGTCCATACAACCTTTTCATGGAGTTTTCTAAGCCCATATGGTTCAACGGGGCTACGACCCAATCCTCTAAGGGTTATAGTGGGGTTTTTAGGATTTTTTGAATTTAATTTATACTAAATAAATTAATTTGATTAATTTATTTTACTTTTTAAATTAAATTAATTAAAATTAGTTTTGGGGGTTTAAAAATATAAAATAATCTGAAATGTTAATTTAATTTGATCTTTAAATTAAATTAATGGTTTAATTTAATTTTTAGATTAGAAAATTAAATTAAAAATTGGAACCGATAAATAAATTATTTGAATTTATTTAAATTCATTTAATTTATTAGAATACCCTCACATTGTTAAATTTCTTGTAGTTTAATTTTTATTGATCATTATTTTATACCGACTGGTCTTGAGCTAGTGACCGACCCATGCATGTCTGGTTTTTATTTATTTAATTACTTATGCATTGTGTGCGATGATTGTAATAATTAAGTATATAAAAGACGGTCTATGAATCGTCTTATTTTAATTCAAATATATATAAGGGTCTTCACGTCCAATGCATCCATTGTACATTTCACCCCTAGAATCCCTCACCTGTGTGCAACTATATTTGTAAATTTGATGATGACATTCTAAGAAACAGACCCTACCAAGTCAAGGTGGTAATCCAGATGGGAGTCAAATACTTTGCACTTAGGGCAAGCTATGACACGAGTCAGGAGTCAACTCAGGTATGAAAGCCCCTAGTTCAAGATTTATTTGTTATGGATCGATCATAATGAAATTTTCAAGACCAGACAGATTGCATGTTTTTCCTTTATGCATCATTTATTATTTTATGAAAGTTCATGATTATTGATTGATCACATAATATCGTAAATAAGATAAAATGCATAATGATGTGATGAATATTTTTCTATTGCATGTTCATTTTTGAGATCGACAACCTAGTTTAAACATATTAAATATAAACAGAATATATTCTTCAATAAATAAAATCCATCAAAGAGATTTCAAGTATTAAAGCCTTTTGTTACTCAAATTTAAGAAAAAACGGCTGTTCGGAGTGCTCGTCAGCCAAAGTTGAGAGTTCTCCCTACTACGAGGGAGTTCCTATAAGAGTAATGGGTTGAATTGAATAAATTTGGTAGAAAATAAGTATCCAAATATATCTTGCTATCACTTTAGAGGAAATATGCTGAGGGAATCAAGTTTAGATTACAAAAGCTATAAATTTACTCAACAATACAAGGAACCACAACTTAATGCGGTTGGCCAGACTAGAGCTTGCCTATAAAATCTCCAAGTAGTGGCATAGCCAAAGCTTGTAGACTATAATGAGTAGTTTCAAGGATCCTTTCCACTAGACTACTCAAGCGACGGAGTATTCCGAATCTAATAGTGAGGGTTATTAGGGTTCACTAAAATAGTGGGAGACATTAAATATGATATAAAAATTAATTAATCATAAATTTCTAATGGTAATAAATATAAAGTACAAACTGATAATATTTATCTATTATAGATTTAAAATGGAAACCACGAACACCAAAAGTACATTATAACTGCGATCTATTCTGGATAAATAAAATATCTTGACTGACCATAACTTCCAGGAGTGGTACAGATGCTTGCGCATAGTACTACTCCAAGAAAGAAATATTTATGTGTGGAAACCTCAATTCATGTTGAGCCTCCTCAGGGATAAAGTATAGTGGAAAAAGATAAATAGAAAAAGCATGTAGAGGATGCACTAGATATTCGGTGCGTCATGTTGTCATCCATGCCCATCCAATTGCAGAAAATTCATGAGGTTAAAGATTCCTAAAAGATTCTTTTTCATCTCCAAGAATTATATCAGGAGAGGGCTAGTAAGAAAAGGTATGAGATCTATAGTACCCTTTATAGGTGTAGGCTGGCAGAAGGGCACCAAGTGGGTCCTCATATGCTCCAGATGATCGGGTACATTGAGAGACTTGAAGCCCTTAGGATCAAATTGAACCAAGAACTAGTAACAGATCTCATTATTGTCTCTTTACCACTAATATTTTCTACTTTCATTGTCAATTATAACATGAACAATATGATAAAGTTTCTCCCAGACCTTTTGGATTTAGTTCTCCAAGCCAATAAGGATATGAAAAATACCAATTCATCTGTCCTTATGGTGAAAAAAAAGAAATAAAGGCAAGGAAAAGGGGTCTAAGGCTAAGTCAAGGTCGAATAATCCAATGCACCATCCTTCAAAGAATCCAAAGATTCATAATCATAGAAATAGGTAGGAGGTTGTCTACTTTGCATGTGGTAAGAAAGTCCACTAGAAGAAAAATTGCAGAACTGTGAAGAAGAAGCAAGTTGATACTTCAACTTTGTGTATTTCTTTCATTTAATGAAGTATTTCCTTATCTATAAGTTGGGTATTGAATATGGCATATGTTACACACATATTTATTCATATACAGGAACCAAGTATATTCAATAAGATTATAAGAGGCAAAGTGGGTCTTCGAGCTACAGATGGTGTAATTATTGCAGCCTTGGCAGTGGGAGACTATCACTTAACTTTTCCAAGTGGTTTTGTTCTAGTATTTTATAATTTTTATTATGTACCCTCTATAACATGAAACATAATATCAATGTAAAGTTTAGACATGATGGGATTTTATTTCAAGTTCAGAAATAAATGTTTCCTCATTTATAAGGATAATATGTGTTATGGTAAGTCACATATTAACAATGGATTATATATACTTAAACTTGAAAATCTGGTAATGACAATCAATGAAAAAACCAGTGAGCAAGACTCATATATCACCCACCTATGGCACTTCAGGCTAGTTCATGTAAATGTGAAGTGATTACAAAAATTACATCAAGCAGGGTATTTAGACTTGGTATAGTTAAAACACTTGGATGAGTGTCAAGCTTGTTTACAAGGGAAAATGACCAAATCACCTTTTTCTAAAAAGGGATTAAGAGCCAATGCATTACTAGAATTAATACATATCGGTGTATGTGGTCTATTTCCAGTGGAGCTAAGGGGTGGGTTTCCTACTTAATTTGTTTTACTGATGACTATAGTATATATGGATATATCTACTTAATGAGGTATAAATCAGATTCCTTTTGAATGTTTAAGAAATACCAACATGCAGTAGAAAACTAGCTTGGTAAGAAGAATAAGGCACTCCACTCAAACCGAGGTGGAGAGTATCTTAACCAAGCTTTCATTGATCACTTGAAGAACATCTTAACCAAGATTTCATTAATAACTTGAAGAAGTGTGGGATAGTATCCCAAATAACTCCTCTTTATACACCACAATTGAATGGTATTAGTGAAACTAGGAATAGGACCTTTATAGACATAGTCAGATCAATGATGAGTCAGACAACTCTTCCATTATCCTTTTAGGGATACGCTTTGCTGACAACAGCATATACCTTTAACTGAGTACCAACTAAGGTTGCAGATGTGATTCCATATGAGCTATGGTGTGGAAATAAACCCAATCTATCACAATTACATGTATGAGGATGTGAGTATTTTCTCAAGGCTATACCAAGTGACAAATTAGCATCCTAAAGCATGAAGTGCATCTTTAAAGGTTATCCAAAGGCAACCAAATGATATTACCTATACCACCCTTTAGATAGAAAATTTGTTGTGGAAATAAATTCCATATTTCTAGAAAGGGAACACATTTCCAATGGAAATAGTGGGAGAAAGATTGAATTTTAGGTAGTTAATTCTCCAGATGCACAAGAGTTGGTACGTGAACAATATCCACAAGAGCAAGTGGAAAATGAAGTGGTTCCTGGGACATGGATACTGTGTAGGTCTACTCGAGAGGTTAGAGAACTAGATTGGTATGGTTTTCTTGTCACAGATTTAGCTGACACATTACTCCTTGAGGATGATGGACCTATAACCTAGAAGGAATCAGTAGAAGTAAAAAAGCTACAAAATGACAAGATGTTATGCATTCTGAGGTGGAGTCCATGTACCAAAATAAAGTTTAGATTCTGGTAGACCCTCTAACTGATGTAAATCCCATTGGGTAAAAATGGGTATTCAATAAAAATATGTACATGGATGGTAAGGTTAATACCTATAAAGAAATATCAGTTGCAAAGGGTTTTCAGAAACATCAAGGCATCGAATAGGATGAAACCTTCTCACTAGTAGAAATGTTAAAATCTATCAGAATATTGCTTGCCATAGCAGCCTTTCATGTTTATAAGATTTGGAAGATAGATGTAAAAACTTATTTTATAAATGGGAAGTTGGTTGAAGATGTCTATATGACTCAATCTGAAGGGTTTTTCAGGTCAAATAATACCAATAAGGTGTGAAAGCTTCAGAGATCCATTTATGGATTGAAGTAGGAATCTCGATCATGGAATGTTCGTTTTGATGAGGACATAAGAGAATTTGGTTTTTTCAAAAACAAAAGTGATCCTTGTATATATAAGAAGGTTGATTATAATTCCATTATTTTATTTGTATTATAAGTTGATGACATATTAATTATGGGAAATGAAGTGCAAGTCTTACAATCAATAAATACTTAGTTAAATGAATGCTTCTCCATGAAAGATTTAGGTGAAAACCTACATTATAGGGATCAAGATCTATTGAGATATATCTGAAAGACTTATTTGGATAATTCAAAGTACATAAATTGACAAGGTACTCAAAAGGTACAATATGGAACAATCCAAGAGAGGGTTGTTTCCTACGTCACATGGTATTAATCTCTCTAAGAAAATGTGTCCACAAACATAGGAGGATATTGATAGAATGAGTAGAATCCCTTATGTCTCGGTAGTGGTTTCTATCATGTATGTCATGTTATGTACTAGGTTTGATGTTTCCTTTTCTTTGAGCATGGTGGGAAGATATCAAGCTAATCCAAGAGAGCTGCACTGGGCATCTTTTAAAATTATCTTGAAGTACTTGAGGTGTATAAAGGATATGTTCCTGGTGTATGTAGGGGATGAGGAACTAGTTGTGAGGGGATACACTGATTCTAGTTTCTAGATAGATCATGATGATCTAAAATCATAGTCAGGCTACATCTTTTGCCTAAAAGGTGGTGTAGTGATCTGGAGAAGCTCAAATAAATCTACGGTTGTCGATTCTACAGTAGAATCTGAGTATATAATGGCTTTCAATGCAGCAAAAAAAGAAGTCTAGATTCATAACTTTGTCTCAAACATTGGTTTTATACCTATAAGTGAAGACCCTATTCTAGTTTATTGTGATAATACTACTACAGTGGTGCTTTCCAAGGAGCCTATGTATCACTAGAGGACAAAGCATATACTTTGGAAGTTTCATCTCTTGAGGGATTTTACACAGAGAGGTAAAGTCCTGGTAAGCAAAGTATCTATAGATGAAAACATGATAGAACCCCTGACTAAAGCCATATCTCAACAGAAGCATGATTCTCATGTGAGAGCTAGAGGATTGAGACTTGTTATTAGTTGGCTCCAGTGTAAGTGGGAGTGTTAAAATTGGGTTCCCTAGACCCAACTTGTGATTTACTTTGATTACCACTACAAGTATATAGTTTTTCATATATATACATGTATTTATATTTCCATAATAGCGTAGATACTTTTATTTCCACTATGTTTATGGTAATTTCCTTAGATTACATGTCGTATTAAAGGGTTATAGAAGATCACAAGTTATAATGAGAACCTAGAGATACTATGAAAGTAATCTTAAATTAATGTCTTATAGTCTAGATACATCATTGTGACGGGACAAATATGATACGAAACTATCAAGTGTTGGGGGATCATAATCATTGAAACTTATTCTCATGAAGTTCACACTTGGTGATCTCTAATGGTTGAGATCATGAGGACAGACCCTCCAATAATAACACTACATGTTTCAGGTGTCATTGGGTTTTCCTATCTAAGGAAATGTGTAATGGTCTCCTAACTTGAGATCATTATCAATGTATCTCATTTGATTATGTACTTTGATGCAAGATAAAAACCGTGGAAATGAAGTCATGGCGAGGTAGTTTGGTTTGGGTACGTCATTGGTGACATGACATTGATTGAATGATCAATATAGGATTTTTCACTTTAGATTTTAGGAAGTGAAATCTTGGGCCAGGATGATAGGGATGGTGATACCTTCATAAATCCATGGCCATGGTAGTTGAAGGTAAGTCTGTCTGGAAATATCAACAAATAATAAATCAGGAAAAGGTTGGTGATACAAGTGTGAATCCTTCTTTAAGAGATATTTATGATTAAGATATTATATTATACAAAGTGTATTCGTATAAAGGTAGTAGTTTCATTGACTTTTTCTTATCTATTTAGGGGCCTCGATGAGTCTCTATATCCCGCTCTTGGTCTATGAATATTATTGACTATTATTGAGAAAAGGGCCTAGAAGAACACACATAATAACACTTTGAGAATCTGCCCTATTTTGTTGAATAGGAATATAGAACTTGGTGGTCCCCACCATGGGGTTTGGGTATTATCCAAGTTCTATGGATCACCAAAAAATAAATAAATTCATTATTATTTAAGTAAGTAATAATTGGGTTGAATTTATTTATAACATGTATTTACAAGTGATTAGGTAAATACAAGGATTAATATTATTCGAACGGATATTAATGAAATATCTCAGTTTTGTTTAATATTATCAGGAGATGTGAGTCGAGTTAATGACTCAAGATTGTCACATAATATATTTAATATATATTACAGTTTAGTGATAAAATATAAATAATATTTATGGAATAATTTAGTTTCTCAAAAATAATTATTTATAATATTTATATAGCGGATGTTTATTACACGAGGGAAGAGAACCCAAACTAGGTATTATAGATTTCAACTATATAAGTGGAGAGAGGCTCTTATCTTGATTACTATTCATCCATTGGAAGTGAGAGCCTCTCTCTCATCTTGATTCCTAGATAGAGACTCCCTCAATCAAGCAAGTGATTCAAGATCCGTCTTCTAATATCGAATTTGGTGGATCGTGGTGATCGTCACAGTGTCGAAGTGGTCGTTGGAGTTATGTGCTAGCACCCGAATTCCAACAACTGGTGTGTGCACATATTCAAGAAGCATGTATGGATGATCTAGAGGGCTTAGGCATCAGATCCTTCAAGAAACAGACACCAGCATCTTGCGACTGGCTTGCGCGCATCATATCCGAACGAGGTACATGTTCATTTTATTTTTTACTCTGTTTAAACCATGTTTGTTCCTCAGACCATATTGGGATGATATCACCAAAGTTGACGATGTTATGTGGATCTGGTTATGAAAAAAAATTAAATTCCTTGCTCATCAACTTCCGTTGAGCGTCCTGGTACCTACATCCTCTTACCTGATATTCCATCCCTAGATGAAGGAAATTATTTTATTTTATTTTATTTTATTTTATTATTATTTTAAATATTCTCTCTTATATAACTTCTTCATTATTGATTGTAATTACGTGTCATCAGTACCATTGAATTCATCTCGACGAGAAGAAGTAAAATAACATTTTTGTTTCGAAGGCAAAAAGGTATTCCTTGATATGATTTTTCACATTTTAAATGGATCTTTAAAAATATATTATCAAAGGATAGTCAATTTTTTTTATCAGGATATAATTTATAAAATTTTCATACAATTATTGATTTTAATTATTAAAGGATAATGACACGTTTTATCAAAAAAAATTAATGGATAATTATAAGGTAATTATCATGTAACACTTATTATCGAAATTATCATGGGATAATTACTTGTTTTATCAAAGGATAATTATCATAATTCTCAAATGATAATATCATAAAAATATAAATGATAATTCCACCAGATTATCAAATTATAATTTTAAATAAAATTATCAAATGTTATTTATCATATTATCACATGTAATATTTTTAAAAGATAAATTGGAAATTATCCATGAGAAAGAATGTATCATCACATATGATATTTTATTTCCTTTTGAAATATAATATCTAGTATTGGTTCTAGGAACCCTTGACGAACATCATCCATTGGTGTGTCGATGCTTACAATAATAAGTCTGTGAGGAGGTGTATTGAACCACTCAGGGTGGTTTATTATTGTCGTTGACATCAAAAACCTTCAGGTAGGTGGTTCTGTCCCGATTATCCAAATTTATTAACCTTGAATTGCTTGATTTATTTCAATTTTTTATTTAAATTCAA
Source organism: Viscum album (assembly GCA_963277665.1). Lineage (NCBI taxonomy): Eukaryota > Viridiplantae > Streptophyta > Magnoliopsida > Santalales > Viscaceae > Viscum > Viscum album. The sequence goes on from OY728153.1 coordinate 1,523,907,912, forward strand.
TTTCTTAAAATTTCTTTCAATTGATTTGATAAAACCCGATTCCAGTGGATTGGGAGATTTGAAATGGTTTTGGCACAGAAATTGGGAAAAAATCACCAATTCCATTGAATTGGGGTGTGTTTATGGAAATTGGTTGATTGAAATTATTGAATTTAAATTATAGATTTGATGGAAATAATTTCAATTAAGTTTTTAAATTTAATTGTGGAAATTAATTGTAAAATGATTGAATTGGTTTTGAATGGATTTCAAACTTGTGAGAATAGATTAAAATGTTTTGATAGAAACCTAGTGCTTTCATCTTATTAAAGAGGCATGTTTTTTATTAAAACATGTTTTGGTTTTAAATGAAAAATTGGACTTTGAAATTTGGGACTAGGATTTAATTTTATTTTAAGTAGTCTTACAATAAATTTATCATAATTGATTGTGTAAGAGACATGAAATCCATAGGTATATTGTGAGTTATTTTGACACACTCTAAAACATACAATTATACAATGTTCTAAAACAAACATGAAGTAGGTCACATACCTTAGGAGATGGTGATGAGTCCTCTCTGACCAGTGTTCAGAGGGAATATGTGTACACATATTTTCGTGATCACTTAGAGAGTGTAGAGTCCTATAGACTAGAACTTTCATATCTATTTGGCAGATGACCATGTTGTTCGCTTGTTTATATTTGAGATATAAAATGTATTCCAATATTTTTAAACTGTTTTACATGCCCTTTCTAAATTTATATAAACTATTTTATATGAAATGTTTTATTTAATCCATTGTTTTATAAATATTACATCACTTGTAAATTAAATCCTATGATTAATGTATTTTCCATCATTTAAACTGTATAGCATGATTTTTTTAAAATATAATTTTAAATTACAAGCTTTTTTACTTTAAAATTGGAAGCATTATTTTGGTTAATCTTTCATTGTCATCTCTTATGGAATACTTGGTGAGACCCTATTGCACTTTTTAGATCATGCCCTACTTTTTCCTTTTGGTGTTTGTAGAATTTATTCTTCTAGGTTCGAGCAAGGGGATAGAATATCTTGGAGTTAGATCCAGCTATTGAATCATGGTGTGGTGAGTTGTGTCCTTAGGGACTTGGGTTATTTTTTCCCTATTTTGGTACTTGGGTTATAGTACTTTGGGATTTTTTATGCCTTGTTGTATTCTAGTACACCACTCCTAGTAGATTTTCTTTTGTTATGCATACTTTCTTGCTTCTTTTTCTTCTGAATTTTTAGTGGAAAATTCATTCTCACTTATAGTTTTTATGATTTCATGTGCTAGTTATCAACCCATGGGGATCGGGAATGCCCTTCAGGCTATGTCAAGGTCAACTCGTTTATCGAGTTACTTGGGTACCCATGCTAGTTCATAACATTATCAATCCTTATTCTTGATCAAAATTTATTTCAGGAATAAAATAGTAGAATATTCATTTCATTTAGAAACACATGCTTAACTTTTTGAAAATCATGATTTTATCTTTTCGAAAAAAACTATTTTTATGAATTATACATGTATCATATTAGAATTATTTTTTATCGATTTTATAAATTTAATCAAATAAAATAGATTGAATATTTAGAATTATAAGGTACAAATTAGGTAATAAGAGAAATTTCATTTTTAGGCACAAAAAAAGTTACCATGGTAAAAAAAAGAGTTACCATAGTATATGTAAAATAGTGTAAATGGTTAAAATTAAAAGGTGAAGACTTAAGAAAATAAAAAATGACAACTTTAAATAGGTGTTTGAGGTTTGTGAAGTCCTTAACCAAAATTTACAACATTAATTATCAACTAAATTCATTGAAATTAATGTCACCCAAAAGTAGTTAGCTTTAAATACAAAATAAACATTGTTTAATCCTTTAAAACCATCACTCCTCAATGTATAAATACCTCTCATTCCCTCTTCACTTTCCAAAACAAATAAATTAGGCATGAATCCTCTCTAAATTACTGTTTCAAGAGTATATCCTAGGTGGTTCTATGGTTTATAAGGAGTCTCTCTCTAGCTTTAAGAAGCATCCTCCCGAGGCAAGGGATCTTTTCCTCTACTTTTTCAATTCAAGTACTTATTTCATATAAGGATTTTTTATTTCTAATTTATTATGTATTCAAGAATTAAAAAACCCCTTTATTGTATATATGATCACTTATTAATGATAGACTCCTTTACCTCTCATTAAACCCATTCCAAGATCCCATTTGTATACCCATTATGCTGCCTAAATAAGCCATTGATTTCAATATTTTCATGTCTTGAATACCCAATAATATTTTCATTCAAGGGTATTCATTTAGATCTATCATTAAACTATTGATTGTGGGAATCCATGTATGAAACTCACATTCCCTACTCATTGGTTATAAATGATACGAACTTATAATGTTTGATCAATGTGGCCCAAAAAAATATTAGACATATGAAAGGTGTGCCCTGATAACACTCCTATGAATTAGGTAAAGAAGTAATCTCTAGAGATGACATTTTCATAATAACTTGTCATCATTATTTGTTAAAGTTTTATGATAACTTGGTCAAAATACTTGGTAATATGTTTTACAGCACCTTAGTGATGATCTTTGGTGATATGTTTATGAATTCCTCATGTTGATGTTGTAGCCACATTTCCCTGTTATGCCTCATGTTATATGTTCATGTACTTATGTTATGCCTAGTGCTATTATGTTCATGATCTTATGTTATGCTTCATTTTCTACCTATGATGTCCAATTACATTGTCTATCCCTTAATAGTATTTATTCTTACCCTTTACATTTGATAAATTTCCTCAGAAGATCATATGCAGTGAGATGATCTAGGATAGAAAAATAAAGAAACCTTTCAATAGGATTTTAAATTTTTTTATGTTTTCATATATGTACCATGTATGTCATGTAATATTTACCTAATTTCTAAGATACTAAACCTAAAAAGGTCCTTCATATTTATTTATGTAATATATTTTCAATGAATTATGGTTAAAAGTTGCGTATTAAAAAGGTGGGTCGTTATAAAACACATCTCATAAAACTCAAACCCATTTAAACTGGAATTTTTAAATTTTGAATTTCAAATTTCTTTTCATATTTAAACATGTAATAATATCAAACATTAAATATATTTCACTAAAAACATTTAAATTGATTTGTATAAGCTTGATAGACTACAATATGATTTTAGAAACATCAAAATAATAGAAATCAACTCAAAATAACAAAATTGAAATATTTGTGTTTCATGCTATAAATAAATATGAGAAATAAAAATAGTTCAAATATTTATAATATAGTTTAAAACAATGTAAAAATAGTTCACATAGAATCTATAACATTAATATGAATCTATAGAATCATTAAAATAATTAAACACCTATTATAATCATATAGAAAATCAAAATATAAATAATATCATAAAAACATGGTAAACTGGATAATCAGGTTTACATAAGGGTCATTTAACATGTTACGTAAAGGTAAATCATAAAATACATAACTTGCGTAAATGTACCCTAAAAAATACATTGGTTGTGTTAAGGTAATAAAACAAAAACAAGTGTTACGTAAAGGTAAGTAGGATCATGAATGGTAAGAAAGCTCGTGAAGGGTAATCAGGCTCGCATAAGGATGGCTGTGTAAAGGTAATTTGGATCGCATAAAGGTAAGAACATTGTGCCACTACTACAAAATAGGTCTTTAATGGTGATAAAATTGGCCTTTATCAATGCTAGATAAGCGTTGGATACCAGAGCGAGATTAAAATCCCTTATATTTTATCATTACTAAAAAATCATTGAAAAAGGGGGTCCTTTATCAGTGATTTTATTTAGCTCCGATAAAGGGTACTTTTATCAACAATTTTCAAAGTGCTGATAAAGGGGCATACTACAGTATGTTGTAACTGCACACTACAGAACCAGTGCAATGTGTTGTAAAAACACACCAAAACACTAGAAACACCACAAGATATCAAAAAAATCAAGTACTGATACATAATTTAAATGAAATTAAATTTATAACACAAATACAATAAAAAACTCTATATTATAGATATTTGAAACATTTTTTTATACAATTACATATGTACATATTATTACATATATTAAAAAACATCAATGTTCTTTTATCTTTTGATCCTGACCACAACTCATGTTATTGACAAAAAAACACCTCTAATTTAGAAAAAGAAAACACATGTATAAGAAAACATTTCTTATGTTAGTAATAATATAAAGAAATAAATTAACATAAAGTGTTAATTTTAAACTAAACTCTGAGTCATACCAGTAACACTGTGTATCAGATTGAGTTTTGGTTGATTCTTGCATGTCACACCATTTCCTGTTTGTATTCAAGCATTATCTATGTGAAAATTAATTAAATAATTATAAGATAAAGCCCCACTGGCACAACCTAGTGGTTGTGTCATGTGGTGGTGTTTGGGAGGTCTCGGTTTGGATCCTCCCTGTGCGTATTTAGGTAGGTTTTCATTTGTTTATTTCCCCTACCCTAACCGATGTAATATAAATAAGTATAATATAAAAATAATAAGGAAATCAATTATGTAATAGCAGATAGAATGATGAGAAATCAATCTAGGCTCGTTTGCTTGGTTTTGGATATGTGATGCATGTTTTAAACTAAAATGACACCTATATATTGAAAAGATTCACTTGGAGTCATACCGGTCACACCATGTATCAGATTGAGGTGTGTATGGTTCCTAAACATCTAAAATAACTTATGGATTTTTTTCTTAAAGTATCAAAGCAATCCAAATGTGCTTTCTCGGTTCCGAGTACGTCACTTGTCTTTTTTTACTAAAATGTCATTTTAAACTGGAAACATGCTCTTTAAATCATACCGATCACATCATATATTGGTTTGATGTGATACTGATTCTTACATATCACAAATGACTTATAAATCATTGTCTTAAATTATCAAGAAAAACTGAGGGCGTTTGATTGGTTTTTAATGAGTGGAACTTTTTCAACTAAAATGATGATTTTAAACTGATAACGGACACTTTGAGTAATACCGGGAACATTGTATATAAGAATGAGGTGAGGCTAATTCCTACATGTCAAAAATGGCTTATGGATCATTGTTGTAAAGTATCAAAAAAATTTGAATGTGTTTGATCGGTTTTGAATAGGTCATTTTTTCATTTTACTAAAATTAATGTCAATTTTAAATAAAAAAGATGCACTTGGAGTCATACCATAAATTGTAACATCCTGTTACAGTTTAAGGGTATTCTGAAACCCTCTTGTGTTAAATTATTAATATCTTAAGTGAAAAAAATGATTTATCAGCGAAATTTTGATAAATGTGTTAAGGGCCTTAAATTCTAGTTAACATCTTAGAATGTTCAATTAAATATTTTTGGAGTTTGACACTAATTTATTGTGATGTTCTAAGGCCTAAAAAGCCTCAACGAAGACTGAATAAAAATATTAATTATATTATATCAAGTGTGCACTTTTTGTTCAAAATAATTGAATAACTCCAAAACAGTGCATCGTATGATAAATTGTAGACCACAGTTATGTATTAAATATGGTGTTTATCTTAGGAGGGTTATAACATTCGAAAGCACTAGAAATTTGGATGTTTCTCTCATGAGATAAAGTTTTTAAATAATATTTAATATAATATATATTAAAAATAATTAAATATCTCTCAAACGGTGAATTGTATGGGAAATCGGAGACCACTGATAGGTCATGAATGAGGGTTTTACCCTAAATGGGGTATAACATTTGTAGGCGTTGGACGTTTGAATGCCTCACTCGCAAAAATAACCCTTTTTAATTTAATTAATTATTTATTCCATTTTTTAAATAATAAATCATTAATATATCTCAAACAGTGTGTCGAATGAAAAAGCTGAGACCACCGTTGGGTCCACAACGAGGTGTTTACCCAAGATGAAGTATAAATTTCATGTGAAATGAAAGTTTGATATTATTTAATTTTTATACCAAATAATTAATTTTAATTTAAAAAATATATATATTAACACTTCATCTTCTTCTAACTCTCACCAAACACAATTGTTGGTCGATAAATTTTTTTAAAACCTTCATTTTTCAAATTTTTTCTACCATTTCAGTAACCACCTCATTTAATGAGTGAAATTAATGACTCCATTATTAATTTTATGTAGAACGGGTGTTTAAAATAGGGTTTTGGTTTGAGTCAGACCTATACACAGTTGTGGGGTCTAAAGCCGAGTGACTACTACCTTTTTGATGATCTGATTGAGTCAAGTGATCTGTGACACCTTGAGTGATTTGAGAACCCCCATTGATCAACATGTTGATCCCCTCTCTATTGGTGTTCTTCCTCCAAGATAATTGGACCTCTTCTTCTTCCTTATGGGGCACTGCAATAGAGGTTTTATTCTATTTTTTTATTTTATTATATTTGTTCCCTTTTAATAATTCTAAAAAAAGAGAACTTAAATCAAATGATAAAAGCTATATGCATTTTTCTTCTCTTTTAGGGATAATTTATAAAATTAAAAATCAATAACCATGTAAAATTAATGAGGATAATTGTATGTGATTATCTAAGTACAATTATTAAGAGTTATCAAATGATAATTACTTTGAATTATGTTGGGTAATCTAAAAAAATTATAAAATCATAATTTTTACAAAATTACCAAATGATAATTATAAATAATTAGAAAATAATAATTTCAATAAATTATCAAGAGATAATTTATAAAATTATTAGGTAATAATTTATAAAATTATCAAATAGAAATTTCTTGAAATTATTGAAAGAGTAATTATGTGAAATTGTCGAATAAAAATAATGAAGAATCATCAAATGATAATTTCATCAAATTATTGGAAGAAAATTGTTGAATGGATAATTGTTTAAAATTATCAAATGATAATTACTTGGATTATCAAAAGATAATGAATTGTCAATATATATATATATATATATCGATAAACACACTTGGTAAAATTTATTAAAATTATTTAATGTTATTTATTTAGGTTATCAAAATATATATATATATATATAGTTAGATATATATTTTTCATAATTAATTTGAAATTTAAGGATAATTTAATTAAATATAAAATTATCAACATGTAATTGCATGAAATATTGATGTATAATTTCAAACACATGTGTTGACATAAAATAATAATTCAGAGATTATCCAGGAGAGAGAAAATGTAATCGCATGTAATATTTTCTTTCCTTGTGAAATAAAATATAAGGATATAACTATTTAAATAGGTCTATAATTATTCTTACGGATATTTCTTGCGATTGCATGCATTAACATAAAACGATAATCCAGAGATTATCTAGGAGAGAGAAAATGTACTCGCATGTAATTTTTTACTTAAGAAATAAAATAGATGTTTTGGTTCTAGGAACCCTTGACAAACGTCGAGTATAGGTGTGTCATCACTTATGATAATAAGGACATGAGGAGGTGTATTGAACCACACATGGTGGTGTATTATTTCCACTGACATCGGCGACCTTGAGGTAGGTGGTTCCCTCCCGATTAGCCAAATTGATTATCCTTGAATTTCTTGATTTATTTTAATTGTTTATTTAAATTCAATTGCTCAAATTTTCTTTCAATTAAATTGATAAAAACCTTATTCCAGTGAATCAAGATGTTTAAAATGGTTTTGGTATGGAAATTTGGAAAAAAACACAATTCCATTGAATTGGGTGTGTTTATTGAAATTGGATGATTTAAATTATTTAATTTAAATTGTGGATTTGATGGAAATGATTTTATTTAAATTGTTGAATTTAATTGTGGAAATAAATTTTGTAATGATGGAATTGGTTTTTAATTGATTTCAAACTGGTGAAAATGGATTTAAAATGTTTTGATAGAAACCCAGTGGTTTTATCTTGTTGAAGGGGCATGTTTTTTATTAAGACATGTTTTGGTTTTAAATGGAAAATTGGCATTTAAATTGAAGTATTCTATTTAATTGTATTTTAAGTAGTCTTAAAATGAATTTCCCATTATTGATTGTGTAAGAGAACATGCAAGCCTTAGGTAGATTGTGAGTTATTTGGACACACTCTACGATTACTACAATGTTCTAAAACATAAATGCACCATGTCATATCCCTTAGGCGATGTTGATGAGTCCTCTTTAACCAGTGTCCAGATGACGTATGTGTACTCATTTTTTTGAGATCACTTAGAGAGTGCAGAGTCCTATAGTCGTAAATACTATCGTACCTCTTTGCAAAATGACCATGTTTCTCACTTATTATTTAGATTTGAGATATAAATGTATGCTAATGATTTTGAACTACTTTACATGCTTGATGATTTTACATAAAATGTTTTATTTAAGCCATTGTTTTAGAAATATTATATCATTTGTAGAGTTTTTACTTAAAGTATTTTTCCATCATTTGAACTATATAGCATGATTTGTTTAAGTATGCTTTAAAATGTCAAACCTGTTTATTTTGAAAATTGAAAGCATTCCTTTGGTTAGTCAATTGTTGGAATCCATTATGGAATCTGAGGTGAGACCCTACTGGTATTTTTATCTCACACCCTACTTGTGTATTTGGGTGTTTGTAGACTATCTTCTTCCAGGTTCGAGTAAAGGGAAAGGATCACTTGGAGGTGGTTCTAGCTACTGAACAGTGGTCTTGGTTAGTTGTGTCCTTAGGTACTTGGGTTGTGTTTCCCTATTTTAGTACTTGGGTTATAGTAATTTGGGCTTGTTTATGCCTTATTGTATTCTGGAACTTTACTCCTAGTGGATTTTTCTTTTGATATGCATATTGTCTTGCTTCTTTTACTTCCACATTGTAAGTGGAAAAATCATTCCCACTTTCATGTTGTATGATGTTAGGTTCTAGTCTCCAACCCATGGGGATCAAGAACGCCCTTCAGGATATGTCAGGGTCGGCTTGGTCATTGGGTTACCAAGGTACCCAGGCAGGTTTGTGACAAAATGGTACCAAAGGGAGGTTGAGCCTTTGTCTTGAAGACAGCATGCATTTGTGAAATCTTGTGGGGACTTTGGAGGTAGTTGCAATTGAGTTCCTAGCTAGATATCACCGCAATGAACCTTAATTCACCATAGGTGGTTAGGGAAATATGTCTTATGGATTAGTTCTAGTCTTCTCCCTACTGTGATTTGGATAAAGTGAAATCCAAATCTTGTTTGTTCTTTCTATTGAGAAAAATATATCTCGTTACTCAGTCGGATTTTTAATCTAATGTCTTCAATGTTGTATGTTGATGTTGTGTAACATCGTGCCACTGAGAAGACATATAAATCCTTTTGTGGATCTTAATCTAATTGAGGTGATCGTGAGTACTGTCCAAGCTTTAGGGCATACACCACCACCAGTTCCCGTTCAAGATCTAGCTATGGATCCTCAGGGGGATGTTCATAAAAATCATTATTTAGAGTTCCTTAACTATAATCCCTTAGATATGCTACTAGTGTGGTTGGTTACAGAATTCAAAGAGGTTCTGCGTTGAGGCACCCAAGAACTGTGACTCCTGTAGACGTTTAGGGAACTTGCAGAAATTCTAACATAGATTTTCCACTCTACGAAGTGGAATGAGATCATCAACACCTCCTAAAACTGTGGGGTAATCAAATGATTCACATAAAAAATGGTTCCAGCCACAGGAATCCAGAATAAAGCTTCTTCACACAGTGGAAGAGTCTCTGGAGGAAGAAGATACTGGTCCAGTGACCGTGAGAGATACCATTACTATAGATTCATCATTAATGACTACTCTATTGGATATTAATTCATCTCACTCATTTATTTCAACCTGTATCATTGATATTCTTATAGATATTTTTTCTTTAGTAATGGATATTATTATAACCCTTGGTGCAAAGAGAAAGCAGGGACTCCATAGTTCTGATTGTGTCTTCTCTCTATCAGATGTCGAGCTTGCTCGTAGTTTTATGGATCTCGATAAGGAATCTCTTGACATCATATTCAGGATGTATTGACTCATTTCCAATAAATCTAGGATTTATTTTCATCTTCTATGGTTATAACTTACTACACCCAGTGGTGTGCCTCTTGTATTTCAAGGAGAATGGGACCCTAGGGTCGAGCAGAGTCGGACCTTCTTATTCAGAGTTGGGGAAAGTGATATCAGGGTTTTATTTTGATCTAGAGAGAGATTGAATGAGTGGATATATTCCTTCAGTTGTTTTCAAGTTTCTCGTCTTGTTTCCTTCTGACCTTTTTGGTTTACTGCTGATAAGAGAGTTCGTATTTTCCATTGACTTGATGCCCAGTACACAATGAGTTTCAATTCCATCTTACCATATGACACTAGCTGAACTGAAAGAGCTTAAGTCCCAGTTAGACGATCTTCTTGAGGATATGCTACACACTTGTGTTCTCAACTTTAGTGGGGTTTGGGATGATCATTTGGTGCTGGTTTAGTTTTCTTATAACAACAGTTACCAGTCCGTGATTAGAATGGCTCCTTTTGAGGCCTAGTATAGCCATCCTTGTAGATATCCATTATGTTGGTCATAGATTGGTGAAAGTTTATTGGTGGGACCGAGTTTTTCCCAAGAGATGATATCTAAGATTCAGTTGATTCATCAGTGAAAGTTAACGAACCATAGCTGATATAAGTCTTATGTTGATCATCACTGTAGGCCTTTGGAGTTCTAAGTCGGCGACCAGGTGTTCTTGAAAGTTTCACTCGGTTGGGTCATTGACGACTTGGGAAGCAAGAGGAGTTTACTTCTTGTTTTGTGGGACCTTTCAAGATTGTTGATCAGGTGGGGAAAGTTTCTTACCATTAAGAACTACCACCAGAGATGACGTTGATACATAATGTATTCCATGTATCGCAGCTATGAAAGTATCCCTAATCCATCACACATTTTGATCTAGAGTGATCTTAATATTAACCCTGATTTATCTATGACTAAACGACCGGTCAGGTTTGTTGACTCTGAGACCAAGGTACTTCGTGGGATGACAATATCCCTGGTCCATGTGCTATGGCAGCATGGTTCTGATTCTCATGAGATGTGGGAGAGGGAGGCACTAATGAGAGAGCAGTGTACTCATCTTTTTGATACGGAGGTTTCTTTGTAGGCTTTTTAGGGATAGAAAGTTCATATGGTGGGGAGGTTGTAACAACCCATTACTATTTTCAGGTATTTCTAAACCCTCTTGTGTTAAGTTATTAATATCTTAAGTGAAAAAAATGATTTATCAACAAAATTTTGATAAATGTTTTACAGGACATAAATGCTAGTTAACATCTTTGAATGTTCAATTAAATATTTTTGGAGTTAGACACTAAGTTATTGTGATGTTCTGAGGCCCACAAAGCCTCGACGAATACTGAATAAAAATATTAATTATATTATATCAAGTGTGCAATTTTGTTCAAAATAATTGAATAACTCCAAAACGGTGCTTCGTGTGAAAAATTTGAGACCTCGGTTTGTCTAAAATATGGTTTTTACCTTAGGAGGGTTATAACATTCGAAGGAGCTAGACATTTTGATGCCTCGCTCATGAGATAAAGTTTTTAAATAATATTTAATATATTATTTATTAAAAATAATTAAGTATCTCCAAAACAAAGCCACTTATGGGAAATATGAGACCACTAATGGGTTTGGAATTAGGGCTTTACCCAAGGTGGGATATATCATTTGTATTCATTGGAAATTTGAACACCTCGCTCGAAAAAATAACCCTTTTAATTTAATTAACTATTTATTCCTTTTTTTAAATAATAAATCGTTAATATCTCTCAAACGGTGTGTCGAATGAAAAAATTGAGACCACCGTTGGGTCTGTAACAAGGTGTTTACCCAAGAAGAAGTATAAATTTCATGCACAATAGATGTTTGATATTATTTAATTTTTATTCCAAATAATTAATTTTAATTTAAAAAAATGTATATTAATACTTCATCTTCTTCTAACTCTCGCCAAACACCATTTTTGGTCAATACATGTTTTCAAAACCTTCATTTTTTCAACTATTTTCTACCGTTTTAGTCACCACCTCATTGAAAGAGTGAAATTAATGACTCTGTTATTAATTTTATATAGAATGGGTGTTTAAAATATGGTTTTGGTTTGAGTTAGACCTATACGCGATTATGGGTTTTAAAGCCAAGTGACTCCTACCTTTTGGTTGATCTGATTGAGTCAAGTGATTTGTGACACCTTGGGGGATTGGAAAACCCCAGTTGATCAACTTGTTGATCCCCTCTCCATTGATGTTCTTCCTTCATGATAATCGGACCTCATCTTCTTCCTTATGGGGCACTACAATAGAGGTTTTATTCTTTTTATTATTATCTTTGTTCCCTTTTAATAATTCTAAAAAAAGAGATATTAAATCAAATAATAAAATCTATATGTATCTTTTTTCTCTTTTAGGGATAATTTAGAAAATTAACAATCAAAAACTACATGAAATTAATGAGGATAATTGTATGTGATTATCTAAGTACAATTATTAAGAGTTATCAAATGATAATCACATTGAATTATCATGAGTAATATAAAAAAATACCAAATGATAATTATAAATAATTATAAAATGATAATTTCAATAAATTATCAAGAGATAATTTATAAAATTATTAGGGGATAATTTATAAAATAATCAAATAGAAATTTCCTGAAATTATTGAAAGAGTAATTATGTGAAATTGTCAAAGAATAATAATGAAGAATCATCGAATGATAATTTCATCAAATTATTAGAAGTAAATTGTTGAGTGGATAATTATTTAAAATTATCAAATGATAATTACTTGGATTTTCAAAAGATAATTAATTATCAATATATATATAGATATATAGATATATAGATATATATATATTGATAAACACACTTGGGATAATTTATTAAAATTATCTAATGTCATTTATTTTCATTATCAAAAGATATATATATATATAGTTAGATATATTTTTTTTATAACTAATTTTGAAGTTAAGGATAATTTTATTAAATATAAAATTATCAACATGTAATTGCATGAAATATTGATTTATAATTTAAAACACATGCGTTGACATAAAATGATAATCCAGATATTATTTAGAAGAGATAAATGAAATCGCATGTAATATTTTATTTCCTTGTGAAATAAAATAGAGGGATATAATTATAGAAGGAGGTTTATAATTATTCTTATGGATATTTCTTGTGATTTCATGTGTTAACATAAAACGATAATCCAGAGATTATCCAGGAGAGAGAAAATGTAATCGCATGAAATTTTTTACTTAGGAAATAAAATAGATGTTTTTCTTCTAGGAACCCTTGAAGAACGTCGAGTATAGGTGTGTCGATACTTATGATAATTAGGACATGAGGAGGAATATTGAACCACATGGGGTGGTGTATCATTTCCGTTGACATCGGCGACCTTGAGGTAGGTGGTTCCGTCCCGATTAGCCAAATTGATTATCCTTGAATTGCTTGATTTATTTCAATTGTTGATTTAAATTCAATTGCTTAAATTTTCTTTCAATTAAATTGATAAAAACCCAATTCTAGTGATTCGATATGTTTGAAATGATTTTGGCATGGAAATTTGGAAAAACCCCACAATTTCAATGAATTGGGTGTGTTTATGGAAATTAGATAATTTAAATTTTGGATTTGATGGAAATGATTTCAATTAAATTATTGAATTTAATTGTGGAAGTAAATTGTGTAATGATGGAATTGGTTTTGAATGGATTTCAAAATAGTGAAAATGGATTTAAAATGTTTTGATAGAAACCTAGTGGTTTTATCTTGTTAATGAGGCATGTTTTTTATTAAGACATGTTTTGGTTTTAAAGGGAAAATTGACATTTAAATTGAAGTATGGGATTTAATTGTATTTTAAGAAGTCTTAAAATAAATTACCCATCATTGACTGTGTAATAGAACATAAAATCCTTAGGTATATTGTGAGTTATTTAGAAACACTCTACGATTACTACAACGTTCTAAAACATACATATAGTAGGTCACATCCCTTAGGAGGTGGTGACGAGTCCTCTTTGACCAGTGTCGAGAGGACGTATGTGTACACATTTTGCTAAGATCACTTAGAGAGTGTGGAGTTCTATAGCTGGAAATACTATCGTACCTATTTGGAAGATGACCATGTTTCTTTCTTGTTATTTATATTTGAGATATAAATGTATGCTGATGCTTTTGAACTATTTTACATGCCTGTTGATTTTACATAAACTGTTTTATGTAAATATTTTATTAAAGCCATTTTTTATAAATATTCCATCATTTGTAAAGTCTTTTCTTAAAGTATTTTTTGATCATTTGAACTGTATAGAATGATTTGTTTAATTATTCTTTAAAATTCTAAACCTGTTTATTTTGAAAATTGAAAGCATTCCTTTGTTTAGTAAATTTATGGAATCTATTATGGAATCTAGGGTGAGACCCTACTAGGGTTTTTAGCTCACACCCTACTTATGACTTCGGGTGTTTTTAGATTATCTTCTTCCAGGTTCGAGCAAAGAGAAATGATCACTTGTAGGTGGATCCAGCTGCTGAACAGTGGTCTTAGTGAGTGGTGTCCTTAGGGAACTAGGTTGTGTTTTCCTATTTTAGTACTTGGGTTGTAGTACATTGGTATTGTTTATGACTTATTGTATTCTTGTACTTTACTCCCAATGGAGTTTTCTTTTGATATGCATACTCTCTTGCTTCTTTTACTTCTGCATTGTTAGTGGAAATATCATTCCCACAGGCATGTTGTATGATGTCAGGTGTTAGTCGCCAACCCGTGGGGATTGGGAATGCCCTTCAAGCTATGTCAGGGTCGGCTCGGTTAACAGGTTACCAGGGTACCCAGGCTGGTTCGTGACAGTCACACCATGCATTGGATTGAGGTGACGTTGATTCCTATACATCTCAAATGACTTATGGATAATTTTCCTAAATTATCCAAACAATATGAATGTGTTTTCTTAGTTTTGATTATGCCACTTGTCTTTTTTACTAAAATGTCATTTTAAACTGGATACACACACTTTGACTCATACCGATCACATCATGTATTGGTTTGACGTCAAACTGATTCCTACATGTCAAAAAATGAATTATGAATCATTTTCCTAAATTATCAAGAAAACCGGAGTGTGTTTTATTGGTTCTCAGTGAGTGACACATTTTGAAATAAAATGTCAATTTTAAACTAATAACGGACACTTTGAGTCATTCTAGGAACATCATGTATCAGATTGACATCTGGCTGATTCCTAAATGTCATAAATGACTTATGTATTATTTCTGTAAAGTATCAAAACAATCCAAATGTTTTTTCTTGATTTTGAGTAGGTCAGTTTTCTATTTTACTAAAATTGATGTCAATTTTAAATAAAAAGATGCACTTAGATTCATACCGATCACACCATGCATCGAATTGAGGTTAGGTTTATTCATACACATCTCAAATGACTTATAGATCATTATCCTAAAGTATCAAAGCAATCTGAATGTGTTTTCTAATTTTTGAGTATGTCACGTGTCTTTTTAACTAAAATGTAATTTTAAAATGGAAACACGCACTTTGACTCATAGCGATCACATCATGTATCAGTTTGATATGAAACTAATTCCTAAATGTCATAAATGACTTGTGAATTTGTTTTATTAAATTATCAAGAAAATCTGAGAGCGTTTGGTCAGTTTTCAGTGAGTGACACTTTTTGAACTAAAATGTCAAATTTAAGATGATAATAAACACTTTGAGTCATACCTAGAACATCATGTATCATATTAAGGTGAAGATTATTCCTACATATCAAAAATGACCTATGGATCGTTTTTGTAGAGTATCAACATAATATGAATGTGTTTTCTCGGTTTTGAGTAGGTCAGTTGTCCATTTTACTAAAATTGATGTCGATTTTAAATAAAAAGATGCACTTTGAGTCATACCAGTCACACCATACATCAGATTTAGGTTTGGATGATTCCTACATGTCTTAAATGAAATATGGATCATTTTACTAAAGTATAAAAACAATATGAATGTGTTTTCTCAGTTTTGATTACATCACTTGTCTTTTCTACTAAAATGTCATTTTAAACTGGAAACATGCACTTTGAATCATACCTATCATATCATGTATCATTTTGACATGAAAATTATTCCTACACCTTAAATATTAATTATAAATCACTATCATAAATTATCAATAAAATATGAGCATGTTTGACCAAATTTCAGTGAGTGACACTTTATGAACTAAAATGTCGATTTTAAACTGATAATAGAAAATTTGAGTCATATTGGGCACATCGTGTATCAGATTGAGATGTGTATGATTCCTACACGTCACAGATGAATTATGGAATGTTTATATAAATTATAAAAACAATCCAAATGTGTTTACTCAATTTTTGAGTAGGTCAGTTGTCCATTTTACTAAAATTGATGTCAATTTTAAATGAAAAGATACACTTTGAGTCATACCGGTCATATTGTGCATCATATTGAGGTGTGGATGATTACTACACATCTAAAATGACTTATAGATAATTGTACTAAAGTATCAAAACAATATGAATGCATTTTATTGATTTTGATTATATCACTTGTCTTTTTTAAAGGTATTGGGGCCTGCAGCGGAAGCCAGTGGGCTGAGGATTTTAAAACTTCACAATGGAACTTATCATCGCTGATGATCTGAGCCCTGTTATAGTATGTGGATCCTACATAAATTAAAAGAGCACAAAAATTAAAACTATGAACTTACCTGTTCAGATCTGAAGCCCTGCTCGACTGCAACTCATCATCGATGATTGTTGTTGGAATGATCTAAAGTAGTATCTCTCTAGATCATCTGCATGCACTTCAAAAATCTTTGGGAGCACTGATAATCAAATTCTGGGTGCTAGCATAGTGATTCGAAGATATCTTCGACGTCCCAATGATCACCACGATCCTCTGCCTTCAATTCTTGAAGGTGGAACTTAGATCACCACTTGAGAGGGAGAGTCTCTCTCTCTCTTTAGAAAGTGTGAGGAGAGAGAGTCTCTCATTCATAAATGAATTAATAGTTAGTTGGGAGATAGCCTCTCTCTCTATTTATAGTGGAGTTCAAAATACCCGGTTGGGTTCCCCAATCCTTATTTATTTAAACGCCCACTAAATAAATAATTATGACAAACTAAACTATGTCAAAATTATTTATTATTTTATCACATGCCTATAATATATTTAAAAATATATTATGTGATAATCCTGAGTCATTTAACTCGACTCATCATCCCGCTTAATATTGAACGGATCTTGAATATTAAAATAATATTCGTTCGAATAATATTTTCTCGTATTTACTTAACTCAAAAATACATTAAATAAATTCAATCTCAATTATTCATAACTTAAATAATAATGAATTCATTAATTTCTTTGGTGATCGATACCTTGGAAAACACTCAAACCCCGTAGTGGGGCCCACCATGTCCAAAATACATAATTAACTGGTTAGGGAGGATTTTTGAATATGCTATTGTGTGTGACCCTCTAGGCCCTTATCTTGATAGTAGTGAATAAAATCCACAGACCAAGAGAAGAGTAAAGAAACCCATCAAGACCTCTAAAGAGACAAGGATTTTCATAGCAACGACAACCAAACTACGAACACTAACTTTCTACTATAATATCTTTATCTTTAAATATCTCATAAAGCAGGACGCACACTTGTGCCATCATCCTTTTCTTGATTTACTATTTTTAGATCTATCCAAATGGATTTACCTTTTGACTGCTTTTTCCAAAGACTTATGAAGGTAGCACCACCCTGATCAATGAGGATTTATATATACAACTTCCTTAACTTGGAAGCGACAAATATTTTATTGATCATTCAACCAATATCATACCACCAATGATGCACCCAAGACAAGATACCTCTCTACGATTTCAATATCATGGTTTTTTTATTGAATAAAAGTATGTAATCAAATGGTACACACTGATAATGATCTCAAGTCAGGAGACCAATACACATGTCTGTAGATAGGAACAACCAATGACACCCAAAACATGTGGTGTTCCTTTTTGTGGGTCTTTCCACATGATCTCACTACTAGAGATCACAAAGTGTAAAATTCATGAGAATAAGTATCAATGCTTATGATCCCCCAACACATGATAGTCAAACATCTACTATGTCCATTCAGTTAGATGTATCTAGACCATAGGACCTTTGTTTAAGATTAATGTCATGGTATCTTGAGATTCTCATTATAGCTTGGGATCTGGTATAACCTTTTGATATGACAATTAATCTAGGACATTACCATTAAATAGTGGACATAGAAAATTCTACTCTATAATGGTAAGAATACATCACGTATATCTAACTATATACACAATATGGTAATAAAAAATACTGCATAGTTGGGTCTAGGGAACCCACTATTTCAACACTTCCACTTGCACTAGAGCCAACTTTCTAACCACACTTGTTAGGAACTCACATGATAAAGATCATGTTTCTTCTAAGTAACGGTTTTAGCTACTGGGTCCGTCACATTTCCACTACATGGATATTCTGCTATATGTAACCTCATCTCATTGAGTAAATCTTCTCAAGAGATGGTATCCCTGATTATATCCCTTTCTCACTATCATAACTTGACATCTTGGATGGTAAGAATATCATAATTTACATTATGATAATACTTTAGTTACTATTTGTGATTCAAAGAACTAGAACAAAATCATTACATTTAACTTCTTCTTAGTTTCCTCAGAAGCTGCAACATACTTGGTATTTGTAGATATGTCTACCTCTGGATTTTATGATCTTGAATCACTTTTCTTTTTAGCCTAACTGCGATACTAGATCATATTGATCTAAGGAAGAAAAGTTTGTGTCCCACAATAACTAGTATCCTTTTTCTCCACTTACCAGGTACATATCATTTGTACTTGTCGAAGTACAATCAGATGGTGTTGACCGCTTTACTTGCAGTGCTCCTAGATATAATTAATATATGTCAACTATTAAGTATGTCCTGGAAATATAAATTCTTGTAAATATCATGGAATATGTGATTGATCCATCAATGAAGCATATGGAAATCAACTCACAATTTTAATCTCCTCCCATGTTCCAAATATGTCAACCTGGAGAGATTATGCCATATGACATTGGTAACAATTCTCTCTTGAATTGTTCCTACTTGTATTTTTCAATACCATGTCACTATATGTATGAATGACTAGGTCCAAGCAGCCATTAGATCCACCTTAGTAGATCGTGTTCCCTAGAACTTAGGTTGCTACTTTAATTCAATCACTGGATAATTGTTTTCATTCTGGTATTAACTCACTGTAAGACCAATATCTATTTTCTATATGTTATTGAACATATTTCTCTTGGAAAATTTTGGTGATCTCACTACCTTTGGTGGAAACATGACAAAGATTCATTCCAAATGAATGTTCTAAGATCTTGTTTCTTACTTTAATCTAGAACTAGATTTTAGTAACTTGAAACCCTTATGGGAATCATATGATGTCATCATCCTTTTCTGATTGCGTAGTTTAGACACCTTCTACAAAAAATGATCTGAACATCCAATATCTAATTTAACGATCTTAGAATTTATCTATGACAAGTAAAATTTTAATGTATTTAAGCATACTTACTTGGTATAACCAATCAAGCCTTATTGGTACTGCTATTATACCACCCATGTATCAATTCATTTGAATACCCACAATAGTATTCAACTTATAAGCCCCTTTACACTTTGATACATGGAATCCATTATTGAATTTTATTAGTATCGTCAATATTAGATAATTTTCATATGCTACTTACTTGTAGGAATTATTATTCTCAATGAATAATGTATCACTGACCGCAGTGAATATAAAACCATCACCATGGTTTTTAACCTTCTTACATAGTATGTGTCTGGAGAATTTCTCTTTCACATGTACTTATGAATCTTGTTCCTATGTTAACTACTTGTGCATCTCAAGAATTGACTAAATCCAAGTCAATCTAGCTCCCACTATATCTAATAGAGATATGTACCCATATATAGAAATGTAGTCTATCACTTGACCATATCTTTTTTATCTTAGGGATTTATGTAATATCCTAAGAAACTATTAGGATAATTACGTAGATGCACTATGTGTTTATCTTGATGCTAGTTTGTTTATGTCCTAACAAACTCTTTGAATCTAAACACATGTACTATGACATAATGGATTTCTATCATACTATGACTCATATTATATCAATATGTCATTTTAGTTGGCATATCAGTTATGGGATTTCACCGTTATTTTCAAAGAATGTCTTGAAATATGATGGAAGTTACTGTAGAGTGTAACATTGTTACTACTTAAATCATAACTTTGATGTATAAAATGTGCATTTAGGAATTTCTCTACGCTATATGTTTGTAGATCAATGTTAACATGTAAGAATCATCTTTGATCCTCCTTATGAACATCAATATTGTGACATAGATAAGGTAATGTGCATTTAAGAATTACTCCATGCTACATTATCATGATCGATGAATACTTGGTCAAGATATCCTTCAGGATGCCTATCCAAAGAAACTCATATCTTCTGATCATGCTTATACTTCACTATCACATTCCTTAATGGAATCTTATGAAGTATCTTTACCACTAGCTTTATCTTGAAATAGTTCACACTCACTTGTTGAACTAATTCTGAAAGCATTGTGACATACCTTTATTTCTAAAGGTTTCTTTATCTAAACTAAAGACATAAAAAATACCAAAAGTATTTAGTTGTTCCGAGCCTAAATACGAGACTGGGTATTCCCTTGACATCGATCTTTAGTTTTTCTTGACAAAGAATTATCTTGCCACAACTGGGTAAAAGTCTTACATTTTTATACTCATCATTATTTTCCAATTATTCAAGTATCACTTAACTATTTGTTGTGTATGTTACGACAAAAAGCATTCATTCATGAACTTGGAATAATGTCTCATTATTTCCAAAGGACATGTGAGATAAATGTTTTGGTTATACTCAACAACTTGTTCAACTTGAATCAATTCAATTGGCAATAAGAAGTTATGTGTTTCTCACCGCTGACTTAGGAATCACCCTTTCTCAACTGCTTGGAGAACACACCTTACTTCTAGTAATGTTTCTATACTTACTTGGTTACTGTATTTCAATACACATATTTGAAACGCATACTGTTTTAAATACCCATGAAGTATGTCAGAAAAAATACTTTATTTGATGAATATACACTGAAGAAAAAGCGGGTTCTTGCTTATTCAATTCAGTTCATCATGTTTTAAACTTCCATAAATATATTTCATAATATGTGATGCAAATAACCTCATGTTTAATAACCAACCTTTATTCATTGAAGGATAGTACGAAGGTGCCTTTGATGTAACTTGTCATTTTCCTTTTCAACTTGTCTTCCAATTTATTCGCCATAACAACTAAAGACGATGCTTTATTTAATATTCTTATTACTCGGATAACCTTACCTAAAAGGTAACAAAGTGCTTACTCCATACTGTTCGTTAGTATCCTTAAACGAAACTGGAGTAATCTGGTGTAAAAGTGGAATGCGTTGAAAGATCATGATCTATCTTTCAAATTTACACATAGGTGAGTGTAATTTATTGTCCGCATATCTTGCATAACTTTCTCCTCGTAAACTTCTTGGAGATGAGACTACATGTGATATTATCCATGTCCTAATGTAGTGATTGTAACTAACATCGAACGTAAATGACAACATTATGACAGAACTATCATATGCTTAATTTATGAGTCTCTTGTACGCAATTTTACACCCTCACTTCATGAGGTGGCTTAACGGGTAGGGACACATGCAGCTTAAATTTCTGATAGTAGTATTATGCGCAAGCGCATGTACTACACTTGAAAATTCGTGCTAGTTTGGACATTAACTTTGTCCAATATTAATCACAGTTTTTATCATGTGGTATTATTTTACATTTTATAAAAATATAAACTTTAGCAGATTAGTACTTTTATGTTGATTACCGAATTATAAATTACTAATTAATTTAATCATTAAATGTATCCCACTATTTTATCGAATTCTAGGAACCATCTGTACTAGAATTAGAACACTTTGTCACTTGAGTATTCTAGTGGAAAGGATCCATGAACCTCACCTCATAGTCTACAAGTTATGGATACACCACTACTCGAAGGGTTTGAGGTAGGGACTGACCAACCGCATTAACTCGCAGTTCCTTGATCTATTGAGTGAAGTCCCAGATTCTAAAATAATTAACTGATTTACTCAATATTTGCCTCTGAAATTACAAAAAGTTATCTTTGGATATTTCTTTGCTACAATTTTAGTTAAGTCAAATCACCACTCTCATAAGAACTCCTCGGTAATAAGAGGCACCCTCAACTTTGGCATGATGGGCACCTCGAACACCCAGTTTTGTTCGAACTTGAATGATGGAGGGTGCTTAATGACTTAATATTTCATTGAGGTTTTTTTGTATTACTCTCGATGAATGTAATCTATTTCTATTAATATTTTTTATTTATGTTGTCGCACCCACAACTGAACATTAATAGAAAAAACATACATTGCTTCTTTATGCATTTTATTATTTATTATTTTTATGTATTTCTCCCACTGTTATAAAATTCATAAAATAATAAATAAATGCATAAAGGTAAACTACTACCTGACTGGTCTTGAGCATCCAAACGAGCTAGGGGCATCATACCTAAGTTGTCACTTGACTCGTGATGCAGCTTTCCCCCCATCTTGTATGTCTGCTTCTCCTCTGGAGTATCGCCTTGTCTTGTCGAGGTCCACATCACATCTTGCATCATCTTAGTCAACGTTTACGGCCTCATCTTGGAGGGTTCCTCATTATACATTGTCTTCGTCCATTATACAATAATACTCGCGTGCAAGTGAGGGGGGCTAGGGGTGTAAATGTACATCGGATAAAATTGGGTGTATAGGCCCTTATACATTTTAATTGAAAAGAAAGACGATATGAAGACCTCCATTTAATTAATTACAAACATCACATGTAGTTAAAATAATTAATTAAATAAAAGAAAACATACAAGGGTCGATGCTGAAGATCAGTATTCGAGTATAATTATGCATCATAAAATTAAATTTCATTAAATAAAGTATGAGAGTTGTTTAATTAAATTAAATGAATTAAATAATTCAAATAATTTAATTATTTATCGGTCCACAAATTAATTTGATTTTAAAGCTAAAAATTTAAATTAATTAATTAATTTAATTTAATACAATAATTAAATTAATTTCTCCTGGAATTAAAATTTACTATTTTCAACCAAAATTAATATATAAATTAATTTAATTTAATTTTGAAATTAAATTAATTAATAATATTAATTAATTTTACTCACCCTGAAACACCCGTTATGACCCATTGCGGGTCGCGCCGATTCATTCAGACCCATAATGGGCCTTCTTGGATTTTCAAGACTAGATTGGCCTGCCCAAACCCGTTCAGGGTTTGGTAGGCCCGCCCAGTCCATAATCAGAGTATTTTGGATCTAGTAGAAACTGAGAAGGTACCTGTTGTTGCCAGAACAGATCTGTCCGGCATGGATGCCCAGTTCGGACAATGTCGCAGTGACCAATCAGGAAGGTTGTGGATCTGGCCGCGCGAAGGTCAGAGGCTGGCGAGGGAAGGGGAACCACGTCGGGTGGAGGCGGCCAGTTGGGACACCGTGGTGGAGGATGGTGTGTGGCCTAGGCGGAAGGGAGCGCGCGGTAGGGAAGAGCCGCACAGCGGCAGGCGGCACGCGTACGCAGCGGTGTTTGGGCGGACGCCGGCCGAGGCGGAGGAGGGTGCACGAGCCGGGTGCGGCGTAGCGCCAAGGCGGCACTGGCTGTTCTAGAAAGATCCAGTTGGAGGAGGGTACCAAACGGGAGGAGCCAGTGAGGTGGAGGCCACAGGTGGTCTTCACAGCGACATCCTGACAAGAGTGGGGAGGGCGTGATGGTATCACTGTGTTTAGGAGAGCCAGCGGGAATCGAGGTGCAGGTGCTGGAGGGAGCACAGGCTGGAGCTAGTCTGACGGTCCGCCGATCTGGGTAGACGACCGGCAGAGGCAGTACGCGACCCATTGCTGGTGCGGAAGGGGAGTCACCGGCTCTGGCTGGTACAAGATGGCCAGGGCTGGTGAGGCTGGCTTGGTTGATGACGAGTAAACCTCACGGAGAGAGGAAGATGACGAGCAGGCAGGTGCCGACACCCTGGACCCTGGTTTTTTTTTTTGACTTAGCAACTGCCCCACACATTTTTTACCTATTTTTTTAACACTCTCTCCCACCCCTAATTGGAGTTTTTTGTTTGGTGTGTGGATTTCCACACACTATTTTTCTAAAGGATAAATATAGCCTTTCAATATAATAATAATAAAATCATTATAATAAAATAATACTTTATTATTATTATATTATTATATTATTATATTATTATTATAATGTTGGTGCCAAAAAATTGGAACGAAGAGAAGCCCGCAAGACGGCCCCACAGACTGCCTCGCGAAGCCCCTTCGCGGAGTTCCCCAGCACTGCGGTGGCCGTGAAACAAAGAAGGTGGGAGGCTCCTCGAACGGATTTGACGTTCGTGAACCCGCCGCGAAGCAATGAAGGCGGGAGGCTTTGTGAACGGATTTGATGTTCGTGAACCCGCCGCGAAGCAAAGAAGGTGGGAGGCTCCGCGAACGGATTTGACGTTCGTGAACTCGCCGCAAAGCAAAGAAGACGGGAGGCTCCGCGAACGGATTTGACGTTCGCGAGCCCGCCGCGAAGCCCCCAAGCCCTTCTTCGTGCCATGTGATCCCTGCTCCACGGTGCCTCTTGCCTATAAATACCGGGCTCCCTCTGAGCACTCCGGGCGGAAAATCCAACCTTTTGGCTTCTCATCTCCCGAATCGCAAAGCACTCTTCCGCTCGGTGAACCATGAGCTGCGCGAGGTACTTCTACTTCGCAAAGTGCCTCCCCATTGTCTCGTTTTGATCCCCTCTTCTGAGAGGGATGCCTTTCGCGAAGCCTAAGAGATTTCGTGAAGGAAGGGGATCCCCAAGGGGATCCGGGTCATCGCGGAGCGTTTATGCTTCGCGAAACACCCTTCATGTACACTTGATCCATTTGCTAAGGTAGATCATTGTACTTCGCGAAGCACATTGCTTCCTGACATCTTGCTCCGCAAGGCACCTTTGCTCTGTGAGGATGTGCTCCGCGAATTCCCTTACACTTCGCGAAGCACCTCCCATTTGCACCTTCGCCCCATGCTAAGGCTCAAGCACCTCAATTCGCGAATCACACCCCTTCGCAAGTGCCCTCCGCCACGCGGAGCAACAGAGATCCACAAGGCCCCTGCCTATGGACTCCTCTGCTTGGAAAATCATTTTCCCGTGCAACCCTCCAGGTTTGCACGATGTGACTTCAAATTCCCCTGGACGATACCGCCTGTAGCGTTGCTACGCCTAATTCTCCTTCGCATAGGCACGCTAATGGCTATTTCTTCTTCGTATAGCCATGCTAACGTGGCCCCCTCGATGGTTCGCTCTGCGACACCCCCTCAGTACAGCGTTGCCGATGACTTCTCTCCCACAAGGAGCAGAGGGTACCGGTTATGTAAGTCCTAGGGGTGCAGAATGAACCCACCTCGCCCGAGCTGCAGGTTGTTAAACTGTCAAGCACCTTCATCCTCAACACAGGACGTTAAACTATGACATGACCTCATGCCTCACACATAGGGTCCCCCCGCCTTGGGCATTCTCGAAAGGGGATGATATCCTCCTTCTAGGAGTGGAGTTTGTCTGCGGGGAAGGGCGGCCATCTTGGTGTAAGCCCCTAGCTTCTCTTGTAGGAGGTAGCACCCTTACTCCTCCTCACTTCCTTGGTGCCAAGGCCAGCAGAGGGCGTGATAGGGAACGAGGATCCTCCTTTCTTTGGTCCCGAATCCCTCTCCTATTGCGCTATGTCACCCTCTCAGGTCTCCATCCTGGAGTAAGCCCCGACCCTCTAGAGCCTCCATCTCGGAGTAAGTCACAATCTCTCTCTCCCTGGGCCGCTCCATGTGTAAGCCCCACTCCACATC
The DNA here is from genome assembly GCA_963277665.1 of Viscum album. Classification (NCBI taxonomy): domain Eukaryota; kingdom Viridiplantae; phylum Streptophyta; class Magnoliopsida; order Santalales; family Viscaceae; genus Viscum; species Viscum album. The sequence continues at coordinate 1,523,934,101 of OY728153.1, forward strand.
CCACAGACGCACCTTTCGCGACGTGATCATCAGGTCTCTGCCGCCTCTTGTTTCTCACACCGAGCATGACTCACGTGGGCTTAGAGTAAGCATCAACCATGACAACACCCCTGTCTCGCATGACGTTAAACTGCACACCCGAACTATGAGGACTTTGATCCATGTCATGGCATGGTACGTAAGAAGCATCCACGAGGTTCAATCCCAAAAACCATTGGCCCCGACCATCTCTGTGTCGGTGTGCCAAGCCCTACCAATACCTTGGGCAGCCTGGAGTGTAATCCCCACACCAACCTGAACTATGTGGTCTTTGATCCATGTCAAGACATGGTACGTAGGAAGCCTCACAAGAATCAATCCCATCACCCATCGGACCCCCGGTCCATCTTCACATCGGTTCTCCGACACACCCCATCCCGAACTACAAGGACTTTGATCCATGTCAAGGCATGGTACGTATGAAGCCTCACAAGGTTCAAGCCCATCACCCATCGGACCCCCGGTCCATCTTCACATCGGTTCGCCGACACACGTGCCACCCAAACTACAGGGACTTTGATCCATGTCATGGCATGCTACGTAGGAAGCCTCACGAGGTTCAAGCCCATCACCCATCAGACCCCCGGTCCATCTTCATGTCGGTTCGCTGACACCCCCACCCGAAATACGTGGACTTTGATCCATGTCAAGGCATGGTACGTAGGAAGCACTACTACAAAAACGGGCAAGCAAAGCGCTACCTTTATCAGCGCTAATCAAAAAGCGCTGATAAAGGATAATCTTTATCAGCGCTATTTAAAAGCGCTGATAAAGGGAGGATTTATCAGCGCTTTTCTAGCGCTGATAAAGGAAAGGTTTTAACAGCGCTTTTCTAGCGCTGTTAAAACCTGTCTCTGATTTTATTAAAAGGAGGCCGACAGTCTCCTCTTTTTTATCGTGCCCTAAGCTCTCGCGGGACTGTACCCTTGCGACTGCTTCCTCCCCCCCATCTTCCCTTTGCCGGACCTCCGCCGTACTCCTTCTCCTTATTCTCGACCCTCTTCCGCGGATCTTCCTCCCTTCCGAACCCTACTCCTCCTCTTCAACGGTTGGCGGCTCCTCCCGTGCACCCCTACTCCGGCGGTCGCGTCTTCCAGGCAGCGCAGAAGGCTCCCTCACCTCTTTGGACTTCCGATTTCTTCACCCAAGGTATGTGGATGCCCTAAATATTGTTTTTCAGTGTAGGTTTTTATGTGGTTGTCATTTATTTGTCGCCTCTGCTTCCCCTCCTCCCTCTTTTCAGACTGAATCAATGTTATTCACTCTACTCCTGGTGATGATTTTTTTTGCATATGTTTTTGTTTATTCGTTCTTCAAATCTGCTACTGCTGTGTGTTTTTTTGATTTGATTTTCCTTATGTTAGTAATGTTTATTTCTACTGCATCATGAATTTACTCCACTTTAACTTCAATTGGTTCTGTTACTGGTGTTGATAGTGAGTCACATTAGGGGGGGCTGGTTTGCAGGGGGTGTGAGGGGGGGCTGGTGTGTGCAGGGGTACGGGATGGGTAGGTTTGGTGTGTGCAGGCAGGGGGGAGAGGGGGTTGGCGTGTGTAGGGGGGAGGCTGGGTTTGGTGTGTGCAGGCAGGGGGAGAGAGATAGGCTGGGTTGGTTTAGTGTGTGCAGGCAGGGGGAGAGGGGACAAGATGGTTCGCAAGAGGGAGTGGGTAGGGGGCATGAGGGGGGAGGGAGGCCGGTTGGTGGTGCTGCTGGAGGGGGATGGGTCTGGCATGCTGGTGGGGGGGGGGGGGGGTTGGCTGGTTTGTAGGGGGCAGGCTGGTTTGCAGGGGGGAGTGTGTGTGCAGGGGGGAGGTTGGCTGGCAGGCGCAGGGGTGCAAGGAGGCTGGGGGTGCAGGGGTGCAGGGGGGGTCTGGTGTGCAGGCACGGGGGAGAGGGGGGCAGGCTGGTTGGTTTGCAGGGGGAGGGGGAGGCTGGTGTGTGTGTGTGCAGGGGGGAGGGTGCGGGGGTGCAAGGCTGCTGCAGGCTGGTGTAGGGGTGCAAGGGTGCCATACAGGGGTGGAGGGGTGTTGTGCGGGGGTGCAGGAGGGGGGAGGGGAGGGGGCAGGGAGTGCAGGGGGAGAGGGTTGTTTTGTTGTACGGGGTACAGGAGGGGAGAGGCTGGTGTGCCTAGGGGAGGGGGGCAGAGGGTGCAGGGGGCTGAAATTTTTGTGCAGGGGGGCTGAAATTTTTGTGCGGGGGGGGGGGGGGGGGTCTGGGTTTTTTGTGCAGGGGTGTAGGAGGGGGGAGACTGTGCAGGGGGAGGGGGCAGGGGGAGAGGGGTGTTGTGTTGTACAGGGTACAGGAGGGGGGGGGGGCTGGTGTGCCTGGGGGAGGGGGCAGAGGGTGCAGGGGGAGGGGGCTGAAATTTTTGTGCAGGGGGGCTGGTTTTTTTGTGCAGCAGGCTGGTGTAGTGCAGGGGGTCCATCGGGTTGGGTCTAGGGGGGTTGGGTTTGAGTGGATGGTTCAGGTCCGTTGGGTTGGGATGGGTTGGATTGGTTTGGGTCGGGTTGGGTCGGGTTTACACATATAACCCGACCCAAATTGACCCGACCCTCGATGGGTTGGGTTGGGTTGGGTCCTTCGGGCATGCGACGGGTAACCCGACCCCACTGGGTCGGGTTGGGTCAGGTTGGTTGCTCCGGAAGCTTGTGACCCGACCCGACCCAACCCAAACTTTTTTGTTCGGGTCGGGCCTTGAAACACCTCCAACCCGACCCGACCCGACCCATGGACACCCCTAGTTTATATGATGCGCTATTGTGCCGTGTGGTGAACCTTCTGCATGTTGACTATAAAATGTAAAATTAATTTAGTAGATTATCATGTCTTAAATTGGTTAGTCATTGTGCACCAAACTTATTCTTTGGAGGTTGTATACCTTACTCGAATCACCCCCTTAGGGTGTGTTTCTTATAGGCCCATGACCCCTATTGATCTTTGGCTTGAAATTGAACCACCTTTGACATGTGTTGATATATCCCATTCCCATGGGTTTATTAAAGGGAATTAATGATATTTATGTGTAATGGACATACCCATGGACTACTTGATCACTTATAAATGAATTAAATAAAAGTTGAATGGTAAGGCCATGTTCCTTAACCATTTTTAAACAATGTAGTGCTATTGATTATATACCTTGGACCCCATCTTACTAATTATCAGTTATAAGACTTAAATTTATCAAATTAATTGATAAAATGCAAGGGTGATATTCCTTAGACTTGATCATAATATGATATGGATGTGATTACATCATTATTACCTTCTTTAATGAATATGATGTTTCATATTGATTATTTGGAATTAATAGACATGAACTTCCATATTGCTTATTCGAAATTAATGGAATTAACATTCTATATTGTTTGTTTGGAATTAATGGACATGGCGTTCTGTATTGCTTATTCAGAATTAATGGACATGAAATTCCTTATTATTTATTTGGAATTAATGGACATGACGTTCCATATTTCTTATTCAAATTTAATGAACAATATGCTCCTTATGGTTTACATGGAATTAATGGACACGACATTCGTTATTGTTCATTTGTAATTAATGGACATGATGTTCCATGTTGTTTATTCATAATTAATGGTGATGAATAAAGATTGGATGGATGCTAATCGTTTGACAATAGAGTATGAGAACGGAGTGAAAGAGTTCATCAAGTTTGCACAGTATCATGCAAAGGATCCTTCTCAACTCCTTTGTCCGTGTTTACGTTGTTGTTATTCTAGACTAATTACTCCAGAGGAGTTGGAAGAACATTTGATATGTCATGGAATAGATAGGAGTTATAAATGTTGGAATAAACACGGGGAAAAAGAGAATGTATCTATTGGCTGGAATAAAACTGCATTTTATGGATCATCAGATATGATTACAAATATGGATAATGAAGAAGACCGTATAGAGGATGTGATTACAGATATCAATGATGATGAAGATCGTATTGAGGAAATGACAAGGACAGTTGAACATGAACTCCGTGATTGCCCAAAATTGTTTGAGAAGTTAAAGAGTTGTGCAAAGACGTCATTGTATACTGGTTGCACTAAATATACTGCATTGTCAGCTGTACTGAAGTTGTATAAATTGAAAGCAGGCAACGGATGGAGTGATGTCAGTTTCACGGAACTACTTGCTCTTTTGAATGACATGCTTCCAGAAGATAATGAGCTCCCAAGACGGACATATGAAGCTAAACAAATGCTACACTCGATGGGTATGATTTCTGAAAGAATACATGCCTGCCCAAAAGACTATATATTGTTTCGCAAGGAGAACAAATCACTTATAGAATGCCCAAAGTGTGGTGCTTCTCGATACAAGAAAGATGAACGCAGTCCTACGAAAGTTTTATGGTACTTTCCAATCATTCCAAGGTTTAGGCGTCTATATGGAAGTAAAGAAACTGCAAGACAATTGTCGTGGCATGCAAATAAAAGAAATAAAGATGGAAAATTACGTCACCCGGCCGACTCTCCTCAATGGAAGAGAATTGATCATGAGTATCCTGAATTTGGAAATGAGTCGAGAAACCTGCGTCTTGCGTTATCTACCGATGGAGTGAATCCTTTTGGTTTTCAAACCAGCACTCATAGTACTTGGCCTGTTATGTTGGTAAATTATAACTTGCCACCCTGGTTATGCATGAAACGGAAATTCATTATGTTATCTTTGCTTATATCAGGACCAAAACAACCAGGTAACGATATTGATGTATATTTGGCTCCCTTGATCGATGATTTGAAGTTACTGTGGGATTCAGGTGTTATGTTGTATGATGCTTATGAAAAATAATACTTCACGTTGAGAGCGTTGTTGTATGGGACGATAAATGATTTCCCTGCTTATGGAAATTTGTCAGGCTATAGCATTAAAGGAAGTCAAGGGTGTCCTGTGTGCGAAGAAGATACAGAATCAATTAGGTTGAAACATTCATCTAAATTTGTGTTTCTAGGACATCGTAGATTTCTACCCTGTCGACATAAGTACCGATCTTGGACGACATCATTCAATGGAAGTTCAGAACAACGCAAAACACCATCTCCACTAACAGGTGATCAGCTGTTTGAGAAAGTAAAAGATGTGAACACTGTTTTTGGTAAACCATTTTCGAAAAACCTTACGAAAATCGGTTGGAAAAAGAGATCAATTTTTTTTGAATTACCATACTGGAAATGTCTGTACGTCAGACATTTTCTTGATGTGATGCATGTGGAAAAAACTGTATGTGACAGTGTTATAGGAACGTTGCTAAATGCTCCTGGAAAGACAAAGGATGGAATTAAGGCAAGGTTGGACATGGTTGACATGGGAATAAGAGAAGAGTTGGCTCCCGTGAAGGGTGAAAATCGAACGTTTCTTCCTCCAGCTACGTACACTCTTTTTAGGGATGAGAGATATCAGTTTTGCAACTTCTTCAATGATGTAAAGGTTCCAGAGGGATATTCATCAAATATCAAAAACATTGTGTCAATGAATGATTTGAAGTTAAAAGGTTTGAAATCACATGACTGCCATGTTTTGATGCAAGATTTAATTCCTATAGCTTTACGTTGCATTTTGCCCAAGAATGTTCGTCATACGTTAAGCAAACTTTGTTTCTTCTTCAAAGCTATATGCAGCAAAGTTTTAGACCCGGCGAAATTTCCAGTTATGGAAAAAGAAATTGTCATCATATTATGTGAATTAGAAATGTTCTTCCCGCCAACATTCTTTGATATGATGGTTCATTTGATGGTTCATTTGGTGAGAGAGGTTCGACTTTGTGGTCCTGTGCACTATAGATGGATGTACCCCGTTGAACGGTATATGAAGATTTTGAAAGGGTATGTCAAAAATCGAAGTCGGCCAGAGGGTTGTATTGTGGAGTGATATATTGTTGAGGAAGCCATTGAATTCTGTACCGAATACCTATCTGATGTGGAAAGCATTGGTCTGCCGAAATCTCGTCACACTGGACACATTGAGGGTGAGGGAATTTCTGGAAGAGATGTTGTGACAATCAATATTACTGATCGGGAGCAGGCCCACCTTTATGTTTTGCATAACAGTTGGGAGGTTACTCCATATATTGAAACCCACAAAGAAATTTTGAGGCAGTTGAATCCATCAAGGGCTGAAAAATGGATAGAAAATACACATAATCACCAGTTTATAGGATGGTTTCGAGACCATATTTTTAAGGAGTTAGATGAAAATCCGAATTCAATTTCAGAATGACTTCGATGGCTAGCTGTCGGACCAAGCGTGTATGTATTATCTTACAATGGTTATGTAATTAATGGTTATACATTCTATACAGATAAACATGATGAAGATAGTACCATGAAAAATAGTGGAGTAACACTTGTGGCTGAAGCGATGCATGTTTCTGGTAGTAAGGATAGAAATCCAATTTTCGCGAATATGTCATACTTTGGCATTATCAAAAGAATATGGGAGTTGGATTATACGACATTCCAATTGCCGATTTTTCAATGCAACTGGGTTGATAACAACAGTGGTGTTAAAATAGATGAATTGGGATTTGTGAAAGTTGATTTCAGTAAAGAAGGGTACAAAGACGAACAATTTATAATGGCATCACAAGCGGTACAAGTATTTTATGTTCCAGACCCCGCAAACCGAAAGTGGTCGATTGTTCTGTTATCGTCCAAAACTACTGAAGGGTCCGATGAAAATTCAATTGAGGATGATCCTTTCAGTGGGACGTCGCAATCATTTCACAACGGTCCCAATGAAGACGATGTTTTGTATGTTAGAGGAGACCATAATGAAGGGATTTGGATTATCGATAGAGGTGTCAAATCCATTAAACCTTTGAAAAAAAAAGAGTTCAATAAACAGGTTATATTTTGTTTGTAATATAAATATTGTTATCTTATGTTATTATCTTATCATTATTGCATTTATGTAATCCAACTTAAGTGTTAAACCTTTTTTTGTAGATAATGACTTCTGCACCTTCTGGTGCTCCTAACCTCGAGGCTGAACAAGCCTCTCAAGCTGCTGCTGCTGCTGCTTCTGCTTCTGCTGCTGCTGCTTCTGCTGCTGCTACTACTGAACAAGCCTCTCAAGCCTATCAAGCCTCTCAATCTCAACATATTGTTGTTGGTACTGCTGCTGCTATTGGTGCTCCTATTTTTGAGGTCCAACAACCATCTGAACATGCTGATGCTAGGATTTTAGATGAAAACATTGATGATGCTGATATAGACGAAATGGTTGGGGATAAAGGAGCGACATCGCAGAAAAAACAGGTGCATCGTAGTTTAACAGTGTTGGCTAATGTTTTGAAGGGAAAGAGAAAAGGAATCAAATTCGATGTTGGGTGGAATGCACGGGGCCAACACGTTAACCCCAACAAGGCAATGTTTAGCAGTTACGTTGGAATTGTCACTCGGCAACACGTGCCGATTGACATAGCTTCATGGAACCATGTTTCGTCCGGCCTGAAGGCTGTGATGTGGGAAGAAATTACGGTAACATTTTGATTTCATTTCTTTAATTTACTAGCAAATAAAATAATGAAACAATGTCTTATTCTTCACAATCCATTGTAGAGTGCATTTATAGTAGATGATTCACACAAGACTTATGTACTAAGGCTTGCGGGAAGCTGTCATCGAGGTTTTCGCACTCTTCTTTCAAAATATCATCTGAAAGATTCCAAGGGTAAAATAAACCCGCAACCACCCATTGTCTACAATCACTTGATATCCCAAGAATCATGGGATTCATTTGTTGGTCATCGTGGGGATCAAAAGTTTCAGGTACATTGTGACTGATAATATGTTGTTTGAGGATATACATGTATTCATCACTTTTATTGTAAATATTTCATTTATGAAACGACAACTCAGTACTGAAAACAAGGAACGTGCATCAAAACCGATGTACCCCTATCGTAAAGCAAGGATGGGGTACGCCTCACTAGAAAAGAAAATGGTGCGTATTTTAAATTTACAGTGATATTGTTATGTGTCAAGAAACAACTTTATAAAAATCTTTCTTTATTTATATGTAGATTGATGCCTCTGAAACCAAACACACATCCATCCCTCGTCATGTGCTATGGAAGGAGGCACGTGTGGATAAGGAAGGGAATTTGGTTGATGAAAACACACAAAAAGTGTGGGAAATATGTGTAAGTATGACACGATAAAATGTTTTGTTTTTAAATTGCTATTACATAATAATAATTACTTATTTTCTTATATCCGACAGTCACAGGAGTCAGGTACTCTTGCAGCTGGTGCAGATATATTAGCGACAGCTTTGAAGCGACCAGAACAATACGGTCGCGTCAGAGCTGGGGGGTTTGGGGTGACACCCCGAGTATATTATGAGAAAAAAAAACAAGAGGATCAAAAAAATGAAGAAATGACAACAATGAAAAATAGACTAGCAACTCTTGAAGAACAGTTTCAATGACAGGGAGAGTTGCTAGAAACTTTAATGGGTCAGAAGCCAAGAGAAGAGACAACTCAGGAACAACCAGCGCCTGAAGATCCTGCCCCACACCCCACCAACTTTGAGGCAAGCCATTCCCCTGAAAGATCTGTGTTAGCTGTGGTAATCAATATTCCATTAATTGTTCTGATAAAATGTGAATCAGACAAACACTGATTTCTTCCTATACTGATCTTCTGTAGGGTGATAATGATTGTGATTTATATCTTTCAACACCCACCTATCGCCTTGTAGCGAGGGCTACAGTATTCAACATCTCAGAGGACACGCTGCACAATAGAGCACTTCCAAAAGATCATCTGAAAGTGACAATTACGGTAGCTCATGAGCCAATAGCACAACTACCTGTTCCACTTGATGATGATGATATTTGTACAGTCGAACAGGCTATTGGGACATTCATTGCATGGACATCACAACTTGTGAGACTACATGCCGAAAAAGAGGTATTTATTTACAGTTTTTTAAGCCAAACCTTTATAAAAAAAGGTATGAACCAATGAATTTTATTGTAGACGAAGAAAGGGGATGCAGTGAAAGGAGCATCGAAAGGATCGACCAACCGATCCAAAAGATCTACTGAAAGTGGAATTACACCGCCTATTCTCTATCCACATTTAATTGAATTGAAGACTCATGTGGATACGAAGTTGACAAATGGTAGTATCCATGTAGTTGTTTTTGAAGAGAATATGTATGGAGAGGAAATACAAGATTTTGTTGCTGCTGAAAATGTAAATGAGATCCTTGAGTATCAGTGGCTCAGCGTCACAAGTGTAAATGTGTATATGAGGTATGTTTTCAACCCCGTCGCTTTTCCAAAAGATGATATATTGTGCTAATTATGATTAAATACATTTTATATTATTGGAAGACGTATATATGAAAAGCAGTTGAAGGGTTTTCCTCATGAGCCAAAGTTCGGACTCGTCAGTCCTCATATCACATCAACACAAGAAATAGAATTATCAGAATCAAAAATTAAGGAAAGAGCGACTGTTTTGCTGAAAGCATTTGACAGCAAGATAATGAATGACCGACTCTTCCTCATACCAACCATACAGGGGTAAAACTCTACGATTAAAGCATATCAATTATATTTTAATTTCTTTCATTACTTATTCCTTTTTGTGTATTTAGGCAACATTGGCTGCTAATTGCGGTGCATTTGGATACTCCCAAGATTTATTTTCTGGACTCAAAGCACGGATATCCAACAAACCGACCGCATGTGATGAAGTTTGTCAATCTGTAAGACACTACATCCTACGTTTTAGGTCTAAACATCAATTTATATAATATATATTATCTTTTACTGAGGATTCTGTTATGATAGGGCGGTGTACTAATATCGTCTAAATCATGGTATGAGGACAGGGGCTAAGCATAAGGAGCTGAGAAAGTACTATGTCTGGACAAATATCAGGGTATATATAATAAAATTGCACTATCCAAGCATATATGAAACACAAGTTACTTACTCGCCTCATGATCAATGTTTCTACAGTGTCCAAAACAAAAAAACGACAAAGATTGCGGTTATTATGTTTGTAGATTCATGAAAGAGATCGTTTTCAATGGACAAATTAGCATCCCTAAAGAGGTATTTTCGAAAACAAGTACTATTTCATTTAAATTATTTATTAATTCTTTATTTATATATTTTTCAGTACTATTATGAATGCCAAAAAGCGTCATATTCACAAGACGATGTAGATATGTTCAGAAACAAGTGGGCCGCATACCTGATGCAAGATTGTCCAGATATAGCATGAAGATCTGAATTTTATTGCAAGAGTTGCAGACGCGTATAATTGGCGGAAATTTTTGAGAGGGGTTCATGGGGATAAAAAGATGAAACATTCTTGTATGTAAATGTTTGTAGAAAAATTGTAATTATTATTAAATAAAACATTCTTTCTCCAATGGGTCATTTGTCCATTTTAACAGATGAAATGAACCAGTAACATGCAAGAATGATGGACCACATTTCTTTGGCCTTTGGACAAAAAAACCAGTAAAATCTCCAAAATACCTTCATATCATGCATGAACCAGTAAAATCTCCAAAATACCTTCATATCACGCAGTTCTGAAAAGAGTCACTATTTAAAAGAAAATCACAAGTTTAGATACATCTCGAGATGGTCAGTTTAAAGACATTTTGAGGGACACTACTAAAGACATTCTCAGATATGCACACATTCCCCACTTTTAGATCGTTGTCTACTACAATGATCTTCCAAACAAGATATGCATTAGAACGCTCATGATACATAGAACAATTCACTGGCCACCTTCGAGAATGATCTGAAGCACAAACCATGACAGCATTATGTTTTTCCTTGAAAATTCTCTTGGAGAACTGGAATGGCAACTCACTCTTGTGATTTTGCGTCTCTACTTAACTCTTCATGTGTGCAGCTATTTCCATTCCACTTCGCTAAGAGAATTTTCATGGAAAAACATAATGCTGTTATGGCTTGGGATTCAGATCATTCTATAAGGTGGGCAGTGAATTACTCTATGTATTATGAGAGTTCTAATGCATATCTTGGTTGTCCTTAAGTTTCAGCAGAATCCGAATGCGTTTGGTCGGTTTGTCGTATGTCAGTTGTTGATTTCACTTAAAATTAAGTCCATTTTTAACAAAACATAGACACTGTGAGTGGTGTCGACCACATCGGGCCTCGGATTGATGTGGGGTTGACTCGTACACGTCACACATGAGTCATGGATCGTTGTGCAAAAATATCAACACAATCAGAAGCCGTTAGATCGGTTTGGCGTGTGTACGTAAAATATTGTCCCTTTTAAACAAATTACATACACTTGGAGTGATACCAGTCACACCGCGTCTCAGATTGAGGCGGGGTTTACTCGTACACATCACATATGACCCATTAATCGTTTTCCTAAAATGTCAACACAATCCGAAGGCGTTTGGTCGGTTTCCCGTATATCAGTTGTTGATTTCTCACTTAAAAATAAGTCCATTTTGAACAAAACAGAGGCACTTGGAGTGATACTGGTCACACCGTGTCTCGGATTGAGGCGGGGTTGAGTCGTACACGTCACATATAACCCATGAATCGTTGTCCTAAAGTGTCAACACAATCCGAAGGCATTTGGTCGGTTTCCCGTATGTCAGTTTTTGATTTCTCACTTAAAAATAAGTCCATTTTGAACAAAACAGAGGCACTTGGAGTTGTGTCAGCCACAACAGGCCTCAGATTGAGGCGTGGTTGACTCGTACACGTCACATTTGAAGGTGAGTATGCATACAAGATAGTTGACCTTCTTAGTGAAGAGTTTCTGGAAGAATATAAAAGACAAGAAGCAATGAAGATCATTAGAGTGTTGGAGCAAATGTGGTTGCTATAAACAATGTGGAAATCGGCTTGTGCAAAGCGATTTCCACATTGTTTGTAGCAACCACATTTGCTCCAACACTCTAATGATATTCATTGCTTCATGTCTTTTATACTCTTCCAGAAACTCTTCTCTAAGAAGGTCAACTATCGTGTATGCATACTCACCTTCAAATGTGACGTGTACGAGTCAACCCCGCCTCAATCTGAGGCTTGTTGTGGCTGACACAACTCCAAGTGCCTCTGTTTTGTTCAAAATGGACTTATTTTTAAGTGAGAAATCAAAAACTGACATACGGGAAATCGAACAAACGCCTTAGTATTGTGTTGACACTTTAGGACAACGATTCATGGGTTATATGTGACGTGTACGACTCAACCCTGCCTCAATCTGAGACGCGGTGTGACCGGTATCACTCCAAGTGTATGTATTTTGTTTAAAATGGACAATATTTTACGTACATACGCCAAACCAATCTAACGGATTCTGATTGTGTTGATACTTTTTCACAAAGATCCATGACTCATGTGTGATGTGTATGAGTCAACCCTGTATCAATCTGAGGCTTAGTGTGGCCGACACCACTCACAGTGTCACTGTTTTGTTAAAAATGGACTTAATTTTAAGTGAAATCAACAACTGACATACGGAAAACTGACCAAACGCCTTGGGATTCTATTGAAACTTAAGGAAAACGATCCATGGGTCAAATGTGACGTGTACGAGTCAACCCCACCTCAATCAGAGGCGCAGTGTGACCGGTATCACTCCAAGTGTATGTATTTAGTTTAAAATGGACAATATTTTACGTACATACGCCAAACCGATCTAACGGATTCTGATTGAGTTGATAATTTTTCACAACGATCAATGACTCATGTGTGACGTGTACGATTCAACACCGCATCAATCCGAGGCCTGGTGTGGCCGACACCACTCACAGTGCCTCTCTTTTGTTCAAAATGGACTTATTTTTAAGTGAAATCAACAACTGACATGCGGAAAACCGACCAAACGCATTTGTATTCTATTGAAACTTAAGGAAAATGATCCATGGGTCAAATTTGACGTGTAAGAGTCAACCCCGACTCAATCCAAGGCCCGGTGTGGCCGACACCACTCAAAGTACCTCTATTTTGTTCAAAATGGATTTATTTTTAAGTGAAATCAACAACTGACATACGGGAAACCGACCAAACGCCTTAGGATTGTGTTAACACTTTAGTGAAATGATCCATGGGTCATATTTTACGTGTAGAGTCAACCCTTATTCAATCCGAGACGCGGTGTGGCCGGTATCAATCCAAGTGTATGTATTTTGTTTAAAATGGACAATATTTTACATACATACACCAAACCGACCAAACACATTCGGTTTCTATTGAAACTTAAGTACAATGATACATGAGTCAAATGTGACGTGTACGAGTCAACCCCGCCTCAATCCGAGGCCCGGTGTGGCCGACACCACTCAAAGTGCCTCTGTTTTTGTTAAAAATGGACTTAATTTTAAGTGAAATCAACAACTAACATACGACAAACCAACCAAACGCATTCAGATTCTGTTGAAACTTTAGAACAACAATACATGGGTCAAATGTGACATGTAAAAGTCAAACCCGCCTCAATCCGAGGCCCGGTGTGGCCGACACCACTGAAAGTGCCTCTGTTTTTGTTAAAAATGGACTTAATTTTAAGTGAGAAATCAACAACTAACATACGGGAAACTGACCAAACGCATTCGGATTCTATTGAAACTTAAGGACAATGATCCATGGGTCAAATTTGATGTGTATGAGTCAACCCCGACTCAATCTGAGGCTCGTTGTGGTCGACACCACTCAAAGTGCCTCTGTTTTGTTCAAAATGGACTTATTTTTAAGTGAAATCAACAACTGAGATATCCACCTCACATGTAGTGTAGACCCTCCCCCAAGACTTGGCATGAATTTTTGAGATACACAAACATGGGGTGGATTACATGGCTTTCCTACATGGAATATATCCCACTACACGTCTTTAATGAGCCAGCTACGCAGTTTATCCCTTGTACAGATACACAGGAAGAATCACACGGGATCGACGTCATGTACTAACATAGGGCAAGGGTGCATAAGAGGACACAAGATCAAATGGTAACACGTATATGTTTTTTAACATGCCATGTAATTTCCTATTGATATGACATGTATATTCACACAGGCAGCTGAACATTGGAGTTACCCAGGGTAAAGGGACAAGGCATGTGACCCTTTAAATGACACATAATTTTATGTACCATGATTGATCTCTTTGAACACTATATCAAGGACATATTTCATTAGGGTTGGCTCCCATGATCCTTCCTAGGATGGTTTTGGTATCTTTTCCTACTTACGGTAGTACGATCGCTTCAGCAGGACGTCCTAGACATAGTTGGAGTCTCTCTGAAAGTCCTGGAGTGAGATCATATATCTATTTTTGAGGTCCAGGTAGAGTCATGTATCAACGCAACCAATCCTACCAGACATCAATCCTATATATAGAATGTTAATCTTGATGTCTCATTACAGTCCCCCAGTTTATGATATGTTACCTTTTTTGTATTAATATACATAATTACTAAGGGTGATGGTTGGGAGAGTTGGGATATCCTTTTTATATATTGCAGAATGATTCAAGGAGCACGGGCTCTGCATGATTTGTCAAAACCAAGTGGAAATCCAAGGAGAAACAATGCATAGTGGAATGTTCTAGTATTTATCTTCTGAGTTGTGTAGGAATATTTTGTGATACTATGTAATGAGGTAGTTTTTGTTTCTGGGTAGACGGTATCTAACTCATGGTAAGAACACTGTTTGGTTGGGTTGTGATCGGTTGATGACATGCTTGTGGTTGATATACTGGTTTTTGTGCAGGTCTGTGGTTGATATACTGGTTTTTGTGCAGGTCTGCTCGGCTAGCTATACTGGTGCAGGTTTTTTATTAGCAGCAGGCAGGGATTTAACAGCGCTTTTTTAGCACTGTTAAAGGCGACATTTAACAGCGCTAAAAAAGCACTGTTAAAGGAGATATTTAACCGCGCTAAAAAAGCGCTGTTAAAGGAAACATATAACAGCGCTTTTTTAGCGCTGTTAAAGGTGTCCTTTAACAGCGCTTTTTAGCGCCGTTAAAGGCGACATTTAACAGCGCTTTTTTAGTGCTGTTAAAGGTGACATTTAACAGCGCTAAAAAAGCGCTGTTAAAGGACCCCCCCCCTTATCAGCGCTGATCTTTACAGCGCTTTTCTAGCGCTGTTAAAGCCCGATTTTAGCGCTGTTATTGCCCGTTTTTGTAGTAGTGAAGCCTCACGAGGTTCAAGACCATCACCCATTAGACCCCCAGTCCATATTCACATTGGTTCGCCGACACTCCCCATCCCAAACTATGAGGACTTTGATCCATGTCAAGGCATGGTACATAGGAAGCCTCCCTGAGGTTCAATCCCACCAGCCGGTCGTTCCGACCTCCTTCACGTCGGTTCACCACACCCATCCCAAACTACGAGGAATTTGATCCATGTCAAGGCATGGTACGTAGGAAGCCTCCCTGAGGTTCAATCCCACCACCCGGTCATTCCGACCTCCTTCATGTCGGTTCACCACACTCATCCCGAACTATGAGGACTTTGATCCATACCAAGGCAGGGTACATAGGAATCCTCCCCAAGGTTCAAGCCCCAAACACCCTGGTCCGCCTTAGAGTGTAATCTCCAAACCATTTGAACTATGTGGTTTTTGATCCTTGCTAAGGCAAGGTATGTAGGAAGCCTCACGAGGTTCAAGTCCACCACCCATTGGTCGCTCTGACCCCCCCTTCACGTCGGTTCTCCCCCACCCCGCATTACATTAAACTGTATTCACCATCTGAACTATGTGGTCTTTGATTCATGTCAAGGCATGGTATGTAGGAAGCCTCCCTGAGGTTCAAGCCCACCACTACCCGGTCGTTCCGACCTCCTTTGCATCGGTTCACCAAACACCACCATCCTGAACTATGTGGTCTTTGATCCATGTCAAGGCATGGTACGTAGGAAGCCTCACGAGGTTCAAGCTCATCACCCATCAGACCCCTGGTCCATATTCACGTCGGTTCACCGACACGCCACCATCTGAACTATGTGGTCTTTGATCCATGTCAAGGCATGGTACGTCGGAAGCCTTCCTGATGTTCAATCCCACCACCACCCGATCATTCCGACCTTCTTCGCGTCGGTTCATCAAACACCACCATCCTAAACTACATGTTATTTGATCCATGTCAAGGCATGGTAAGTAGGAAGCCTCACAAGGTTCAATCCCATCACCCATCGGACCCCCGGTCCATCTTCACGTCGGTTCTCTGACATGCCACCATTTGAACTACGTGGTCTTTGATCTATGTCAAGGCATGGTACGTAGGAAGCCTCTATGAGGTTCAATCCCACCACCACCTGGTCATTCTGACCTCCTTCCCGTCGGTTCACCAAACACCACCACCCAAAATACGAGGACTTTGATCCATGTCAAGGCATGGTACGTAGGAAGCCTCACGAGGTTCAAGCTCATCACCCATCGGACCCCTGGCCCATCTTCACGTCGGTTCACTGACACCACCCATTCTGAACTACGTGGTCTTTGATCCATGTCAAGGCATGGTACGTAGGAAGCCTCACGAGGTTCAAGCCCACCACCACCTGGTCGTTCTGACCCCCTTCACGTCGGTTCTCCCCCATCCCGTATGATGTTAAACTGTACACCCAAACTACGAGGACTTTGATCCATGTCAAGACATGGTAGGTAGGAATCTTCATTAGGTTCAAGCCCACCACCTGGTAAGCCGTTGTAACCTCCTTCAGCGATAAGTTGTTTTCAACCTCATTCGATGTTAAGCCATCTCCAGATGAACTATGCGGACTTTGATTCCCTTCCATGGGGATACATAAGAGGTCTCTTCGAGGCTCAAGCCCAAAACCACCGTCCATCCTGATTCTTACCCAGGCCGCCACATCATGGTGAGATCATACCACCTCATTCCCTCCCACAGTATTTGGGAAGCCTCCCATATGTTGGCCCCAATATCGGTGTTCCCTCAAAGGGGGTTCCCCAATCTGATCCACTCTAATCAGTGTTCTGATCAGTCTGATCTATCTCCACTGGATGTTAAACTTGCAGCATACCCTGTGTTAAACATGGGAAGATGAGGAAAACCATAGGTACATGCCTATGACATATGATTCCACGCGTTTGATATGGGATTCCTTGGGCTTCTGTGCCCTCGAGAATCCCTATAATAAGGGACAGAAGAGAGACACACCAATCCCCAGCGTCCAGACATTCCAGTGATGCCCAGCGTGACTACTCCCCTGACCAAAGGTTGTTGCCCCGACCGGACCCCTTGGAATGTCCTGAAAGAAGCAGCATAATTAACTAGTGTCCATGAAATTATGGAATCAGGAAGTGTTTCACAAACAACGTATTAAATCTATGAGGGCGACCTGGACTAGGTGATGATTTCTGAGGAGGAATCCACGAAAGGAAGAACTGACATCCCATCATCCTGTTTCGATCAAGGAGAAAACGTCCTTGAAAAAGGAGTGAATGTCGCCCGCCTTTGGAAACCAAGAATGCAGGGTAACAAAAGTCAATCCTATCGCACTCAAGCAGACGGAAGAGAGCTCCCCAGAGAAAGAGTCGGAAACAGAAATGGTGAACCCGATGTGAAGGTCTTCTCCTCAATATAGAGATTAGTAACGCTTGGGGCATCAATGGATTGACGTGTCACTGGATCTAGCTATCCGGTGCGAGGTCCCACCAAGAAAATAGCGGGCCTGGCATGAAACTCACCAGAAGTTGGGGCAGTAGAACGTTGGGCATCCCGTTTTGCAACGTTGTCAGCGTGGATCCCTCTTACCGGCCATGGAAGATGGAGTGGCGCTGGGGTGATGGTTGTTGATTTCTTTTTCTAACAGTGTTAATGAGTTAATCTCCCTGCTTCCAAGAATCAGGTTGCTGCCACGGGAACGTGATCACCACCCGCCCACCTACGCAGGGGCAAGGGAAATTCTAGCACAACCTCTCCACGTAGCTTTACTACTTCTGTAACGGTGTCCGCGTCCAAGACCGTGGGGTGCCCATGCCCCATCTCCCCATATGAAGTCATTAAATGAAGGGTGATTAACGACCTCATACGTCGTTATGAGGAGGAGGGCATAATCCCAACCCGGGATATGACCCGCCTGGACCTGGAGGCATCCAGGCCCCACTGTCAACGCCGCCCCCAAGGGCCACACAGGGAGACACTGCTCCCCACCCCAACATTCAATCATTTTTGAAGCCTATATACGGAGTGCTTCAATGACTCCCTGCCTTACGCTGATGAGGTGGGTGACATCCGGCCCAGCCCGGTCAGAGCCTCAGTCCAGGGGCTCCCAGTGAGGGCCCCCACCCAGCCGCGTCAACGCCTCCGTTTGGCCTTGCCGGAGGAGCAGGTAAGTTGTACGCCTGCGCCACCTGCACTGGCTCACCTGACCCAACGCCAGTGTCGGGCACGAGCTGAGGACACCCGCCAAGGGGTGTCAACGTCGATGGGTATTGTGGCCTGAGCCACCACCGATGCATATCATCAAGTCCCTGTACACACTGAGCAGGGGAACTCATACGCCCAACCGGGATCGAGGCCCCAACTGCCCTATGGGCAGGCTGGGTCGACTCTCCGGGTCGCAGGCATGATTGGGGGTCGCTGTGAACCAACCCACCGTCATGCCACCCCATATGGAGGTCCTCCTCATACCACCACCACTGAGAGCATTGGTATACCCCGCTTCAAGGTTCGACATGGAGATCTGCCCCATTCTACTTCCAATCCAAATGAAGGTCTGCCCCACGACAGTGATGTTCGGCACAGAATCCTCTCTCGTGCCCATCACACCGGGTATGGATCCCTTCCTCCATCCCTTGACCATCAACATGGATACATTACCCATCAGTTCCCTCTCCAACGTGGGGATTATCCCTACATCCTCTCTGCAACTGAAGAAGGTCCTCCTCACCCTGGCAACCAGAGGGGTGAAGGCCAGCCTCGCTCCACCCGCAACAAACATGGAGATCCTCCCCATGCTCCCGCCGGTTCCGGCAGAGGTTTTGGCCGCTCAGGTGCTATTCATGGAGGTCCTCCCCATGTCCCCTTCGACATTTGTCTCAGTGCTCCTCGCACCCTAGCTATCTCAAGGGAAAACCCACTCCGCCCTGGCACCAGTGCGGCTGAAGGACCACATGTCGGAAACCGGCCCTGTCCCGAGGAGCCACCCAGGGGCAGGAGGGCGGGTCATCGCCACCACAAGAAGAATCCTGGGAAGGCCCGAATGGAGATCAAACTAGTATGCTTCTCAGACTCTGAAGCAGAGTGCGACTCAGCTCAGGAATCCTCCCCTCGCTCATCCGAGTCAAGGGTTGGGGCGGGGATGAGGAACATCAGCCTGGTGCTCCCATAATGTGAGGTCCAAAGGATTCCCACCTCCCTCCGCAAGTTTATTCAGGAGGATGAAAATCTAGCGACCCCACAGGTTACGGTCATGCAGTCACCACCATCATCACCAGAGGCGCTTTCTACCTCCACAAGAGATCACAGAGAGCTATTCTGGGGATCGATGGCAGGAAAGAAGCAGTGTGACCCACTACCAGCAGGCCTGGCCTCTGAGCCAGGAACGGTGGTCTTCAACCTGTCCTATTGTGACATAGCGGCCAGGTCGCTCCACCCTTCAGAGGACATCCTGAGAATCGGTATCCAGTCAGCCCATTCACCGTATTCCCCACCGGCCAACCTGTCGTCTCAGCGGTCTGCCTCAGTACCGTTGCTAGTTTCTCAACCACCCCTAGTTGGAGAGTGTGGAAATCAAGGTCCAGACCCTGAATTTGAGCTGAGGAGCTTCTGGAGCATCCTTGCAGCGGACCACTTCCCCGAGAAGTTCTGGACCGTAGCAGCATGAGATTTTTTCATACCCGAGTCCCTCACCCCAGAGGAAGTTGAGTGTTTTTGCTACACCCTCTGGGCGACGCATTTCAGTCTCGGTCATCAGTGTGTGGTCTATCCAAGGAGCCAAATGCATTTAGAATACACCAGTGAGTAGTGTTGTCTAGTAGATCCGGCTGCACTCCCTGTGGCCCAGTGCCCCGAGTCACCAGGTCTTCGTGAGGCTCTCCAGCAGCAATGCGTTCAGAGTATCAAGGTACTCCATAAAATTATCAGGGAAGAAACCCCCCATGTGCAAGTCTGTGGCTGGGGGTAGTATTATACCCTCCTCTTCAGCCCTATCCTATGGCATCCCAACTCGCTATGCGATATTGAGGACATGCCCCCGGGAAGTGTCACGGTCCACATGGCCGACGTCGTGGACAAGGAGGACGACCTGAAGTTTCTTGATGGAGACTTACCCCCTGAGGGTGTCCCACCACTGTTGGACCCATCGGGGAGGATTACTCGTCAACAGAGGAACCTCCTAGGTCTCCCTGCACCCACCGAATCATTGGTACTCAATCGGAATACTAGTAAGGGCCAAGAGCATGTCGGAGCTGTCAAGCACTCTAACTCGTCTGCCTCAGTGGAGAAGACGAAGGAGGACCCCGAGAAGGCCGTGTTGCGCTAGCAACTTGCTGAGAAAAAGAGGTTGGTCGATGAACTCCTGGCTGAATGCGCGGTAGAGCGACAACCAGACTATGGCGATCCTAGGCCGGGGCAGTAGGGGCATGAACAACTTCACCTCAGCGAGATGCCTCCGGGAAATATTGATCATACCACTCCCACTAACAGGGTTGAAGCCGGAGCTCATGGCAAGAGGGCATGGTATGTCTCACTGAACCCTCCTGAGCAGCCCAGCAATCCGAAGAATCCGGCCTGAGCCCCCCCAGCTGCCCCGTAGGCCGTCCCACTAGTCTCTCCACGAGTCGCTGAAACCATCTACTGTGTCGAAGATCCCAACAACTCACTCGTGATTACGGATCCCCGTCAAGATAGGGACCCCGCCTGAATGATCCTATGGCGGCACTTATTGCTCGCCTTGAGGTATTTGAAATGCAGCAGGTGGCAATCCCACTAGATGGCAAGGCATACTCAGCATGGGTGGATGATATGACAGCACCTCCGGGTTTTGGGAATCCCACCTTCTCCCCCTTTAATGGGACAGGGGACCCGCCGCAACATCTGGACCACTTCAACTCAAGGTGCGGGACTATGTTGGGGACTCCAGCACAACAGGATGTAACGCCCCAACCCTAGTTACCCAGAGTCGGTGCATTATTACATAGCATTTGTAACACCCGAGACTTTTATAAGAAATATTTTGTTTTTATCATCAAAGGAATCTTTCACTACACACAACACTAGCTTGGCTTTCTTTACACGCAATCGCAACCTTCCTTGATAGCTTGCGTCGTACGCAATACTGAGTTTCACTAAACAACGATATGCTATTAAAATATTATTAAAACTAGCCGTTATGAATAGTAATAACCACTTTTTGAAATTTTGTAAATTTTATTTTTCAAAATGGAATTTTTTTGGATTCGGAATATCGAAATTATCCTAGGGTGAAATTTTGGTATTTTTCTGGAAACTTTCAATTTTTGATGAATAGTGAAAACACTGCGTTACTATTTAAAAACTGACTTTTTATTTAAATAATTATTTATTTTATTTAAATTTATTTTAGGTCAAAATTGATACATAATACCTATATAAGTTCAATGTAATTAATTGGAGTAATTTTATAATAATTTTAGATATATAAAAATTTTAATGAACTTTTCACCGTCTTTTACCCACCTCCTAGGAGAATTTGCAAATTTACATAAAACTTAATTTTACTGCTTCTGTGAGTGGAATTTCAAAAATATGAGAGACACGGTTGATGTAAGTAAGTAAAATGTGGTTCAATGAGATGAAAATAATTTTTGGTGAATAGTAACTTTTTACTTTTATTTACCACGGTTAAAAGTAAATAGGATAATTAAGGGTAAAACTGATATTATTATTACCCTAACACATGTACTAATTCTATTGGATAAGTTTAATTTAACAAAAAACAACCTTAGGAATAAAATATGACCATTTAGGCCCACTTGGATTAGATTAGGACATTTATTATTAATTTATTTAAAGACAGGTTAAAATAGTTAAAATCAAAGTTTAATAAGTAAATAATTTTTAATATAGGGTTATACATAAGATAAATTGGACTATAAATATTCATTAGAAAGATAAAAAGATTTCCTACATAATGGTATTTTATTTGTAATTTTTGGACAATAAATAATTTAATTTATTTATGACACAAAGATGATGCAGTAATTATCTTATTAATGGAATATTGACCTAATTGATATTATAAATACCCAAATAAATGTAATTAGAGACTTTTTATGAATTAAAATAATTTTATAGGTTAATATGACATGTTAATATTTATTTAATTAACTTTTTTAGAACTAATTATAATGTTATAAGTTTCACAAAAATCAATTACTAAATAGTTTCAAAATTGACATAAAATAGTTTTTAAAACAAATATTATATAATTAATTGTTATTTTATTCCTAAAAATATAAGGTTAGGCCAAATGACTTATATAAGGTTATATATATTAATAATAAACAACTTGGGGTTCGCTTGGCTTGTTATGGTATGTTTATTAATCTTATAGTGTAAGAAAACAAGAAGACGCGGTAAAAGTTAAATTATCTAACTTAAAGTTAAATCTAAATGATAAGGTTAAAATAGTAAACTAAACTTGTCTAAATTCTATTGGATGAGACTATTTCGACCCATCCCCAACTTAGCTTAGAAATAAATCAATTTTTAGCTATTTAAAACCGAATATGGATTTATAATAAAATAATATTTTTAGTTTTTCCAAAGGTGCCCCTCTCCCCCCTTATAAAAGGGCACCTCCTCCCTCTCTTCCTCACACCACTTTGAGCCTTCAAGCTCGGCCAACCCCTGCCAATTTCTCCTCTAAACTTCCCTAGAAACATCCTAGAGGTCCTGGTCTTCTTCAAAGACCAATTTTAGTGCCCTAAAAGGAGGTCTCAAAGAGGTGCTTCAAAGAAGAGGTAATGTCTGTTACCGATTCTTCCAACTTTATTTCTTCTTCCACTTCTTCTTATTTAGTTGTTTCATTATGAAGTAATAACATCAGTATCACTCATATACTTATATGTTATTATAATTATGAAACAACCCTATTTCACCATCTATCCATCCTACAGAAAATGAAATCACCGCGCGTGCGTACGTACGGAATACCGTCTCCACGCCGTGGTGTAATCTATTTTCCACCACCACCTTACTTGGATGGGTATAATGGTGAAAATAAATAACTATATATGATTATTTTAAAGTGATATTGATTCTGAAATAGTATACATACACTCCAATATAATTCCACGATCATGGGAACGATATCATTGCCCGTGCGTACGTACGAAATACCGTCTCCACGGTGTGATGCGACTCGTTCTACATGATTTTCATTGCATAATGATTACATAAATGAATTGAGTGAATAAATATTATATATATTACACTAATACCATTATGGAAATGAGGTATCTATAACATAAAAAGAAGAATAAGAATTTATTCGACAAAACACGCATAAGAACAAAAAGTAATAAACACCCGAATAACAAGTAGTAATGAAATATTACTAATAATAAGCTAAGAATATGACCATATATGATATCATAACAATGAGTATGATTCCGGAATAAGTCAATGACATTATTTAAATCATTATATAGGAGATTTGGACACTTACGAAGCAAATCAGACCTAAGGTAAGGGAAATATCACAATCACATTTTTATCCGAGATTGTTTATACTTTGGAATTTATTGGGGTGTATTTTATCATCCACATCCATGTTTCCTCAATATGTAATATTATTTCCATCCACATACAATTGTTAAAATCCAATTTTACCCTTCGGTGAGTTTTTAGTAAAAGATATGAAAGGAATCTTTTGTCATTTTTTGTACGAGGTACTTTTTGACTTTTCCGACATAAGTACGAGAAGAATGTTTTTTTAACTTATACGGCATGAATGGATTTTTAAAACATTATTTCCAAGAATCTTCCTTTACAAGTTTTCAAGTTTATTTTTAATAAACTTATTTTAGTTTAAAATGGTATGACATGTTAAGAAAGGAAAATTGTTTTTGAAGTAGAAAGGATATTTTCCTCAAGAATGGAGTTCAAGTGTTTTATCAAAATTATTTTCCATCTAAGATAATATAGGGTTCTGTTTCTATCCCTATTATTACATTTATTTGATTATGTTGTGATGGAATTATTTTTATGAATTTTTTTATCTTATATGAATTGTTTTATGATGTCACGATGTTTAAGAATCTCATTTTTATTACATGGGTTATGCAATGATGTATGATTTTTTTGATTTTGTGGCACACATAAGAATGGTATCATTATGAGATGGGTGGGACCTATATCTCCCTCCAATTAATTGGGTAAAGATTTTATATCTCATGAGATAGACATGGCTGGAACGGCAGGTTAAACCAGTTCAGTGAAACAGGACTGAAATGAGGAATGAACTCGGTTCAGAAATGGACTTTGTCCACTAAGATAGTCTTGGCAATGAGTCTTGACTAATAAGAAATGATTCTCTATGATTATGTGTGTATGCCACAAAGTTTCATGTTTTACGTTATTATTATTGGGATTACATTTCACTACTATGATTTATCCCATGATATGAAATTATGATCTCTTTTACAGGTTAAGATTTCCAAAATGTTATATTCTTATGAATATGATGTGATTGATATTTATTTTGTTTACCCTTACTGAGCATTTGAGCTCACCCTTTTGTATGTTTTATTTCCCCAGTTCAGGAAGAAGGATATTAAGTATAATATGCCAAAAAGGAACTCTAGATATGATGAAATAAATGGGAGACAATGTAGATGATTTATGAACGAGTTGTTTATGTTTCCCAGTTTCTAAAGACACTATACCTATATGGTCCTTCCCTATTTTTGTTGTATGTTGTAATAATTGTGCTTCAATTTTGAAGTATTAAAAAAGTATGTAAAGTATGGGTCGTTATAGTTGGTATCAGAGGAAAGGTATAGTCAACCTTGGAAACTAGGAAGTGAAAGCCTTAGTAAGAACCCTAAGGATAAGTCTAATCATAGAACACAATCTTAGTGTTTTAGAAATGGCCATGAATAACCTAGGATAAGACCTTAAGTGTGAAATTTTATTCTTGATTATGTGTTTTTCCTATTATATTTAGTGTTTTTCACACTATTATTCTTGATTTTAGTCAATGGCTGGAACCCAAAGGAACCGTGTTAATGCGGAATGTGACGGGCAATGCAATGATTGTCCCCCTGAGCAACCAAACGTTATGGGAGCTGAAATGCAAAATCTTTTATCCATGCTCACACAAATTTCTCAAGCTATGAATCATGTAGTACTTCCAAACGAGAAAAGGAAGGAGCAACATTCTGTTGAATCCTTCATGAGACAACGTCCACCTTCATTCAGCGGGTCTACTGATCCATTAGTTGTTGAACAATGGATCAGTACTACTGAAAAGATATTTTCAGTTCTTCAATGTTCTGAACATGATAAAGTCATCTTAGTAGTGTATCGTTTTGAAGGTGATGTTGATCAATGGTGGAATCTTATCAAGAATACAAGGCCAAGAGATGAAATTGAGTCCATGGAATGGGACGATTTCAAGGACTTATTTTTCAATAAGTACTTCCCTCATATTCTCTGAACAAAAATGGAGAAGGAGTTTCTTGAACTAAAGGAAAAGTATGATGAATCTGTTGGTACCTATGAACCAAATTTTACAAGACTTGCAAGGTACGCTTCTGGTATTATTATCCAACCTGAGAGTAAGATCGATCGATTCTTTAGTGGCTTAAAACCAAGTCTTCGAAGGGCGTTATCCATAAGGGACTGCAATAGCTATGAGGAAATCGTTTGATGTGCTCTCAAAGTTTAGATGGAGATTGGAGTAACCCGTCAGTCATATGGGTTTGATAAGAAGAGGAAAATGGAATTCAAAGGAAAATCTAAAGAGCACACTAAAAAGAAGATGAGTTTTCCCTTATGCTCAAAGTGTGGAAAGAAACATGGAGGGAGTTGTCTTAAAGGGACAAGTAAATGTTTCAAATGTGGAAAGGAAGTTCATCTAGCATTTGAATGCCGCAATGATGGGAAGAAGATGTCTAGTGATGTGAACAAATAAAAGGCTACACAGAGTGCACCTCCTGTACTTCAATGTCACGAGTGCAAGGAAATGGGGCATTATGCCAATCAATGAACTAATCCAAGGTTTGTTGATGATGATCAACATCAACAAACTCTTAAGGCTAAAGAAAAATGAAATTCATATGCAATTTCTATCAGCAATGTGGAGTATGATAACGAAGTGGTGAAAGGTACACTTACCATCCACTCTAAAGTAGAAAATGTTTTATTTGATTATGGATCCACCCACTCCTTTATTTCTGAAGAATTTTATAAGGGTATCACCGTATTGCCTCAACAATTAGATGTTAAGTTAGTTGTGACAACACCTAATGGCACAACAGTCACATCAAAAGTTTATAATTCTTCTCCGATTCAAGTTTGTGGGAAAGTGCTTCCTGTAAATCTCATGATCCTTCCTATAGTGGAATTTGATGTGATTCTTGGCATGGATTGGATTTCTCTATATGAAGCTCATATCAATTTCCAAAGAAGGGAAGTCACATTTCATATTCCAGATCAATCTATGATCGTCTATCGATGCAAGGATGAACATAACCTTCCAGTGGAAATTTCTTCCATCTCATGGGTCTTGATTCCACTAAATGAAGGTTATTTATCTCAAATGGTTGGCGAAAAACTCACGATTAAGAATATGACCATTGTACGGGAGTTTGACGATGTCTTTCCGGAAGAATTGTCGGGTCTTCCACCAAATCGTGAAGTTGAGTTTTCAATAGAACTCGTACCGGGTGCTTTGCCTATTTCAAAGACACCTTATAGAATGGCCCCAATTGAGTTGCAGGAATTGAAGAAACAACTCCAAGAGAATATTGATAAGGGATTCATACGCCCTAGTGCATCACCTTGGGGAGCACCGGTTCTGTTTGTTAAGAAGAAAGATGGATCAATGAGACTCTACATTGATTATCGAGAATTTAATAAGATCACTATCAAGAAAAAATATCCTCTCCCGCGCATTGATGACATATTTGACCAACTACGCGGAGCTCAATACTTTTTCAATATTGATCTTCATTTGGGGTATCATCAATTAAGGGTCAAAAGGGAGGATATACCAAAGACAGCTTTCCGTACATGGTATAGACACTATGAATTTATAGTGATGCCATTTGGACTTACTAATGCCCCTGCTATCTTCATGGATCTGATGAATAGAGTCTTTAGAGACTATC
This sequence comes from Viscum album, assembly GCA_963277665.1. Taxonomy (NCBI): domain Eukaryota; kingdom Viridiplantae; phylum Streptophyta; class Magnoliopsida; order Santalales; family Viscaceae; genus Viscum; species Viscum album. The sequence goes on from OY728153.1 coordinate 1,523,961,475, forward strand.
TTGATCAGTTTTTGATAGTCTTTATAGACGATATTCTTGTATATTCAAAGAGAAAGGAAGAACATGAAGATCACTTGAGAATTATATTGAAGACCCTGAGAAAGGAGAAGCATTTTTCCAAATTTACCAAGTGTGAATTTTGGCTTCAAAAAGTGGAATTTTTGGGTCACATAATCTCAAAAGAGGGGATATCTGTGGATCTAGCAAAAACAGAGGTTATCGAAAGATGGTCGAGACCAACAACAGTAACTGAGATCCGAAGTTTTCTTGGTTTGGCTGGATATTATCGACGTTTTGTGAAAGATTTTTCACGATTATCTAATCCACTCACCAGGTTGACTTGGAAAGGAGTTAAGTTTGTTTGGACGGAGGAATGTGAAGAGAATTTCAAGGAGTTGAAAAGAAGGTTATCCAGTGCACCTGTGCTCACACTGCCTTGTAGTGGAGAAAGGTTTGTGATCTACAGTGATGCATCCAAGAAGGGATTGGGGTGTGTTCTTATGCAAAATGATATGGTGATAGTTTATGCCTCACGACAGTTGAAAATCCATGAGTAAAATTACCCAACTCATGATTTGGAATTAGCTGCGGTAATCTTTGCATTAAAGATTTGGAGGAATCATCTTTATGGAGAAAGGTGTGACATTTATACTGATCATAAAAGTTTAAAGTATATTTTCACACAAAAAGAGCTGAATATGCGCCAAAGAAGATGGTTGGAACTGATTAAGGATTATGACTGCTCAATTCATTACCACCCTGGGAAAGAAAACAAGGTGGCAGATGCATTAAGTCGACAAGACCATGCTAGCTTATTCATGATGAGGATCACAAAATATACAATATTTATGGATTTACAAAGGATGAATCTTGGAATTATAATGAAAGGGGAGAAATCTTATCATTCTCAAATGAATGTTCAACCATCTATACATGTGAAGATTAAAGAGGCGCAGAAAGAAGATGTAGAGTTACAAAAGAAGGTGAGAAATGTTCCTGAATTCAACCTTGATTGTGATGGAATAATAAGGTTCAGAAATCGGGTTTGTGTTCCTCCCATCCCTGAATTAAAGAAGGAGATGCTGGATGAGGCACATAGTTCTTCATTCTCTATTCGTCCTGGAAGCACGAAGATGTATAGGGACCTGAAAGAGTACTTCTGGTGGGATGACATGAAAAGAGATGTTGCTGAATATGTCTCTTGATGCTTGGTTTGTCAGCAAGTTAAAGCTGAGAGACAGAAGTCTAAGGGGATGTTACAACCATTACCCATACCCAAATGGAAATGGGAAAACATCACTATGGACTTTTTCACAGGACTTCCTAAAACATCCAAAGGCAATAATGCTATCTGGGTCATAGTTTATCATCTTACAAAGTCTGCACACTTCATTGTTATTAGAGAGGATTTCTCTCTGGATCATCTTACCAGGATATATGTAAAGGAAGTTGTAATATTTCATGGAGTACCACTTTCTATTATATCTGATCGAGATCCGAGGTTTACCTCAAAGTTCTGGCGAAGTCTTCAGCATACTCTGGATACAGAGTTGAGTTTCAGCACTGCTTATCATCCTCAGACAGACGGTCAGTCTGAGAGGACAATTCAAACTCTTGAAGATATGTTGAGAGCTTACTCTATGGATTTCAAAGGTGGTTGGGATCAACACCTACCTTTGGTGGAATTTTCTTATAATAATAGCTTTCACTCCAGTATTCAGATGGCTCCTTATGAATCTCTCTATGGAAAGAAATGCAAGACTCTAACTTTCTGGGATGAAGTTGGGTAAAGAAAGTTATTAGGACCTGATCTTGTTGATGAGATGGAAAAAAAGGTCTGATCTATTCAACAACACATAAGAGCAGCTCAGAGTCGACAAAAAAGTTATGCCAACAACTGAAGAAAATACCTAGAGTTTGAAGTGGGTGATAAAGTGTTCTTACGAATATCTCCTTGGAAGAGGGTCATGAGATTTGGAAAGAAGGGAAAGCTGAGCCCTAGGTATATCGGTCCTTTCGAAATACTGGATCATGTTGGGAAGGTAGCTTACCTATTGGTGCTTCCACCGAATCTCTCTCAAGTTCACGATGTGTTCCATGTATCTCTCCTGAGAAAGTAAATACCTGATCCTTCACATGTACTCAGCTCAGATGTTGTACCGCTGGAACAAGATCTTTCTTATGAATAACAACCGATAGAGATTCTCGATCGTAGTGAAAAAATCCTACGGAACAAGACCACTCGCTTGGTGAAAGTTTTATAGAGGAACCACCAATTAGAATAAGCTACATGGGATCTTGAGGATATGATGAGGGAGAGGTATCCTCATCTGTTTGTTACAAGTGACGAATTTCGAGGGAGAAATTCATTTTAAGGGGGGTAGAATGTAACACCCGAGACTTTTATAAGAAATATTTTGTTTTAATCATCAAAGGAATCTTTCACTACACACAACACTAGCTTGTCTTGCTTTACACACAATCGCGACCTTCCTTGATAGCTTGCGTCGAACGCAATACCGAGTTTCACTAAACAACGATATGCTATTAAAATATTATTAAATATGAATAGTAATAACCACTTTTTGAAATTTTGTAAATTTTATTTTTCAAAATGGAATTCGTTTTTGGATTCGGAATATCGAAATTATCTTAGGGTTAAATTTTGGTATTTTTCTAGAAACTTTCAATTTTTGATGAATAGTGAAAACACTGGGTTACTATTTAAAAACCGAATTTTTATTTAAATAATTATTTATTTTATTTAAATTTATTTTAGGTAAAAATTGATACATAATACCTATATAAGTTCAATGTAATTCATTGGAGTGATTTTATAATAATTTTAGATATATAAAAATTTTATTGAACTTTTCACCGTCTTTTACCCACCTCTTAGGAGAATTTGCACATTTACATAAAACTTAATTTTACCACTTCTGTGAGTGGAATTTCAAAAATCCGAGAGACACGGTTGATGTCAATAAGTAAAATTTGGTTCAATGAGATGAAAATAATTTTTGGAGAATAGTAACTTTTTACTTTTATTTACCACGGTTAAAAGTAAATAGGATAATTAAGGGTAAAAATGATATTATTATTACCCTAACACATGTCCTAATTCTATTGTATACGTTTAATTTGACCAAAAACAACCTTAGGAATAAAATATGACCATTTGGGCCCACTTGGATTAGATTAGGACATTTATTATTAATTTATTTAAAGACAGGTTAAAATAGTTAAAATCAAAGTTTAATAAGTAAATAATTTTTAATATAGGGTTATACATAAGATAAATTCGACTATAAATATTCATTAGAAATATAAAACTATTTCCTACATAATGGTATTTTATTTTTAATTTTTGGACATTAAATAATTTAATTTATTTATGACACAAAGATGATGTAGTAATTATCTTATTAATGGAATATTGACCTAATTGATGTTATAAATACCCAAATAAATGTAATTAGAGACATTTTATGACTTCAGATAATTTTCGAGGTTAATATGACATGTTATTATTGATTTAATTAACTTTTTTCGAACTAATCATTCTGTTATGATTTTCACAAAAATCAATTACTAAATAGTGTCAAAATTGACATAAAATAGTTTTTTAAAAAAATATTATATAATTAATTGTTATTTTATTCCTAAAAATCTAAGGTTCGGCCAAATGACTTATATAAGGTTATATATATTAATACTAAACAACTTGGGGTTCTTTTGTCTTGTTATGGTAAGTTTATTAACCTTATAGTGTAAGAAAACAAGAAGACACGATAAAAGTTAAATTATCTAACTTAAAGTTAAATCTAAATGATAAGGTTAAAATAGTAACCTAAACTTGTCTAAATTATATTGTATGAGATTATTTCGACCCATCCCCACCTTATCTTAGAAATAAATCAATTCGGAGCTATGTAAAACCGAATATGGCTTTATAATAAAATAATATTTTTAGTTCTTCCAAAGGTACCCCTCTCCCCCTTATAAAAGGGCACCTCCTCCCTCTCTTCCTCACACAACTTTGAGCCTTCAAGATCGGCCAAACCCTGCCAATTTCTCCTTTCCACTTCCCTAGAAAAATCCTAGAGGTCCTGGTCTTCTTCAAATACCAATTTTAGTGCCCTAAAAGGAGGTCTTAAAGAGGCGCTTCAAAGAAGAGGTAATGTCCTTTACCGATTCTTCCAACATTATTTCTTCTTCCACTTCTTCTTCTTTAGTTGTTTAATTATGAAGTAATAACATCAGTATAACTCATATACTGATATATTATTATAAGTATGAAACAACCCTATTTCACCATCTATCCATCCTACGGAAAACGAAATCACCCTGCGTGCGTACGTACGGAATACCGTCTCCATGCCGTGGTGTAATCTATTTTCCACCACCACCTTACTTGGATGGGTATAATGGTGAAACTAAATAAATATATATGATTATTGTAAATTTATATTTATTCTTAAATAGTATACATACACTCCAATACAATTCCACGATCATGGGAACAATATCATCGCTTGTGCGTACGTACGGAATACCGTCTCCACGATGTGATGCGACTCGTTCTACATGATTTTCATTGCATAATGATTACATAAATGAATTGAGTGAATAAATATGATATATATTACACTAATACCATATATGATATCATAAAAATAAGTATGATTCTGGAATAATTCAATAACATTATTTAAATCATTATACAGGAGGTTCAGACACTTACGAAGCAAATCGGACCTAAGGTAAGGGAAATATCACAATCTCATTTTTATCCGAGATTGTTTATACTTTGGAATTTACTGGGGTGTATTTTATCATCCACATACATGTTTCCTCAATATGTAATATTATTTCCATCCAACTAAAATTGTTAAAATCCAATTTTACCCTTCGGTGAGTTTTTAGTAAAAGATATGAAAGGAATCTTTTGTCGTTTTTCGTACGAGGTACTTTTTGACTTTTCCGACATAAGTACGAGAAGAATGTTTTTTTAACTTATACGGAATGAATGGATTTTTAAAACATTATTTCCAAGAATATTCCTTTACAAGTTTTCAAGTTTATTTTTAATCAACTTCTTTTAGTTTAAAATTTTATGACATGTTAAGAAAGGAAAAATGTTTTTGAAGTAGAAAGGATATTTTCCTCAAGAATGGAGTTCAAGTGTTTTATCAAAATTATTTTCCATCTAAGATAATATAGGGTTCTGTTTCTATCCCTATTATTAAATTGATTTGATTATGTTGTGATATAATTATTTTTATGAATTCCTTTATCTTATATGAATTGTTTTATGATGTCACGATGTTTAAGAATCTCATTTTTATTACATGGGTTATGCAATGATGTATGATTTTTTTGATTTTGTGGTACACATAAGAATGGTATCATTATGAGATGGGTGGGACCTATATATCCCTCCAATGCATTGGGTAAAGATTTTATATCTCATGATATAGACATGGCTGGAACGTCAGGTTAAACCGGTTCAGAGAAACAGGACTGAAACGAGGAATGAACTCGGTTCAGAAATGGACTTTGTCCACTAAGATAGTCTTGGAAATGAGTCTTGACTAATAAGAAATGATTCTCTATGATTATGTGTGTATGCCACAAAGTTTCATGTTTTACGTTATGATTATTGGGATTACATTTCACTACTATGATTTATCCCATGATATGAAATTATGATCTCTTTTGTAGGTTAAGATTTCCAAAATGTTATGTTCTTATGAATATGATGTGATTGATATTTCTTTTGTTTACCCTTACTGAGCATTTGAGCTCACCATTTTTTATGTTTTCTTTCCCCAGGTCAGGAAAAAGGATATTAAGTAGAATATGCCAAAAAGGAACTCTAGATATGATGAAATAAATGGGAGACAACGTAGATGATTTATGAACCAGTTGTTTATGTTTCCCAGTTTCTAAAGACACTATACCTATATGGTCCTTTCCTGGTTTTGTTATATGTTGTAATAAGTGTGCTTCAATTTTTAAGTATTAACAATGTATGTAAATTATGGGTCGTCATAAAATTGGCATGATCACAAAAGATTAAGTCTCGAAAGACCGATTAGTTTAGTAGCCTTGAAACACTAGATACATTCATAAGTTTTACATTACATCATGAAATAAAAACAACAAAAACATCTTGTCCACTTTGAACACACTTATCCCTTAGACTATCCCTACAGGTCAATCATAATACACTTCTTCACATCCTGGGAAAAATAAAACATAGAAAGGGGTGATCGCAGATGCTTAGTAAGGATAACAATATAGCGGAAACTTTCATAAACAAGCATAAACATTTAAGGCAATTGCATAACTAAAATAAAAGCCTTTTAAACTTGAACATCAGAATAACATGGAAAATATAAATCAAAATAATTCCATTTACTTTCTCACATGGATATTCTACTAGTTGAATATTCACATGCAATATCAATAACCACTTTCATAATGATGGAATGCATAATGCTAGACTATCATAACCACATAGTTAAGGCCCTGTGCCAAGACTACAAATAAGATTTTGTCAAGTCCTTGTGCCAAGACACTAGTTTGTCTCATGAGACCTACTGATGCATCGAGGAGCTATAAAGGGATCCACCCATCACTTACTAATTCCAATGCATTCCTTATATTAGAAGGTTTAAACAAATCATAAACAATGCCCAAGAACCATAACATAATCGTATCACCTAAAACATGAATAAAGGAAACATAACATTTCCACATTTCAATCACAAGATATTAATACAACACATTGATATAATAAAAACATTATCAAAACCATTTCCAAAACCAAAATAAAAGAAAAGTAAAACATGGTATTTATTTTTCATTTAAAAAAGGTTATGGCTTGTAGAGGAAGTCGAAACTCAAATAATGGTCATGGCGGCGGAGAAGTCTTTGTCACCGCATAGGTAAGATAAAATATTCCTTTTGTCATTTAGTAAAATGCTTTGTATAAAAATATTACTTTTGAATAAAAGTAAAATTCAAAGGGTTTTATACACCGTATAAAAGAAATATGCCTCAATGAAAGGAGATTGAGATGAAGTCCCTTACCTTGTGTCCGACTTGACTCGATCGTTCTTTCATCTCCTGAATAATAAACTATAGTTAATTTCTATTTGCTTAAGAAACTTTTTCAAGTTCATTATTCCTTTTACATCACTTATTACCATGTTATGAACATTATGTAATCATTTTATTTAATAACGGTCGTTTTGTCGATCCTTGGTACTTGAGTCAAAAATAAACTTCTTATAATTACAAGTTTTTTATGTGGTAAAATATCCATTATCTCCAGAATTATATTCATGATGTAGATATCATATATATCATATATATCCAGTATATACATGCATTTATAATATTATATAACATTTAGAGGTAAGAAATGAAATCCACCGTTCATGGAGACAGTAAGTCGTACGTACGCATGAACGCTACTTTCATTTCTATTTCGTATTTAATGGAATGAAATCATAATGATATAAAGGTATATTATAATTTCAGTATAATATAACATATAATATCATTAACTCCATCCTTTATACGTCCCACATATGGCATTAACGATTCAAATCACTTTGAGGGGGCAGTAGTCCGCACTTCCTAAAATGAAATTATCACGTTTACCCATAATGGAAATCATAAAGGTATGACATAAATGAAAAATAAAGAAGCATAAGGAAAACATAAGCATAATATATATCATATATAAATATAGTGACATATTAATGGCCACCATGAGAGGTGTTAAAAGAAGATTGAACAATCATCATTTCATGAGGCAGTAATTTGCCACCCACAAAAATAGTATGTTCTTTAACCATTAGATGGAGGTGTATGTAAGTTCAGTTAGAATAATTTTCATAAAAACATCCAAGTATATTGAGGATACTGGTTTTTTTACAAAATAAAAGAATAAAAAGAGTTTAGGGGTTGTAGAAATAAAATAAAATAAAAGAAGTTAAGAGAAATCGTTACCTTTAGTTTGGGTAACTCCCTTTGGTTTGAACCAAAAGGACTCTTGAAGTGCCTTCTGCCTAAGTTAAGGCTTCTAGGATGAAGAGAGGAAAGTTGATAGGGTATTTGGGCATAGGTTTTATGATCCAAATGGATTTTAAGGTGTGAATAAGGTGGTAGAGGTGGGGGCCTTTTATAAGAGGAGAGGAAGGGCTCTTTTGGAAAGATTGAAAATATTATTTTATTATAAAATGGTTTTCAGATTATAAAGGTCCCACAATGATATATTTAGAATATATGGTGATAAGGGTTCAAAATACACACATCCAATAGGTTTTTGACAGGTTTAAGTCTTAGATTTTGCCTTATCTTTTCATTTTATTTAAATCGTTCATTAATGAGGTAATTGCTACATCATCATGCTGTCATAAATAAATTTATTTATTTAATGTATAAAAATTATAAAAAAATTACCATGATGTAGGAAATCATTTTATCTTTCCAATGAATATTTATAGTTGAAAAGATAACTTGTATAACCCCTTGTAAAAATTATTTTAGTAAAACAATACATGTTTGTGACATTTTTATTTTTACTTTAAATAAAAGGTATTAATGTCATTATCTTACCCAAGTGGCTCCATGGGGTCTCAAAAATCGTCACATGGTTTGTATTGGTCGGTCATGACTCATCCAATAAGAGTAGAACATGTGTCAAGATATTTTTTTATTTTTATAATATCATTTTTACCTTAAATTACCCTAATTACCTCTAATCGCGGTTAATAAAACTCAAAAGTTACTATTCACCAAAAATTATTTTCATCCCATTGAACCACATTTTACTTACTAATGACAACCATGTATGTCGGATTTTTGAAATTCAATTCATAGAAGAGGTAAAGTTTCATTTAAACAAAAAATAGGTTTTTTTAACAACCAGTGGTTTCACTATTCATCAAAAATTGAAGTTTTTCAGAACAATACCAAAAAATCACTCTAAGCTATAATTGATATTCTGAATTTAAAAATGATGTCTATTTTACAAAATTAAAAACATATAAGTTTCATTAATTAATTTTATAATTAATTCTCTTTGTCAAAACAAATAGCGTGTTTTTAAGAAACAATATCAATCAAAAGATTGACAATTGTTTATGTCCAATTTCAAAGTGAAATTAATTATAATGACCACCATTGGATAAAATGGTAAAATTATATTATAATTATACTTTAAAACCACTCAATATTATAATTTATCACTATAAATTATTTTGATTAAAAAAGTTGTTTTTAAGTATTTTTCACTATTCATTGAAAATTAGATTTTCTCAGAAAAGTACCAAAAATTCAACTTAGGCTAATTTCGATATTCTGAATCCAAAAATGAAGTCCATTTTGAAATATAAAATTTATATAATTCAAAAGGTGGATATTACTATTCATAACGACTACTTTGATTGGTCACGGTGTGTTAGAATCTCGAACTTGCATACAATGCAAGCTACTGCATTATTGAAAGAGAAGCGTATCGTGGAAACTTGGGGTGTTACATTCTCCCCTCCTTCAAAAAATTTAGTCCTTGTAATTTGAAATTGTTCTTCAAAAATAAAAGGTGGAAAATAGAAAATACCTTTGTGGAAAACTCATATCAGAAATATGGTTAATAAAATTTAGTCTTAATAAGAGGGAAAAGGAAATGAAAAAGTCACCACCAAATTATGATCTCGATTAGGAGAACATTGGTGGAAATTAGAGACACATAATTGGAGGAAAAACATAAATATTTGTAGGGAGTGATTGAGGCCATCAATCACAAACAAGTGTAAAATTGAGGACCTCAAAGCCATCAATCTATGATGAAAATATCATCAGTTCAACAAAACATAAGGTATTAGGATAACATATTTTTATTTTAATATCCCTTCCCTAAAGTTTAGGAATTTATTTCTTCATAGAATAAGATATATATACTTGGAAAGTATAATTTCATCCTTCAACTAATTTATACCACAAACTCATCTTTCACTCAAAAAGACAATAGAACTCAAAAATATTATATTTATCCTATTCATATAAGGTTCCAACTATTAACACATACCATGGATAAAAATATTTTGTAATAACCAGGGACTTCCTGTAGGCTAGTGGTAGGTAATAAAGGCCTGTCGCACTATGGTTGTGGGTTCAATTCATGCAGCCTTGTCCGACGCGATGGGTTATCGCCCGACCTGCAGATTGTCCTTTTCCTAAAACTATAGTATTATAATATTTGAAAAATAATCATAAGAAATGTTTTAACCTTAAATAATACTATTCAAAGTTCAACTTAATCTATTCCAAACATTATAGTTATCCAAAATACCTCTATCCAAACTCACAGTCCAAATTTTATAAGGAAGGTAAACATAATGAAGATCCTTTTTTTCCGTGTAATAAAATGTGAACACCTTCATCATGCATTCTTTTAAAACACTACAACATCCTAAATTACCATAAATCCTTATTGATTACATTCATGATCCCTTATTCCTTATAGAATACTAGATATACTCCTTCTATCCAAAAATGTATACAAATCATTAATCAGCTTCAAGGAAGTCAAGAATATCCAATATAATTTATCCAAATCAATCATGTATTATTCCAAAATCACTATATCGGTATCAGAACCATATTATGGTTTATCTTTCTCTCAACTATATATTTTCCAAAAATTTAACCTGCTATTGAGTCACTTTTCTTGGTTCCACACAATCTCAAGTCCTTAATGAAATAGTACTGCAGTACAATCCTTATATACTCCATAATTATTATAACCAATACATTGTTGATACAACACTCAAATGACATAATTATTTAATAACAACATAAGAACTCTAATCATTCCCCCTCATCTGTGGTAGTATCATAACTTGATTATTATCCAATAGCATCATTTGGGGCATACTCTAATGATTTGGACATTGGTTTGCGTAGTGTCCCCACTCCTTGCAGATTAAGAATTGTACATTTGAAACTTTTTTCTTACCCTTGTAGTCACGCACTTGGTGTCCTTTTTCTCCACACTTATAACAAAATCTCATTCCCTTCAGGCAAGTTCCAAGGTGTTTCTTCCCATAATTATCACATATTTGAAAATTCTTCTTTTCTCTCTTCCCTTTATCCATCTTTCTCTCTTCCATCCTTTTCTTCTCTTGCTTCCCTTCAAATCCATAGGACTCATGGAATTATTTAATTATCTTATTAACACATGATACTATTTATTCATATGTTGAGAACACATGGGAGACTATTTCCCTTCTAAATGTTGGCTTAATACCGTGAAAGATATGATCCTTCTTACTCTTTGGATCATACGTATTGTTGGAGTTCACATTCCTTCTACTAGGAACCATTTCTATACAATGGCATAAACTAGGTCAGTTTATGAATTGAAATGAATAATTACAAACTTGTAAAATAATTAATGTAAATTGAACGGTTTATGGATATAATCCATAATCATAAAGATGTTTTCTTCAAGGAAGTATATACTCATAAACCCTTCATAATGATTTGTAAAGAAAATGAGAATTATCCTAAGAATATCTCACAGGAGTGTCGTAACCAAGAGTGCAGCAAGACCCGTTGTCGTGTACCAGGATACCCCAGGTCAAGCTCGAAACTCTTTGTCGGAGTTTTCACTCCTAGGTACATCTGTGCCAGAGCCGCCTCTACTTGCCCGTATCCATACAGGGATGTATTTCTCGGAAAATACAGAAAATCTATACTTTACCAAAATTCTAGGATGTTCTTCTATACTAATCCTCAAAGTCTATCTTAGTGGTATGTGCTCTAATCAGAATTTATCTAAATTTAGCTTCCAAGGTTAGTACTAAACTACCTCTGATACCAACTGTAACGCCCTGAACCTAGTTACCCAGAGTTGGTACATTATTACATAACATTGGCATGATCACAAAAGATAAAGTCTTGAAAGACCGATTAGTTTAGTAGCCTTGAAACACTAGATACATTTATAAGTTTTACATTACATAATGAAATAAAAACAACAACAAAATCTTGTACACTTTGAATACACTTATCCCTTAGAATATCTCTTCAGTTCAATCATAATACACTTCTTCACATCTTGGGAAAAATAAAACATAGAAAGAGGTGAGCTCAGATGCTCAGTAAGGATAACAATATAGCAGAAACTTTCATAAACAAGCATAAACATTTAAGGTAATTGTATAACTAAAACAAAAGCCTTTTAAACTTGAACTTCAGAATAACATGGAAAATATAAATCAAAATAATTCCATTTACTTTCTCACATGGATATTCTACTAGTTGAATATTCACATGCAATATCAATAACCACTTTCATAATGATGGAATGCATAATACCAGACTATCATAACCACATAGTCAAGGCCTTGTGCCAAGACTACAAATAAGATTTTGTCAAGGCCTTGTGGCAAGACACTAGTTTGTCTCATGAGACCTATCGATGCATCGAGGAGCTATAGAGGGCTCCACCCATCACTTACTAAGTCCAATGCATTCCTTATATGAGAAGGTTTAAATATATCATAAACAATGCCCAAGAACCATAACATAATCGTATCACATAAAACATGCATAAAGGAAACATAACATTTCCACATTTCAATCACAAGATATTAATACAACACATTTATATAATCAAAACATTATAAAAACCATTTTCAATACTAAAATAAAATAAAAGTAAAACATGGTATTTATTTTTAATTTAAAAAAGTTATGGCTTGTAGAGGAAGCCAAAACTCAAATAATGGTCACGGCAGCGGAGAAGTCATTGCCGCCACATACATAAGATAAAAACATTCCTTTTGTTGTTCAGTAAAATGCTTCGTATAAAAATATTCCTTTTGAATAAAAGTAAAATTCAAATGGGTTTATACATCGTATAAAAGAAATATGCCTCAATGAAAGGATATTGAGATGAAGTCCCTTACCTCGTGTCCGACTTGACTCGATCGTTCTTTAATATCCTGAATAATAAACTATAGTTAATTTATATTTGCTTAAGAACCTTTTTCAAGTTAATTATTCCTTTTACATCACTTATTACCATGTTATGAACATTATGTAATCATTTAATTTAATAACGGTCATTTTGTCGATCCTTGTTACTTGAGTCAAAAATAAACTTCTTATAATTACAAGTTGTTTATGTAGTAAAATATACATTATCTCCAGAATTATATTCATGATTTAGATATCATATATATCATATATATCTAGTATATACTTTCATTTATAATATTACATAACATTTAAAGGTAAGAAATGAAATGCACCATTCATGGAGACGGTAAGCCGTACATACACATGAACGCTACTTTCATTTCTATTTTGTATTTAATGGAATGAAATCATAATGATATAAAGGTATATTATAATTACAGTATAATATCATATATAATATCATTAACTCTATCCTTTATACATCCCACATATGGAATTAATGATTCAAATCACTTTGAGGGGGCGGTAGTCCGCACTTTCTAAAATGAAATTATCGCGTTTACCTCTAATGGAAATCATAAAGGAATGCCATAAATGAAAAATATAGAAGCATAAGGAAAACATAAACATAATATATATCATATATAAATATAGTGACATATTAATGGCCACCATGAGAGGTGTTAAAATAATATTGAACAATCATTGTTTCATGAGGCAGTAATTCGCCACCCACAGAAACAGTATGTTCTTTAACCATTAGATGGAGGTGTGTGTAAGTGTAGTTTGAATACTTCTCATAAAAACATCCAAGTATATTTAGGATACTGGTGTTGTTACAAAATAAAATAATAAAAAGAGTTTAGGGGTTGTAGAAGTAAAATAAAATAAAATAAGTTAAGAGAAATCGTTACCTTTAGTTTGGGTTACTCCCTTTGGTTTGAAACAAAAGGACTCTTGAAGTGCCTTATGCCTAAGTTAAGGCTTCTATAATAAAGGTAGGAAAGTTGAGAGGGTATTTGGGCATAGTTTGGCTGATCCAAATGACTTTTAAGGTGTGAATAAGGTGGTAGAGTTGGGTGCCTTTTATAAGAGGAGAGGACGAGCTCTTTTGGAAAGATTGAAAATATTATTTTATTATAAAATGGTTTTCGGATTATAAAGGTCCCACAATGATATATTTCGAAGATAGGTGATAAGGGTTATAAATACACCCATACAATAGGTTTTTGACAAGTTTAAGTCTTAGATTTTGCCTTATCTTTTCATTTTATTTAAATCGTTCATTAATGAGGTAATCGCTGCATCATCATGGTGTCATAAATAAGTTTATTTATTTAATGTCTAAAAATTATAAAAAAATTACCATGATGTAGGAAATATTTTTATCTTTCCAAGTAATATTTATATTTGAAAAGATAACTTGTATAACCCCTTGTAAAAATTGTTTTAGTAAAACAATACATGTTTGTGACATTTTTATTTTTACTTTAAATAAAAGGTATTAATGTCATTATCTTACCCAAGTGGCTCCATGGGGTCCCAAAAATCATCCCATGGTTTATCTTGGTTGGACATGACTCATCCAATAAGAGTAGGACATGTGTCAAGATATTTTTATATTTTTATAATATCATTTTTACCTTAAATTACCCTAATTACCTCTAATCGCGGTTAATAAAACTCAAAAGTTACTATTCACCAAAAATTATTTTTATCCCATTGAACCAAATTTTACTTAATAATGACAACCATGTATGTCGGATTTTTGAAATTCAAATCATAGAAGCAGTAAAGTTTCATTTAAACGAAAAATCAGTTTTTTTTAACTACCACTTAGTGGTTTCACTATTCATCAAAAATTGAAGTTTTTCAGAACAATACCAAAAATTCACTCTAAGATATAATTGATATTCTGAATTCAAAAATGATGTCTATTTTAAAAAATTCAAAACATATAAGTTGCATTAATTAATTTTATAATTAATCCCCATTGTCAAAACATATAGCGTGTTTTTAAGAAACAATATCAATCAAAAGATTGACAATTGTTTATGTCCAATTTCAAAGTGAAATTAATTCTAATGACCACCATTGGATAAAATGGTAAAATTATATTCTAATTATACTTTAAAACCACTCAATAGTATAATTTATCACTATAAATTATTTTGATTAAAAAAAGTTGTTTTTAAGTATTTTTCACTATTCATCGAAAATTGGATGTTCTCAGAAAAATACCAAAAATTAAAATTAGGCTAATTTCGATATTCTAAATCCAAAAATAAAGTCCATTTTGAAATATAAAATTTATATAATTCAAAAAGTGGGTATTACTATTCACAACGGCTACTTTGATTGGTTGTGGTGTGTTAGAATCTCGAACTTGCGTACAATGCAAGCTACTGCATTATTGAAAGAGAAGCGTATCGTGGAAGCTTGGGGTGTTACATAGGAGGCTGCTAAGCTCCGCTGTTTTTTTCAGATGCTGGAAGGGCCGGCATTTATCTAGTACAGTCAGCTCCCCATCGGATCTGTGACCAGTTGGGAGGACCTTCGCAGGCAGTTCTTCTACCAGTTCAGCTCTACCACCCGGAATACTAGCATCACAGACCTCTTCAAGTGCAAACAAAGACCTTATGAGGCAGTCGCAGACTTTATTACCTGGTGGAAGGGGATCACATACTCCCTTGACATGTCACTGACTCAGGAGCAATTACTGACAATGTGCGTGGGGAATGTCAAGACGGAACTGGTTCCCTCCCTGATCACTCAGAACTATCCCGGAGGGTTCCGAGACTTCTCTAATAAGGCCTAATGCCTTGAAGAAGCCCTGCAACAGGCCAGACAGGCACGTCTGTTTCCCCCTGCAATCCCAGCAAGGAGAGCTGCCAGATCCGAGCCCGCTATAGTGGCTCAGATAGAGACCCCTAGGAAGCTAGAGTTGCTACCAGTATCACCAGCCCCACAGCCTCACAGAGGCCCTCCACCTCAGGCACATCCTCCGGCTCCGCAGCATCCTCAGAATCGGAAGGCGCCTCCGCATAATGCGCCGCTACTGCCCAGGAGGGACAATCAGGGTCCACATCTTCGAGAGGCCCCTCCGGCTTCTCTTCAAAGCCAGGCTTCAAGGGCCCTCTATCCAAAAAGAAGACACCATACTTACTCATTCAGCGAGAATCAGGTCCCTAGTTACTTCCGTAGCACCCTAAAGCAGGGGATTGTATGCTTTCTTGAGTGTAGAAGGCCGGCAGAGGCGAATCTCACCGATTTCCCCAACTACTGCCCCTATCATCAGATTCTGGGTCACACTCTCAAGAAGTGCTATGTGTTTAAGGACTGGCTTCAAGACCGGGTCGATAACAACATAGTCAAGTCGGACCCAGCCCCAGCACAAGTGGTGGGTGTCTTTGTGAGGTCTGATGGCGGTAGCGACGGTGAAGGTGAGTGGCAGCAGGTTCCCAGCCGCGGATCCCAGAAATACGATGACTGGATGGCTCGTAAAATAGTTTCTCATGCCCATGGAATTATTCAGGCACTCTTGAATCAGTCGGAGACTTCAGAATCTACGACCACCACCTCTGCATCATCATCTCAGCCAACCTCTTCCCAGAAGAGCGTGCATCGGCGGTGCAAGAAAAAGCAACACGCCCCGCCAATGCCCTCATCGTCCCGAACTCTCGGCGACTTCATGCCCCCTGAGATGGGGATCCCTCCTAGAATCTTCCAAGTGGTGGATGATTCTTCGAGTGAAAATCAAGGGTATGATTTGGTTAATACCGTAGAGTTGGTAAACCCCTATATGACTCCCGAAGAGGGGGAACGCCAGGTGAACCTCCCAAACGTTCCCAGCCAACGACAACGTCAGCGAAGCCATGGCTATGTGGGTCATCAAGGTACATCAGTTGGCACTTCCAGCCAGGCCGTCCATGCCGCCGAGACTAGACAGCAGGCCCAGCACAGAGCTCAACACACACAACCTTTTCACCCAGTGTCGTTAGGACCGCCTCCACCGCCATTTATGCTGTTGGATCAGGCAGACCCACTTCGGCCATACCATGACTAGCTTCACCCTGCTACAGGCTGAAATCATCCATCTGGACCCCATCTGGTAGCTACTCTTCAGGCTTCGACTAGTGAACATCAAGATATGCCCCACACCATCCAGCTGTTGGTCCAACCAACAGGGCCCGTCATGCCTCCAATCGCAGAGTGGCCTCCTGTAATAAGAAGTTCGCACCTGGAACGGAAGTATGATGTTCTCGAGCATCTTGCTGGCATCCCAGTGAGGCTTTTCATCCTTTAATCCCTCTGACTGTCGCCAGATATGCATGAGTCCCTCGCTGAGGCTTTAAGGAGCCCCCTCTAGTTTGAGACGGAGGTAGAAGCTGCAGAAGCCTTCCATGTTGAAGCAGTTGAGAATGATGAATTCCAAGCCATCATTTTGTTCTACGGAGAGGATTAAGGCTCTCCCATACAGGGGAAGATCTTCCCGATGTACATCACCGACCAATTCAACAGTGTTGAGGTTCGTCGATGTCTCATTGACACCGGCTCCAAGATCAACCTTATCCCGATGCGGATGCTGCGAAAGATGGGGTTATCCAATGATGACATAACTCCCTCCGATTTAAGGATCCAGGGATATGACAGGATAGAGTATACCTCAGTCGGAATGATCCATCTGAAGACTCAGTTCGGTGGCCTAGTTTCTAGCACCGAGTTCATGGTTTTCTCTCAGGACACCGCGTACAATGCATTGATGGGCAGGCCATGGCTCCACCTGCATGTGGCGGTCCCCTCATCGTATCACCAATGCCTCAAGTACTCCCTTAATGGTCGAGTAGGTGTACTCCAAGGTGATGCATCTCCTTTCACCTCTTGTGAAGCCCATTATCTGGACGCTGACTATTACAAGAGCAAGGATAAGCAGATTCTGGCAAGTGAGGTTGATCCCACCCCAGTCACAAGTGACCCCTGGGCAGGTTTGGATGACGCCTACATCTTCCCAATCCATTGGTTTGAGGCCACGACCCCCGACGTGGGGCAATGCTTTGTTGTATCTGGTACAAGAGGAAGGCGTATTCCCAAGTCCAAGCGACGGCAGAAAATCACCTCGTACTCCTACATGAACTAGGGTCAAGTGATCCCATAACCTCCTACTCCCGTACGGTATTGGGATGTACGACCCATGGTGAAGGCAGTACATCATACGTGTCTATTCCGCCAGGCTGGAATTAACTGGGTCAGGTCGACCCGCCACTATTGCTTTGATATCATCAAGCATAGCCCCTTGGGCCAAAGGCCAGATGGGATTGGATCGACTGCCTTCATCGCCATGGTCTTAGCGACACGTGAGTCTCCTGATGCGTTGTCCACCGCTTTCCAGGTTGGTGCCAGCCTCCCATCAGGTTCCTCTGACCAAGGAGAAGCCTCACCCACTGAGAATCCCTCCTCCGCAAGTGAAGAAGAGGATCTGGAGGATGCTCCCACCGCCTTTGAAGAAGGAATATCTACCATGGTCGATGAACTGGTACATGTGAACCTTGGTCGCGAGGAAGATCTAAGACCCACATTGATCAGTGCCGCCATGTCCCTTGAGGAGAAGCAGCGGTACGTGGACTCCCTGAAACAGTAGCGTGATGTGTTTTCCTGGAGTTACAACGAGATTCCAGGACTATATCCTCAGGGATATCCACCACCTCGGTCTCCCAACAAACCATCGTGGGTTCAAGAAGCCTCCCAGAAAGATTCACCCTTCTCAAGGTGCCATGGTTAAGGCCGAAGTTGACAAACTCATCAGATATGACTTCGTCAAGGAGGTCCAATACCTCAAGTGGCTAGCCAACATTGTGCCATTCAAAAAGAATAACGGACAGATCAGAGTCTGTATCGACTTCTGAGATCTCAATTTTCACTGTCCGAAGGATGATTTTCCCCTTCTGGTGACAGAATTTTTGATCGACGCTATGTCCGAGTTCCAAGCCCTCTCCTTCATGGATGTTTATTCTAGATATAATCAGATCTGGATGGCCCCCGAGGATGAAGAGTCTACGACTTTCAGGGTCCCCCAAGGTACTTTCTATTTCCAGGTCATGCCCTTCGGCCTGAAGAATGTAGGTGCCACCTATCAGCGGGTCATGCATCACATATTCAAGCCAATCCTCAGGACATTGGTGGAGTTCTATGTGGATGATTTGATTTTCAAATCTTGCCAGTTCCAGGACCATCTCAAGGACCTTGAGAAAGTGTTCTGATTCCTTCGTTCCTGCC
The DNA here is from genome assembly GCA_963277665.1 of Viscum album. Lineage (NCBI taxonomy): Eukaryota > Viridiplantae > Streptophyta > Magnoliopsida > Santalales > Viscaceae > Viscum > Viscum album. Next base: position 1,523,980,753 of record OY728153.1, read on the forward strand.
ACTTGAAGATGAACCCGTTGAAGTGTGCCTTCAGGGTCACTTCCAGGAAGTTTCTTGGATTTTTTGTCAGGTACTGAGGCATTGAGATCGACCTAGAGAAGATCAGGGCCATCAGCCAGATGCCTCCCCCGAGCAATATTCGAGAGCTTCGAGGTTTTCAAGGCCACTTAGCCTACATACGTCGATTAATTGTGAATCTGGATAGAAAGTGTAATCCCTTTTCTCAGCTAATGAAGAAAGGCTTTGCCTAAAAATGGGACGAAGAGTGCTAGTCTGCCTTTGAGTAAATCAAGTAGTATCTGCTCCAACCTCCGGTCTTGATGCCACCCATCTCCAGAAAGTGTTTGATTATCTATGTCACTAACCTGGATCGATCTCTCGGTGCCCTTCTATCCCATAAGAAAAACTAGGGGACATAGAATAGCCTATACTACCTCAGTTGCATGCTCATCGATACAGAGACTAGATACTCCCCCATCAAGAAGAGCTACCTTGCACTCGTGTTTGTTGTATAGAAGTTACGAAATTACCTGCAGCACCATGAGGTACAACTGGTCTCTCGGGTAGACCCATTGAAGTATATTCTGAATCGCCCCATGTTGACTAGATGACTAGTGCGGTGGTTAGTGATCCTCTAGCAGTTCGACATCAGGTTCATGCCTCAGAAGGCTATCAAGGGGCAGGCATTGGCAGATTTTCTAGCTGCCCATCCAACCTCTACGGAGCAGTCCCTGGACCTGGATTTTCCTGATGAGGCAATCCTCTCAGTCGATCAAGTCGTCCCATGTTGGCAAATTCACTTTGATGGTGCCTCATGGAGCCCTACCAGTAGGAGGATCAACGATCCCAAGCTCAATAGAGTAGGTCTGGGCATTGCCTTCATCACCTCGGTGAAAGCCATTTTTCCATACTCATTCCTATTGTCAGAAGGCTGCACCAACAACGAGGTATAGTATCAAGCCCTCATCACTGGCCTCGAGCTGGCCCTTGAGATCGATGTGCCCAATTTTCATGTGAAGGGGGATTCTGATCTAGTCATCAATCAAGTCAACAGCGACTATGTTGTCAGAAAGCCATAACTCGTACCATTGTTGGAGTTCACCCTCTATCTAATGGCCCAGTTCCCTTCTCGACCGGAGGTTACCCATGCCCCTCGGTCCCAGAATGGTCGATCAGACACTTTGGCCAGCTTAGCCTCATCACTTGCATATCCCAAGCAGGATGATCTGATTATACATGTGGCACACCAGAGAGTCATTGCCCCCATCACCCCAGAGGATGACGACGGTCTGCAAGTAATCCATCTTACCATCGGATCCTCCAAGACAGGACCACCAGGCTCTTCAGATGCAGTGGTTGAATCAACTCCCGAATGGAGAGCCCCTTTTGTCAAGTATCTCCAAAATGGTTGCCTCCCGGCTGACCGGGCCGAGCGCAAGCGAATCCGATGCCACATGCTACAGTTTACCCTCCAGAGTGATCCCAGTCTTGAGAAAATACTCTATAAGCATGGTTTCGATGGTGTTCTTATCTATTGCATCCAAGGAGTCAAGATTCCACAAGTCATGCAAGAGGTTCATGCCGGTTCCTATGGTGCCCACCAGGATGGGCTAAAACTTTCCCATCAGATTCAGAGACTGGGGTACTTCTGGCCCTCTATGATCCATGATTGTATCGAGTTTTCCAAGAGATGTCACGCGTGCCAAGTTCATGCTAACTTGCTGCATCGGCCACCAGAACCTCTCCACTCCACCAAGTACTCTTGGCCATTTGTGGTGTGGGGGATCGATGTTGTGGGACCATACTCGCTGGCGACAGCTCGCCAATGCAGGTTCATCCTGACCGCCATAGATTCTTTTTCCAAGTGGGTAGAAGCAGTTCCACTAAAGGAGGTCAAGTCTCATTCCATCGTTGACTTTGTGAGCTCCAATATCATCCATCGGTTTGGAGTCCCTCACGCTGTCCTCACTGATAACGGCACTAACTTCCGAGCAGCCGAGCTGAAGAAATTGTACACCAAGTACAATATTCATTCAAACCATACCTCTCGCTATCACGCGCAGTCAAATGGATAGATCGAGGCATTAAACAAAACCCTCTCTAACATTTTTCAGAAGATGGTTGGTCAGAATAAGAAGAGTTGGCTGGACAATATCCCCAACGCCCTCTGGGCCTATCGGACGACGACTCGCAATTCCACCCAGGTGACCCCGTATTCTCTAGTGTATGGAGATGAGGTCGTCCTGCCCATCGATATCCAGATTCCTTTGTTACGTACTGCGGTATATGACTGGAAGACGCCAAATAAGGTAGCCGAAATCTGTTTAGCTGAATTGGAAGCACTTGACGAGAATAGGCTCTGTGCCCTGCACGATCTGGAAAGGCATCAGAATAATATGGATAGAGCCTTCAATAAGAAGGTTTGCCTCCGCTATTTTCTACAAGGCGACCTAGTATTGGCCCTCCGAGCACCAATGATCCCTAGAAAGAAACCACCCAAGTTGGATCCCAAATGGGAAGGGCCTTACATAGTCCACAGGGTTTACCCTAATGGAGAATACTCCTTGGTGACCATGGATGGTGAGCGTATAACTCCTCCCACCAATGCCAAATTCCTCAATAAATACTTTTCTTGATCACCATAGTCCTGCACGACCTTAAACTGGATGGTCCTGCATGACCCTAAATTGCATGCTGGTCCTACATGACCCTAAACTGCATGATGGTCCTGTATGACCCTAAACTGCATGATGGTCCTGCATGACCTTAAACTATCTAGTCCTGCATGACTTTAAATTGTGCATCGTCCAGCATGACATTAAATTGTGTTTCAAGAACTACGTATGGATTGATTCCCATCTACATGAGATACGTAGGAATTCTCAGATGCCTCATCTTGAGCCCAACCCCAAACTCTTCTTCTCGACTATCCCCCCTGGGTATAGCTCTCTCGGAGGGTCCTTGCATGATGTAGGCTTCCTCAGCCCCACTCATACAAGGGTTATAATGGTCGCATCATGTGCCCACTCCTGTTCTTCTATCCTCCCACATCCTCACTGCAATACGTTAAACTACATGGCCTTCAAGAACTACATATGGATTGATTCCCATCCTCATGAGATACGTAGGAATGCCCAGACATTTCGTCCGTTGGCCTAGCCCAAACGCCAGAATATTCCCCCCGGGTCAAGATGTATGGAAAGGGTAAAATTTTTTCCCAATTCACATCTAGATAATCTCGATCCAGCTATACGTACCGCTCCCTAGAGACATTCTTCTATATTTAGAGATGGGTACAACTATACTTCACCCACTCCTTGACTGGGATTTCATCAACTTTCACACCCAAAGGGACCCCCAAAAATGGAATGGATATCACGCCTAAGGGCTCTCCTACTGTTAAGGGCCAACGCCCCCGAGGGTTTTGGACAAAAAATTGATACAAGTCCCACATTTCGAATATGGTCAGCAGTCGATACTTAATTGTTGCTCCCATTTCAAGTCACTATAGGGAATCTGTGTTTCAAACATGGTCAACAGTTGTCCTAGATCGTTAGGGCCACCCCAAGATGTCCCAAACATTGAGTGTAGTGGTTCATTCTACCCCATTGTATCTCTAAGCGATGAACTCCCTCCAGGAGGTGCCAACTATCAGGCCCCTTGGCCTTCTCGGGCCCCCAGACCAAGTTCTCTCTTATGGGATTGTGCGGTGTGGTATGGGATTATGTCCTCATTCACGTCGGGTTGCTCACCGTGCCGTACACATCCCCGGATGAGACACCTTACCCGGCCCTCATCTTCACTGCAAGATGTTAAACTGCAAGCTGGTCATGCCTCCATGATTGAGGCTCATCCTCAGGCCCCTTTGCCTTCTTGGGCCCCGACCCAAGTTCTTACCTGGAGTGTATGGTGTGATTCAAGATTCAAGAACTATGTGTGGCTTGATTCCCACCCCTATGGGATATGTAGGACCACCCGAATGTCTAGACTTCGGGTCCAGCCCCATCTTCTGGAAATCTCCATTTCACCTTGGCCCCTAGGCCTACCCTCTCCCTCCTGAGCACCCTCATAGACCCTTTTGGGCAGATTATCAATGTGCCTAAGGGTACTCTAGTTTAGTACCTGGAATGTCGGACTCTACTTGGACATGCTTCCACCCGCTTTTCAGGCTTTGTGTTCCCCTTCATTAAGGCTTCCATCACCTTTCACATCAGAAGGGACCCCCGAGTGGCATGGATGCTAGGCCTAAGGGCTCTCCTACCATTACGGGCCAACGTCCCCGAGGGTCACAGACAACAAAACGATACAAATCCTGTGTTGCGAATATGGTCAGCGGTCGATGCTCATTTGTTTTTCCCACTTCAGGTTAACGCGATATGGATACTGCATTTCCACCATAGTCAACAGTTATCCTCCATCTCCACGCCAACCCCATTAAGCCCAAAATGCCGGTTACATGATTCAAATCCTTCTGCACCTCATCATGTCTAAGTAGAACTTCTAAACTCTTGGTAATATTCCTCAGTGCGCATCTGTGCATTAGGAAGACCAAATCCGCGATGGGGGATTCATTCGAGGCTCCACACCGATTACCCTTTAGGAGGCATTCCAAGTATTGCCAAAGACATCTACCTCCCCTGTTTCCCACACTAAGTTTAACTCACGTGGGCTTAGGGATCGAGTTGAGGTTTGCACTTACTTAGAGGGTTTTCACTCCATCTACGGTCTGAGCTCTAAGACCATAAACTAATATCTCGTTCAGAACTATATGTGGCTTGATTCCCACACCTATGGGATATACAGGACCACCCAAACGCCTCGTTTTCAGGTCCATCTTAGTTGGGAGATAATTTCTCCTTCTCCTTTCCCTCTTACCCCTATTTGGGCCCCTTGGCCTGAGTTTACCCTATTGAAATTGCATACGGTGTGATATGGGATCATTTCCCCATTCATGTTGGGTATGTTTTATTGCACCATAAAAATTCCCCATCTAGCATTGTTTTTACTACATCTGCGCTGCATGACGTGAAAATGCATGTCTGGTCCTATCACATGACCCTAAACTGTGACATTATCCTCCTGTCCGCGCGACAAAAAATGGCATTGCATTATGATGTCCTCACTCAAGGGGACACCATGTTTGGTATTGGTCACACGCCATGCCATTTATCAATGTCTTCTACAGCTTTATTCTTGTGGTGATGCCAGGGCATACTACCCTAGGCCTATCACTTAACAAAAAAAACCACTCACCTTAAAGGAAAAACAATATTTATCAAATACCACTTCTTTTGGTGCGAGGGCCACACCCACACGACCCTTTTTCCCTAGCACTGGTACCTTACCATGCCACCTCAAGAACTACATGTATCTTGATCCCCATCCTCATTGGGTACGTAGGAACGCCTTTCCACTTTTCCTCGGGCCCAGATCAACTCTCATTTTCGGTCCCTTGACCTAAAACCTCTCCAAGGAACACGTGGTGGTCGGAACCCATGGTTCCCATTCACCTCGGGTTTTTTATAGTTACCCCACCACGTGCCTCTCGTGTTTCCTATTATCTATGTTCTGAGTTCTAAAACCCTAAACTAAGATCTCCCTATGGGCAGAGGCTTGACCCCCTCTATCTAATACATCTCGTTGTCGTTTTTAGATGCCTTAGACAAAGAGCCCGAAGTGTGGAATTTTCATGGGGACATTCCCCTCGTTCCATGTCCAAGCTTCGTGAGCTCGCTATTTGGATCCTCATCCTATTCCATATCCAAAAGGACCCTCGGGTGGCATGGATGCTAGGCCTAAGGGCTCTCCTATCGTTTTGGGCCAACGTCCCTAAGGATCTCGGACGACATTTGCGACAGGTCCCGTGTTTCGAACATGGTCAACGGTCGACCCTCATCTGTCTATCCCCATTCCAGGCTAATGTAATGTGGATGATGCATTTCCACCACGGTCAATAGTCATCCTTCATCGTCATGCCTCCATTATTGTGGTCCAGACTTTGAGCGTCATTATTCATGCATTTCCACTTCCTTGTGTTCAAGTGGAATTCTGACATACTTGGCTTTGTCTCTTCGCGCATCTAGGTGCGCTTCATGGATGGGTAAGCATCATTGGGATGGTATAAACTGAGCATCCCATCACCCTAACATGCCCCTTCCTGTGTTGGGAAATTCCCACCACCACTTCATGTTTCCCACATCGAGCACAACTCACGTGGGCTTAGTAGTTTTGGTAGGATGTGTACCGAAGCGGCCAGGCTTCTCATTGTCCTGCATGACGTTAAACTGTGCTCTCAGAACTACGTATAGCTTTATTCCCATCCTCATGGGGTACGTAGGAACACCTGACCACTTTGCTTCAGGCCCAGCCTAATTCTCACTCTTGGTCCCTCGACCTGAAGAGTTTCCTCTAGGGATACTTGGTGTAATTTGGACTCCAAGTCCTCATTCACATCGGTTTAATATCTACCACACCACATACTCCTTGGGGTCCTCCCTTTCACTCCACGTCCTGTCATATGACTTTAAACTAAAGGATTCCATATGTCCTCAATGCATGACACTAAAATGCGGTTCTACCTTGAACAAGTTCAGGATGCCCCATGTTAGTCATGGGATGCACCAGATTCCCTACTAGATAGGATTTCACCTGTCGGTGTTGGTCTTTGATTACACTGTGCTTCCAGAACTACATACGACTTGATTCCCATCCTCATGGGATACTTAGAGACACCTTGGTATTTCGCCCAGGGTCCAGCCACAGGAATCATAAAGTTATGTTCCTCCCCATCTTTGGCCCCCTAGCCTGACCCCTTGTGGGGAACCGTGTAACTACAACTTTGACCTGAACAAGTTCGGGATGCCCTCGTGCATGATACGACATTCAAATGATAAAAGAATGAAAGTATGTTCAAAGGGTTTGTAATCATTACAGTACCCGAGGGTCGACTCCCCCCATGGATGGATTGACCTCATCTAAGGAACGTTGCAGCTCTGCCACCCTCTGGCTGGTAGTATCTAGAAGATGCTACCGCTTGTTCACCTCCCTCTCCTCCTCGGCGGAGAGAGGGCGTAATTCGTTGGTCGTAATCTGGGCCCACTCCATGTCGGCCCAGATGGAGATCATCTCCCCAGAAGTTCGCCTCAGGCCCTCTTCAGCTTCTGCCAACTGGGCCTTCAGTCGTGATATCAGGTCCGATTGCGCATTGAGGGAGGTCAAGTGCTCATCCACCTAATTCTGCAGCCGCTCGACCTCGTCTTCAACCTTTTGGAGCCTCTTTATGTTCACCGCCTTCCTCTGCTTCCATCCACACCAAGGCCATGTTCATACTCCTGAATATTTTCCTCCATAAGATCTTGGATGAGCATGTGAGGACGTCGAGCGTCTACTCCCCCATAACACAGTTCGCGCAGTCGGGAGAAAAGTCTGTCCATCTCATCCAACCATAGTTCTTGGGGGTGTCACTGATGAAGCGCATGGTTATCTTCCACGATCAGCGACGGACTATTTTGTTGTCCTCCTCGTCAGAGGTCATCTCGTCCCAGTCGGCATGATTGGCAGGCTCGTATGCAGGTAATTTCCTCAGGAACTCCTCGGCCGGGTCCACATCTGGCATTGGACTAGGCATGGCAGGGCCTGGATTGTCTGGTTGATCCTCATCATCAGATCCCACCTCGATAATCTTAGGTGTGGTCCCACTGGTGTCCCCGCTAGTGATCGGGAGTGTTGTAGTTAGGTCAGGCCAGATGTCTACCTCTACGACCATTAGCATGCCCTAAGGAAATGCGCTACCAGAAGCCCTGACCAACTTCTCTACAGCAGCCCAGGCTAATTGAAGGATTGAACACACCAAAAAAGGGACACGAATGTCAGTTAATGTGTTCAGGGGATGGCAGTTGTGAATTCGGTAGAGAAAACTTATAGAGGTCAAATCCCTGGTCTCAGTCTTGGGATGATGTCGTCAGAACCCCAAGACGTGGCCCCCCGTATATAGTTGGCAGGTCTGGAGACTCTGGGGGAGCCGCCTCGACTGTCCCAGCCCCGCTAGACATAGAAGTTGATGCAGGCACTGGCGTGGATCCTGAAGGTCCCGCGTCGGCACCTGCTGAGGGGTAAGAATGAGGACTATTCACAAAGTCCTCTTGCGTAGTACAGATGCTGATAAAGAATCCAAAGTAACCTAAGGGTAGACTCTAAAGAAGGAACTTTGGATTTTACCTCAAGGGCCTCCGCGAAATCTTCAAGATCCGAGGAGCGGTCGTCGACTTCACCCTTCTCTGGTGGACTTTCTCTACCAGCCTCGTCTCCCCAGGAGGACTCGTCTGATTCGTCCGGCAAGGGGAAGCGCTCCCTCAGATCAGTGGCTGACAACTGCGGAGGAACCGTGCGACCCAACAACACCCTGACTCGGTCTTTCATCAGGTGCAGGTCAGCCTGAGAGTGGATGAAGTCTTCCAGCTCGGCTATGTATTACTCCTCCTCTACCCGGGATACTGCAAAATCGGACCTAATAGGGCCAATTCCCGGCAAGTCCATCCCGAGGCGGTTGAGGTGCTACCATAACTTGAATGGGTTAAGGAATTACCAGTTGACATCCCAGATGTCCCAGGCCTCCGGGAAGACAACATTTTCTGGCATGTCAATGTGGTGTAGCCGTTTCCCCAGGGCTTGAGTAGAGATCCTACGGAACCCTCTCGGTGGTCGCCCCTCTAGATGACTCTGATCTCCTGGCACCACCAGCTCCGCTGCGACTGCTGGATCTGCTACCACGGCTCCCCCCTCAACTAGTGCGGGTGTTGCCATTACATAAGACCTGACACTACGGGATTCCCTTGTCGCCTTCCGGCCTCGGCCCTGAGATCGAGGAATCTCACTCTCACCGATCAAGACGGTTGGCTGCTTCAGCATCTCCCCTAGACAGGCCACCTCCCAACTCTAGGCGTATTCTTTTATCAGCCCAAGGGCGGCGGTCGGTGGAGGCAACACATTCCGCATCTTCCCATCTTCCTGTGTGATCATGAGCCACATTTATCTCATTACACATGGGTGATCCTCGTAGCGCACCCCCCAAGTAGACCTGTGGGGTCATCCGCTGCAGGCACCGGAATTTCCTAGGGAACCAGTGTGGGGTGTACGGCTCACATAGGCGCTCGCGATCCACCCTGGCTACCAGGACTCCACCTCGAAAGGCCAGGAGGTAGGCTCGGTGCTCTTCCGTTCCCTGACCATCATCTGTGAAGGCCCCCTTTTGCAATGGGAATGGGTGGAAATTGAATTCCTCCACCCTTTACACCCGGTTTAGAACTGATGGTGCAGTTAGCTTGGTCGGAAATCTCCCCGCGACGTTCAAGATCGAGGGATGAAAGTTTGACCCCAGAGGTGAGATGGGGTTTGGATACTCGTAGATCCCCCTGATGTGCGCCGCCATCCACCCGTACAGGAGGTGGAACGGCCCGCATACCCTCTGTGGCCTTTTCCCCTCGCTGATGTGCCACAACATCTTATACAACTTGGAAAGCATCGGTATCCCCGAGTTGACCCGCCCTCCTGTCTCCAAAGTGGATGCCATGAAGAAAGTGCTTGTCCGCACTCCCATGTTTGTATCCCTCACCGGAAGGATCCAACCACAGATGAGGGCTGAGATGAATGCCGCCAGCCTAACTATTGGCCATTGTTCAGTGCTGACACTAAACCCCTAGGTCTTCCACTGGCTATCCTCCAGCAGCCGCCAGTATGAGTTCTCCTTACTCTGGGCACCCTTTGGGAAAGTTAGAGGCCTCGCCAGGAACTTCCTGTTTTCTAGTAAGTTCAAGAACTTCTTGAACCAGTTCTTGAAGTGGACATCCCTCACCGCCTACTTATCCTCCCCGGGCACGAGCTCCATCAATGCCATCTCCAGACGCAGCATCTTCTCCGGATCCTCCCACGCACCCATAGTTGGGAGGAATTCGTCATACATCACCCCAGTATAGAGAACACTGAGATCTAATGCATGTCCCATATGCTGATGTCGACCTCCCCGTGATGCAGGTGAAAGGTATTGGTCCCCAGTGACCACCGGCTCAAGAGCTCTGACATTAACTGCTTCGGCTGGTAGATATGGAATTGGGAAGCCCAAGCTGCCTCATATAGTCCCACTCTTCTCATTTCCATCCCGAACTCCTTGCATGAGGCGCCTACCTAGTAGGCCCAAGCCCAATCATCCATAAAGTTTCCACCTAGGCGCAGGTCCCATTCCTCGGACCACCCCTTCTTCGGGTTCCCCAGCGCCGCCTTAAGGATCGTTCGGTACAGGGTAGGGGATGTCTCTGGCTACAATGGATTCCCGTCGACGTTGTTTAGATGATTTTATAGGCATTCGGTGATGACAGGTGTGAAATCCTCTCGGGCATGACCATCGAGCGCCCTGAACCATCGGTGCTGACACGGAGTCCTCCGGAACTAGTAAGCTGGCTCATCCCTACCTGCTTTAGGGATGAAGACGTCATCCCTCAGCCTGAAGCCATATATAGGAAACCTCCTACACAGTGGATAGTTCTTATGGCTCTTTGACAGTAGCTCCACCAAAGAATTATGGTCCGAGTGACTCCGGACTAGCTCTCCTAGCCCCAGGCTGTTTGCCATTTCGTCCCTCCAGGTGGTTTTCGCAAGGACCTTTTGGGCAGCTCCTTGGTGGGCCATTTGGTCCTGGGACTTGGATGTTTTGTTGGCTGGTTCGTGAAGATCGTTGTGAAGTGAGTTCATGAAGGATGCTCATGAATACTGTTTGTGGGGGCGCTGACTCGGCGTTCGAAGCCGGATCGCGAAGTGAAAGCGCGGAGTCGAGGACTCGTTGTGCGCCGTAAAGACCCAATTTACAGAGATCACTCGTGGAGTACGCAGAGCTTTGTGAATTGAGAGCACAAGAAGACAAGATCGCAGAGAAGGGAAAGGACAAGAGAGATGGAAGGCCCCCATGTTTATAGGTGATAGCCTCCGGAGCTTCACGGTGCATCCAGTCCGTGCGGAGCTTCATGGTGCATCCGGCCCGCGTGACCCCTTCCCACCTCGTGAGCCCTCTTCGCGAGTCAGCACCGCGAATGGGTGAGGATTTTTGTGATTTCCCTCAGACTTTGAACCTTGATCCCTCTATGGATTCAAGTCTGAGGGGGGGCATTTGTTGGTGCCAAAAATTTGGAACGAAGAGAAGGCCGCAAGATGTCCCCACAGACTACATCATGAAGCCCCTTCGCGGAGCTCCCCAGCACCAAGGCGGCCGCGAAGCAAAGAATGCGGGAGGCTCTACGAACAGATTTGACATTCGCGAACCCACCGTGAAGCAAAGAAGGCGGGAGGATCCTCCAACGGATTTGATGTTCGTGAACCTGCCGTGAAGTAAAGAAGGCGGGAGGATCCGTGAACAGATTTGACGTTCGCGAACCCGCCACGAAGCAAAGAGGGTGGGATGCCCCGAGAACGCATTTGACATTTGCGATCCCCCCGCAAAGCCCCCAAGCCCCTCTTCGCGTCTCTTGAGCCCCACTCCACGGCGCCTCTTGCCTATAAATATTGGGCTCCCTCTGAGCTCTCCAGATGAACAATCTGACCTTTCGGCTTCTTATCTCCAGAATCAGGAAGCACTCTTCCGCTCCGTGAAACATGAGATGAACAAGGTACTTTTACTTCGTGAAGTGTCTCCCTATTGTATCGTTTTGATCCCCTCTTCCGAGAGGGATGCCTTTCACGAAGCATAAGGGCTTTCGTGAAGGAAGGGGATCCCCAAGGGGACCCGGGTCATCGCAGAGTGTTTATGATTCACGAAACACCCTTCATGTACACTTGATCCATTTGCTAAGGTAGGATCATTGTACTTCACGAAGCACATTGCTTCCCGACATCTTGCTTCGCGAGGCACCTTTGCTCCGCGAGACTGTGCTCCACGAATGCCCTTCCACTTCGCGAAGCACCTCCCATTTTCACCTCTACCCCATTCTATGGCTAAGGAACCTCACTTCGTGAAGCACACCCCTTCGCAAGTGCCCTCCGCCACGTGAAGCAACAGAGCTCCACAAAGCCCCTACCTATGGACCCCTCTGCTTGGAAAATCCGTTTCTCATGCGACCCTCCAGGTTTACACGATGTGACTTCAAAGTCCCCTGGATGATACCACCCATAGAGTTGTTGTGCCTAATGCTCCTTCGTATAGGAATGCTAATGGCTATTTCTTCTTCACATAGCCACGCTAATGTGGACCCCTCGATGGTTCACTCCACGACACCCCCTCATTACGGCGTTGCTGATGCCTTCCCTCCCACAAGGAATAGAGGGTACTGGTTATGTAAGTCTTAGGGGTGCAGAGTGAACCCACCTTGTCCGAGCTACAGGACGTTAAACTGCCAAGCACCTTTATCCTCAACACAGGATGTTAAACTGTGACCTGACCCTATGCCTCACACGCAGGGTCCCCCCGCCTTGGGAATTCTCCACAGGGGATGATATCCTCCTTCTTAGATTTGATTTTGTCCGCGGGGAAGGGAAGCCATCTTGGTGTAAGCCCCTATCTTTTCTTGCAGGAGGCAGCTCCCCTGCCCCTCCTCACTTCCTCGGTGTCAAGGCCAGTAGAGGGCGTGATAGGGAACGGGGATCCTCCTTTCTTTGTTCCCAAATCCCTCTCCTGCTACGCTTTGTCACCCTCTCGGGCCTCCATCCTGGAGTAAGCCCCGACTCTCTCATGCCTCCATCTCGGAGTAAGTCTCAATCTCTCTCTCCCTAGGCTGCTCCACCTATAATCCCCACTCCACATCCCATGGACGCACCTTTCGCGGCGTTATATTCAGGTCTATGCCGCCTCTTGTTTCTCACACCGAGCATGACTCGCGCGGGCTTAGAGTAAGCATCGACCATGATAACACCCACATCCTGCATGACGTTAAACTGCACACCCGAACTAAGAGGACTTTGATCCATGTCAAGGCATGGTACATAGGAAGCCTCCACGAGGTTCAAGACCAAAAACCATTAGCCCCGACCATCTCCGTGTAGGTGCGCCAATCCCTACCAACACCTTGGGCAGCCTAGAGTGTAAGCCCCACACCAACCTGAAGTACGTGGTCTTTGATCCATGTCAAGGCATGGTATGTAGGAAGCCTCATGAGGTTCAAGCCCATCACCCATCGGACCCCCGGTCCATCTTCACGTTGGTTCGCCGACACACCTCATCCTGAACTACGAGGACTTTGATCCATGTCAAGGCATGGTACGTAGGAAGCCTCACAAGGTTCAAGTCCATCACCCATCGGACCCCCGATCCATCTTCACATCGGTTCACTGACACACGTGCCACCTGAACTACGGGGACTTTGATCCATGTCAAGGCATGGTACGTAGGAATCCTCATGAGGTTCAAGCCCATCACCCATCGGACCCCCGGTCCATATTCACGTCGATTCGCTGACACCCCCCACCCGAACTATGAGGAATTTGATCCATATCAAGGAATGGTACGTAGGAAGCCACACGAGGTTTAATCCCATCACCTATTGGACCCCTGGTCCATCTTCACGTCGCTTCGCTGACATGCCCCATCCCAAACTATAAGGACTTTGATCCATGTCAAGGCATGGTATGTAGGAATCCTCCCTGAGATTCAATCCCACCACCCGGTCATTCTGACCTCCTTCACGTCGGTTCACCACACCCATCCTGAACTACGATGACTTTGATCCATGTCAAGGCATGGTACGTAGGAAGCCTCCCTGAGGTTCAAGCCCACCACCCGGTCGTTCCGACCTCCTTCACGTCGGTTCACCACACCCATCCCGAACTATGAGGACTTTGATCCATACCAAGGCAGGGTACGTAGGAATCCTCCCTGAGGTTCAATCCCCAAACACCCTAGTCCGCCTCAGAGTGTAAGCCCCGCACCATTTGAACTACATGGTCTTTGATCCTTGCTAAGGTAGGGTACATAGGAATCCTCATGTGGTTCAAGTCCACCACCCATTGGTCGCTCTGACCCCCCCCCCCCCCCTTTACATTGGTTCGCCCCCATCCCGCATGACGTTAAATTGTATTCACCATCTGAACTACATGGTCTTTGATCCATGTCAAGGCATGATACATATGAAGCCTCCCTGAGGTTCAATCCCACCACCACCCAATCATTCTGACCTCCTTCACGTCGGTTCACCAAACACCACCATCCTAAACTGCATGGTCTTTGATCCATGTCAAGGCATGGTACGTAGGAAGCCTCACGAGGTTCAAACCCATCACCCATCGGACCCCCGGTCCATCTTCACGTTGGTTCGTCGACATGCCACCATCTGAACTATGTGTTCTTTGATCCTTGTCAAGGCATGGTACGTAGGAAGCCTCCCTGAGGTTCAAGCCCACCACCACCCGGTTGTTTTGACCCCCTTCATGTCAGTTCACCAAACACCACCATCCAGAACTACGTGGTATTTGATCCATGTCAAGGCATGGTACGTAGGAAGCCTCACGAGGCTCAAGCCCATCACCCATCGGACCCCCAGTCCATCTTCACATCGGTTTGCCGACACGCCACCATCTGAACTACGTGGTCTTTGATCCATGTCAAGGCATGGTACGTAGGAAGCCTCCTTGTGGTTCAAGCCCACCACCACCCGGTCGTTCCAACCTTCTTCACATCGGTTCATCAAACACCACCACCCGAACTATGAGGACTTTGATCCATGTCAAGGCATGGTACGTAGGAAACCTCACGAGATTCAAGCTCATCACCCATCGGACCCCTAGTCCATCTTCACGTCGGTTCATCGACACCACCCATACTGAACTATGTGGCCTTTGATCCATGTCAAGGCATGGTACGTAGGAAGCCTCATGAGGTTCAAGCCCACCACCACCTGGTCGTTCCGACCCCCTTCACGTTGGTTCATCCCCATCCCGCATGACATTAAACTGTACACCCAAACTACGAGGACTTTGATCCATGTCAAGACATGGTACGTAGGAATCCTCGCGAGGTTCAATACCACCACTCGGTAAGCCGTTGCAACCTCCTTAAGCACTAAGCCATTGTCAACCTCATTTGATGGTAAACCATCACCAGATGAACTACACAGACTTTGATTCCCTGCCACGGGGATATGTAGGAGGTCTCTTCGAGGCTCAAGCCCAAAACCATCGTCCATCCTGATTCTTACCCGGGTCGCCACATCCCGATGAGATCATTCCACCTCATTCCCTCCCACAGCATTTGGGAAGCCGCCCACATTTTGGCCCTAATATCAGTGTTCCCTCAAAGGGGGTTCCCCAATCTGATCCACTCTAATCAGTTTTTTGATCAATCTGATTCATCTCCGCTGGACGTTAAACTTGCACCATACCCTGTGTTAAACATGGGATGCTGAGGAAAACCTCAGGTACATGCCTACGGCATATGATTCTCCGCATTTGATGTGGGATTCCTCAGGGTTTCTCACCCTCAAGAAGCCCTATAATAAGGGATAGAAGAGAGACACACCAATCCCCAGTGTCCAGACACACCAGTGATGCCCAGCATGACTACTCCCCTGACCGAAGGTTGCTGCCCCGACTGGACCCCTTGGAATGTCCTAACAGAAGTAGCGTAATTAATTGGTGTCCATGAAAATATGGTTCCGGGAAGAGTTTCACGAACAATGTATTAAATCTATGAGGGAGACCTGGACTAGGTGACAAGTTCTGAGGAGGAATCCACAGAAGGAAGAACCAACATCTCATCATCCTGTTTCGACCAAGGAGCAAAGTTCCTTGAACAAGGAGAGAATTTCACCCACCTTTGGAAAGTGGTAATGCGGGGTAAAAAAATCTGCGCCTGTCGCACTCAAGCAGATGGACACGAGCACCCTGTCAAAAGCGTCGGAAAAATATAATAAAATAAATATTATTATTGTAAAGACCATTAAATTTCAAGAAATTTTTTTTCTTAATTTATAGGGGATTTTATGAGTACGCAGTTTCTGACGGCACATGATTCTGAGGCCCGGTGTGCCCGGAATCAATTTCCGAATTTTAGCTCAGGTACGTTCAGTGAACAAATGAGCGAGTTTTTCTATCTTTTAAACCGGTGCTCGGAATCGAAATCCGAGGGCACCGATGAAACCGTAGTGGTAGTATTTGCTTAAGAGGACCTTTCCCGGAGGTGCATTTTCTCGGGAGGAGTTGTTAAAATTTGAGGATTAAATGTGAAGAAAATAAAATGGTTGTACAATTTTATTTTCTATATCCAAGTGGTTATATCCTAAGTGTGGGAGTTGGGGTGGGACCCACTAGCTCCTAACTACTCTTTCTAGGATATTTGTGAGGTGGGGCCCACATGATCCCCACCCCTTAAAATTCCTCTAACCCCTCTTAAATTTGGAAACCCCCCCCCCCACCCATTAAATTGTAACTCACCTTCTCTCCCTCTTTATTGCATCACAACTCTCACATTAAATTAACTGATTAAACCTATTCAATTAATTTAACTAAGAGTTTGAATTTTGAAGTTTTGAAATGCTTTCATGGGTAAATAAAATAAGGCAAAGTCTGATTTTATTTTGGTTGGCTTTTGTTGTGCTAAGAAAAGGGCAGAGAGCTCTTGAGTTTTTTTTTGAAGAACTTCATCCTCAACGAAGAACGACAACACTTCGTCAAGGATCATCGACTCGGTGACCCAGTTTCTTCTGTCCTCTTCTTCCTCCACAACAAAGGAGGAGGCACTGATGCGGAAACTTGAAAACTACATCATGCCATACAATCTTCTCACCGCGAAAAAGGAAGGGAGACGTCGCTTCCTCCTCGGACGCTCTCCGTCGACGTCTACGGAACCTCACCCTGTGACGCCGTTTTTCGCGATGCTCATTGTTCGACAACTTGTATTGAGGTAGGGGTTATTTACGATCATGATTAATTTAACGTTCTTCGTTAATTAAATTGGACACTTGATATCGACATAACAGGAGGAAATCGGACCGCACAAACACAGCCGATCCTCCTCCCCTTTTCATTTGTTGATCCTCATTGAACTTGCGGTGAAGGCGGCATGGTGTCGTTGCACCGCGCGGGAACAAAAAGGACCACGGTCGGGGCGGGCCGCAGCGGAGGGTCGCGGTGCTGTCGCGCCACACCGGTCGAACAGGAGTCGCGGCCTAAGGCCATGGTGGTTTTAGAGGAGCGGTCGGTAGAGCCGGTCGTCGGCGCCACCTGGAGGCGGGACCCCCTCGGGTCCCGCGGTTACACAAGGCCGACCTTAATGGCTGGACGTTACAGAAAAGTTGGGGGTTGAAACCCTCGGCTAGCACAAAGGGCGGCGCCCCCCTTTGCGCCCCGCTCGGCAAGCACCAAGCCACCCACGCTGGACCGGACCGCCCGCGCCGGGCCTGGCCGCCCGCGCCGGGCTGGGCCGCCCGCGCTGGGCCGGACTGCCCGTACTGGGTCGGGCCGCCCATGCTGGGTCGGGCCGCCTACACTGAGTCGGACCATGCCAGCCGGGTCAGGCCACGCCCGAACGGGCTGGACCCGGGTCGGGTCGACTCGGCTCGGGCCGACCCAGGGGGTATTGGGCCGGGTCGGACTGGGCCCAAACCCCCTAATTTCGGACAGATCTGTTCAAACGCCCATAACTTGGGCTACCGATCTCCAATAAACGCACCGTTAGTTTTTTTGGGATCCTTGGATCGAGACGGTCATTTCAGTATATTACACTCAAGGTTTAAGAGAACTTTGGGTATGGCCGGGTTGGTTCGAACCCGAAACCAACCGGGCCCTTTGAGCGGAAACGCTTATAACTTAACGACCGGACGTCCAAATGATGTTCCGTCAGTTACGTTGAGATCATCTTAGTGAGACTGTTCTTTTGGATTACCCCTCTCAATGTTTGGACACAGCTGGAGTATGGTCGGGTTGGTTTTAGCTTAAAAATCAACCGGGCCCCTGGGATGGAAAAGCCGATATCTCTCAGACCGGGCGTCTGATTGACGCACCGTCTGTCGCGTTGAGTTCCTATTGAAAAGATGGAAATTTGTGATACATCAAATCTGGGATTTGTGATAGTTGATGTATTTACCCCCTTGTCTCGTGGAGCGGACCCTCTCGGAATTGAGCGTGCTGTGTGGGAGAACCCTAGAGCTGGTTGTGACTGCGACGATGATGACTGCACTTGGATCCTCCGTGGGTTCGGCAGCGACGACGACCGTACTAGAATCCTCTGTGGGTTCGACGGCGATGACTACTGTTCTTGTATCCTATGTGGGTCTGGCAGTATTTGACTCTATACTTGTATCCTATGTGGGTCCGGCAGAGTAGCTGGTCTTGTATCCTTTGTGGGTCCGACAGCTTAGCTGGTCTTGTATCCTATGTGGGTCCGACAGCTTAGATGAATCAGTGGCTACATCTGATCATCTCTATCACCTTTTGAAGAGTATACCTATGTGAGCTGAGTCTTGATTCTCAACCAATATCATCGATGTGATTGACTTGCTTTCCTGTGTGGACTGGGTTGTGTTTTTCCTGTGTGGATTGGGTTGTGCTTGGGCTCGAGAGTTGGAGTCGTTTTGTAACTAATGGCTTAGGAATATGTATGGGTATATAACTAAGTATAGTTGTTTGATACTTCGTGATTGTATCTTTCCTTTGTGGTTTATCCTTTGTGGATTCTGAGAGACCTTCGGGGGTCTTGGGGTCCCTACTGAGTATCGTATACTCACCCCTGCACGGGCTATGCCCGCACTACGTTGTGTTGGATGCAGATGACAGATAGCACTGATCGAGGTGGTGGATTTTGGAGTTGGACGGTACCCAGAGGTGGACTACTTGGTGGGATGTGTACGGAGCGGACGGCCGGACCCGAGGAGATGAGGAGGCTATCTGTACCCACCCTTCAGGTGGGACTTCCGGAGGACGACTCGGTGTTGCTGTTTACTTACTGCCATTGTACTTTCCCTTTAATTTGTACTGTACTTTCAGTTGGGTTTGTATACTGGCTTATTTACTTTCCATCACCTACTTTTGTGCTCACTTTACTTAGTGTTTACTTCAGCTTGTGTACTCTGTGGTGTTTGTTTTCATATATAAAGGCAATGCCTTCCCTTTTATCGGTATTTACGCCTTTGGTGCTAGTCTCCATCCCATGTCCTATGGAAGGCGGGCTTGGGGTAGTCACGGCACGGGCCCTGAGGACGGGTCGTGAAAAATTGGTATCAGAGGAGTCAGTTCTACCACAGAACTTAGGAATCTGATAATTTCTTCTCTATGGAGAAATAGTGTTAAGAGTATTGAGTGTGGTTTTTAGTCCAGGGAGTCCAGTGTTGGTGTGGAGGCCGACGTATCCATACACCAGGACCCCGACTTCTGATTTCCGACCCAGTGCACGAAAACACTGATTGCATGTGTGTTTACTTTCAAAAGTTTTCTTTGTGATTACTTTGTGTCAGATCACTAGGTATACTGTATTGACCGTGGCGCACC
Organism: Viscum album; assembly: GCA_963277665.1. Lineage (NCBI taxonomy): Eukaryota > Viridiplantae > Streptophyta > Magnoliopsida > Santalales > Viscaceae > Viscum > Viscum album. Next base: position 1,524,000,205 of record OY728153.1, read on the forward strand.
TGTTTCTTTTCAAGATGGCCCCACGACTATAGCCATATAGGGTTCTGAGCTTTGTCTGAGATGGCAGCCCACCGAGTGACGAGGCCTCAGTGCATGGCCCCATTACAGAGGAGGCACTGGCGGTACCTCTACCCACCGAGCCACTGATGCCACCAGCCCCAGCAGCTGAGAGTGTACGTCGCCTGAGTGCACTGCACGAGTTTCAGCGTCAAAGACCACCCAGGTTCCGTGGGGAGATGGACCCTCATGCAGCTGAGGATTGGCTGGAGGCTGTTGTTTGAGTTTTCAGGTTGGTAGGGACACCAGCAGACCTCATGGTGATCCTTGTCGTGAGTCTCCTGCACGCAGCAGTAGGTAGATGGTGGATCCTGATGCTTCAGGTGCACGATGAGGCATCTCTACTTTGGACGGACTTCAAGAGACTCTTCCGCTCGGAGTTCGTTCCATCCACCCTCTATGCAGTGCGCATCCAGGAGTTACTACAACTACGGCAGGGTAGTATGTCAGTAGCCCAGTACTCGGAGAGATTTTCTGACCTCTCGCACTACTCCACGGACATGCTATGGGACCCATTCTTCTGGGCCTGGACCTTTGAGCAGGGGCTGAGGAATGAGATCAGAGCTTCGACGATTCCACTCAGCAACCCGACGCAGGTGGGGGTGCTGGAGTGTAACAGCCCGAGATTTTATGAAAAATATTCTTTTTAATTTTATTAATGCCTTGTGTTGTACGCTACACCAAAAGGAGCTTGCACAACACACATCCTTGACTTGCTTTTCACGCAATCGCGACCTTCCTCGATAGCGTGTGTAGTACGCAATACTGAGTTTCACTAAACAACGATATGCTATTAAAATATTATTATAACTAGCCGTTATGAATAGTAATAACCACGTTTTAAAATTTTAGAAATTTTAGCTCTCAAAATGGACTTCATTTTTGGATTTGTAGTATCGAATTTAGCCTAAGGTGAAATTTTGGTACTTTTCGGATAACTTTCATATTTTGATGAATAGTGAAAATTACTAAATTTTAATTAAAAACAACTTTTTTAATCGAAATAATTAATAGTGATAAATTATTAATTTGAGTGGTTTTAAAGTATATTTAGAATATATTTTTTACAATTCAAAACAATGTTTTTCATTGGATGTAATTTCACATTTACACCAGACATAAACAAGTGTTAATATTTTGATAGTTATTATCTCTTAAAAACACGCTATTTGTTGTGACAGCGGAAATTAATTATAAAATTAATTAATGAAACTTATATGTTGGGAATTTTTTAAAATAGAAATCATTTTTGAATTCGTAATATCAATTATAGCTTAGGGTGAAATTTTGGCATTTTTCTGAAAAACTTCAATTTTTGATGAATAGTGAAACTACTAAGTGGAAGTTAAAAAAATTATTTTTTTCATAAATCTTAATTTTACCGCTTCTGTGAATGGAATTTCAAAAATCCGAGAGACACGGTTGATGTCAGTAAGTAAAATGTGGTTCAATGAGATGAAAATATTTTTTGGTGAATAGTAACTTTTTACTTTTTTTTACCACGGTTAAAAGTAAATAGGGTAATTAAGGGTAAAAATGATATTAATATCACCCTAACACATGTCCTAATCCTATTGGACAAGTGTATCTCGACCAAAAACAACCTTATTAACAAAATATGACCATTTAGGCCCACTTGGGTTAGATTAGGACATTTATTATTAATTTATTTAAAGAAGGGTTAAAATAGTTAAAATCAAAGTTTAATAAGTAAATCATTTTTAATATGGGGTTATATATAAGATAAATTCGACTATAAATATTCATTAGAAATATAAAAAGATTTCCTAAATAATGGTATTTTATTTAAAAAATTTAGACATTAAATAATTTAATTTATTTATGACACAATTATGATGCAGTAATTATCTTATTTATGAAATATTGACATAATTGATGTTATAAACACCAAAATAAATGTAATTTGAGACTTTTTATGAATTACAATAATTTTCTAGGTTACTATGATATATTAGTGTTGATTTAATCAACTTGGTTCGAACATATAATTCTGTTATGACTTTCACAAAAATCATATATCAAATAGTGTCAAAATTGACACAAAATAGTTTTTAAATCAAATATTATATTATTAATTGTTATTTTATTCCTAAAAATCTAAGGTTCGGCCAAATGACTTAGATAAGGATATATATATTAATAATAAATAATTTGGGGTTCGTTTGACATGTTATAGTAAGTGTATTAACCATATAGTGTAAGAAAACAAAAAGACACGGTAAAAGTTAAATTATTTAACTTAGAGTTAAATCTAATTGATAAGGTTAAAATAATAACCTAAACTTATCTAAATCCTATTGGTTGATAGTATTTCGACCCATCCCCACTTTAACTTATAAATAAGACCCTTTGCAACCATTATAAACTGATTTTGACTTCAATATAAAATAATATTTTGAGATATTCCTAAGGTGCCCCTCTCCTCCCTTATAAAAGGGGACCTCCTCCCCCTCCTCCTCACACCAATTTGAGCACTCAATCTCGGACAAACCCTGCCATTTTCTCCTCTCCACTTCCCTAGAATAATCCTAGAGGTCCTGGTCTTCTTCAAAGACCAATTTTAGTTCCCTAAGTGGAGGATTCAAAGAGGCGTTCCAAAGAAGAGGTAATATCCATTACCGATCTTTTCAATTTCTTTCTTCTTCAACTTCTTATTATTTAGTTGTTTCATGATAAAGTAATAACATCAGTATTACTTACATACTGATATGTTATTATAAATATGAAACAAGCATAATTCACCTTCTATCCATCCTAAGGAAAAATGAAATCACCGCGCGTGCGTACGTACGGAATACCGTCTCCACGCCGTGGTGTAATCTATTTTCCACCATCACCTTACAAGGATGGGTATAATGGTGTAATGAGTAACTATTTATGATTATTATAAAGTAATATTGATACAGAAATAATATATATATACTCCAATACAATTCCACGATCATAGGAACGATATCATCACTCGTGCGTACGTACGGAATACCGTCTCCACGATGTGATGCGACTCGTTCTACATGATCATCATTACATAGTAATTATATAAATTAATTGAATGAATAAATATGATATATGTTACACTAATACAATTCTGTATATAAGGTATCTATAACCTTAAAAGAAGAATAAGAATTTATTCGGCAAAACACGCATAAGAACAAAAGGCAATAAAGACCCGAGTAACAAGTAACAATGAAATATTACTAATAAGAAACTAAAAATATGACCATATATGATATCATATCAATATGTATGATTATGGAATAAGTCAATAACATTATATAAACCATTATACAGGAGCTTCGGACACGTACAAATCAAATCAGACCTAAGGTAAGGGAAATATCACAATCTCATTTTTATCCGAGATTGTTTATTCGTAAGTATTTATTGGGGTGTATTTTATCATCCACATCCATGTTCCCTCAATATGTAATATTGTTTCCATCCACTTACAATATTTTAAATCCAATTTTACCCTTTGGTGAGTTTTTAGTAAAGAATGTGAAAGGAATCTTTTGTCGTTTTTTCGTACGAGGTACTTTTTGACTTTTCCGACAAAAGTACGAAGAATGTTTTTTTTAACTTATACGGCATGAATGGATTCTTAAAACATTATTTCCAAGAAGCTTCCTTTACAAGTATTCAAGTTTATTTTTAATCAACTTCTTTTAGTTTAAAATTGTATGACATGTTAAGAAAGGAAAAGTGTTTTTGAAGTAGAAAGGATATTTTCCTCAAGAATGGAGTTCAAGTATTTTATCAAAATTATTTTCCATCTAAGATAATAAAAGGGTTCTGTTTTTATCCCTATTATTACATGGATTTGATTTTTTTGTGATGGAAATATTTTTATGAATTCTTTTATCTTATATGAATTGTTTTATGATGTCATGTTGTTTAAGAATCCCATTTTTATTACATGGGTTACGCTATGATGTATGGTTTATGATTATGTGGCACACATAAGAAAGGATTCATTATAAGATGGGTGGGACCTATATCTCCCTCCAATGCATTGGGTAAATATTTATATCTCATGAGATAGACATGGCTGGAATGAAAGGTTATTTCGGTTCAGTGATACAGGACTAAAACGAGGAGTGAACTCAGTTCAGAAAGGGACTTTGTCCACTAAGATAGTCTTGACAATGAGTCATGACTAACAAGAAATGATTTTCCATGATTATGTGTGCATGCCACAAAGTTTCAAGTTTCATGTTATGATTATGGGGATCTCATTTTCACTTCTATGATTTATTCCATGTTAAGATATTATGATCTCTTTTGCAGGTTAAGATTTCCAAAAGCTATGTTCTTATGTATATGATGTGATTGATATTTCTTTTGTTTACCCTTACTGAGCATTTGAGCTCACCCTTTTATGTTTTCTTTTCCCCAGGATATAAAGAAAGGTTTTAGGTATAATAAAAAGGAAGATCTTTATGGGAGATTTTGAAGATCTTTCACCAGGATTAGAGGATTATATTCCGAGTTTCCAAAGACACTAAACTATTACGGTCCTTGTGTGTGTGTTTTTGTTATGTACTAAGTATTCCGCAAATGTAATGTAATGTCAATGTACGTCAAGATTCGGGTCTCTACAGTTGGTATCAGAGGAAAGGTTTAGTCAACCTTTGGAAACTAGGATGCGAAAACGTTAGTGAGATCCCTAGAGATATTTCTAAGGTATGTATAGGGATGTCTCTAAGGTTAAGTATACATATAGGTTATAGTACTAGAATTACGCTAACGATCATAGAATTAAACCTAAGATGTTAGATATTGAAGGTACTCCCCCTTTATTATGTTGTTTTCCCTAGCATGATTTTTGCCTCTCACACTATTCTTTTTGGGTTTTAGATGATGGCTGGAACCCGAAGGAAACGTGTTGATCAATGCAATGGACAATGTAATTATTTTCCTCCTGAACAAACAAATTTTATGGGATATGGAGTGCAAAATATTATTGCTATACTTACACAAGCTATGAATCATTCTGGACTTCCAAATGAGCAGAGAAGGGAACAATATTCTATTGAGTCCTTCATGAGGCAACGTCCACCTTCTTTCAGTGGGTCTTCTGATCTACTTGTTGCTGAACAATGGATCAGTACTACTGAAAAGATATTTTCAGTTCTTCAATGTTCTGAACATGATAAAGTCATCTTAGCAGTATATCGTTTGGAAGGTGAAGCTGATCAATGGTGGAATCTTATCAAGAATACGAGGCCAAGAGATGAAATTGAGTACATGGAATGGGATGAGTTTAAGAACTTGTTTTTCAGTAAGTACTTCCCTCGTATTCTTCGAACAAAGATGGAAAAGGAGTTTCTTGAGCTGAAGCAGAAGGATGATAAATCTGTTGGTATATACGAAGCAAATTTTACAAGACTTGCAAGGTATGCATCGGCATTATCATCCAACCTGAAAGTAAAGTTGATCGATTTTTCAGTGGCTTAAAACCAAGTCTTCGAAGGGAATTAGCTATAAGAGACTTCAGTAGCTATGAAGAAATTGTGCGTTGTGCTATCAAGGTAGAAATGGAAGTTGGTGTTACATATCCATCTCATGGTTTTGACAAGAAAGGAAAGATGGAGTTCAAGGAGAAATCTCAGAATAATGGTGAAAAGAAGATGAATGTTTCCTTATGCAAAAAGTGTGGAAAGAAGCATGGTGGAGATTGTCTTAAAGGGACTAGAAAATGTTTTAAGTGTGGAAAAGAAGGTCATCAAGAAGCTGAGTGTCGAAGTAATGGAAAAAGGGTTTCTAATGATGTGAATAAAGCAAACACTGCAGAGAATGCACCACCAACACTTCAATGCTTCAAGTGCAAGGAAATGGGGCATTATGCTAATAAATGCCCTAATCCAAGGGTTAGTGATGATCAATATGAGCAACCACTTAAGGCAAAGGACAAAGGGAAGTCACATGCGATCACTGTTGGTGATGTTGAATATTACAACGATGTGGTGGAATGATTAAGTGTTTATGTAATGGGATTCCAAAATAATATTGTATCATGGAGTATTGGAATATTTATGTATTGGTCTAATGTGGTATTCAAAGTGATTGAGATATTTTTGGAAATAAGATGATATGCGCATAATGAAGGGAAAATGAGAAAATGAAATGTTTAACAGTATTCATGAGCTCATGATTGATATAAGGACTAAGTGATATCATGGTTTGAGTATATAGAATTTTGAGGATTTTGGTATGTGGAAAGTGTTAAATTTTAACTGCATTCATGTTTTCACTAAGGTATTCAAGATAATACATGATTAAGGACTTTGAATGTTTGGAATGTGACCAACAAAACATATCTTATGATATATGGGGATCGACGATGGTGTTAAATCTCTGGTAATCGTTTTCACTATGTTATGAGAGTGGACTGCAGTATTATGGATAAGCCTAAAGATTGGAATGGATTATGTTGGATATAAGTTAGTATTGTTTAAGGATAGAAGTTTTTTCGATATTATTGATGGGATGTTATAGTAATATAGTTTTAGAAAAAGGACAACCTGCAGGACGGGCGACAGCCCATCGCGTCGGACAAGGCTGTGGAAATCGAACCCACAACCGAAGTGCGACTGGCTTTTATCGCCTACCACTGGCCTACAGGAAGTCCCTGTTTAGTAGAAACTAGTTTTATTATATTAATCTGTATGATATATGATGTATAAGTCCATTTTAGGAACCATATATGATTAATCTCACTATAGATAGACTTATGTATATAATTTTTGCTAACCTTTTGTTTGAGACAGATGGAATGACCCGTCATTCTATCACATGATCTGCTAACACTTCACGAATAACAAATTCAACTTCATTTATTTAAGAGATGAAGTGGAAATTGTTCAAGGCACGAACAACAGTGATATTGTACCAAAATAAAGTAAGTATTTATTCTAATTCAAATTTTCAACTTTAGGGAAATGATCTTGAAAACCAAAAATGTTGTCCTAGTGATCTTATACCTGATGAATCATATGGTACCTTAGATCGTCACAAATTTATGGATTTGTGATTACTATCTTTTCCATAGCCATGTTCTCTACCACTCTCCATCAGAACATGATGGTTAGATTTCTCTTCCATATCCATATTTTCACCTATGTGGAAACCCAGTGATTAGTTTATTTGGGTAATCGTTACATTTCATACTTTAGTTTTTAAAGCCAAGTTTTGGTATTCCTTTTTACGATGTGGATTTCTATTAAAGAAACTTTCGAATAGTAAACCATTTATAACCCTGACGAATTTCGAGGGCGAAATTCATTTTAAGGGGGGTAGAATGTAACAGCCCGAGATTTTATGAAAAATATTCTTTTTAATTTTATTAATGCCTTGTGTTGTACGCTACACCAAAATGAGCTTGCACAACACACATCCTTGACTTTCCTTGCACGCAATCGCGACCTTCCTCGATAGCGTGTGTAGTACGCAATACCGAGTTTCACTAAACAACGATATGCTATTAAAATATTATTATAACTAGCCGTTATGAATAGTAATAACCACGTTTTAAAATTTTAGAAATTTTAGCTCTCAAAATGGACTTCATTTTTGGATTTGTAGTATCGAATTTAGCCTAAGGTGAAATTTTGGTACTTTTGGGATAACTTTCATATTCTGATGAATAGTGAAAATTACTAAATTTTAATTAAAAACAACTTTTTTAATCGAAATAATTAATAGTGATAAATTATTAATTTGAGTGGTTTTAAAGTATATTTAGAATATATTTTTATAATTCAATACAATGTTTGTCATTGGATGTAATTTCACATTTACACCAGACATAAACAAGTGTTAATATTTTGATAGTTATTATCTCTTAAAAACACGCTATTTGTTGTGACAGCGGAAATTAATTATAAAATTAATTAATGAAACTTATATGTTGGAAATTTTGTAAAATATAAATCATTTTTGAATTCGGAATATCAATTATAGCTTAGGGTGAAATTTTGGAATTTTTTTGAAAAACTTCAATTTTTGATGAATAGTGAAACTACTAAGTGGAAGTTAAAAAAATTATTTTTTTCATAAATCTTAATTTTACCGCTTCTGTGAATGGAATTTCAAAAATCCGAGAGACACGGTTGATGTCAGTAAGTAAAATGTGGTTCAATGAGATGAAAATATTTTTTGGTGAATAGTAACTTTTTACTTTTTTTTACCACGGTTAAAAGTAAATAGGGTAATTAAGGGTAAAAATGATATTAATATTACCCTAACACATGTCCTAATCCTATTGGACAAGTGTATCTCGACCAAAAACAACCTTATTAATAAAATATGACCATTTAGGCCCACTTGGGTTAGATTAGGACATTTATTATTAATTTATTTAAAGAAGGGTTAAAATAGTTAAAATCAAAGTTTAATAAGTAAATCATTTTTAATATGAGGTTATATATAAGATAAATTCGACTATAAATATTCATTAGAAATCTAAAAAGATTTCCTACATAATAGTATTTTATTTAAAAAATTTAGACATTAAATAATTTAATTTATTTATGACACAATTATGATGCAGTAATTATCTTATTTATGAAATATTGACATAATTGATGTTATAAACACCAAAATAAATGTAATTTGAGACTTTTTATGAATTACAATAATTTTCTAGGTTACTATGATATATTAGTGTTGATTTAATCAACTTGGTTCGAACATATAATTCTGTTATGACTTTCACAAAAATCATATATCAAATAGTGTCAAAATTGACACAAAATAGTTTTTAAATCAAATATTATATTATTAATTGTTATTTTATTCCTAAAAATCTAAGGTTCGGCCAAATGACTTAGATAAGGATATATATATTAATAATAAATAATTTGGGGTTCGTTTGGCATGTTATAGTAAGTGTATTAACCATATAGTGTAAGAAAACAAAAAGACACGGTAAAAGTTAAATTATTTAACTTAGAGTTAAATCTAATTGATAAGGTTAAAATAATAACCTAAACTTGTCTAAATCCTATTGGTTGATATGATTTCGACTCATACCCACTTTAACTTCGAAATAAGATCCTTTGGAACCATTATAAACCGATTTTGACTTTAATATAAAATAATATTTTGAGATATTCCTAAGGTGCCCCTCTCCTCCCTTATAAAAGGGGACCTCCTCCCCCTCCTCCTCACACCAATTTGAGCACTCAAGCTCGGACAACCCCTGCCATTTTCTCCTCTACACTTCCCTATAATAATCCTATAGGTCCTGGTCTTCTTCAAAGACCAATCGTAGTTCCCTAAGTGGAGGATTCAAAGAGGCGTTCCAAAGAAGAGGTAATATCCATTACCGATCTTTTCAATTTCTTTCTTCTTCAACTTATTCTTCTTTAGTTGTTTCATGATAAAGTAATAACATAAGTATTACTTACATACTGATATGTTATTATAAATATGAAACAACCCTAATTCACCTTCTATTCATCCTACGGAAAAATGAAATCACCGCGCGTGCGTACGTACGGAATACCGTCTCCACGCCGTGGTGTAATCTATTTTCCACCATCACCTTACAAGGATGGGTATAATGGTGTAATGAGTAACTATTTATGATTATTATAAAGTAATATTGATACTGAAATAATATATATATACTCCAATACAATTCCACGATCATAGGAACGATATCATCACTCGTGCGTACGTACGGAATACCGTCTCCAAGATGTGATGCGACTCGTTCTACATGATCATCATTACATAGTAATTATATAAATGAATTGAATGAATAAATATGATATATGTTACACTAATACAATTCTGTATATAAGGTATCTATAACCTTAAAAGAAGAATAAGAATTTATTCGGCAAAACACGCATAAGAACAAAAGGCAATAAAGACCCAAGTAAGAAGTAACAATGAAATATTACTAATAAGAAGCTAAAAATATGACCATATATGATATCATATCAATATGTATGATTATGGAATAAGTCAATAACATTATTTAAACCATTATACAGGAGCTTCGGAAACGTACAAATCAAATCGGACCTAAGGTAAGGGAAATATCACAATCTCATTTTTATCCGAGATTGTTTATTCGTAAGTATTTATTGGGGTGTATTTTATCATCCACATCCATGTTCCCTCAATATGTAATATTGTTTCCATCCACTTACAATATTTTAAATCCAATTTTACCCTTCGGTGAGTTTTTAGTAAAGAATATGAAAGGAATCTTTTGTCATTTTTTCTTACGAGGTACTTTTTGACTTTTCCGACGAAAGTACGAAGAATGTTTTTTTTAACTTATACAGCATGAATGGATTCTTAAAACATTATTTCCAAGAAGATTCCTTTACAAGTATTCAAGTTTATTTTTAATCAACTTCTTTTAGTTTAAAATTGTATGACATGTTAAGAAAGGAAAAGTGTTTTTGAAGTAGAAAGGATATTTTCCTCAAGAATGGAGTTCAAGTATTTTATCAAAATTATTTTTGCATCTAAGATAATAAAAGGGTTCTGTTTTTATCCCTATTATTACATGGATTTGATTTTGTTGTGATGGAAATATTTTTATGAATTCCTTTATCTTATATGAATTGTTTATGATGTCATGTTGTTTAAGAATCCCATTTTTATTACATGGGTTACGCTATGATGTATGGTTTATGATTATGTGGAACACATAAGAAAGGATTAATTATAAGATGGGTGGGACCTATATCTCCCTCCAATGCATTGGGTAAATATTTATATCTCATGAGATAGACATGGCTGGAACGGAAGGTTATTTCGGTTCAGTGATATAGGACTGAAACGAGGAGTGAACTCAGTTCAGAAAGGGACTTTGTCCACTAAGATAGTCTTGGCAATGAGTCATGACTAACAAGAAATGATTTTCCATGATTATGTGTGCATGCCACAAAGTTTCAAGTTTCATGTTATGATTATGGGGATCTCATTTTCACTTCTATGATTTATTCCATGTTAAGATATTATGATCTCTTTTGCAGGTTAAGATTTCCAAAAGCTATGTTCTTATGTATATGATGTGATTGATATTTCTTTTGTTTACCCTTACTGAGCATTTGAGCTCACCCTTTTATGTTTTCTTTTCCCCAGGATATAAATAAAGGTTTTAGGTATAATAAAAAGGAAGATCTTTATGGGATATGTTGAAGATCTTTCACCAGGATTAGAGGATTATATTCCGAGTTTCCAAAGACACTAAACTATTACGGTCCTTGTGTGTGTGTTTTTTTATGTACTAAGTATTCCGCAAATGTAATGTAATGTCAATGTACGTCAAGATTCGGGTCTCTACATGGAGCAAGCCCTACTAATGGAGAGCTTTCTCACCGAGAAGCCATCAGCAGCGAGACCCACCGCAAGACGACACAGAGTAAAGTCTTCTACAGCTGGCAGTCGATAGGTGACGCAAGGGTCCAAGAGGACTAGGCTGATAGGTGGGCAACCTCAGGATTCGGGTTCAGCTGTGTGGGGCACACGACGCAGAGCCACATTATGAGGAGCAGACAGTGTTATGCATGCGGTGAACAGGGCCACATGGCTCGTGACTGCCCGAACCGTCATGCAGACGAGAAGTAGACCGTGGAGGGACCTCCCAGGCAGAGGTAGAGGTTTGACCGTGGCAGTCCACAGGGTGCAGGCGGATGAGGAAGAGGAGCTGGCCGAGCAGCGGGTGGTGGACGACGCTTCGAGGCTCTACCACCACCACCCCCAGGAGGTCCACCCCGACCACAGGGGGCTGGCGGGAAAAGGTAGGCTCATCTTCAAGCAGTGGAGGCCTACGACCACGGTGCACTAGATATGATTCGAGGTACTATCTGTGTCTACTCCACCCTTGTTGCAGTTCTTATAGACACAGGAGCGAGTCATTATTTCGTTTTCGCTGCCCTTGTTCGGAGTTCGGAGATTCCGACGGAGCCGTTGACTCGATCCTTACAGCTAGAGACTCCTACGGGAGCAGACTCGATGATTACACACCGGTGCCGCAGTGTGAGCTTGCTCTAGGAGGCGAGATCTTCGGCTGGGATCTTCTTGTAGCAGCGTCGAGGCCTTACGACGTCATCTTGGGCATGGATTGGTTATCTACGGTCCATGCTCAGATAGACTGTATTAGGCACAAGGTGCTGTGTATCCGCACCGATGGGAGCAGGTTCACCTTCACCGGCGATAAGGGAGACTTTGCAGCGCAGGATGGACTCACGCAAAGGAGAGGACAACCGATCACTCATCAGTTGGCTAGTCTTATCCTAGGATCAGTTTATGTGCGGAGTCCGAGATTTCCTGTTGTGGTGGAACAGTATGCGGATGTTTTTCCTGACGACGTTCCAGGACTACCTCCTCACAGAGAGGTAGACTTATACATTGACCTATACCCCATGATAGCCCGGATATCTACTCCATCATATCGGATGGCTCCCACTGAGCTTCGATAGTTACGGGTACAGCTGGAGGACTTGCAGGGCAAGGTATTCATCTGACCCAGTGTTTCACCCTGGGCTTCCCTGATCTTGTTCGCCAAGAAGGCGGACGAGAGATTTCAACTGTGTGTCGACTACCATCGCTTGAACCAGGTGACCTTGAAGAACAAGTATCCACTTCTGAGGATTGATGACCTCTTTGATCAGCTCAAGGGAGCACGATGGTTCTCAAAGATAGACCTCAGGTCGGGCTATCATCAGCTCACAGTTCGAGACGAGGATGTGCAGAAGACGGCCTTCAGGTGTCGGTATGGCCACTATGAGTTCTTGGTTATGCATTTCGACGTAACTAACGCTCCAAAAGTGTTCATGAGTCTCATGAACAGGATCTTCCAGCCTTACCTCAATCGATTTGTCATGGTCTTCATCGACGAAATTTTGATTTACTCGACTACTGAGGAGGAGCACACCTACCACTTGTGAGTTGTACTGGATATACTCCGAGAGAACCAACTTTATAGTAAGCTCTCAAAGTGTCAGTTCTGGATTTGAGAGGTCCACTTCTTGGGGCACATCATTTCTGAGGCAGGAGTTGCGGTGGATCCTACGAAGATCAAGGCAGTGCTAGCTTGGGAGCCACCCAGGAGCGTGACGGAGGTGCGGAGTTTCCTAGGTCTGGCTGGGTACTATCGAATATGTGTCCTAGACTTCTCCAGAGTTACAGCACCACTTTCATCTTTGACGAAGAAGGGGAAACCCTTCGTGTGGTCAGATAGATGTCAGCAGAGCTTCCAGAAGCTGAGACAGAGATTGACCAGTGCACCCATCTTGAGGCTACCGGAGGAGGGATTAGGGTACGTAGTTTACTACGATGCATCAAGGACCAGACTTGGGTGTGTCCTAATTCAGGATCAGGTAGTGATCGCTTACGATTCACGACAGTTGAGGCAGCATGAGCAGAACTACGCTACCTATGACCTGGAGTTAGCAGTAGTGGTCTTCGCCTTGAAGATGTGGCGGAACTATCTGATGGGCGAGTGCTTTACAGTCTACTCTGACCACTAGAGTCTCAGGTACATCTTCTCGTAGAAGTACCTGAACCTGAGACAGCGGTGATGGATTGAGTTCCTCCAGGACTATGACTTTGAGATAGTCTATACTCCTGGGAAGGGGAATGTAGTAGTTGATGCTCTCAGCAGGAGGTTGGGCATTCAGTTACTTGGAGAGGTGACGGAGCAGCTAGCCGTGTTGTAGATATCCTTCATGGATAGAGATGGGGCAGCCTTTCTACAGTCACTCACAGTCACTCCACCACTTCTTCAGCGAATCAGAGAGGCACAGCGTGGGGACGTTGATTGTGAGGCGCGACGTGCACAGATTTCCACAGGACAGGCACCTGATGGATTTTCTATAGGAGGAGAGCACGTCATCCTTTTCAGGGGACGTACCATGGTACCAGCTGCTTTACAGGAGGAGGAACTGAGGGAGTTTCACACTTCCCCTCTAGCAGTATATCCTGGAGTAGCGAAGATGTACCAGGATCTCAGACGACAGCACTGGTGGCCGGGTATGAAGAAGGTTGTGGCAGAGTTCATTTCACGATGCTTCACCTACCAGCAGGTGAAGGCAGGCACCAGATACCAGCAGGATTGGTACAGCCCTTAGAGGTCCTGGAGTGGAAGTGGGATGGGATATCTATGGATTTCGTGACTGGACTTCCACGTACTTCCAGAGGACACGACACTATCTGGGTGATTGTAGACCGACTCACCAAGTCAGCCCACTTCTTACCTATTAGAGAGCAGGGCTCAGTGGAGAGCTTGGGACGCCTCTACATTTAGGAGATCGTACGGCTTGATGGTGTGTCATTGTCTATTGTCTCCGATCGAGATGCACACTTTACTTCCCGGATTTGGAAGGGGTTGTAGGAGGCTTTTTGGATGCAGCTACGCCTGAGCACCGCCTTTCACCCTCAGACGGATGGTCATATGGAGAGAACCATTCAGACTCTCGAGGACATGCTCCGTGCAAGTGTCCTCGACTTTGGTCGTAGCTGGGAGGATCACCGAAACTTGGTGGAGTTTTCATACAACAACAGCTACCACTCCACCATCGGGATGGCACCATACGAGGCATTTTACGGCCGACCTTGCAGATCACCTCTGTGCTGGACTGACCCTGGGGAGTCAACACTCGTAGGACCAGAGATGGTCCAGGCCATGACGGAGAAGGTACAGGTCATCTAGGAGCAGATGAGGACAGCTCAGAGCTGACAAAAGTCCTATGCTAATAGGAGGTGGAGACCACTAGAGTTCGAGGATGGCGACCACATTTTCTTATGGGTCTCACCTAATCCTGGATTACAGAGATTTGGCAGGGGTGGAAAGTTATCTCTGTGCTTCATCGGACCATTCCAGGTTCTCAGAAGGATAGGCGAGGTGGCTTATCGCCTGGCTCTTCCACCTCAGTTGCACCGGGTGCACGACGTTTTCCACGTATCCCAGCTGAGGAGATACGTGCACGACCCAATGCATATCATTGATCACAGGGAGCTGGACATAGATGACGGGGTGACTTTTGCAGAGGTCCCGATGGAGATCGAGGATCGACAGGAGAGGGTCCTACATGGACGGTCGATTCCTCTAGTGCGCATCAGGTGGCAGCACGGGAACCTCCAGGAGAGCACATGGGATCGAGAGGCTCAGATGCGTGCACAGTACCCTCATTTGTTCCCCTAGTTTGTGATGTATCTTTACGGGGACGTAAATCCCTAAGGTTGGAGTAATTTAAAGACCCGTAAATTTCAAGAAATTTTTTTTCTTAATTTCTTTGGGATTTTACAAGTACGCAGTTTCTGACGGCACCTGATTCTAAGGCCCGGTGTGCCCAGAATCAATTTCCAAAGTTTAGCTCGGGTACGTTCAGTGAAAGAACGAGCAGGTTTTTCTGTCTTTTAAATCGGTGCTCGGAATTGAAATCTGAGGGCATCGATGAAACCGCAGTGGCAGTATTTTCTTAAGAGGACCTTTCTTGGAGGTGGGTTTGTTCAGGAGGAGTTCTTAAAATTTGAGGATTAAATGTGAAGAAAATAAAATGCTTGTACAATTTTATTTTCTATATCCAAGTGGTTATATCCTAAGTGTGGGAGTTGGGGTGGGACCCACTAGCTCCTAACTACTCTTGCTAGGATATTTGTGAGGTGGGGCCCACACAAGCCCCACCCCTTCAAATTCCTCTAACCCCTCTTAAAGTTGGAAACCCCCCCCCCATTAAATTGTAACTCACCCTCTCTCCCTCTTTATTGCATGCCAACTCTCACATTAAATTAATTGATTAAACCTATTCAATTAATTTAACTAAGAGTTTGAATTTTGAAGTTTTGAAATACTTTATTGGGTAAATAAAATAAGGCAAAGCCTTATTTTATTTTGGTTGGCTTTTATTGTGCTAAGAAAAGGGGAGAGAGCTCTTGAGTTTTTTTTTTTGAAGAACTTCATCCTCAATGAAGAACGACAACACTTCGTCAAGGATCATCGACTCGGCGACCCAGTTTCTTTCTTCCTCTTCTTCCTCCATGACAAAGGAGGAGACACTGACGTGGAAACTCACCAACGACGTCACACCATACAATCTTCTCACCGCAACAAAGGAAGGGAGACGTCGCTTCCTCCTCGGAAGCGCTTCGTCGACGTCTACGGAACCTCACCCCGTGACGCTGTTTTCCGCGACGCTCACCGTTCAACAACTTGTCTTGAGGTAGGGGTTATTTACGATCATGATTAATTTAACATTCTTCGTTAATTAAATTGGCCACTTGATATCCACATAATAGGAGGAAATTAGACCACACAAACACGGTCGATCCTCCTCCCCTTTTCATTTGTTGATCCTCGTTGAACTTGCGGTGAAGGCGGTGTGGTGTCGTTGCACCGCGTGGGAACGAAAAGGACCGCGGTTGGAGCAGGCCACGGCGGAGGTGTGCGACACCGTCACGCCGTGCTGGTGAGACCGAAGGAGGCCGCGACCGCGGTGGGTCACGGCGGAGGGGCGCGGCGACGTCGCACCGCGGCGGTTTCAGAGGAGCGGTAGGAAAATCCGGCCGCCAGCGCCACCTGGAGGCGGGACCCCCTCGGGTCCCGCGGTTACACAAGGCCAGCTCTAATGGCCGGCAGTTCCAGACAACTCGGGGGTTGAAACCCCCGGCCAGCGCAAAGGGCGGCGCCCCCCTTTGCGCCCCAGTCGGCCAGCGCTGAGCCGGGCCACCCGCTCCTGGCCAGGCCACGCCCAAAGGGGCCGGACCCGGGTCGGATCGACCCGGTTCGGGCCGACCCAGGGGGTATTGGGCCTGGTCGGACCGGGTCCAAACCCCCTAATTTCGGACAAATCTGTTCAAACACCCATAACTTGGGCTACAGACCTCCGATCGATGCACCGTCAGTTGTGTTGGGATCCTTGAATCAAGATGGTCGTTTCGGTATATTATACTCAAGGTTTCAGAGAACTTTGGGTATGACCGGGTTGGTTCGAACACAAAACCAACCGGGCCCTTGGAGCAGAAATGCTTATAACTTAACGACCAGACGTCCAAATGGCATTCCGTCAGTTACATTGAGATCCTATTAGTGATATGGTTCTTTTAGATTACTCCTCTTGAGGTTTGGACGTAGCTGGAGTATGGTTGAGTTGGTTTTATCTTAAAAATCAACAGGGCCCCTGGGACGGAAAAGCCGATATCTCTCAGACCGGGCGTCCGATTGATGCGCTGTCTGTCGCGTTGTGTTCCTATTGATGAGACAGAATTTTGTGATACATCAACTCTAGACTTTGTGACAGTTGATGTATCGACCCCCCTTGGCTCATAGAGCGGACCCTCCCGTAATAGAGCGTGCTGTGTGCGAGAACCCTAGAGCTGGCTGCGACTGCGACGATGACGACTGCACTTGGATCCTCTGTGGGTTCGGCAGTGACGACGACCATACTGGAATCCTCTGTGGGTTCGATGGCGATGACTACTGTTCTTGTATCCTATATGAGTCTGGAAGTATTTGACTCTGTACTTGTATCCTATGTGGGTCCGACAGAGTATCTGGTCTTGTATCCTTTGTGGGTCTGACAGCTTAGCTGGTCTTGTATCCTATGTGGGTCAGATAGATTAGATGAATCAGTGGCTACATCTGATCATCTCTATCGCCTTACAAAGAGTATACTTGTGTGAGTTGAGTCTTTATTCTCAACCAATATCATCGATGTGATTGACTTGCTTTTCTGTGTGGACTGGGTTGTGTTTTTCCTGTGTGGACTGGGTTGTGCTTGGGCTCGAGAGTTGGAGCCGTTTTGTAACTAATGGATTAGGTATATGTATGGGCATATACCTAAGTAGAGTTGTTTGATACTTCATGATTGTATCTTTCCTTTGTGGTTTATCCTTCGTGGATTCTAAGAGACATTCAGGGGTCTCAGGGTCCCTACTGAGTATCGTATACTCACCCCTGCACGGGCTATGCCCGCACTACGTTGTGTTGGATGCAGACGACAGACAGCACTGATCGAGGTGGAGGATTGTGGAGCTGGACGGTACCCGGAGGTAGACTACTTGGAGGGACGTGTACGGAGCGGACGGCCAGACCCAAGAAGATGAGGAGGCTATCTGTACCCACCCTTCAGGTGGGACTTCCAGAGGACGACTTGGTGTTGCTGTTTACTTACTGTCGTTGTACTTTCCCTTTCAGTTGTACTGTACTTTCAATTGGGTTTTATACTAGCCCATTTACTTTCCAGCACCTACTTTTGTGCTCAGTTTACTTAGTGTTTACTTCAGCTTGTGTACTATGTGGTGTTTGTTTTCATATATAAAGGCAATGTCTTCCCTTTTATCGGGATTTATGCATTTGGTGCTAGTCTCCAGCCCCTGGCCTATGGAAGGCGGGCTTGGGGTAGTCACGGCACGGGCCCTGAGGAAGGGTCGTGATAATTATAATAATAAAATGATTATACAAATTATACAAATTATAAAATTGTAAAATTATAATTTGTATATAATTGAATTACTTCTGAAAATATGAAACTGGTTGAATCTTCGGGAAAAACAGAAGTAATCAAAAAATTTAAAACCTAATATCAAACTGCAAATTTGATCTGTATCAAAAAAATTGAATGGTCATAACTCGGCCGTTCAAAATCGGATCAACATACGGTTTGAACCGTTGGGAACAAAATTAAACCTTCTATTTAATTTAATGCAAATTAATTTTAATTTGGCTTAGAAAATTTACATGATCTCTCTGATACCTATTGAAGGTACCAGTGAAACGCCCCGACCCCAGTTACCCAAAGGCCGATGAATTATTTTAATACATTGGCATTATTACAAGGAATCAAGTCCTGAAGGACCGATCAGTTTAGTAGTCTTGTAAACAAGATACATACATAAGTTCAATATAACAACTTGAAAAGAAAAACAACACTAATTTATTCCATTAGAAACATCCAAGCCTCCTTAATTATTCTTGAAAGTCACTCATAACTAACTCCTTCATATCCTGAGAAAATAAAACATAATAAAGGGGTGAGCTCAAACACTCAGTAAGGGTAAGAAATACAGCAGAAGATAACATAAATATTAATCATGGTGGATAATTGAAAACACATGCCTTAACGAATAATAAACATGAGCACTTTATGGCAGGAATATGATCTAAGTTAATAATGTTATAATAAAACATAGTCATGGGTGTTATACTAGTAGAATAACCACATGAAATATCAATAGATAATCTCATAATTATGGAATGCATAATGTCGGTCATCATAACCACATAGTCAAGGCCTCGTGCCAAGACTACAAATAAGATTTTTTCAAGGCCTTGTGCCAAGACACTAGTTTGTCTCATGAGACCTACCGATGCATCGAGGAGCTACAGTGGGCCTCACTAATCACTTACTAAGTCCAATGCATTCCTCATATGAAAAAAGATGAAACATAACATAAATATTCGTATTAAACTAGCATAAAAAATGTCAATACATTAACCATAAACCACGAATATGGTATAAAAATTGCACATCCACAGTCAAACATAACTCATTCAATACAATATGGAAGATTGTATTATAATAAATTAACCTCAGTCGAGAATAATGAAGGATTTTGACATAGATGAAAATAATCATCAAATCTATTTGAGATAAATATCCCCCTTTTCTTGAAAACATTTAAAAGTCACATTATTTATCAACAATCCATTTAAAATAGATTTTTGAATCAAAGTTTCTCATACCACTTTGAAACTTTTGAAAGTAATTAACATT
This sequence comes from Viscum album, assembly GCA_963277665.1. Classification (NCBI taxonomy): domain Eukaryota; kingdom Viridiplantae; phylum Streptophyta; class Magnoliopsida; order Santalales; family Viscaceae; genus Viscum; species Viscum album. Next base: position 1,524,020,028 of record OY728153.1, read on the forward strand.
TTAAAACATTAATTTCCAAATAAATAAATCCTTAAAGCTATTTTTAAAACATGGACATTAATGAGAAATATTTAGAAGAATAAATTTTTTAAACATTTAAAATGATATTTTAGTTAGAGTTCCTAACAAAATGAGAGACGCTTGAATACAAATAATTGAGGTAATAAAAACTTAATAATATCATGAGAATAAAGGGATTCATGATATATTATGTCAAATTATAATATATACACCAAATAAAAGTGAATTGGCGCATAACAACAAAGACGTCTCAATGGAATGTAAGTTGATATGAAATCACTTATAAATACTATATTCTTAGGTTAAGGATAAATCAATGAAATAATTATGTGTGAAAAAATATAAATACACTAAATATGGTTGGATATTCAATGTAAATCAATCAGAGGACATTCACACATATTCTTGTAAAAACAACACCAATGAGTTGGATGTTTAACTCAATGAATGGAAATTGAGTTAAGATTACTCTTATCAAGTTCATATCAATGACTTGAGAAATAATCAATGGAGTGATTATGTTTATCAAAAGTATATCCACACAAAGGGAAGTGTAAATTACTACATAAATAATAAATAGTTATTCCACACATAATCTAGGAGTAAAATAATCAATGAAGTATTCGTAAAGCACAATGAGTGGAAATTGAAATTTGAAATTCCCTTTCCGATTTGGTAACTCACAAAACATACACCCCATGAAATAAGGATTATTCAATGAAGTTTTAAATACCCATAGATTAAATTATATTACACAAGGAATACAATAATGTCCAGTACATACACCACACAAAAGCAAATATTGGCAATACATCATGAATCTCACGGGAATAAGAAGTGAGATGAAATCCCCTTACCATGTTGTAATCAATCGAGTCGTATGACCAAAATTTAATAACCACCAAATTATTCACATAATACCATGAATATAAATATAATCATGACAATATATATCATATGTCAGTACACAATACACCACATGCAATAAATAAGTAGCAAACAATAAAAATCTCACGAAATTAAGAGTGAGAAAAGAAACCCCTTACTTTGTACTTTTCCTTGGTCGATGGTAGGTTAAAATCCTATATAATTGTGAAATAATTATTATTCAATTATAAAAGAAACATATACATTAATATGATATCATATGTGATCTTCTAATATTCCTTTGTTAATGATATTTCAGTATTATCATCGTTTCGGGTGTTAACTGATTCATTTTCCTTTATATACTTTGTTATGTAAGTATTGTTTGTTATGGATAGGATGTATATTATTCATATTTAGAATGATATTAAGTCTTTAAACATTATTTTTAATCATCAAATGAAAATTATTCTTGAATGGATATGATGGGGGAATGAATCTCATCGCGTTCGTGGAGACGGTAATCAGTACGTACGCACGAGCGACAATATCATTCTTTTGATTTTAAAATCATATATAATTGGATGGTATATCATATAAACAGAATAATTATCATGTTATATTTATTATTTAAATCATTTATACTCATTATTATACTCATCCAAATGATAAATTATTTGAATAAAAAACCACACCACAACGTGAAGACGGTAATCCGTATGTACGCACGTATGGTGACATTGTCATTTATAGGATGGATAGAATAATGAATATGGTTGTACCATTTTTATAATAACATAAAAGTATATATAATATACTCGATTTATTATTTTATAATGGAAACAATAAAGAAATAGGAAGTGGAAGAAGAAAAGAACTTGAAAGATGTGATGAAATATTTACCTCTTTTTGGGGTTTTTCTTTTTTATTTGATGAAAAGGGCTCCTTATGTTGGATTTCTAACTAAAGGAAGGTCTCTAGGATGAAGTGAGGATATTTTGAAGGATATTTGGGCATGGGTTGGTCAATCTAAATGGCTTTGAAGGTGTTAATTTAAGATAATGGGAAGTGCCCTTTTATAAGAGGGGTGAGGGGCACCTTAGGAAACAATTAAAATATTATTTTATAATAAAATAATTTTCGGTTTTTGATGGCTCAAAAATAAATTATTTAAAGTCTAAGGTGGTTATGGGTCTAAAAATACTCAAAAAATAGGTTTTAAATAGGTTTGGGTCACTATATTAACCTTATCTTTTAGATTTAACTCTTAGTTAAATAGTTTGATATTTACCAAGCCTCTATGTATTTTTATATTATATGGTTAATAAACTTACTATAAACTTCCAAGATAACCCCAAGTGGTTATTTAATGATAAACCTATCATTATATAAGTCTTTTGGATGAAACTTATATTTTTAAGATTATTATATCAACCAATAATATTGTATTTGTTTTAAAAAATTCATTTATGTCAATTTTGATGTTATTTAATAATTGATTTTTGTTAAAGTCCTAAAAACTTTATTACTTAAAACTAAATACATTTAATCAACCCTAACATGTCATAGTCACCTATAAATTTTTTTATGGCATAAAAACTTTCAAATTATATTTATTTTAGTATTTATAATATTATTTATTTGATTGTTTCATTAATAAGGAAAATACTTCATCATTATTGTGTCATATATAAATATATTTAATTTATATATAAAAATTACAAATAAAATATCATGAAGTTGTAAATATTTTTATCTTTATAATTATTATTTATATTCTAATATATCAATTATATAACCTCATATAAAAAAATATTTTACTAAAAGATATTTTCTTTTGTTATTTTTGTCTTTACTTTAGATTATTTAATATAAAATGTCATTATCACTCCCAAGTGGATCCATGGGATCCCAAAATCGACCCAAGGATACCCATGGTCAGACATGTATTGTTCAATACGGTTTGGACACGTGTTAGGGTAATTTAATATTATTATAATATTATTTTTTAACCTTATTTACTGGATTTACCCCTTTAACCACGGTAAATAAAATATTTACTGAAGTAAATATTCCAAATGTCTAAAACTAAAAGTTACCTATTCACAAATTTTTCAACTTATGATTCCAAATATGGAATCCATTTTTTCAAATTCAAAACATAGAAGTGGAAGAAATTAATTTAAAATTAATTCTCGTTGTCAAAATAAAAGGCGTGTTTTTATGAAATAATAACTATCAAAAGATTGGCACTTGTTTATGTCCAGTTTAATCGTGAGATTACATCCAATGACTTAAATTATATTAAATGATAAAAATATAATCTAATGATACTTAAAAACCATTCAAATTTATAATTTAACACTATAAATTTTTTCGATTAAAAAAGTTGTTTTTAATTAAAATTTAGTATTTTCACTATTCATCAAAAATTGAAAATTTTCAGAAAAATACCAAAAATTTACCCTAAGATAATTTCGATATTCTCAATCCAAAAATGAAGTCCATTTTGAAATATAAAATTTATAAAATTTCAAAAAGTGGGTATTACTATTCATAACAGCTAGTTTGATTGGTCGCGGTGTGTTAGAATCTCGAAGTTACGTACAATGAAAGCTATTACATTATTCATAGAGAAACGTACCGTGGAATCTTGGGGTGTTACATTATTCCCCCTTTTGGAAATTATGTCCTCGTAATTTTTAAAATTGGTCTTGGGAACATAATTGAAAGTCCCACATCAGAAAAAGAGTCAATAAAACTATCACTTTAAAAGAAAGAAATAGAAGTACAAAGGTCATCTGAGATAACCCATTATAGGATTCCATGTAGTAGAACATGGATATGGAAGATAAACTATGTGTCAAGTTCTGATGTAGAGGGATAGAAAATATGATCAGGAGAAAGTTAACAACAAGAAAACCACAAACTTGTGATGGGATAAATGGTCATTAGTTTCCCAGTAGCAAAAGTAAATGGACAACATTTTTTTTGTTTTAAGTTACATTTAATAAATATAAGGAATTTATTTATGAGATTGACTAAGAACATAAAGATATCTACTTACTTTTTAAGTAGAGTTTCATTCTATAATAAATTTCTACCACTAAGTCATTTTTTTCAAACGATGAGTATTCAAGATGACTTGGTCACACCGAAAGAGATAGAATCAACTTCTAGAGAATCACATGATCCAAAAAGGATAAAATATATATTTACCTTGTCTTTAGAGATTAATCAAAACCAAAATGGTTAGTACAAGATTAGATGATCCCCCAAAAGGATAATCCTTTAGAGAAAGAAACACTAATCTTAATTTCTAAATTTAAACCAACAATACCCCAAAGTTAAATAAATATAATTCAATAAAAATTTTCCCTTAAAATACTTCAATATAATCCAAACTAATATTGAAACCCAAAACTTAGAATAATTTGGTTATGTGGTCTTCCACATTAAATTGTATCTCCAAATGACATCGACTACTCTTAAAGTCACATACTTAAAAGTAATTAACCTAATCACATATTCTCTATTATAGGTTTATCATTTCCATAAATAACCCAAATCAATAAAAATAAAAAATAAAAACATAGATAAAAATCCACCATTACTCCTCAAATAAAATCCCATAGTATTCTATTTTCCTTAGGCATATAGTGTTCCCAACAGAGCGAACGTCTCCCAAAATAACATTTATCACTTAATCACCAAATCATTTTACTATACTAAGGATATTCATTTGATAAGACATAAGATCCCAAATCAACTTATTATTAATCAATAAAATAATTTAACTAAAAATAATTAGTCACACTAACCAGGGACTTCACGTAGTCCAGTGGTAGGTGATAAATCCCAATCGCACTCTGGTTGTGGGTTCGATTCCCACAGCTTTGTCCGACGCGATGGGTTGTCATACGGTCTGTGGGTTGTCCTTTTTAAAAAACTATATTTTATAACATTACCAAAATGAGATAAATTCCTCAAAATAACCATAACATAATTTAACCACAAATGTTATCTCATACCTTGCATTTTCATCCCAAAATATAATAACTTTTAATTGTCTCAAACTCAATGATCATATAAAAAGAGAAAAGATAATTCTTCCTCAAATATCATTTCACATGAAAAACTGTAGGGTTACAAATACAAGGGATAATTATTCCAAAGTAATCCCATCAACAAAGAGCACTAATACTTTTAAACATTTCTCCAACCATTTATTTCCACACAGTTTCTTCTTTGACCAAGAAAATATCCTATAGAATAAGGCATTTACTCGGGTAATGGTCAGGTCCCCTACATTTACGGCAAATGACTGTAAATGGATTCCTGAGACCATTTTTATTTTCTTCCATAGTGATATTCATTTTTCCTTGGCAATTCTTTACTTTATGTATTTCTTTCCCACACGTAAAGAATTTCTTTGTTCCATTGAGACACTTTCCTGGGTGTCTCCTTCCACATTTCCAACATGATGGAAATTGAGGATTCTTTTCTCCATGGTCTCCACTACTAGAGATCTTATCATTCATCACCTTTATCTTCTTTTTTGAGTTCGGGAGTTGGTTAATATATATGTTGTTGATCATATTTTTGGAAAACTGATTTGGCATGAACGCGATATCTTTTACGCCTATCAACATTCCATTTTGTTGCTCACTTCCACCATCATTTCCACCTTGTACATCATGCTCAAAGTTACTATGACTTCCTTGGAATCCATCCATAAACTAAAACCAGAAATCATTGTGTGAGTAACAATAGTCATAAAATCATTTAGATAATATCATGATACCATATTTTCAATTTGAAACACCTTAGGATTAACCAAGGTCATTTATTCTCATCTTATATTAAAATACTTCAAATTGGTTTGTAAAGAAAATGTAAATTATCCTAAGCATATCCCCTGGGAGTGTCGTAACCAAGAGTGTAGCAAGGCCCATTGTCGTGTACCAAGATACTCCAGGTCAAGCCCGAAACTCCTTGTCGGAGTTTTTACTCCTAGGTACATCTGTTCCAGAGCTGCCTCTACCTGCTCGTATCCAGACAGGGATGTATTTATTGGAAAATACACAAAATCTCTACATTAACAAATTTCTAGGAAGTTATTCTATACTAATCCTCAAAGTATATCTTAGGGTAATGTTCTCTAATCAGATTTTATCTAAATCTAGTTTCCAAGGTTCATACTAAACTTCCTCTAATAACAACTGTAATGCCCTGACCCTAGTTACCCAGAGGCCGGTGCATTATTTTAATACATTGGCATAATTACAAGGAATCAAGTCCCGAAGGACCGATCAGTTTAATAGTCTTGGAAACAAGATACATGCATAATTTCAATATTACAAATTTAAAAGAAAAACAACACTAATTTATTTCATTAGAAATATCCAAGCCTCTTAGATTATGTCTTCAAGTCACTCATAACTAACTCCTTCATATCCTGGGAAAATGAACCATAAGAAATGGGTGAGCTCAAATGCTCAGTAAGGGTAAGCAATACAATGGAAGATAATATAAATATTAAGCATGGTGAATAATTGAAAACACATGCCTTAACGAATAATAAACTTGAGCAATTTATGGTAGGAATATGAGCTAAGTAAATAATGTCATAATAAAACATAGTCATGGGTGTTCTACTAGTCGAATAACCACATGAAATATCAATATCTAATCTCATAATTATGTAATCCATAATATTGTACATCATAACCACATAGTCAAGGCCTCGTGCCAAGACTACAAATAAGATTTTTTCAAGGCCTTGTTCCAAGACACTAGTTTATCTCATGAGACCTACCGATGCAACGAGAAGCTATAGCGGGCTCCACCCATCACTTACTAATTCCAATGCATTCCACATATGAAAATGATGAAACATAACATAAACATTCGTATTAAACTAGCATATGAAATGTCAATACTTTAACTATAAACCATTAATGGTATAAAAATAGCACATCCACAGTCAAACATAACTCATTCAATACAATATGGAAGATTGTATTATAATAAATTAACCTCAATCGAGAATAATGAAGGATATTGACATAGATGAAAATAATCATCAAATCTATTTGAGAGAAATATCCCCCTTTTCTTGAAAACATTTAAAAGTCACATTATTTATCAAGAAGCCATTTAAAATAAATTTTTGAATCAAAGTTTCTCATACCACTTTGAAACTTTTGAAAGGAATTAACATTTTAAAACATTAATTTCCAAATAAATAAATCCTTAAAACCATTTTTAAAATAAGGACATTAATGAAAAAGATTTATAAGAATAAATTTTTTAAACATTTAAAATGATATTTTAGTTAGAGTTCCTAACCAAATGAGAGACACTTGAATAAAAATAATTGAGGTAATAAAAACTTAATAATATCATGAGAATAAAGGGATTCATGATATATTATGTCAAATTATAATATATACACCAAATAAAAGTGAATTGGTGCATAACAACAAAGAGGTCTCAATGGAATGTAAGTTGAGATGAAATCACTTATAAAGACCGTATCCTTAGGTTAAGGATAAATCAATGACATAATTATGTGTGAAAAATATAAATAAACTAAATATGATTGGATATTCATTGTAAATCAATCAAAGGACATTCATACATATTCTTGTAAAAACAACACCAATGACTTGGATGTTTAACTCAATGAATGGAAATTGAGTTAAGATTACTCTTATCAAGTTCATATCAATGACTTGAGAAATAATCAATGGAGTGATTATGTGTATCAAAAGTATATACACACAAAGGGGATTGGAAATTACTACATAAATAATAAATAGCGATTCCACACATAATCTTGGAGTAAAATAATCAATGAAGTATGCATAAAGCACAATGAGTGGAAATTGAAATTTGAAATTCTCTTTCAGATTTGGTAACTCGAGAAACATACACCCCATGAAAGAAGGATTATTCAATGAAGTTGTAAATACTTATAGATTAAATTATATTACACAAGGAATACAATAATGTCCAGTACATACACCACACAAAATCAAATAGTGGCAATACATCATGAATCTCACGGGAATAAGAAGTGAGATGAAATCACCTTACCATGTTGTAATCAATCGAGTCGTATGAACAAAATTTAATAACCACCAAATGATTCATAGAATACCATGAATATAAATAGAATCATGATAATATATATCAAATGGAAGTACACAATACACCACATTCAATAAATAAGTAGCGAATAATGGAAATCTCATGAAATTAAGAGTGAGATAAGAAACCCCTTACTTTGTACTTTTCCATGGTCGAGGGTAGGTTAACCTCCTATATAATGGTGAAATAATAATTATTAAATTATAAAAGAACCATATACATTAATATGATATCATACATGATCTTCTAATATTACTTTGTTAATGATATTTCAGTAGTATCATCGTTTCGGGTGTTAACTGATTCATTTTCCTTTATATTCTTTGTTACATAAGTATTGTTTGTTATGGATAGGATGTATCTTATTAATATTCAGAATGATATTAAGTCTTTAAACATTATTTTTAATCATAAAATGAAAATTAGTCTTTAATGGATACGATGGGGAATGAAATAATTTTCGGTTTATGATGGCTCCAAAATGAATTATTTAAAGGCTAAGGTTATGATGGGTCTAAAACCACTCAAAAAATAGGTTTTATACAGGTTTGGGTCACTATATTAACCTTATCCTTTAGATTTAACTCTTAGTTAAATAGTTTGACATTTATCATGCCTCTTTGTATTTTTTTATTATATGGTTAATAAACTTACTATAAACTTCCAAGAGAACCCCAAGTGGTTCGTTAATGATACACCTATCATTATATAAGTATTTTGGCTGAACCTTAGATTTTTAGGATTATTATATCAGCCAATAATATTGTATTTGTTTTAAAAACTCATTTATGTCAATTTTGACATTATTTAATAATTGATTTTTGTTAAAGTCCTAAAACTTTATTAATTCGAAATAAATACATTTAATCAACCCAAACATGTCATAGTCACCTATAAAATTTGTTTATGGCATCAAAACTTTTAAATTATATTTATTTTATTATTTATAATATCATTTATTTGATTGTTTCATTAATAAGGAAAATACTGCATCATTATTGTGTCATATATAAATATATTTATTTTTTGTCTAAAAATTATAAATAAAATATCCTAAGGTAGTAAATCTATTTAGATTTATAATGACTATTTATAGTCAAATAGATCAATTATATAACCTCATATAAAAAATGTTTTACTAGAATATATTTTCTTTTGTTATTCTTGTCTTTACTTTAGATTATTTAATATAAAATGTCATTATCACTCCCAAGTGGCTCCATGGGGTCTCCAAATCGACCCAAGGATGACCATGGTCAGACATGTATCATCCAATAGGGTTAGGACATGTGTTAGGGTAATTTAATATTATTATAATATTATTTTTTAACCTTATTTACCGGATTTACCCCTTTAACCACGGTAAATAAAATATTTACTGAAGTAAATATTCCTAATGTCTAAAAATAAAAGTTACCTATTTACATAATTTGGACCTTCTGATTAAAAATATGGAATCAATTTTTTCAAATTCAAAACACATAAGTGACAGAAATTAATTTAAAATTAATTCCTGTTGTCAAAACAAAAAACGTGTTTTTATGAAATAATAACTATCAAAAGATTGACACTTGTTTATGTGCAGTTTAATCGTGAGATTACATCCAATAACTTAAATTATATTAAATGATAAAAATATAATCTAATGATACTTAAAACCCATTGAAATGTATAATTTAACACTATAAATGATTTCGATTAAAAAAGTTGTTTTTAATTAAAATTTAGTATTTTCACTATTCATCAAAAATTGAAAGTTTTCAGAAAAATACCAAAAATTCACCCTAAGCTAATTTTGATATTACGAATCCAAAAATGAAGTCCATTTTGAAAGATAAAATTTATAAAATTTCAAAAAGTGAGTATTACTATTCATAACGGCTAGTTTGATTGGTCGTGGTGTGTTAGAATCTCGAAGTTGCATACAATGCAAGAAATTACATTATTCAAAAGGAAACGTACCGTGAAAGCTTTGGGTGTTACAACCGGGGCCCGCAGAGGAAGCCGGTGGGCCGTGAATTTTAAATTTTTCATCAACAGGATGACAAAACTTGCCTTCACCGACGATCAGAGCCCCAGTATAGTCCTGGGATCTCGTGTAAATTAAAAGAGCACAAAAATTAAAACTATGAACTTACCTGTTCAAATATAAACTTGTGCTCGACTGCAACTCATTGCTGGTGATCATTGCTTGAAGGATATATAATAGTATCCCTCTAGATCTTCCACACGCGCTTCAAAAATCCATGAGAGTGTCGATCATCAAATTCTGGGTGCTGACGCGGTGATTCGATGATAACTTCGACGTCTCGATGATCACTGCGATCCTCTGCCTTCGATTCTTGAAGGTGGAACTTATATTGCCACTTTAGATAGAGAGTCTCTCTCTCTAGAAATAAAAAGGAGATAGACACTCTCATTCATAAATGAATGAATAGTCAGTTGGGAGAGAATATCTCTCTCTATTTATAGTGGAGTTCAAAATACTCGGTTTGGTTCCCTGACCCCCGTTTATTTAAACGTCCACTAAATAAATAATTATGACAAACTAAACTATGTAAAAATTATTTATTATTTTATCACATGTTTGTAATATATTTAAAAATATATTACATGATAATCCCAAGTCATTTAACTCAACTCTTCATCCCACTTAATATTAAACAAACATTGAATATTAAAATAATATTCGTTCGAATAATATTTTCTCATATTTACTTAACTCGTAAATACATTAAAAAAATTCAATCCCAATTATTCATAACTTGAATAATAATGAATTTATTTATTTCTTTGGTGATCCATACCTTTGACAACACTAAGACCCCATGGTGGGATCCACCATATCCAAAATACATATTCAACTGAATATGGTGGATTCTTGAATACGCTATTATTTGTTACCCTCTGGACCCTTATCTTGATAGAAATGAATAAAATCTACATACCAAGAGTGAAGTATAGCAAACTATCAAGCCCCCTAAAGAGACAAGGATTTTCATAGCAACAACAACCAACCTATGAACACTGACTGTGTACTATAATCTATTTATCTTTAAATATCTCAAAAATCAGGATGCACACCTGTGTCATCATCCTTTTATTTCTTTATTATTTTTTGATCTATCCAGATGGATTTACCTTTCAACTGCTTTGGATAAAGACTTATGAAGGTAGCACGATCATGATCAACCAGGCCTGAGATATACAACTTCCTTAACTTAGAAGCAACAAATCCTTTTTTGACCATTCAACTAATATCATACCATCAATAACGCACCCAACACAAGCTAACTCGCCACAATTTCAATATCATGTTTTTTTTCTTGCATAAAAGTAAGTAATCAAATGGTACACACTGGTAATGATCTCAAGTTAGAAGACCAATACACATGTCTTTAGATAGGAACAACCAATTCCACCCAAAACATGTGGTGTTCCTATTTGTGGGTCTGTCCACATGATCTCACTACTAGAGATCACCAAGTGTGAACTTAATGAGAAAAAGTATCAATGATTATGATCCCCCAACACCTGATATTCAAACATATACCATGTCCATTCAGTTAGATGTATCTATACCATAGGACCTTTGTTTAAGATTAATGTCATAGTATCTCGAGGTTCTCATTATAGCATGAGATTTGCTATAACCTTTTGATACGACAATTAATCTAGGAAATTACCATTAAATAGTGGACACAAAAAATTCTACACTATAATGGTAATAATACATCATGTATATCTAACTGTATACATGATATGGTAATAAAAAATACTCCATAGATGGGTTAATGGCACCCACTATTTCAACATTTTTTACTAAAATGTTATTTTAAACTGAAAACACATACTTTGACTCATATTGATCACATCGTGTATCAATTTGATGTGAAACCGATTCCTACACATCAAAAATGACTTCTAAATTGTTTTCATTAATTATCAAGAAAATCTGAGCACGTTTTATTAGTTTTTAGTGAGTGATATTTTTTTATTAAAATGTCGATTTTAAACTGATAATGGAAACATTGAGGCATACTAGGAACATCGTGTATCGGATTGAGGTGAGTCTATTTACTACACATCCCAAATGAATTATGGTTCATTGTTGTAAAGTATCAAAATAATCTGAATGTGTTTTCTCAGTTTTGAGTAGGTCAGTTGTCCATTTTAGTAAAATTGATGTCAGTTTTAAATAAAAAGATGCACTTGGAGTCATACTGGTCACACCGTGTGTCAGATTGAGATACGGATGATTCCTACGTGTCTCAAAGTATCAAAACAATCCTAATTGTCAATGTTACAACTATTTCCATTACATTTCTTTATTAAACTTTCAACAATGTATATAGACTCGATGTTCTTAGCTGAAAAAACATTTCTCATTGTTGAAAGCCTGAAGAGTAGAGGAAGCTCATGTGCCCATTATATCATGAGAAGTCACTAAAATGACCACACGAGCTTCCTATACTCTAATGGATTTCAATGAGAAAGTTTTTTTGGCTAAGAACATAAAATTAATACGACTTCTCAAAAGATCTATGAAAAAAACTAAATAAGTATTAGATAAAAATGATAAGGAAATTAACTTAAAATAGTAAATAAAATTATGAAAAAATTAATTAAATAAGTAGTATGTATTCACCTTTTCATGATGGTTGTATGCATTCTTAACGCAGATCTTTGTTGTCATTATCTCATTTGCAGGCTTGACGTCCAATCTCTTGCAACCATGAGTAGTTTCGAACAAACCACCCTAACTCAAACAAAAGAATCCACTTGTATAAGAAAACAATTATTATATGAGTAATACTAAAAATAAATAAATAAAACACAAATATGAAACAATACATTAATTATATGGAAAATTATTTTACTGTGAAAATATCAAGATTACCTCTGTGATTGAGCAGAGGAGGGATCTTGAAGGAAAGTGATAAATGTCAACACTATAGGGGTGAAAATATTTTGAGGGAGAATAATTTTGTGGAAGTTTTGGTGTAGAAATACATGAAAGATGGACTAACCACCCCAACCTAAACAAAAAAATATACCTGTATAAGAAAAAAATTATTATGTGAGTAATAATAAAAATAAATAAATAAAACATAAATATGAAATAATATATTAATTCTATGGATAATGATTTTATTGTGAAAACATCAAGATTACCTCTATGATTGAGAAAATACAATGACATTTCTCTTCCTACAAAGCCATGAAAGATGAACATAAATATTCTAAAATAAATAAACTCTATAAAGAATAAAGAAAATTAAATCAATGTTCAATTATATTATTTTTCAGTAAAATTGGGAACGTATATAATAACATTAACTTTACATATTCCCAAAGGGTTTCCTTCATTATAGTTTGTTCTTCCAAGGGATTGGTAACATCATTATGTGTAGAATACATTGTATGCATAGTGGTAAAACATTTAATTTAGATTTTGTTAATGCAGTAGAGAACATATAATATTATGAGGAAATATATAGTATATTAAAAAACACTTTTACCTTCTCATTGAACTCTCTTTTTAAAAAAATGTTTTTGGGGATTTGGTTCCTCTATTGAGAATCCAAATCCTCTCTTTGTGAACCCCTCTAATGTAAAATACATTTTCTACATTGGGATCGACATGAACTAATTGTTATCACCCAATAAAAGGGTTATCCTCGATTGATTTTTCATCTGACCCAACATTTTTTTAGTCGCCAGTAGGATAATCGACCAATTCTTATTTGTTGGATCTGAGACATAAAATACCTGCACTGCTTGTGATTCCATTATGAATGACTTGTCTTCTTCCCCTTCTACACTGAAATTCACCTTCACGAAGCCCATTTCATCAACTTTCACAACACACATATTGTCAACTCATTTGAAACAGAAGATTGACACTTGAAATGTTGTATAATACAACTCATTTATCTATTCGATAATGCCAAAATATGACATATTTTCATAAATTGGATTTCTATCCTTGGAACCAAATATGTGTATCGCTTCAGTCACAAGAATAAAACCACTGTTTTTCATCGTACTTCAGTCATTATTTTATTTTGTATAGAATGTATAAACATTGATTACAAAACAATTATAAGATATAACATTTTCATTCGGTCCCCTAGTTATCCATTGAATTCATTCGGCAATTGAATTCGTATTTTCAGATAAATCCTTATAAATTTGATCTTGGAACCATTCTATAAATTGTTGATTATGTGTATTTGATATCCATATTTTATCCATTAATAGATTCAAATCTCTAAGAATTTCTTTGTGGACTTCAATTTATGGATAAACATCTTTGCTATTATGTAAAATGTAAAGGTGCACTTGCTCTCACTCCGTCAAGCTAATTGTAACAACATCTCTTCTACAAATCCCTTCACCCATAAGGTGTTCACTATGACGAGACATTGGGAGACTGATTATATCAATATTAGATAGGTAATTGATGTAGAATTCAATAGCTTCTTCAATAATATATTTTTCTACAATACAACCTTCTGGATGACTTCAATTCTTGACATACCCTTTCAAAATCTTCATATATCACTCAATAGGGTAAATCCATTTGTAATTGATAGGAACACATGGTTGAAACTCTCTAACCAAGTTAACCATCAGGTGCACCATTATATCAAATAAAGATGGTGGGAAGAACATCTTTAATTCATATAATATGACTGCAACCTCCTTATTCATGATTGGAAACTTCATCGAGTCTATAACTTTATTGCACATGGATTTGAAAAAGAAGAAGAGACTAGTTAATTTATGTCGTACATTTTGAGGCAGAATTCAATGGAAAGCAACATACATCAAATCTTACATCAAAACATGATAGTCGTGTGATTTTAGTCCTTGAAACTTCAAATTATTCATTGACACGATATTCTTGATATTTGATGAATACCCCTGTGGAACTTTTACACTATTAAGGAAAAGGTACAATTGCATTTTTTTTTCCTATCTAGATAGATTGTAAACTATTGGAGGAAGAAAAGTATTCATTTTACCCTTCACTGGTGTCAACTCTTCCCTTATCCCCATTTCAATCAAGTCCAACCTAGCCTTGATTCCATCTTTTATTTTTCCACGAACATTTAGTAATGTGCCAATAATACTATCAAATACATTTTTTCTACATTCATGACATCAACAAAATATCTGACATACAAACAATTCCAATACGGTAATTCAAATAAAATTAATCCCTTTTCCAACCTGATTTTGTAAGATTTTTCGAAAATGGTTTACCAAAAATAGTGTCAATGTATTTTACTTTATTATATAGTTGATCACCTGTTACTAGAGGCGGTGTTGTACCTTATTCAATATTCCCATCGAATATTGTCATCTAGGATCGGTATTTATTTCATTGAGGTAAAAATTTCTGATGTCTTAAAAATACAGTCTTTGAGGAATGTTTCAACTGAACTAAGTATGTGTGTTTTTCACAAATGGGATTCCCCAACATTCCTTTAATATTATAGCTTGATAAATTTCCATAAGTAGGGAAGTCATTTATCATCTCGTAGAACATGGACCTCAATGTGAATTCTTCACTTCTATGAGCATCATACATTGTAAAACATGTATCCCACATCAATTTCAGATCTTCAATCAATGGATTCAAATAGACATCAATATCATTACCGGGTTGCTTTGGTACATATATAAGCAAAGACAACATAATGTATTTGTGATTCATGCATAACCATGGAAACAAGTTATAATTTACCAACATGACGGGTCATGTATTGTGAGTACTACTCTATAAACCAAAAATATTTATTCCATCTATAGATAATGCAAGATGAACATTTCTCAGATCATTTCAAAATTCAGAATATTCGTAATCAATTTTCTTCCACTGAGCATAATCTATTGGATGGTGTAGGTTCCCATATTTAATTCTTGTATATGCATGTTATGTCAATTGTCTCGTGGTTTCCTGACATCCATATAGTCTTCTAAATTGTCGAATGTTAGGAAAGTACCATACATATTTCGAAGGACTTGGTTCATTTTTTTGCATCAATTTGCGCCACACTTAGGGTATTTTATGAGTGATTCATGGTCTTTACGAAACAATATACAATCATTTGGACAAGCATGTATTTTTTTAGAGATCATTCCCATTGAATATATAATTATTTTAGAATTGTATGTTTGACATGGTAGTTCATTTTCTTCTGGTATCTTATCATTCATGACACCAAGTAGTTCTGTAAACCCGATGTCACTCCATTCGCTGCCAGCTTTCAAATTATATAATTTCAATACAGCTGACAATGTTGTGTATTTAGTATAACTGGTATACAATGGCCTCTTTGCACAACTATTTAACTTCTCAAACAACTTTGGACAATCATGAAGGTCATATTCAATTTCCATTGTCATTTCTTCCATGTGATCTTCATCATCATTTACACTAGTATCCTATTGAATTATCCATGACCCACAATATCATCCCAATCGGTGTGCACGTTCAATTTTTACCTATGTTTATTCCAACATTTACAGCTCTGGTCTATTCAGTGATAAATCAAATGCCCTTCCAACTCTTCCGAACTAATTTTTCTAGAATGACAACAATGTAAACATAGACGAAGGATTTGAAAAGGGTCATATGCATGCTCTCTTGAAAAATTGATAAAATATTTAACTCTGTATTCATACTCTTATGTCAAATGATTATCATACATCCATTTTTTATTCATATCCATCCTATTGGGTTCATAAAATATTAATTTTTTATAATAAATAAATAAATACACATAAGATATTCATTATCAAAGGTGAAAGTTATTGACAATTCTAACAAGTGAAACACAACATTTGATTATTTTAAATAATTTTAGTATTCTTTGAAGAAAATGGGTAATTGAATTTAAGAAAATAATTACTCTACTCTGGTAAGTGTTTTCCTCTGAATTCATTCAAAGGTGAATGTTATAGACAACTATCATGCTCATCAACTCATTTTCCGAACATTTATCATTTAGTTTTGTTGTTTGACACACACCCTCCATCTCTTGTAGACATGAACCTATGTTGCTTGAAATAATCTAAGCAGTAGTCATCCATGGGATGACTACTGCTCAAAGTAGTACAAGAAACATAAAAAATATGTGGGATGAGTCTCAAGAAAAAAAATGCAATAACTATTTGGGGGATGAAACTGATGAGAACGACAATTGTTTATAAAAGAGATGGGGGATGAGTCTCAAGCAACAAATTGCAATAATAATTTTTGTTTGACACACATCAAGACTTTCTTAAATCCCCTAAACAAATTAAATATAATATAGTCAATTAAGGAGTAATAAGAAACCCAAATATGATAAAAAGAATAATAAACTCTCATTCAATCAACTAGAAGATAAAAAAATGTATTTATAAAATATTTTAATAAATAAAGAGTTATTTCATATACATGGATGGTAATTATAGATTCCTAGAGGATGAACCAATACATGTAGACCTAAAATGATGAAGACCTAAAAATAATTTCTAATGTATAAAATTTTATAACCTCCATTCTATTTTTTTGGAACAAGTGATGCAGAAATCTAAGGAATTATTATATTTAATATTAATGGTATATCAAATATTTTAAAACATCTCAAGACTCTTGGGATGTCATATCGCCACACCATCCCATCCCAAGGATTCTAGGGAGGTCATAACATTAGATCTACCCATCTGAAGGATTCTAGGGAGACCATCTAATACACATTGACCCATCCTTTAGATTCTAGGGAGTTCCCTAAAAAGGATGGCATAAAGCAATAATACAAATCAACTAGATATATCACAAACAAGGGAGAAAAACACACCAACCCTCACAACATATATCCCATACACACTAGCCTCAAACGAGACAGAATGACTCATGTCGGGTCATATTTTCTAAGTGGACTACCCTTACTTCACTCAGAAATCTAAGTGAAATCGCAAAATTGACATATTTATAAAACATCAATTCCCATCTAAAGTCTCTACTACACAAATACAAAAATAACTAGTCATTTTAATACCCTGGGAAGTAGTCTCATAGGCTACCCAACAACCATCATGGAAATTTATACATACAAAATTATATATATGATATAAAATGGGATGGGACTTCTAACACATGGTTAATTCCACTATTTATCCGATGAAAATAGAGCATGAATCATCCACACTTTCACATAAATAAAAAGTAGCTCATAAATCTCCTACATTAATTCACAGCTATAATTGAGAAGGAAGGTGATCCTCATATAGCCTACGATTGAAGTTGGGAATGCTCATAGTATAGGTGTTTCACACTCTAAAAATTACAAGCATCAAAATGGATGATCTCCACAACCAAATATCCAAATTGGATAACTCACCACACTCACAGTTGCAAAAAAGCCTCCACCACGGCCAGAACCATTGATGTTTTACACCCTGAGTTCCCCAAGAGAAAGTAGAGAATGACTTATGTTCGAGATAAAGTAGAGAAAGACTTACGTCCGAGCCTTGGATTTGTTCGACCCTTGAATCATTCAAGCCTTGGATTTGAGCCTTGGATTTAAGACTTGGAATTGTTCGATCTTTGATTCACCAAAGAGGAGCACTGGAATAGGGTGTCTTTCGTGGAAAGCTTCAGATATCATGATGGGTTTGCGACTGATTACGGATTTTTAAATAGATCAGGACACTTTTATCAACATTTCCAAAAAAGGGCTGATAAATATATCTTTTATCAGTGCTTTTTAGCACTAATAAAGATTCCTTTTATGAGTGCTTATTACTTAAGCTCTGATAAAGGATTTATAATTATAATTATAAACAAAAAAATTGTAAATATGTATATATATATTTAAAATATATATATATAAATACAAATATAGTAAATATATTCATTATTTAAATAAATTTTTTATAATTTTTTAATTATTTATAATTATATAAATATTTTTAAAAAATAATATTTATATCATTATATATATATTTATATAATTAAATATATATATATATTTATTTATTTATTTAATAAACATAAATATAATAAATATATTCATTATTTAAATAAATTTATTATTAATTTCATAATTATTTAAATATATATAATTATTTATTTCTAATTATATTAATACTTTTTTAAAAAATAATATTTATTTATTTATAATTATAAAAAATATAAATTTATAAATATAGTAAATGTGCATTTATAAATATATTTATTTATGGATATTTTTTTATAAATATATTTTTAACATTATTATTGAATATTTAATCTTAAGTGCATGCATGTTAAAAATGAGTAAAATTGAATAAATTAAAATTAAGTGCACTTTAACAATATTGAAAAAATAGATAAGTTTTTTGTGTGTATATTGTATATAAAAATACATTAATTATGTATATGTGAAATCAATATAACACGCGTTTGATCTATATTAAATTGAAAAATCAAACGACATTCAATTATGTCCATTACTCTATACAATTTGTCAGTATTTTTAATTCATATTATTTTTTAATTATAAACCATTATTCACTAAATATATGGCTATTTAATATAAATCATAAATATTTTTTATTATATAAATCATATTTATATACATTCATATATATCTATATATTTAATATATACTATTTATTAACATTATCAATAATTATCTAATTAATAAAATGTTTAATATTTTTCTCAATTTACTTATTTTTAATTTTTATTTGTTTAATTTTCATTTTTCATATATCTATATATTTAATATATACTATTTATTAGTATTTATAATTTATAAATAGTATAATCAATTTATTCATTTTTATCAATAATTATTTATTTAATAAAAAATATATTTTTTTAATAAACTCATTTTTTATTTTTATTTATTTCATTATTTCATTTTATTCAAGCTTTTATCAGTGCTGAAAAAGCGCTGATAAAGGATCGATTTATGAGTTCTCATAAAGGGTACCCTTTATCAGCGCTAAAAATAAAGCATTGATAAAGAGTACCCTTTATCAGTGCTAAAAAATGTTGATAAAGGGTACATATTATCAGCGCAAAAACAAAAGTGTTGATAAATGGTGCAATTTATCATCGCTGATAAACAACAGTGCTATTAAAGGTCTGTTTTGTAGTAATATGCGTAAGGGTAGAATTGTCACGACCCAACCCACCGAGGCCCGCCTGGCCGGCAAAAGGTCAAGTGTGACAACCCCAAGACCACCTCCAATAGGAAATAGGCTGACAATGTCACAACTCAACCCATGCTGAGGCTCGATCCACAACTACCCCAAGCTCACCTCTATAGGCCAGGGGTTGGTGGCAAGCGCCGAAAGCATAACTAAACTCAGGGAGGCCTTTAACTAAAGTACCAGTACGTATACCCCCACAAACACCTCAATGAAACGGTGCAGAGATATAAAAATCTGAAACTGAAATGCATGCATACATCTATCCTAAACCAGAGTATAGAAAAAGTACTGAAGTGAAAAGGGAAAAACAAGCGCCTTCTAAAAGAAAATTGTAAAAGCGTGTGACTTGCTTGGAAGGAGGGGATCGCTGCCAAAAGTAACTACCAGAAAGCACCTTGGCCCAAATCCGGTAAACACCTCAGTCAGTCTAGCTCACTAAGCTCTGCCTTCCTTGGGTCCTATGTGGACTCCATCGAAAGGTTTGTGGTCTGCACAAGACACAAAACATGTGCGGGTAAAGCCTGTGCAGGGGTGAGTATAAAAATACTCAGTAGGTGCCCAAAAAACCATAGGAAAAAGGAGAGAATGAAAGGCGATAGTCCACTCGACCTATCTAGAGAGAACCCCAACAAGAGAGAAACTCTATCTCAAATCATCCTCGATTGTACATAACTAGTTAGCTAAGTCAAAATAATCTCCAATAAGAGAGTAAGGAAAAAATAATTTATCCCACAGCTCAACCCAACAAGAGGGTCAAAGTAAACTCATCCAAACACAGGAAGCTCGACATGGTGATAAGATGAACTTATCGTTGAGTCCTCACTGCCTATATCAAGAGAGTCCACTCATCCAACCATGAGAAGCTAAATGTGGGAAGCACATGACATATGCGTCTTCACCTCCCATGGAAGGTGAGTGACCAAAAGTAAGGTATGGTCACAGAAGTGGTAAGTATACTCAGTCCTCAAGGGGTGGCAACTGAGAATGTGACAACACCGCAAGGGATCTCAGAAATCACCCAGATATACTCATATCAAACTCCAAGTCTCATGAGGTTCCAACCTCATAGCCAGCAATAGGATTAAACTCAAGGCCCTAAAGGTAAACACCAAACTAAGAGAACACACTTCATGAGCTCTGCCATCCCAGATGGTACCCATCCGAGAGATAAACTCCATCGGGAACAGCTCTATCATTCCTAATGGTATGTCGGACAGAACATGCTCCACTGGGAACAACCTCTGTGGTCTATCTCTAGTTCCTAGCACCATAGGTTCTTCCATTATTAACATGCACTCTACACAAGGATAAAGAAACCAAGTGGAGAGGCATGCTCCTCACCACTGCCCTGCAGTTGAGGGAGCACTACTCTAAACCATGAACTGTGTACATCTTCTCTACCATAGGGAACAGAGGGACCCACACCTCACCACTTCCCCATAGTAGAGGGAGTACTAGCTCCTAACTAACCCACAAAACCTCTGTCGCTCCTGTATAGAGTGGCCCGCACCTCGATCTGTCAAGGGAGCACTAAGTCCTAACCATGTATGATGCATATAAAGTAGAGGGTCCAATCCTCAGAACTATACTAAATATATGAGGGATCTCTAACTCCAATGGAGGACCTTCTCCCTACTGCTACTCAGATACGGGGGAGTACTAGCCCGTAAATGAGGACCTGCACCCTGGGATGGTAGGGGAGTGCCACTAAGAGAGTGGAGGACTCGCACCTTGATAGGAAAGGGGAGTACAACTCTATAGATAGAGGACCCACACCCTAACTTGGTAGGGGAGTACCACTCTATGGATAGAGGCCATGCACCATCATATGACAGGGGAGTACTAACTCTTCCAACTCATTTATGATGGGGGCCCGCACCCTCGTACGACAGGGGAGTACTAACCCCAGGTTAGAGGACTCTCTCCCTTACACAAAAGGGGAGTACCAACTCTACCAGCTCATTTACTATGGGGAACTCACACCCTAGTACGATAAGGGAGTACCGACCCCATGCTAGAGGAACCGCTCCTTGGCACGACAGAGGAGTACCGACTCAGCCAGAACATCACATATGGAGGACGCGCACCCTGGAACAACAGGGTAGTTCTGAATCCAATGGTAGAGGACCCACACCCTAACTCAGTAGGGGAGTACCTACTCTACCTATACATCACATTTAGAGGACTTGCACCTTGGTACAACAGGGGAGTACCGACTCCATGGATAGAGGACCCGTACCCTAGTCCAATAAGGTAGATCCTACTCTATCTAGCCAACAAGTATAGAGGGCTTGTGCCTTGGCACAGTAGGGGAGCACTGTCCAATCATATGAACAATACGAGGAACCCGCCCCCTGATGTCATAGGGGAATACCAGTCCCAATGTCTCTCTTTAAGAACCACACTAATCTCCATCATCGGTTAAGCACTACTAAGAGGAGCATCACGCTTATCAAACTTCGTGTAGTAACACTACCACGGATAGGGGACTCGTGCCCTATTCCAATAGGGGAGAACCTATTAACTGTTCTAAAGAGTCTAGGGGGCCCACATCCTAAATCTAAAGGGAAGGGTACCAACCCTGGTGTCAACCTAGTGATTCACCCTGATCACCTCCCAAGATTTACACTATTACACAAGCGTCTTGATCAAAATGCACCACTTAGAATCTCATAGGCCAAAACCAAGGCCATCATTTAATTCTATGTGAAAAAATACTCAGGTTAGGCTACTCACAATCCTGAATCTAAGTCCCAAAGAAGGAGATACGAAATACGGAAGATCTCAAGGAGATCCCCTATGAGTACACGGCATGCACTAGGGAACACACGGCATGTGATCCCACTTGAGCACCTGGTCGTGTATTCGGTCTACACGGTTTCCAACCCATGAAGGGGTGCATGGCGTGTCCCTCTTGAACTGGCCCTTGGCTATGTATTTTAACCTGTGACCGTGTACCTGACCCAGTGTCTGTGTACTTTAGTCGTGTGCTAGTAAACGACCATGTATTATTACACGGCTATCCCAAGCCATGTCCCATGGTCACACGGTTTGGGGCACTACACGGTGTGTAATCCCGGTACATGGTGTGTAGTCCCCAAAGTTCATCTTCCCCAAATAGGAAGGAATACATGGCGTGTGTCACTAGACTACACGTTCACTACTAGAAATTTAGGCTATAGCCACAGACCTATAGCCATGGTTTTATAGGTCTGTGGCTATAGCCAATTTATAGCCACAGTTTAATTAAAAAATCATGCCTAAAATTTTCCTTTCCCTTTTTTCCCCCAAAATCCATCGGGCTCCTCCTCCGTTCTCCCGATCAGCGACTCCTGCCCTTGTGATTCCTCCTCCCCCGCAATCTCCTCCTTGTCGTGCCATCCTCCTCGCCACGACCTCTTCCTCGTCGCGCCCTCCTCCTCCCCGAAGACTCCTTGTCGCACCCTCCTCATCACCGCGACCCTCCTTCCCGACGCATCCTCGCCACGCCCTCCTCATCGTCGCGACCCTCCTCCCTGATGCCTCCTCGCCGTGACCCTCCTCACCGCGACCCCCCTCTCTAACGCCTCTCTTCTGACACTAAGGTCGACACCACCATCTCCCTCCCCGACACCTTTTCACCAAGAACCCTCAAAACCCTCGACCCCTCCTTGTCGTGACCCTCACCTCCTCCATCGAAGCTGCTCCGAGCTACCTCCCCTCCTCCTCCATTCCCGACGGTTCTCCCCCACAACCCTCAACACCAGAGGTAATCCCCTATATTTTTTATCCTTAATTATTCATCACATGAATCAAATTGAATGTTTCAAATATGGGTTATTTTTGTATCATTTTTGTTTCATTTCAAAGTGTCTATGTTGAATGGGGTAATTGATTGGAAGTGGTTATGAAATTTAGAATGAGTTCAGTTACATGTGTTTTAAATTGGAATTCTATTAGGCAGGGGGTTTAAAAACTAGGAATCTTTGGGTTCAAATTAAGAAAGACAATTTTAAATTATTTCTAAAGGTGGTTTCAAGTAATCAGTGAAGGTTGAATTAATATATTCTGAAACAATATTGTAGAATCCTATGATCACAAGAATTTTTTTTTATATATGTTTGGCTAGGAAATTAATAATTCAAACTCAAAAGAGTGAAAATATAGATCACAAACTCTATTAAAACCACTCTAGCAAACTATTTCAATGAGAATGCAATTGAAGATAAAGACATGAAACGATATGAGGAAGAGGGTGTAGACAAAACATTTTAAAAATTGAAATTAATTTGATAAAATAAAATGAAATAAAGTATTATATGATGAAATATGGTAGAGATGATGTATAATATCTTTCTTTGAAGTCACTTGTATGAAAAAGTTATTATAGTTTTTCAAATACAAGGATAAATTATTGAGGGCTGATCAGATCGATGTTTTAAAACATGTAAATAATATCATAATGCACAATTGAATGGAAAAAATCATGGTATATTAAACATTCAAGGTCCTAAAAATTGATTGAGTGGAGGTAATCATGATAACAAGGAGTTGGTAGGCTTCATTCAACTTAATTTATGTGGGGGTGTTTTCACTTGATCAATAGGGGCCCAAATTTTTTCCACATACCATTAAACTCATGGTCATATCTAGGTCACCTAAGATAATGGTACATGTGGACCATTATTATGTACTAATCAACTACCATGATTTACATGTACCGTAACTATATCCCTTTCCCATACCCTTACCTTTCATTTCCTATAGTTACCGCACATACATACTTCCACTGTCTAGCATGGAACATAGTCGTATGTCCTTCCCAAACAGACCTATATCCATATTCCATATACACTATAGTTGTATACCAACGTGGTGAGGAATGCTACCACAATCTATGTTAGTTAAGGACTATATTCTTACTTATGGACCTAGATGTGCTGACCATGGCTATAGAATCATGGTCATAGTGTAATTTCCCAGTAGAGAAAAATGATTGAATCCATTATGTTAGATTTAAAAAGGAAAAAACTACCCTCTAAAGTCATTGTTTTTAAATTTGGATATAATATATGTGGTGGTTCGTTTACTAATTACTGATGTTGCATTAGTTATATTAGTTATGAATTATATTGAAATAATACTTCATTTTGTTTTAGAATCTTTATTTGTATCTTTTCATATTCTTGGTTAGTATAATTCCTTGTTTTCCCTTTTTGAAAGTATTCTCTTAGAGGGATTATAAAACTAACCCCTCTAACCCATTCATTACACACTGGAAAATCCAAAACTAGCATAAGTAGTTGTTGTTAATCTCTATTTGATTATTCATATTGTGGAATGAAATGTATTACTTTCTGTTTGATTATCTATTTTTTCAATTCCAACCATTACCCATCCATGTCATATGAAAGAGGTCCAATTAGACTGTGTGCGTTTTATACTGTATTCCTTTTGTATATGTGTTCGAATCCATTTTCATTGTTTACTTATGATCCATTTTCCAGTCTTGCCGACTTGAAATCACAATTATAGAAACATGATTTACATAATCTTCTCTTGACTATTATGTGTTTTTATTCACTTTCATTACATTGAACCAGTTATTGGTAGCTATGTGAATTATATATTTACCCAATTATGTGGGAAGACAATGTATATGTGTTTTAACTGTATATATGTTTTAACTGTTACTGACTTAAAACTCCATTTTATCTCTTGAGAAGGTTAGCAAGGCCCATAGTGGAACATTTATGGATCTCTATGCCTTTGTAACCCCATATGGTGTAACATGGGATTCCTATTTCCCAAGTCAGGTGCATACTCACGAGTTTGATTGGGAAAAAAGAGCAGAGATTGAATATTTGGGTTTTTATTTTATTTGTTTTTTAAATACATCAATCTTCTAATTTTTTAGAAGTCGATTTCTTAACATGGGTGCTGCATATGAACTGATGCTATATTTTCTCCCATTTTTTTCTATGTTTTCATATTAAAGTCCTTCATCTTGATTGAAGAACTCTTCCCTTCATTCACATTCAAATTTTTTGGGGTCAGAAATCATTATTTCTGAAGGTGGGACATGAGGATTATTTCCCAGACAAGGGATGCTGATGGCCCTTTCTATATTTAGCTTTTGAGAATCCAAATTATAAATTGAATCTATCTTTGTAATTATTTTCTATTTGTTGGGCAGTTTTTTGGTTGTGATCAATGTCGTTTGTGATATTGCATTTTCATTGTGCATCTGTTTGTCACTTTTAATTTATTTTCTTTCCTTTAGTTGTTTTAGTATTTAATAAGATTTTATTTCTGTTTTCTGAGTAGGAAAAAAATAGGACAACACTCCACCCACCTCTTGAAGATCGAATCATATTGTTGTTGGAAGCATAACCAAATATCTAAGTTTGTGTTTCTAAATTGTTTTCAATGTTTTTGATATTTTTGGCCTTCCTTATTAAAGTGTATGAGAGACATTTCCCCTTTAATGTGTTGATTTCTCTAAAAGACGTTTAATGTGCAGGGGGTCTGTTGTCCAGTAGGGGGGAGGGGGGGCTTCTGTCCAGGGGACTCCCAAAAATATTTTATCGCAACAGATGGTCCAAATTAAATGTTCCACCTCAGAATCCATAAGTCACTCATCCCATTAGATTTCCTAAATCAGTCATTGTGCCACACACCTCAAATAAAACCCATATCTAATTGATTCCCAAATGCCAATGCACTAAAAAAAGTCACGCATCCATCAATACCAAAAATAAATCCTTGTTCAATGCACCTTGTGTATATATATATCATGAATATGATCCAATTCAAACCAACTAACCAGGACCTTGTTAGTTTGATAATAATTCATGTTTACCATGTTCACCAACAATATACATGCATATAAAAATGGCCACGCCAAAATAAAACAAAACTAGGCCATGTGCATGGAATACAAACTGCTGCAAATGAAAAACTAAAGGTAAGATTACTTCAAATGTCACTAGCCATGATTGTTGTTCTATGATGATGTTAATTTAAATTTTCAAATGGTTGATATGTCTGCTTCATAAGTAATGACACAATATGAAGAACAAAGGAGAACTGCACGTGAGTTGCACGATCAGTTGGCGGATGCTGACCTTCGAATTTCTGTAGGAGAGAAGCTGAGAAAAAAGATGCACAATACCATTTTGGTAGGACTCTCATATCATATTTTTATTTTTGTTTTGATGGTTTTTAATTATTGGTTACTTTAGGAACTGAAAGGGAACATACGTGTATTCTGCAGAGTGCGACCATTATTAGCTGATGATTGTGATGGAATGGAAACGCCTGTTGTTTCATATCCTACATCCACAGAATCTGCTGACTGGAACCTTGATTTGCAGCACAATGGTAATTATTACATATTTTTTTACCTTATATTCTGTTTCTACATTTTAAACAGTTAACCTGTAGCTGTTTTCAAAAATCAGCTAGTGTGATGTTTGGGCATTCATCTATACGTAAGATATGCTTGAACCTGAACAGCATCAGAATCAATGCATGATATCTTTATATTCCATTCATCTAGTTTCTGTTTTGTTTTCTATGTTACATTTGTGCATAAGATATTGAACATACATACCCATTAAACAGTTATTTGAGACTAGGAAACAAAGGATATCACATCAACTACCAGCCACTAACCCTGCAACTGGTTCCCACTATCTCTACCACGTCCCCCATGTGCTACTAAATCTTAGCTACCATCTCCCCGTATTTCTCCTAACCTGACCTCAGATCCCCGGGTCTACCCCAGTCCCTAGCTAGTGGTAGTATGACAAGGCTTCATGTAGAATCTATTGAGATGACTGATCTGGACACATGCTTGGAACTCCATCAGTGTCTAGTCACACTACATCTGCACATGCCCTAACTACCCACATCATAAGAACACCATCCAAGACCCAATCCTCAGTGGTATTCCTATATATATTTAATTAACTTCAGAATTATGTGTTATACTTACAGGTAATTGCTGAATTCTGCATGTGGGCTGGGGGTGCAGTGGGCAGAGGGTGTGTGCAGTGGGCTGGGGGGGAAGTGCAGTGGGCAGGAGGGAAGTGCAGGAGGCAAGACTTTTCAGAACATCATACTGAATATAGCAATCATTGAAAATGTCTGATTATCCTATATTTCTTTTATTACTTTGAAAGGTAGTAATTGTTGTCAATCGGTATCCTGAATTGCAGCAATCAAAGTGGGTTACCACAAGAGCATTAAGTTTCTATAGCAAAATGCAATAAACTAGAGATATAATTATTCACAGGAAACAGGTATGTTGTTGTTTAATTTTTATTTTATTTTCTTTATCGCATTGGCCACTTAGGCTTTTACTGCTTTCTATGGATGGAGGGTAGTTATATTCTACGAAGGGGGCCAGAAGGGCACTGGAGGTGGCTACGCGGTTTTCTTTGCAGGGGAGGGAGATCGGGGTAGTGGAGAGATTAATTTGTGTGTTTCATTTTTTTTTCTTTATACTATATTTGGCATTGATACTTTTACCAATTCATTCCAGGTTTTAAATATTTTTCATACACTAGGACACTTTGAATAAACCCAAATATCATATCCTAAACAAAACCATGGATATTTTTTGGTTAGGATCCAATATCAGAATAAAATTCCCCTATTACGAACTCAGTCTAGATTGATTCATGTTCTCATGGTCAGATTCTTTTCATTCTAAATTAATTGATTATGAGGGTGTATTTTTTAGTGTCTATAAATTATACACCATGTA
Organism: Viscum album; assembly: GCA_963277665.1. NCBI lineage: Eukaryota > Viridiplantae > Streptophyta > Magnoliopsida > Santalales > Viscaceae > Viscum > Viscum album. The sequence continues at coordinate 1,524,049,024 of OY728153.1, forward strand.
CTTTTCCTTAATTAACATAATATAAACCCCACTCAGATTACATGATTTGAGTTAAAGATGAAGGTGTATTACACTCAACAAATAAGAAACCATTGGGATATCCATGTTTTACCTTACTAATCATACACATAGGGTCGAATACCCTTTAAAAACATTTCTTAATCTATTGATGTGGTTTTGAAAACCACCCACTAAGAGTGGGTTATAAATATTATCCATAGTTTTAGAATAGGTTCCGTAGGGGGCTGTTCGGTGGCTCTCGTAGGGCTGTCTGGTGGCTCTTGCAGGGCTGTCCAGGGTTCTGTGCAGGTAGTTTTTTATCTCCCATGAATCATGTTCATCTAAATTTGAATCTTCACAGATCAGGTAGATGTTCATGCCCTATATTTTTGAATCTTCACAGATCAGGTAGATGTTCATGCCCACCGGGGTTATGTCTGGTGGTTCTCGCAGGGCTGTCTGGTGGCTCTTGTAGGGCTGCAGGGCTATCCGGGGGTGCACGGGGGGTTGTTCGGGGGTGCACGGGGGGCTGTTCGGGGGTGCATGGGGGGGGGGGCTGTCCGGGGGGGTACGAGGGGCTGTTCGGGGGGGCATGGGGGCTGTCCGGGGTTTTGTGCAGGGGGGAAGGGGGGCTGCATGGAATCTGTCTGGGGGTGCATGTGGGGGCTGTCCGGGGGTGCACGGGGGGCTGTCCGGGGGTGCATGGGGGGCTGTCTAAAGGTGCACGGGGGGCTGTTCGGGGGGGCATGAGGTGCTCTCAGGTGGCTATCCGAGGGGGCTGTCCGGGGGTGCACGGGGGGACTGTCCGGGGGTGCAAGGTGGGTGTCCAAACTCATTCATTTATCAAACTATTAATAATTCTATTATTATATGAGAACTCTAGGACTTAGTTCTAAAATACCACAACCAAGATTCTCTTATTTTTCAAAGATTCAAACTGAATTAGGAAGTTAGAGAAGGGGGTAGGGGGCAGGGGGCAGGGGCAGGGGGTAGGGGGTAGGGGGCAGGGGGGTGGAGGGGGGCAGGGGGCAGGGGGCAGGGGGCAGGGGGAAAGGTGTGGGTGGAGGGGGGCAGGGGGCAGGGGGTAGGGTGGCAGCATGAGATTTCTCTTCTATATTAGCCCAGGAACTCTTCAATTGCAACTTGTTAGGAGAAACATAAATACAAGAATCTCTATAATGGAGGGATGATCCAAGAATAGGATAATCAAAGCCTCTAGCAATCAAACACATAGAAGATGTATTTTGAGCAATAATAGACCTATCGTTAGCAGGAACTTGATCCTCTAGGGCTAAAACAGGGACATGCCCTGAATTTTCAACTGCTTGATGTTGAGCCTGAACCTCAATTGTTTAGTTGGTCCCACATTTTTAGTGTATAAATTAAATCCACTTCTACCAATACACACGCATAATGACCAAAAATTACATTTTTAGTGAAATAGTTCATCCTGATTGGAATGAAAATCAAGAATACGATATCATATAAAATTTCCTAGTGCCATAGTACCTAATTAAGTCTATGAATCTTAAACTAGATCTATGCACAAGTTTCTTGTCATTAGAACTAAATTGTAGCTTCCAGTCATAAACCCGCAAGGTACCGGGCCTTAGGTTGAGCGATCCAATGCTCCAGAATTTTCCTTTTAGATCTTTTGAGGGAAACTGAAAGTTGAAAAATCCTCGATCAAATGATACACATTTACCTTCTTCTTCTACGTCTTTTTTCCTGGGGTTCGACATGCATCAATTTTTAAATCACTTCTTTACTCCTTCCCTGTCCGAAAGATGCTACCCTGCGGATGTTACTGGACTGGGGCAACACACCGCGGTCACGCCGTAGTCACACTCCGGTCACACCGCGGTCACGCCACGGTCACGCCGCGATCACGCCGCGGTCACGCCGCGGTCACGCCGCGGTCACGCCGCGGTCACTCCGCGGTCACACCGTGATTTAGCCCTGTTCCAGGACGACACCCTGCGGCGGTTCGCAGTGATAGTATTCCATGAGTCTTGTGATCAATGTTGAGTGGAAAGAGAAACTCGATCAATTAGTGTATAACTTAAATCCACTTCTACCAATACACACGCATAATGACCAAAAATTACATTTTTAGTGGAATAGTTCATCCTGGTTGGAATGAAAATCACGAATGCGATATCATATAAGATTTCTTAGTGCCATAGTACCCAATTAAGTCTATGAATATTAAACTAGATATGTGCACAAGTTTCTTTAAAGTCATTATAACTAAATTTTAGCTTCCAGTCATAAACCCGCAAGGTACTAGGCCTTAGGTTGAGCGATCCAATGCTCCAGGATCGTCCTTTTAGATCTGTTGAGGGAAACTGAAAGTCGAAAAATCCTCGATCAAATGATACACATTTACCTTCTTCTTCTACGTCTTTTTTCCTGGGGTTTGACATGCATCAATTTTGAAATCACTTCTTTACTCCTTCCCTGGATGAAAGATGTTGCCCCGCGGATGTCGCTGGACCGGGGCAACACGCCGCAGTCACGTCGTGGTCACGACGTGGTCACGCCGTGGTCACGACGTGATTTGGCCATGTTCCAGGATGACACCATGCGGCGGTTCGCAGTGATAGTATTCCATGAGTCTTGTGGATCAATGTTGAGACTGACTAATCACAATTTCTGCCAGTGGGGCGATGACCGAAATGTTTCCCCACCTCCTCTCGCTCCCTTCGCTCCTGGATGGAAGATGCTACCCCGCAGATGTCGTTGGACCGGGCCAACACGCTACAGTCACGCCACGGTCACACCACGGTCACGTCGTGGTCACGCCGCGGTCACGCAGTGATTTAGCCCTGCTCCATCCCCCTTCCACCTGCATTCGAGCCCACACCAGCCCCCAACCACCTGCAATCCAGCCCGCACCAGCCACCACCCCCCAGCCTCCTGCAAAACACTCATACCAGCACTCTGCCACCTGTAAAACAGCCCCAGCCATCAGTTCCATCCCTCTGCCACCTACAAAACAACCCCACCTGCAATAATTTTGTTAATGATTTTTGGAAAGTTATTCACAATAGCAATAGGTCTGAAATCCTTTACATCCACAATATTTTCCTTATTTGGGATCAGGGAAATAAAATTGGAGTTGATTCCATAGGTCATTGAGGCATGGTTAAAGAACTCTTTCATAGCGTTAAGGAGCTCATCACGAACTATGTCCTAGTAGAACATAAAGAATTAATTTGTGAACCCATCAGGACCAGCCACACTCAAGATTTAGAGAAAAAAGGGCACTCTTAACCTCTTTCTAAAGCATGTACATTCGTTAAGGCTCTATCTAATTTGGAAGCGACCACTCTATTGTACTGTTTTCTTCCCATTCTTTTATTCTCCTCCAATAATAAACCAAGGGTCATTAATATTAGTGCTTAGGTAAGAAAGGTCCTTCCAAAGAGTTCTCATTTCTTGGTATCTATTTTTTGCATAGACAAAAGAGCAGAAGAGGTGTATGCCATCAGTATTAAAATTGCAAGTAAAGATTTGATCAGAGACATTAAAGGTGTTAACATTTTGTAAGAGTGAGAAAAAATCCATAGACATTCAGCATTGTAGGTATTTTAGATTGTTCCAGTAAAGATATAATTGTGTTGACACAAGTGAGAGTATTTAGGAGAATAAGAAATTTTTGGTTCAACAGTAGAAAATAACATGGGATGGTGAGTGTTAACAATTCTTTTTAGAACATTGAATGTGTTAGAGTTGGCAATACCCTGAATCGTTTCTTCCCAAATATTCCCCACCAACTGAAGATATTCTGAAAATCATGACCACAAGTTCGTGAACGTGAAGTTTTCTTGCGAGGCCTCCCTCCTGCTCAGAGTGTGGAAAAGTGGAGAGTGATTGGAGATGCTTCGAGTCAAGTGATCCACCTTTGTATTTGAGAACATAGAAATATCTTGTACATTGGAAATACAATGGTCGAGCCTACTCCGAAAATAGTTACCACCACTTCTGTTGTTACACCATGTGTAAGGGTCACTTGAGTATCCCAAATCAATTCGCCCTTTACCAGAAAAAAACTGCGTAAAGGACCCACTAGCCATACTTAGGAATTCACATCTCCCTTTATTCTCCTCAGGATCCATTATTATATTGAAATCACCTAACAACACCCAAGGATAATCCCCTGGGTCGAACTCATTCAGTTCTCTCCATAAAACCTCCCTTCTCAGGGCATCACAACTGCCATGAATAAATTACAAAAGTATAGTGTCCCATCCACATGGAACTCTCATTGTTATATGTTGGCCCCCTTCTTGGAGAAACTCCACCATAGCATCCCAATGCCAGAATATCCAGATGAACTTGTTAACTGGGTCTTCATGCATAGATGCATGCAACTTTACTCTGCAGTAAACTCATTAATTTTAGAAGAATTTTGCTTGTGCTCAAGAATCGTAGAAACCTTGATCTTGTTCTTCTTCACATCTGAGGCTATGAAGTCGATTTTGACTCTTTCCCCAACACCTCGGGAGTTCCAAACGAATATAGGAATCATGGAAACAAAACTTGCCCAGCTTTGGCCTCAGGAAACACGGTCCCTATCACGATGGAGGCAGAACACTCTCTAACCTGCCTCTTTCTCAGGGCCGACCTCGTACACACACCTGAGCCAGTATCTGATTGTAGGGAAGGAGAATAAGGAAGAATTGATGCATGATTTAGAGCTTTCCCACTCACCACCAGTAGGGGAGATGAATCCATTGTATTAGGAATTGTAGAATACTAATCACTTGATAAATTTGATTCAACATAAGGTACCCTACTGCTCAGCATGCCATGCGCTGGAGGAGGCCAATCACTAGGGGAAACTGAGTTCTCTATACGATGGAAATCTTCCTATAATCTGCTTAAAGAACCATAGAAAGGGGGCCGACCTTCTGAATTGCATCCACCTTGGGAAACTTCTCATCATGATAGCAAGAAGCAAGTGCTCCTAGAAAGACCTGATTACCAGACTCCAACATAATCTGAGGAACCTTCAGGACAAATTCCACAAGGCACCTGTTAACAGAAACTGGGAGGGGAGGTAAGCCCTTGGAGAAGAAACCAAGGGATCTGTCCAGGGTCTGGGGGGGTGTCCAGGTTCTGGGGGGTGTCTAGGGTCTGGGGGGGTCTGTCCTGGGGGGTCTGTCCAGGGTCTATCTAGGGGGGTTTGTCCAGGGGGTTTGGGGGTGTCTAGGTTTTTTTTAGGGGGGGGGGGGGCAGGACTGGCGGGGGGAACTAGCAGGGGGAGGGGGGGAAACTAGTAGGGGGAGGGGATTGGTAGGGGGATGGGACTGGTATGGGGAGGGGGGGTAATGGGCAAGGGGGGTGCAAGGGGTGGGGTGTCCAGGTTCTGGGGGGTGGGGTGTCCAGGTTCTAGGGAGGGGTCTGTCCTGGGGGGTCTGTCCAGGGTATGTCCAGGGGGTCTGGGGGGTGTCCAGGTTTTTGGGGGGGCAAGACTGGTAGGGGGGAGGGGGGAACTGGCAGGGGAGGGGGGTAATTGTTAGGGGGAGGGGGTAACTAGCAGGGGGTTTCAAGGGGTGGGGTGTCTAGGTTCTGGGTCCAGGGGGATCTGTCCAAGGTTTGGGGGTGTCCAGGTTTTGGGGGGGGGGGGGTTCAGGGTCTGTCCAGGAGGGTGGGAGGGGGGTCTGTCCAGGGGTCTGGGGGGTGTCCAGGTTCTAGGGCGGGTTCCAGGGTCTGTCCAGGAGGGTGGGGGTGGTTGTCCAGTGGAGTAGAGGTCTGGGCTATCCAGGGGGATCTGTCTGGGTGGTGTCCAGGGTGTGTCTGGGGGGGTGTCCAGGGTCTGTCCGGGGGGTGTCCAGAGCAGTGATAACTCTAACACCTATAACCATGGGAAACATTGGTTTTCACTCTTTATTCCAAACATCATATTGTATCATTTCATCTTTAAGACAGTTGTTGGATATAACTACAATATCCTTCTCTCCCTCCATAATAGAATTATCTAGAACATGTAGGATCTCCTTCCAGTATAGTGCTTCTTGAACCTTTATGTCCTTTCATCCACCAACATCCCGTGTAAAACCAAACAGTTTCAGCATAGATAGACCAACTATAATAGCATCCCAACTATAGCCTTTATTCACCATTCCAAAAACCAAGTGCTGCTCATCCATAGTCTATTTGGCCCACCTAAGAAAACCTTCCAGTACTCTGACAGGATTCTGATGTGTTGCTACTTTGAAAAACTCCAACATATGTACAGCAGGGGGTGTCTAGGTAGGGGGACTAGCAGGGGGAAGGGGGACTAGCAGGGGTAGGGGGACTGGCAGGGGGTGGCAGGGGGACTAGCAGGGGGCAGGGGGACTAGTAGGGGACTGGCATGGGGCCTAGCAGGGTGCAGGGGGGGACTGGCATGGGGGGACTAGCAGGGGGTAGGGGGACTAGCAGGGGGTGGCAGGAGGCAGGGGGGCTGGCAGGGGGCAGGGGGGACTGGCAGGGGGTGGCAGGGGGGGACTAGCAGGGGCAGGGGGACTAGTAGGGGGTAGGGGGGACTGGCAGGGTGGTGGCAGGGGGCAGGGGGGGCTGGCAGGGGGTAGGGGGACTGGAAGGGGGTGGCAGGGGGGACTAGTAGGGGCAGGGGGGACTAGCAGGGGTGGGGGGACTGGAAGGGGGGTGGCAGGGGGGGAGAGGGGGTAGGGGGGACTAGCAGGGGGGACTAGCAGGGGCAGGGGGACTGGCAGGGGGGACTAGCAGGGGGACTTCCAGTAGTGGTTGTGTAGACGGTAATTCTAGTTGGGAATCACCTTCAAAAATTCCTAATTCGCCCGGATGCAACCCAAAACACATATATCTACTTAGAAGGGATCATAAGCAATTGAAATAGGGCTCTAGAACCTTAAAAATGAATAGTATATGGACTAAAAGTCAAATCCACCTACCTTGAGGGTGAAACGTCGAAGCTTTAGTTCAGGAATAGTGCCCAGATCATTCTAGTTCTTGATTTGATGACGATCTGCCTCAGAAACGGAGATCGTAGGCACTTCGTTTCGATGATTCAACATCAGTTTCGTTTGTCGACAAAGGGGAGAAGAGGGGAGAAAAAGAGGTGCGGATCCTTTGGGTTTGGGTGCACCAACATGAGGGGAGGGGTGAGATTTAGGTTTAGGATTTAATTAATTAATTAAATTATCATTTAATTAATTAAACCACCATTTAACGCCCCATCCAAAACTCCTGGTGGAGAAAATTTTATGTCGTGTCTAGGATAAACACAACATTATGGATGCAACCACGGTCTCAGAAATCCAATCCAAGACTCCATACGTGATTTATTCCTATTTTCAAGCGAAACTGTGTGCATGTGTGACAAAAGATTTTTAATATTTTAAAATCACCGCGTTGAGGCTCTCCGAGCCCGAGATTCCTATGCCAACTTAGCACCTGGCTTCAGAAATATTCTTGAAAATATTCCAAATTCATACTGGTCAAAACCTGGGTCTCTATAGGCAATAAGCACCGAGAAGGCATAAATGGAATGGTAGGCCTTAGCCTGAGTACTTCTACGTACATACACAACCACTAATAGAAACTGGTCATATACCAATGGTTTTGGTCAAACGGTTGGTATAGGTACCATAAAATGACCTTATACCAATGGTTTGGAAAAACCGTTGGTATAAGTACCATTATATGAACCTATACCAACAGTTTTGGAAAAAACCATTGGTATAACTTCAAAAAAATGACCCTATACCAACAGTTTTGTCAACAAAGTTGGTATAGGTGATGGTTATACCAACGGTTTGGAAAAACCCATTAGTATGGCCTCTATTTAATGACCCTATACCAACGGTTTTTTCAAAACCATTGGTATAGGTCCCAAAATTCAAAATACCTATACCAAAAATTTGGAAAACCATTGGTATAGGTATTTTGACATTTAACTAATTATTTTATCAAATAACATTGAATACATTAAGAATTAATTTACTTATAAATATATATATACATATTTATCATATTATGTTTCAAAAAAACATTGTAGCTTAGTGGTTAGGTCATTGAGATATAAATCGGAGGTTCGGGGATCAAAACTAGTTGAGGTTTTTTTTTTGAATTACATATACCAATGGTTTTCAAAACCATTGGTATAGGTATTTCATATTACCCATATCAATGGTTTGGAAAGCATTGGTATATCCCACCTGTACTGATTCCAGACAAGACAACGGCCACCCAAACCGTTGTTATAGTCTATACCAACGGTTTTGGGACCTATACCAACAGTTCCAAACCATTAGTATAGGCTTCTTTTCCAATAGTAAACCATATCCATGAAAAAGTGTTGAGGAATAGAATAAAGACTACAAAATCTAGAGTAAAACCATGCATGAAATAATCTCTAGGTAGTACATCATAGTATGAAAAATAAAGACAAAGCATAAAGGGAAAAAATACATGTCCAACTAGAAAAGAAGCCTCAGCCTGACAATAACTAGAATACATGAAAAAATAAAGAGAACTCAGCTCCTGGTCTCTAAAACTAACCATCATACGTGATCAATGCACCCGAGTATTACTAAGCTCCATCGATGTCTTTCGATCTGTCTGTCATCTGCACAAGATAAAAATATGCATACAAAGCCCATGCAAGGGTGAGTATATACATACCAAGTAGGATGCCCTAAATACAAAAAAGGAAGAAATAGAAGTATGCAACAGAAGTCAGATCAACTTAAAGTAAGAGGGAAAACAAAACCCAAGATATGCGCTCATAAAGAAACTCAGACAAGAGAGAAAGGGGATCTCCATCTTCACGGATCAGCCAAGGAAAATGAGTCTTTCTGTAGCTCCAAGGGTCCATCTCTGATGTCCATCATCTCACATGTATGTCTGAGAAAGTCATGTGGAGAACCTACGCCTCTCCACTTCTCCACAGCCCAAGGGGGGACAATCTCCAATAAAGGACACATGCCCTGGTGCGATGGGGGTCTCACTCAGTAGATAGAGGACCCACACCCTAGTGCTTCAGGGGGTGCCACTCAATATATAGAGGAATCGTGCCCTAGCACGACATGGGGGTGTCACTCGGTAGATAGAGGACCATCACCTCAGTACGATAGGGGGTGTCACTCAATAGATAGAGGACCTATGCATTGGTATGATAGGGGGTGCCACTTGGTAGATAGAGGACCCACACCCTGTGATAGGGGGTGCCACTCAATCTGTATATAGAGTATGGGGGACCCACTCCCTGATGCAACGGGGGGTTTCCCAACCCCAACATCTCTCTGATGATCCTTTCTGATCACCACTATCAATCAAGCATTTCCTGAAGAAGTGTCACACTCACAGCACCACACGTAGTATCTCGAAAGCTGCTATAAAGGATGTCATCGTGTTCTATGTGGAAAAATACTCAGGATAGGCTAGTCACTAACCAAAATCTGAGTCCTGAAGAAGGGGATACGTAAAGTAGTTCCTAAGAGAAATAAATAGCGTGTACATGGGGTCACACAGTGTGTGACCTCCCCTATCACCTGGGCGAGTTCTCCCCTGGACGTGGCTTGAGAAGCCATGTCATACTGCATGGAGTGTACAGATGGTATAAAACGTGTCTTAGCCACCCAGGCCATGCCCGTGTACATCGGCGGCCCATGCCCATGTACATGGTCATGTCCGAGTATCCTTGTTGTGTCTGAGTCAGGGTCGTGTCTGTGTACTCTGGTTGAGCCCGTGTTTCAGACTGTGTCTATGGCCATGTACTCTTGGAGTACACACCGAGCCTCCAACACTGGGTTACACAGCATGTGGTGGGGTCCACAGGACGTGTGATATTTATCTCCACCCAAAACCCTATCCATCATAGCCAGGGGACTATAAGGGGTGTGTTCTTCAAATTACACGTTGTGTAATCATATTTTCTGTAGAAACATGGTAAAGCATCACACATCTCCAAATATTCTGATTCTACCACAAAACTCACCATTTGACCACTCGAAATCGAAGAATTTCATCTTCAATCATCGATCTCTAGTCCCAAATAGCCGGAAATCAAAAATCCTTTTGCCTGTCGATGAGTTTCTGCGCCTCCCATCACTGCTCCTGATCCCAAATCAATAGAGGCATCACCCAGTACCTGAAATCCATCTCAATCCATCCGTAAATCACCATCATGTACATCACTCTCCATATCTATAGATTATACCACAAAACATGCCATTTGACCACTCAAAATTGAAGGGTGTCGTCTCTGTCCATCGATCACTGGTCCCCAATAGCCGGAAATTAGAAATCCTTTCACCCACCGATGATCAGTCATGCCTCCCATCACTGCTCCAAATCCCAAATCCATAAAGGCATCACCTGGTACCTGCAATCCATATCAATCCATCTACAAATCACCATCATGTACATCTCTCTCACAACCACAACGAATCTGGGGGTTTGATCGCGCTCAAACCCACCCCAGCAATGTCAAACCGCAACCTCGTGAGCTAATGGAGAAGAACGCAAAGAATGGTGCGGACAAATGCATAAGAATGAAGTGAAAATTGTCATTAGACAATGTGATCTCGACCAATGACCTTGAATATGTAGTAACAAGGGGTGAACTCAGGCCCAACAATCACAAATAACGAGATCAAGAATTATTTTTCAAATTTTGGGGCTCGTGCAAGAACGGAAAATGACGGAAATCAAAGAAGATAAACAATCCATTCTTGATCAAATAAAAAAGGGCATAAATCCATAAATATCATGTCTTACCTTGATTAAGGATCGATCATTGGTGAAGAGTTTGATTGACAATGATAAATAAAATCCATTGTGTTCATTGTCTGCCACTCGATTCACCTCGATCTGATCACCATCATTCTCTGATCATGATCTGCCAAAGAAGAACACTCCTCCTCTCAAATACTCCCAGGGTTATGAGGCCAACCCTGACAATTTTTCATAATGGGGTATTTAAAGAGTAAATTTGTTCTAGAATTTAAAATAAAATAAATAAAATTATTTATTTATTTTATTAAACGCACCTGTCAATGATCACCTCCACAGAACTTCTGAGGTAAACCAACCTTGGGTCGCTCTTAAGGTGAATTCCAATTTTCAGAATCAACTATGGTCTCAGATTTCTTATCTGAGATCCTAAATAGTGAGAAAACCATTTAAACTAAAATGGTGTGTATATATGAATTAAAATATATTAATATTTTTAATATATTAATTCCGGAGTCCTGAGACACCCAAAAACCACTCCGAATCTGAATAATAATCCAGATATATACATAGAAATATTCAAAGGATATCCAAAAAAACCAGAGTCGTTACATTCTCTCATTCTTTAAGGATTTTCTCCCCGAAAAGCACATGCAAAACAAAAAGGTTGGGTATTGATTCTGCATCTGACTCTCATGCTCCCAAGAGCTCTCATGCATGTTCTCGTGCTTCCTAAGCACCGAACCAAGGGAATGGTCCATTCACACAAGATCCACTCCTTCCAATCATCGATCGCCACCAGGTAATCCATGAATATGGATTAATCCTAGATGGATTAATCCTCAATGCCTAGCTCGCCCCAGTAAATAATGTGCGTAGGACCGTGAATGTATCTCCTCAACTACGACACATGGAAGACGTCATGCACTCAATCCAATTGAGGGAGTAAGGTCAAGTGGTATGTAACCTTGCCAACTCTCTATAGGATCTCTAACAGCTCGACGAACCTTAGGGATAGCTTGTCACCTTGGTCAAACATCTACAGTCCTCATCATGGGGAGACTCTCAGGAAAACAAGATCTCCCTACTTGAACTCCAAGGGCCTACAACGTCGATCTGTATGAGCTTTTTGTCTGCTATGAATTTTCCTCATACACTCACGAATCACCTGAACCTTCTTTGTTGTCGCCTACACCATCTTTGTCCCAACAAGAGATGTCTCGTCAATCTCAGTCCAATACAAGGGTGACCTTCATGGTCTCCCATATAGGGCCTCAAAAGATGTCATGCTAATAGTAGAGTGATAGCCATTATTATAATCCAACTCTACCAATGGTAAGTTATTCTCCCAACTCCAAACGAAGTATAACACGCAATCTCTCAGTATATCCTCCAACACCTGGATAGTCCGCTAATTTTTTCTGTCTGTCTGGGGGTGAAACGTTGTACTTATCCGCAACTGAGTCCCAGAAGTCTCATATAGACCTCTCCACAACCATGATGTGAACTGAGTATCACGGTCAGAGATAATCATCAAGGGTACCCCATGACGTCGAACGATGTCTCACACATACAACTGCCCCAAACTCTCAACTGAACTCTACTCTTGGATGGAAATAAAGTGTGCCGACTTGTTAAGTCGGTCAAAAATCACTTAGATAGCACCATGGCCTCTCAATGTTCGAAAAATCCTAGTCACAAAGTCCATGGATATGTCATCTCATTTCCAATTTGAGATCTTAAGTGGTTATGTCAAACCTACTAGAACCTGGTGCTTATCCTTCAACTGTGGACATGTGAGACACAGAGAGATGAACTTGGCGACACTTTGCCTCATGCTAGCCCACAAAAATTGTCTTTGTAGGTCCTTGTACATCTTTTTCACACTGAGATGTACAACCAATGGGGAAGTGTGAAACTCTCTCATCACCTCACCATGCAACGTGACCAGAACCATCATCTATCCTTGAAAAAGGATGACATGCTCCCCTCCTTCAGAAAATTCATCTTGTGTATCTCCTGAGGATATCTGGTCACGTAGAACCTCACAATCGATAACTTCCAACTGAGACTCTCTCACATGCTAGAGAAGTGGTTGATTCACCACCATTGACTGAAGAAAGGTTTCACCCCTCTCTTCTATCAGGGTCAGCTACAACGAAGCCAACTGGTCATACGCCTCCTCTACCAAGCGAGAGCGGAACTTCCTATAAAGGGCATCTAGAACCATGTTGACCTTCCTTGGAGTATAGACTAACGTGAAGTCATAGTCTTGCAGGAAATTCAACTAGTGTCTCTGCCTCAAGTTAAGATCTCTCTGAGTGAAGATATACCTAAATATCTAGTGGTTTGAGTAAACAACAAAACTCTCACTGAGAAGATAGTACTTTCATATCTTTATAGTGAAGACTATCACTGTCAACTCGAGTTCGTGAGTCAAGTAGTTATGCTTGTGGGGTCTAAAATACCTCGACCCATATGTGATCACCACCTACCTCTGCATCAATATGCAGTCGAACCTAACCCCAGAGGCATCACAAAACACTACATACTCAACACCCTCCCCTAGTAGTATCAACACAGGAACACTTGTCTGTCTCAACCTCGACTCCTTAAAGGCTCCCTGACACAACTCGATCTAGGTAAATGATTGTCCTTTCCACGTCAGGATGGTCAAATGGGATGAAATCCTAGAGAAGTTCAGCATGAACCTCTTGTAGTACCCTTCCAATCCAAGGAAACTCTGCACCTCTAGCACAATCTTGGGTGTCTCTCAAGCAACCATCACATCAATCTTCATCAGGTCCATAGCTAAACCATGATCAGAGATGACATACCCCAAAAATTGAACCTCTCAAATCCAAAACTGGCACTTGAAGATCTTACCATAAAGCTAGTGCTCTCGTAGTAAGTTGAGGACCATCCTCAAATGTTCTCCATGTTACTCCTCTAACGTAGAGTAAATGAATATGTCATCAATGAACACAGTCACAAATCAATATGAGTTAGCTGGAAGATTTGGTTCATAAGATCCATAAACACAGTGAGAGAATTCATCACACCAAAAGGAATCATTAAGAACTTATAATTTCTGTAGCGACATCGGAATGTTGTCTTCGGAATATCATCTTTGTGAGCCCTCAACTAGTTGTAGCCGGACCTGAGATCAATCTTCGTGAACCAAATCGCGTCTCTCAACTGGTCGAAGAGGTCATCTATTATCGGCAAGGGGTACTTGTTCTTTATCATTACTTGATTCAAGCAATGATAATCAACGCAAAGCCTCAAACTCGCATCCACCTTTGTCATGAATAAAACTAGAGTAGTTATGATGGACACATTGGGTATGAAGAAACCCTCTCTCAAAGGTACTTTAATTGCACACTCATCTCCCAGAGCTCAGTAGGGGTCATCCAACATGCCGCAGAAGATATTGGTGCGGTCCCAGGGTGCAAGTAAATGCATAAGTCTATCTCCCTCTATTGAGGTGGTCCTGAAACATCCTTAAGGAAGACATCCATATAATCATCTACTATTAAAAGAATCCATATACCTAAAGTGTCTGATGCACCAAGGGATAAACTCGTTAACTGATGGGTGATGGGTTGTAGATTTCTGCTCGCAAGGCCCACCTGATTAGCCATGAGATCACTCTCGCCTACAAAGGAGAGTCTCGTCCCATCTGTCTGAGGACATCTAACTCATCTGTCATGATAGTTAATATGGGCATGAATCATGGACAACCAGTTTATACCCAAGTTGACATCATAAAGTTTTATCATGATGACTAAGAGGACCCAAGAGAAACTCTCTCCACCGAGCTCCATCTCGCACTGCCGGTAGATATGTGTTATCTAAGAATCGCTCCCTATAGGAATCTCTAGTCATAGCTATTAGGCTAAAGTCTCAACTGAAGGCTACAGCTCTCACACAATGGATAAGGAGATGAAGGAATGACTTTCGCCTATGTCGACTAGTAATAAGGAAGTAGTAGAAAATATATATATTGTACCTCAAATCATATCATGCACATCCTGGTCATAGCCCTTCATAGCATGCAGATGCCCACAGCCCCAACCACTAACTCCCTAAGCCTGACGTGGGCCGCCTGGGGGTGGTGGTGGGAGTAGCTCGTAACGTTGACCACTACCAGAATCTCCTCTGCCACTACCTCCTCCCTGTGGGCTTCCCTATCCACACCTGAGAGATCCATAATCACAGCGTTGCCTCTTTTGTAGTGGTTCATCCGCTGCATTCTGCCCTCCTCGGTATGTTAGGTCGGGCAATCATGTATCATGTGACATTTCCCATCACAAGCATAACACCAACCCTCTCCCGGATGATCAGATCATCTATGAAAACCTGACGCCATAGATTCACATGCCTAAGTCCTTTCATGGGGTGGTCTCCTTCATCGATACCCTAACGACTGACGACAGCTAGCTGCTGGAGGCAACTCAACCCCATGAGGTCCACTATCGGCTCCTGTCATCTGGAGCCCCTTTACTAGGAATCTCTCTATAACCAGACCCTACTTTAGTACTCCACCATAAGTAGGTATGAATAAGGAGACTATGCTGGAATGAATATCTCTATGGAGACCCTTATTGAACTTCTGTTCTCGGAAAAAAACTATTTTGTACCATGTCGATGGAGTAACACGTAAGGGCAGTGAATCTCGCGGCATACTCAGCAACCGATATATCACCCTGAAGCAGCTCAAGAAACTCTTGGATCCACATAAAGTGCTAGCACGAAGGGTAGTACTCATCACGAAATAGTTGATGAAAGTATGACCATGAGATCATCGTCACGTCACTGGTCTGCATCATCAGACTCCATCAGTGCACTGCTGCTCCATGAAAAAGACTGGTTGTCAAGCCAACAATCTGATCGGTTAGGTTCTGAACCAACCTGAAGACTCAGATCACCAACTCAAGGCAATTCTCCACTGGCTAGGTATTTGGATCACTGCAGAACCTCAGAGGTCACTGACATTAGAACTCACATAGAGCGTTAAACTTGTGCGCATCATCAGTCTGTTCCGCTGGTACTGTCTGTTGCTCGATGGGCGGGGGCACTGCACCCTACCCGCCTGGAGGAAAAGCCTCATGAGATGGCTCCTGAACTAAGACTTCATCACTCAACAGATCATCATCATGATCCTGTATCGGTAACCTGGTTAGCTTTCTTCACAGAGGCATCATGAAAGTGATCAAGATGTACCGCAGATAGATAAGCATATATATGGGGAGCTGACTCAAGAAGGACGGTAAAAAGGCTCAATCCTATATGATGCATGTACCAATGATTCCATACAATCGATGTCTCAGTATACTAAGTCGACAAGCAAGTAGTCAGAGTCCTAGTGAATGGATACACTGGTCACCGCACCAACACTGGATTCTCTGGCATGAAAGTTGAATTCGAGACACTCCAACATTGTTTCCCTAAGTTCCCAACCAATCCTCATCATGGGTCACACTCCAACATCGACCTGATGATGGGCTGCTCTGATACCACTATGTCACAACCTAACCCAACGGGGCCCGCCTGGCTGGCAGAAGGTTGGGTGTGACAATCTCATCCCATCTCCAATAGGCCTAGGGATGAAGACAAGCGTCAAGAAGGCATAAATGAAATGAGAGTCCTTAGCCTAAGTACATGTATGCATGCACACAACCATCTCCATGGAAAAGTGCATAGAAATAGAATAAAGACTACAACATCTAGAGTAAAACCATGCATGCAATAATCTTTAGAGAGTACATCAGAGTACAACAAATAAAGTCAAATTATAAAGGGGGAAAAATACATGCTCAACCAAAAAATAAGTCTCAACCTGACAACAACAAGAATAAAGGAAAAATTGAAGAAAACTAGGCTCATGATTTCTAAAACCGACCACCATACGCAGTCAATGCACCCGAGTATCACTAAGCTCCACCAATGTCTCTATCGATCTATCTATCATCTGCACAAGACACAACACGTGCGGTAAAAGCTAATAAATAAAATTTTATTGAATATTTTATTGATAATAAATGACAATAATTTCCTCACATTGTATTAAATACATTTATTTATGGAATATTTGGGATTAGATCATGCATTTGAAAATTAGATGAAAATTCTAGTTTTGACCCTTTAAAGGCACTATAGTATTTTGGCCATAATAATTATTCTATGACTTATGTTAACATGAAATTTTATATAAGAATTCCTCACTCAATGGGCTACAACTTTCGTTTAGACCATCAGAGGTGGATCTTGCATTTGTTAGGATTAAATGGTCCATGAAGTGAAAGTTGGACTAGACTCGTCAGATTGGACATCACTTCACCATTTAGGTCATATATTCAACATTCAGGCTTGGATTGGGATCAAATTTGTAAAAGTGATAGAGAACCCAATTCCACACAAATTATCCTTCTGAAAGGATGGATGGTTCATGAGTTTTGGAGATCAAGAAGTCAGAGCAAGTTGAATTAAAATATTTAGCTAAATTTTCCTATTCACACTTGTATCCTCTTGAAACACTGGCCTCCCCTCCACCCTATAAATGTGTTTTGTTCTAATTTGAAGGGGGTTGGTCGTGCATTAGGAGTTTGAGGGAAGAGAGGATGTGGTTTCACTCCATTTATCTAATCATTTCAAGAGGGAGATCTCTTAAAGCAAGGATCTCTTCATCAAAGCCTTCTTTTTCTTCTTCACATTGTAAAGTTTGTGTTTTCATAATAAACTTCTTAGTTTTTCTTTCATTTCTTCTGTTTTGTTCAATTTTATTATTCTTTCATTCACTTATTTTGGCTGGAAATAAATAGTAGAAATGAGATTGGGTTATACCCTTTCTAGACTGTTGCGCATGAAAAACGTTTCTACAATGCCTGCACCACCCATGGAAGAGTTTTTTCTTGGTAATCGATCTAATTACATTTTTCACTTTTTTTTATCAGTGAGCTATTGTAATTAAATTAATAGGATCTATGAATTGGATTTTTAACTTAAAAGAAACCAAACAAGCAATTGAACAATTAGCACAAAACATGTGAGGTCGAGTAATACGTGAATTTTGGAGAGTGAGATCTTAATCGGTAAAACAAAACAACACGCGATCAATTTGCAAAGTTCAAATATAATCTCTAAACTCAATTCATCCTCATTTCCAATATGGATATGAGCCATAAGTCACCACTGACCATAATTCATCCTTACAATGACAATCAAAGCAAGGTGTTGCGATTGCAAGTTCCAACAGTTTAATTCATTTCATCCTTGTGGTTGAGGTAAATTCTCATATGGTTGGGGGATTAAAAAATTATGGGATCATAATTAAGTGTATTTTAATTTGAATGATAATGATTAATAATTAAGTGAAGTGGTATAATTAGATCGATTACGCCTTCTAAAAATATTTTCTAAAAAAAATCTTCTCATTGTGTTTCATCAATCAAATTTCAAAAAAAACAAAAAAAAATACAATCTTCTTAAAGCATACATCTTCTAGTTTTATAAGCGTTAAAAAAATCCCCATCCTTTTAAGTAGTGTGGTTCTTTTATTTTATTTTATTTTCAAAATACATTTAATATGTTGTGTTAATTACTTCCTCTTTTGAGAGACGACCTTGTCCAGCCACTCTGCTGCACCTAAGTACCCAAAAACTACACATTATATAAGGGCATCCATGACAGCGCCATTCAAAATGGAGTTGTTTTCGAGAAGGTAAGTATTTTCTTTAACTAATTAGAGGTATTTATTTACTTTTATTTCATTCTCTTCTTCTCTTTTTATTCTTCCTTCTTTCCCCTTTCTCAATTTTTTTTCTTTTTTTGGACCATCAATTCAAACTTTTCTTTTCATTATTGTCCATTTTTCTTCATTTAATTTTTCTTTGATTTTTTTACATGAACTAATACTGAGGATCTCTTAGATCTTGACCCTGAGATTGAATGTAGACTTAGGTCTTGTATCAGATAGTCTTAGTCTACAGGAAGTTTCAACATTCATCTAATTGGGGAATTCCTTCATTCTTGGAACATTAAAATTGAAAACACTTCTGAATCAAACTTAAAACCATAACCAATTGCTGCAAATAATAACAATGAAATTAATAAAACCATTCGAGAATTGGTTACACAATACATTAACTACCAACCAAATTATATTGCATACACAAACCTTGAATCAGACTTCAAATTAAAATTTATATTGATAAACATTCTTCCAAAATTTTATGGCCTCTCTGATGAGGATCCAAAAAAACATCTAAAAGAATTTAATGTGATTTTCTCAACCCTAAACCCAAGAAATGTCTCTAAAGATCAAATCAAACTAAGAGCATTATCATTCTCATTTAATAAAACTACAAAAGATTGGATGTATTATTTACAACCTGAAGATGTAACTTGTTGGAATTATCTGAAACATCACTTCTTGCAGAGATTTTTCCCACATCAAGGACCACTATCATTCAAAAAGAGATATCAGGGATTAGGCAAGTGAAAGGGGAGTCAATGTATGAGTACTGGAAGCGATTCAAGAATTTGTGTGCAAGCTGCACACATCACCAAATTAGTGATAAACTCTTCATCCAATACTTCTATAAAGGCCTTATGTTTATGGAGAGGAGTATGGTGGATGTTGTGATTGGAGGGGAATTGGTCAACAAAACACCAGTAATTGCACATGTGTTGATTGACAATATGGCACAAAAAACTCAACAATTTAGAGATCAAGATACACCACATATTAGAGGAGTACATTAGGTAAGTCCATCTTCTCTTAAAAATCATTTAATTGATATCAAGTTGGTTGAATTAACCAATGTTGTGAGATAGATTGTTTTGGATCAAAAAACATCTCAACCCACTCCTGCAAGGCCTTGTGACATTTTCACAGAAACAGACCACCCTACTAATTGTTGTCCCCAATTACAAGAGATAGAGGATTGTGCAGCTGTATTCCTTGAGAGACCATATCGGCAACAACAATAACCATATTGTAATGGCCCAGACCTCTCTGGTCCATTCATTTGCTGAAATCTAGTGTCTGAGGTGTTCTGGGAGGTCAAGGTGACTTATCCCCAACACTTTTCCAAATTTCCAGTTCTCTGAACAGTGTTTCTAGTTTTGTGAATAGTGTCATCGGTGAGACCGATGTGAACAGTGTCATCAGTGAGACTGATGTGAACAGTGTCATCGGTGTGACCGATGTGAACAGTGTCATCAGTGAGACCGATGTGAACAGTGTCATCGGTGATACATATGTGAACAGTGCCATCGGTGAGACTGATGTGAACAGTTCCATTGGTGAGACCGATGTGAACAGTGTCATCGGTGACATCGATGTGAACACTATCATCAGTGACACCGATGTGAAAATTTTCATCGGTGAGACCGATGTGAAAAGTGTCATCGGTGAGACCGATGTGAACAGTGTCATCGATGAGTTATTTTTTTGAACAGTGTCATCGGTATCGGTGAGTCATTCTGTGAACAGTGTTTCCAACATCGGTAGGTGCACAGTGTTTCCAGCATCGGTAGGTGTAGAGTGTTTCCAGCTTCCTACAGTTTTGCCTCTTTAATATTTTCTTTGACGTTAAACACATTCAAGGACTTATTTTAAGGGATTTAAGGTCGATTCAAATCTCCTAACTCCTAAATTAATTTTTCCTAACGTTCGGGATGACTTTACTTAGTCAAACCACATGGTTTAATGTGATCCGCTTTTAATGGAAAATCCAGTGTATCTTAAACCGCTACTCCATAAATCTTATAAAAGGATGAGATATCTTTCTCCCTTGTTCTACCTTCTTGTTCCCTGGTGTGAGATGCTCGAACCCTTCATTCTTCCCATAGTAGCGGTGTGATTGAACCTTAATTCTTGGATCGCTTCCCCTTGAAGTTTCTTTCTATTGTATGTGCACTCCCTGTTTTGGTGTAAGCAGCAAGTGTCGATCCATCATCAATAGAAGGTATGATCTACATTTGTTCTTGTGTTTTCTTTGATCCCTCTTCTCTCGTTTCTCCTTTCCATGTTATGGCATGTGATATCCATGCTTCTGATAGAGTTTAATTGGGTGTCGGTTGGTGCGGTCGTGTCACGGCATCCTCGAGTGGATGAAGTTGTCACTGGGGGAGGAAATCATGATCTGTTGTGTGGATCGTTCTCATATAAAGAATGTCAAGAACCTTTTGAGGTAGGGGATTCGGTGCTTCTCTATTCTTTTACATGCATTCGTAGAGTTGGCCTGATTTATCTACTGGACCATAATGGAATTGAGATAATAAATATTTGAACCGGATAAATCAATTGGTATCGATCGTATGTTATTGCCTCTTATTTTGCTAGATAGTGTGATATCTATGCTTTCCTTGTTTAGCAGGTCGTTCTTAATGGAAATTGGTAAATAATGTAAACTGTGGTTAATTGTAATTATTTGTTAAAGATAAAGAGGCACCTAAATGAATATGGTTGTTTTTGTAATTTGATGTTAATAAAATTGGTGTAGTAAGCATGTATAAATTTGTGATAGCTTATTGTTTAGGTTTCCCGTAGTTGGAACCTACAAATAATAAATCAGTTAATTCTAAATGGATTAAATAACTGGTTGTTTGATAAAAAGATAATGCCTGGTGGGGTTCTGAGTTACCATCTTGCTTGTAAGGTCGAGTGTCTTGTGCTTTGGAGCCTTGAGAGCTCGTTGTAACGACCCGAAATTTTGAATAAATCTTGTTTCCTAATTTTGTGTATTATTTTATTTTTCATACTCAACAAAACTGTTTCATTTGATAACATGAGTATAATTAAAATGAGATTGTTGGGTTTTGACTATTATATGACTGTTAGTCAGTATGACCGTTGGAAACTGAATGTTGTGACTATTGTCTCTAAATACAAGTGATCTTGGTTAATTAATATAGAAAGAAGATTTGATGGCCTCATCCAGTAGTCTTGGACCGATCGAAACCCATCTAACAGAACTTGGGAAGGAGGTAACACCACTGGTCTTTGCTCTGGACCAAACCCAAGCCGAATTTCATCGTGTGAAGCTAGAATGGAAACGCCTTCACGAGAAGTTCAAACTGATAGAAATTACTACTCGTGCGATGTTGGTCGAGCCGCCCTCAGAATATCTCACCTTAGCACACCTTATACTTAGGTCCTATGCTGGGGTTATAAGGGGCTATGTAAGGAGACAATAATCCTTTGTTATAAATAAAGTTGTGTTTTCTTCTTATGGTGAAGTTTGGGTGTTTTCAAATGTTCGAATGAATATAGGATGTATTTTATTGATGTATTTTGAAAAAAGGATATTTTAAAATATTTATGTAAACCTTAAATAATTAGTGATGTGTAATGATTTTCAAAAAATGGTCTTCTGAAAATGTGTTCAGTAAGAAATTTAGAGTATAATAAGATTTTCTTGATTTTTGATGAATAGTAAATTATGAATAGTGATTTTACGCTTAGGATTAGTAATGTGACCAAATGGATTAGTAATCTCACTTAAAGAAAGTATTAATATAATCTTGGCACCTTGATTAAGTAATGTGATTCAATAAAATAGGTAAATAACTATTTTAGAAATTATTAGTCAAGTATCAGTTTTTTCAGGTGAATAGTGTTTTTAATTAAAAATTAAATTAAAAATATTTAGAAAATTATTTTTATAAAATGAAGTTCATTTTTGAACTCAGAGCATCAATATTATGTTAAGGTAATTTTTGGGGATTTTTCTGAAAAAAATGAATTTACAGTGAATAGTGTTTTTAATTAAAAATTAAATTAAAAATATTTAGAAAATTATTTTTATAAAATGGAGTTCATTTTTGAAATTAGAGCATTGATATTTGTTTAAGGTGAAATTTTGGGATTTTTCTGAGAAAGTTGAATTTTCAGTGAATAGTAAAAATACAGTTTTAGGGTTTCGGTATGTTTAATGATATCATAACTGTGTCATGATGATGTCATGAGATATTTTAAGGGTTAGCCGACCAAAGGTGATGAATTATTGTATGAGGGGTCCCATGTGGGAAAAACCATGGGCAAATACCATGGGCAAGCCCATGGTTTTTCCAAAACCACCAATGAGGTGTCCCTTGGCCATTAATGCCTTGTTCCCTCACTTTCCCTATAAATACCCACCCTTTACTCCTTTAGTTTTCACTCTCAACTCTCCCCCAATGAAGCTCTGGTCTCATTACCTCCCAAGGAGTCCTCCCAAGGTGCCCTCAAGCCCTCAAGGTCTCAACCTTTGAGTTTTAAGAGTTACGTTTTAAGATAAGGGATCCTACCTCTCTCTTTCTTTTCAAGTACTCTCGTTTATGTCATTTCTTTTAAGCTTCATGTTCTTATGTTGGGGGTGTTATTTTATATTCATCCTACTTTACTTTTAATTTTAATATGATGAGAGACCCCCTCTTGCCATCATTATTTCATTTTATGAATGTTTGAGTGGCGCCGTTAGGCTGCCGAATTTTTGTAAGGGATTCTTTCACTCTTCTCATTTTCAAGTTCTATTTTCATCTCAAGTATTTCAAGTTCCTTTTTATTATGTTGGGGTATGATCTATATATCTATCATACTGATCTTTTATTTTCATATGATGAGAGAATCTATTTGATCTCGTCAATTCATTTTTGAAGTTGTAAGTGACGTCGTTAGGCTGCCGAATTTTCACAAGAGAAATCTTATTTTTGTCTTCCTTTCAAGTTCTTCGTTTCATATGGTATATCTTTAAAATTTCATTACCATGTTCTTAAATCCTTTATATTATGTTCCCATACTGTTTTATGGATCATTTATGAGTGGGTGACCCATGTCCCCTCTCTTTTCAATGTTTTCTAAAACCCTGTATCATAGTCGTTATGCCGCAGAATTTTCATCTCAAAATGTCTTTCTCTTTTTCTCAAATTCTTTTATTTTATTAAGTGAATACTCAAAGATCTTTCTTCTATAGGGTTATTCGCATATATATCAAAATGTTCTATTTTAATTCTGGGACTTACATACATGAAACCCACTTTCTTTTTTCTGTGGGTTTAAAGTGACATAAAGATCACGTCTTTAAAGAAGTTTATAAAATGTGATGACTATGAAATGAAACCCATTTTTTATGCTATATGGGTTGTTTATGAAATGATTTATGATTACATATGTGGCTCACATGATAATAAAGGCAAATTGAAGGGTGTGCCCTGATAGCGCTCCAATGCATTGGGTAAAGACTTAATCTCTAGAGATGACCATTTTTAATGATATCTTGGTGAATAACCTTGGTAATTTTTAATGACACCTTGGGGATGGACCTTGGTGAAACGGAAATGATTTTCTAAGTTAAATGTTGTATCCACATCTTCAAGTTATGAAATACGTTATTTTTATTATGATATGCCTCATGATTTCTTTCTTATGCCTTAAAGTTCTTTTTCATGACTTTATTGATGTATCTCAAGTTCACAAGTTAAATGTTGTAGCCACATTTTCAAGTTATGAAATACGTTATTTTTATTATGATATGCCTCATGATTTCTTTCTCATGCCTTAAAGTTCTTTTTCATGTCTTTATTGATGTATCTCAAGTTCACATGTTAAATGTTTCCCTTGTTTCCCTTACTGGGTATTCTGATCACCCTTTCTTTTGATGCATGTCCCCAGGTTATGAGATGCAGTAATGAACCTAGGATGAACATAAGAAGAATCCTTTCAAGTGTTTAAGAAGAATGTTCTATGTTTTCATGTTTTGAGTTCCTGGTTTCCAAGACACTAAACCTTAAAGATCCTCGGTTTTGTATAATGTAATGAAAGTTTATGTGATAAAAAGACGGGATGTTATACTCGTTATGTTTGAAGGTTGGATGCCTTGTTTAAGGGCCAACAACCCAGTTGATATGATGTTTGTTTTTCTGCTTCTTGTGTTGTGATGTGAGTCTGGATGGTTGTTGTGATATGTGGGGGCAGGGAGGCTCATTGGTTGTGGCAGCAGTTGATTCCTAGAGCGGTGAGATACATCGGTTTATGCATGTGGGTGTCGGGGAGGACATCGGGGATGATGAAACGGGTTGGATGTGAATGTTTGGATGCTTTCTGAATCTTGATGGTTGTTTATCTGCTTTACTTTCCCCACTGCTCAAGGCAACTGTTCTTTCTTACCCTCCTTCCAAAAGGGGTGAAGACGCGTGGGGTATGCCACGTGCTTTCCGTGTTTAGCTTCTCGAGGAAGGATGGGTCTACACTCCTGTTATAGGTGGCAAAGACTTGACGGGTAGTTCATCTACTCACCGGGTTGATCCCCCTTGTGTTTAGTAGCTTAGAATGTTTTTCTAGAATGCCTGGGAATATGGGAAAGTAATAATACTGTTAATAAATGATTGAATAAATGATGTTAACTCATGGGGTTGGAGCTTTTTGGGACGCAATGCTGAGGTTGAAATTTAAAGGAACAGTGGACTTTGGGTGTGATGCTAATGAAATATAATGTGAAATTGTTAATGGTTAATTAATGTTTAAATAATTAATTAATGTAAAGTGCAACTGATAAAAAGAGAATGAAGTAATGTAATAAAACTCTTTAAATGGTTGTGTGCTTATAAGATACATATTCTTAGTAGTGGCAGCCAGAAGTCCAAAAGATATTAGCTATAGTTGAGTCTAAGACTAGGTTATGTCCATAGTGTGGTTGTGAGCTATAGTATATTTTGTACTTTTTGTGTTTCTATACGCTACTTCGCCCTGTCAGTTAGGGAAACTGACACCCTAGGGATTCTAAGCACTGGGACGGTGTTTTCCTCAACATTCTGGTGGGAGGATAGATGGATGAATACTCCCTTTGGCCCCGCTCTCTTCTCTTGGTAGTTACTTGTGCTGATAGGCACAGTGGTTAGTTTTCCTCATATATGTGTGTATAGGGCTGTAATGGCTTGTGGTTATTCACACACATATATTCTAGATATAGTTTCCTATGGACTACTATAGGTGTAACGTGTATAGGTTGTGATGGCTTGAGGATCCTTACTCGGTGTATGGGATGTGATAGCTTGAGGTATAATACTTGATGTATGATACACATTATATGAGCTGTGGTGGCTCCCGGAAACTACCTGGTTACTTTGGTTGCGTGGACGTGGTGGTTGTGCTGCACGGAGTTCATGTTGTGGTGCTTCGCCCAGGTGTCTGCGGGCAAGCCTTTTTGAAGAGAGATGCTTAGGACATGTGACGTTGGGGCAAAGCAGCAAACTAGTGGGGAAGTAGTAGTGGGGTACCCTTGATATTATTTATTATATTATATACTCTTGTATGTGATACTTAGTGAGAGTATCCATGGTGAGGCTGAGAACTTAGTATACCTGTTTAGGTGACGAGTTAGTTTCACTTGTTCACTGTGCTTTAACATGTTTTCTTTAATTTTGCACGAGAGAATCCAGGGAGGATCCTACTGAGTATACTGTTATACTCACCCTATGTATATATAAACCATTTTTCAGGTCACTTGGAGCAAGTTGTAAATCAGGCTGGTTACTACTAGCTTTGGGTTGCAGGAGTTGTTTGGGCTTCGTGGATGCTGTTGTTTTTACTTTCTTTTAGTACTTGTATTTTTTCCTTTTCAGTTGTAGTAGTTCTTGCATGGAATTACATTTGTGTACTTGGGATTTATTTTTTATATTTTAGTCTGAGTTGGAGTTGGTTGGTATTTGTCGTATCTCTCTCTTTCACATGTGTTCTCTTAGAGGGTAATGTCTCACATTTGTGTCTTTACTATACCCTCAGTGCTAGTCGCCAACCCGGAGCCTACTGGAGGTGGGACTCGGGGGTCACTATCTCCCTTCTCACATTGTCGGCCTAGGAGGGGTACACCTTGTGGGGAGGGGGTCATGACACACATCCCCAGAAGAAGTATGATTCATTTGCACCAACATACAGACAAAGGTTGAAAGATCACTCAGACATGAGGTATGGATCTGGACAACAACAAATGTCCCCTTTTCAAAAAAAAATCCATCATCCCCTGCCTTACCAATAGGGTTTTTCAATAACTCTAGAGGATATTTGAAGCTCAAGCATCAACAATTCAACAAGGAACATCTCAAAAAAAGATTATAATACTGATGGACTTTTAAAAAAAATTGTTCTGAAGCAACAGAATGAGTTGAAGAATCAAGGTTTGAAGTTGAGAGAGTTGAAGACGCAAATGAGTCAAATTGTCACCACCCTCCATCATCTCGTAAGTAAAAACTCAAGAAATCTTCCATCCCAACCTACTTCAAATCCCAAGGGGAATGTCAGTGCTATCACATTGAGAATTGAGAAGAAAACGATTGATACATCTGCACATATTGTTCCATCGGGATTCACCACAACTCCATAGAATCCTTATTCAAGACCAACAAATGAGAAGCCAAAGGAGAAATACAAAAGTAAGCAAAAGATTAATGATGTTCATGCTAAACCCTTACCACTTCCAAGTAGAGTTATACAAACCAAGAATATGGATGAAGAGCCAATGTAAAAAATAGGTTTTGGATTCATTCAAGGGCGTTGAGATCAACATCCCTCTACTTGAAGCAATCAAGAAAATTTGAAGTTATGTTATGTTTTTGAAAGAAATGTGTGAAAATAGAAAAGGTCTAAAGGGAAGCAAGCGGATCAACCTTGGGAGGAATGTCTATGCGCTCATCACACCAACCTTGGCAATGCCGACAAGGTGCAAAGATCCTGGGACATTCGTCATTCCATGCACTATAGTAGAGTTTCACTTTTCTGATGCTTTATGTGATTTTAGAACTTCAATAAATGCAATGTCTCACTCCGTCTTCTCTTCTTTATAGATTAGTGAGTTAAAGACAACAAGAGTAGCGATACAACTGGAAAATAGAGCTACGACATATCTGGAAAAATTCCTTGAAGATGTACTTGTTCGGTTAAGGTACATGATCTTTCCTGCGAATTTCTACACGATGGATATAGAGGATGATCAGGTAAGTTCTCATTCTCTCATCATTCTCGGAAAGTCCTTCCTCAAAACTGTCAAGACAATCATAAATGTCCATGAGGGTACACTTTCTATGGAGTTTGGAAATGAGATCGTAAAATTTAACATTTTAGACTCCATGAAGTACCCCTCATAAGACCATTCTTCTCTCTTCATCTTTGATTCTAACCCATCTTATGATGATTCTTCAAATAATGATTTTCAATGTTTTTCAAATGAGAATTATTCCATGCTTAGAGAGATCTTCAGAATTGGTTCCGGTTTGATGTTGCAAAACACTTCCATGTCTATTTCTCAAGATCAATCCACACTCATTTATGGTTCTTTTGTGGATTCTTTTTCTAATTTTGATCATATACTTTCTGATTATGACATGGTTGTTGATTTTGAAGATAGATTTGATGCATAATTCATTGATCTTGATGATGTATATTCAGACCCCAACATTCATTGTGCACATATATCAGTTCCCACATCATTTCTATCAATACAGAATCCACCCAAATTGGAACTTAAACCATTTAACCCAAATTTGAAATATTCATACCTGTTAAAAGATGAAAAATTGCTTATAATAATTGCTAATAATCTCCTTGCTGAACAAGAAACACAAATTGTAAATCTTTTAGGGGAGGTATTAGGGTAATTGTGTGGACCTTAGCAGACATACTAGGTATTAGCCCCTCCATTTCATGCATAGGATTCTCTTAGAGGATGGGGATAAACTGGTTAGATACCCACAAAGGAGACTTAACCCCACATTATTAGAAGTTTTAAAGAAAGAGGTGAAAGATTTTCTTGAGGCGGGTATCATTTCCCCCATTTATGACTCTCAGTGGGTTAGCCATATCCAGGTTGTACCAAAGAAAACTGGGTTTACTGTTATAAATAATGGAAATGATGAGTTAGTTCCTATGAGAGTACAAAACAATTGGTGAGTGTGCATAGTGTTGTGGAAACGTCAAAAGTCACAGCGACAGAACAGGTTTGCAGATGAAGAAAAGACATAAACAAAGAAGAAATAAGAAGATAAACACAGACACAACAATTTACGTGGTTCGGGAATAATCTCTATGCCCACGGAGAGACGGAAATATTACTATAATCTAGGATCACAATATTACAGGGATATTAGAATTTCAAGCATCGAAACCCTAACTTTAAATGAGCTAATAAAGAGGACGAAGCACTATTCACCAACCACATAGAAAGTTCGTTGTGCTATAGTAAAAGGTGGCTAGAAGTCTGCACACTACTGCAGTGTTGCGGCCACCCAAGTCCAAGTTGTTATGGTGGCCAGTGGCAAGAACTCCACAATGTTACAGTACCATTGTCTCTAAAGACTGAGATGCTACAGTAGTTGTGCCAAATGCCACACTGCTACAGTGTCTTATCAGTGTCGTCTAGTCAGCTCTGCTGTAGTTGATCAAAGTTACTATAGTGCCCCAAAAAATGGGTCGGGGGCCCTCGGTCCCCAGACCCCCGGAGCAAGGGCGTGTTGCCCCCTAC
Organism: Viscum album; assembly: GCA_963277665.1. NCBI lineage: Eukaryota > Viridiplantae > Streptophyta > Magnoliopsida > Santalales > Viscaceae > Viscum > Viscum album. Next base: position 1,524,078,231 of record OY728153.1, read on the forward strand.
AACCCCCAACGAGCTCACTGCATAGCTCGACCCACGAGAGTTGTAGTCTAATATTCAGTATGAGCCGCAAGCATTTGATCCAACATCATCCAAACGGATCGGGCTACACCAATCCAACAATCTCCCACTTGGAGCCTAATCTGCTATGTTGACCTGCATTAATGCCACTGACATAGACAACTTATTTAATATGAGCTCCTCTTCTTCACTCTTCAGTGCATGCTTTCCATTCACAACTTCAATTTCAAGCTGACAGATCATGAAATATCATCTGTTTTCCCATTTTTTCTCCCATAGTGTTCTTCCATATTTTATCTTTCATCCTCCATTCGTTGGTGGAGACCAACAGAGGCACAACCATGCCTCAACTTCTATATTACCATCGGATTTGTCAACATGTATGCTATATTGTTGGTTCCATGAATCTTATGCAATGTCAGTAGCTCATCCTATATCAAGCCTCTGATAAAATGATACTTCAACTGAATGTGTTTTGTCTGGAGATGAAACATTGGGTTCTTTATAAGATATATCGCACTCTGATTGTCACGGTGCAATATATTTTCCTCTCTCTTTCTACCCAACTCCTCTAAGAAGTTCTTCATCCAAACCATCTCCTTTCCAGCTTCTGTTGCAGTAATGTATTCTGCCTCTATGGTGGATAGAGTCACAACCTTCTACAATTGTGATATCCAACTTACTGCAGTTCCTCCACAAGTAAATACATAACTTGTGGTGCTCCTCCTGTTGTCGACGTCACCTCCAAGGTTATCATCCACATACGCATGCAATGAATTTCCTTTACCAAAGCACAAATATACTTTTTACTACCATTCAAATACCTTAGTATCCACTTCACTGTTTCACAATGTTGCTTCTCAGGATTAGCAATGTAACTACTTACAACTCCCACTGCATTAGCAATGTCAGGTTGAGTACAGACCATGGAATACATCAGGCTTCCAACAACTAATGCTTATAGGATCTTAGTTCTTCATTCTAATGAAGAAATGCATGAAAATGATATCAAACTTAATGCCTCAAGGAAGGAGGTCAAAAGAATCCTAGACTTGGGACAAGCTAGCTACCCGCTTTGAAGACTTAATCTGGGATGATCCGAGTATGAAGGTTGAAGCACTTCAATGGGGATTATATCGGGTATGCAGTTCTAACCATCTTAGTCTTGTTTTTGATAACTTTTTGATATCCTTTTGTGTTGGCTAACCTTAGGTTTTGATTGTACCTGTCTGGTTTCTCACTTTTCTACAAAAGTGTTTTTAATAAAAAAATTAATTTTCAGCCAGTGATTGTTCATTTGATAATTTGAAATGGCCTTACAGGGGAATAAAAACTAGTTTTTCTTCCAGCATACTGAATCTTCTCAAAACCTTTCCAATGTAGTCAGTCTATGATAACATCGAGGTTCCTGCTATGTGGTCTCTCTTGATCTTCATCCCCAAAATCTTGTCAGCTTCTCCAAGATCTTTCATCTTGAACTCCTCAATCAGCTACCTTTTCAGCTCATCAATATTCAGCATACATGATCCTATAATGAGCATGTCATCGACATATAGAAGCAATATAATATATTCATCACCAAAATACTTGATGTAGCAATATTGATCCATATCACATCATTTGTATTCATTTTTAGTCATGAATGTATCAAACTTTTTATTCCACTACCTAGGTGTTTGTTTCAACCCATACAAACTCTTCTGGATTTTGCACATAAGGTCTTCCTTCCCAGACTCAACATATCCATCTGCTTGCTGCATATAGATTTCCTCCTATAGATATTTATGAAGGAATGAAGTATTGACATCAAGCTGCTTGAGATGTAGGCCTTGTGATGCCACAATGCTGAGAACTGTCCGGATGGTGGTAAGACTCACTACAAGTGAGAAAATTTTAGTGAAATCCAATCCCTCATGTTGAAAACCTTTCACCACCAGCCTTGTTTTGTACCTCCTCTTTCCAACGTGTTCTTCCTTGATCGGTATACCCACTTGTTCTACAATGATTTCATTCCTTGTGGAAGAGGTGTCAACTCTCAAGTGTTGTTATCATGCAATGAGGAAATCTCCTCCTTCATAGACATCTCTCACTTGCTTGACTCCTCCAACTACATTTTCTTTTCAAAACATTATGGTTCTACATCGTTAGTCAATAAAAAAATAATGTAAGGATGGTGAATACCTCTGCACATGAATTCTTACCCTTGTTGATCTCCTCAACTCCACTTGAGGAGTAGATTCCACTGGTTTTGGCATCACATGATCAGGCGCACTTTCAAACTCCACTTGCTCATGGCACTCTGATTCTTTATCCTCATTGTCAATTTTAACTATGTGATTGTCCTTGTACGTGAAAGCATCATTAAATACCACGTTCTGGCTCCTGATGATCATCTTGTTTAGATCATCCCAAAAGTAGTAATTGAACTCAGCACCATAGCCAATAAAGAAATATGGTTTGGACTTAGCATCAAGTTTGTCCCTTGCATCAACATCAATATGTACATATGTCAAACAACCAAAGACTCATAAGTGTGAGAGTATTACCTCCTTAATAGATCATAGATCCTTGGGTAAACATTCTTTCAATGGTACAAATGGACTCATGTTGATAAGATATGCTATCATGTTCACCGCATCAACCCAGAAGTTTTTGGGTAATCCCAAGTGCAGTCTCATACTTCTAACACGTTCATTTGATGTCGTATTCATTCTCTCAACCACACCGTTCTGTTGTGGTGTACTTAGAATAGTATTCTCCCGTTGAATTTTATTATTAGAACAGAATTTGTTGAACTCCTGAGTTTCATACTCTCCACTATTGTCATACCTCAAGCATTTCATCTTTGATCCTGACTCGTTCTCCACCATGGTCTTCCACTTCTAAAACATCTTAAACACATCAGATTTTCTTTTCAGAAAGAAAACTCATACATTCCTTGTTGAGTCATCAATAAATGTAAAATAATATTATGACCCTCCAAGGGAATATACTGGTACAGTCCCCCAAACATCAGTGTACACCAGTTCTATCTTTCCAACCTTTGGTGTTCTGCCTCCTTTCGAAAAAGACACCTTCTTATGCTTTTTGAAGATTCAATCTTCATATAGGCCAACATCCACTGACTTCATCTCTGGAATAAATCCTTTTGTTGTTAGCACCTTCATCCTCTTCTCAATCATGTGGTCTAGCCTATAGTGTCATAATTGTGAATCTCTAACAGCATTTATTGATGTAATCATGTCCATGCAAGTCCCTATCATGTTGTACAGGGTACCATTCTTTGCTCCCCGAGCTATAACCATGGCCCCCTTAGTGATCTTTCATGCACCACCAATGAACGTGGTACTAAAACCTGCATCATCAAGTTGTCCGACAGAAATAATATTTCTTCTTAAAACAGGTATATACATCACATTTTCAAGAACCAACAAACTCTCACTGTTGGTCTTGATTCATGCATCTCATTTCCCCACAATTTGTAAGGGTTCATCATCAATAAGATGTACCTTTCCAAAACTTCTAGAAATAAAATTGTTCAGAAAACCCTTCTCTGATGTGGAATGGAAAGACGCCTCTAAGTCTAAAATCCAAAACTCCATAGGGATATCCACGCTCAGCAGTAGCACATCATTAGTTCCTTCAGTTTTCATGTCTGTTGCGTTGGTTTCAAGTGTCTTCTGTTTATCTCTGCACTCCTTGAGATGTCGTTTCTTCCTGAAAATCCAGTAAGTAGAATCATCCCCCTATGCATTGTCTCGAATCTTTCCACTTGCCTTTGATCGTCCTTTGTGATTGTCTCGCTGCACATATTTTCCTCTTGCTTCAATGTTCAGAGCAGAACTAGAGAATCTACCCGATTCTCTTCTTTGAATATCCTCACCGATGATAAGGTCATGTACATCCTTTAGAACCAGCTTGGTATTACCTAAAGAACTACTCACAGTTGTTAAATTCGCTTCCCAATTGTCAGATAATAAAGACAATAAAACCAGTGTACATACCTCATCATCAATCGCAATATCCATCAATGTCAATGACTAATGATGATGTTGAATTCGTTGACGTAATCTATAACAATCCTCCCTTCAACCATTTTAAGATTGAATAATCTTCGCATCAAGTACACTTTGTTTAACGTTGAAGTCTTCTCATACATATTCGCGAGAGATTTCATCAGCCCAACCGTCGTCTTCTCCTCTATGATGTTGAACGTCATGTTTTTGGTCATCGTAAGGCACACAAATCCTATAACTTGTTGATCAAGTAGCTCCCACTTTGTCTGATCCATGTTTGTTGGCTTTAAACCCAGAAGCGGCAAATGAAAATTCTTCTGGTAATGATGATATTCAATCTACATCCTCTAGTAACTAAAGTCAGTTCCATTAAAGTGATCAATCTTCACCTTTTCTTCTTCCACAATCGTCGTTCAATTCGAGAAATCTAAACTCAACCTATGGTACCAATTGTTGCGGAAACGTCGGGAGTCGCAGCGATAGAACAGGTTTGTATATGAAGAAAAGACAAAAACAAAGGAAGAAGATGATGATGAACACAGACACAGCGATTTATGTGGTTCGAAATAATCTCAATATCTACGGAGAGACAGAAATATCACTATAATCCAGGAGCATAATATTACAACGAGATCAGAGTTTCAAGCATAGAAACCCTAGCACGAAATGAGCTAATAAAGAGGATGAAGCATTATTCCACCAACCGCACAGAAATTCTATTGTGATATAATGAAAGGTGGATAGAAGTATGCACTACTACAGTGTTGCGGTCACCCAATTTCAAGTTGTTACAGTAGCCGGTGGCAAGAAGTCTGTGAAGCTATAGTAACGATGTCTACAAAGTCTGAGCTACTACAGTGGTCGTGCCAAATTCTACACTGCTACAGTGTCTGTCGATGTCGCCTAGTCAACTCCACTATAGTTGGTCAGAGTTGCTACAGTTCCCCTAAAAATTTAGGTTGGGGTCCTTCGGTCCCTAGACCCCTGGAGCAGGGGCACATTGCCCCCTACAACCCCCAATGAGCTCACCGCAGAGCTCGACCCGTGAGAGTTGCGGTCTGGTGTTCAGTATAGGTCACAAACATTCAACTCAACATCATCCAAACAGACCGAGCTACACCAATCCAACACATAGATTATAGGAAACTGAATCAATCCACTCATAAGGACCATTTTCCCCTTCCATTCATTGACCAGATACTTGAGAGACTTGCGGGGAGGACACACTACTACTTCTTGGATGGTTTCGATGGCTATTTTTAGGTTCTCATTATAGAAGAGAACTAGGAGAAGAAAACATTCACCGGATCATTCAATACATTTTCTTACCAAAGGATGTCATTTGGACTTTGCAACACCCAAGGTACCTTCCATAGATGCATGTTGAGTACTTTTCTAATTTACTTGAGACTTGCGTGGAGGTATTTATGGATGATTTTACTGTATATGGTTCCTCATTTGAGGAATTTCTCTTGAGTTTGGGTAATGTGTATCATTGTTTCATTGAGAAAAATATGGTTTCGAACTTTGAAAAATTCCATTTGATGGTAGACAAGGGAATTGTCCTAGGTCATGTAGTGTCACAGCATAACATTGAGGTTGAGAGATCTAAGGTAGATATTATTTCATCCTTGTCATATCTTATATGTGTTCATTATGTTCGATCATTCCTTGGACATGATGGTTTTTATCAATGCTTCATCAGAGATTTCAGTAAGATACCTCTACCCTTATCTCGATTGCTTCAAAAAATATTGACTTTTTTTTATGATTCATACAGGGTGTCATTTGATGAGATAAAGAAGTGTCTGACTACTCCACCGATCATACAACCCTCGCGGTGGGAGCTTCCATTCGAGCTTATGTGTGACGCTTCTGACTTCACAGTTGGAGTAGTCATGTCGCAGAGGGTGGATGGACGTTCGCATGTGATCTTCTATGCTTTAAGGACATTGGATTCAGCCCAATCAAACTACAAAATCATAGAAAACAAGCTTTTTGTTGTCATATTTTTTTAGATAAATTCTATTCTTCTTTAATACTCTAAAGTGGTTGTTTTTTATGATCATGCAGCTTTGAGGTACCTCTTGAAGAAGCCAGATGCAAAGCCCAGACTTATTTGTTAAATGCTCCTTCAAGATTTTGATATTGAGATAAAGAATAGTAGAGGTTCAGAGAACTTGGTGTCTAACTACATAAGCGGGATCACTCACATGTTAGAGCATGATACCCCAAACCATGTACTAATTCGAGACACTTTCCCTGATGAGCATCTTTATGTCATCTCAGGTATACATCCTTGGTATATTGATTTAGTGAATTACTTCATTGACTTTGAAATTCCCTCAAACATTGAAGAGTGACTCCAAGTTTTATGTGTGGGGTGATCCTTACCTTTGTCGCATTTGCAGTAACCAAGTCATTGGGAGATGTGTTTCTAATCATGAGTTTGAGTCTGTTTTACATTTTTGTCATACATTTTCTTATGGTGGACACTTTGGACCCCAAAGGAAAACTAGGAAAGTCCTAGACTTTGGATTATATTGGCCTACCTTATTCCATGATTCTCATGTGTTTTGTAAGTCATGCTCACATTACCAACACATTAGAAATATTTTTAGGAGACATGAGATGCCCCAACAGCCCATATTATTCTGTGAGATTTTTTATGTATGGAGAGTTAATTTCATGAGTGTGTTTCCAAACTCATTGGTTTCTTGTACATTCTTGTAGTTTTAGGTTATGTTAGAAAATTGGTGGATTCCAAGACCACCAGGACTGGCGATTCTCATGTTGTCGTGGATTTTATCAAGGCTCAAATTTTCTATAGGTTTGGAGTACCAAAGGTCGTCATCAGTGATCAAGGACCCCATTTTTTGTAATCAAAATTTGGATTCCCTCCTTTGGAAGTATAGGATGACACAAAAAACATCAACATCATACCACCCCCAAAAAATGGTCAGGTTGAAGTTTCCAATTGTGATTTAAAACAAATATTGGAGTAAACGGTGCAGCCAAATAAAAAGGATTGGAGTAAGTGCTTGGATGATGCGCTATGGACTTATAGGATGACATTCAAAACTCTCATTGGTATGTCCCCCTACCAGATTGTTTCTGGGAAATCATGTCATCTTCATATGGAGGTCGACCATCAGGCATATTGGGCTATAAAGAAATGCAACATGGATTTTGCTCAAGATGGAATTCAAAGAAAGCTGCAAATTCAAGAGCTTAAGGAGATTCAATTGTCATCATATGAGAATTCAAAACTCTACAAGGAAAGATAAAAAAGGCTCATGATAGAATGATCCAAAAAGAGAGTTTCATATAGGATACAAAGTCCTCTATAGTTCACGATTGAAGCGGATGTCTGGTAAGTTATGTTGTAGATGGTTGGGACCTTATGTTGTATCTCATGTTTTTCCTTATGGCGCAGCGGAGGTCACACAAGAGGCTACGAGAAGGAGATTTGCAGTCAATGGTCAATAGTTGAGGCAGTACTTTGAGGGATTCCCAACACATGCAGTTAATTCTATCACACTGCATGAGCTCGTCATCACATGAAAATGTCAGGTTTCCCTTACCCTCTCACTTTTATGTTATTTTTCCTAATTTTAATTATGTGTTTCATGTGCATCATTCATTTCATAGAGTCACATTGAGTACAATGCGACATTTTAAGTGTGGGAGAGGGGATGACATTTTATGTAGATTCTTTAGGATTTTTCTTTTTATGTGTTTCTTCTTTCAATTGTTGTTGATTTCAAAAATCATAAAAAAAAGACAAAAAAATATCATGTCGCATGCTCATTGCTTCTATGGAACCTATTGAGAATTTATGTTTGATTTTTTTTTCCAAACTCATGGGAAGCATGTTAAGAATGGGTAAGTTTTCATCATTAGTGGCCGATTTTAGGGAAAATGGAAGTTGGTCAATGATATGTTTGATTGTGTCTTTTTTAATCCTTTGAGATTTTGGAATCATTCTATGTGGGATATCCTATGGGAAAATCATGTCATTTAATCTCTCCACGTACTTCACACACAATCGTGACTTGGGAATTTCTCTTACCCAACTGAAGGATAACCAAGTTAAGTAATCCTTTTCACCTTATAACGTGGTCTTTCCATATGTTTGTTTCTCTTCCGATCAGTTCCATTATTGTACCGGATTGGCCTATGTGTGTGTACCTGATATCTGACTTTTGTACGCCCTTAAAAATCAAAAATCAAAATAATAATAATAAAACAATAAAGGGGAGTGATGAAATGTACAAAATATGAAGATATCTAGGTCAGGAGCTTAAGGTTTGACTTCTGGGAATACTTAATTGAGTGGGTTTTGAAATTTGATTGCAGAGGATGTTGAACAGGTTTGATCGAATATAATTAGGTAAGAAGAAAAGTTTTACTTGACCTGAATATATCGAATAAAGGGTGCAGAGACAAGCTTGAAATGATTGGCGCGCGCACACGTGGGGAATTTGTGGCAGAGTTGACTCATAGGATGTTTCCACCTGATTAGTGTCGTTGATCTCGCTGGATTTCATCTTGATACAATTTATGAGACATTGACTTCCTAATTTGTTGATATTGACTTATTTTTTGTGTCGTGGATTGAGAAATTTCAAATTGCATCATTTTATGGATTACATGATATGAGATTTTACTCAGGAGTACAAAAGGGTCGGTGTGAATGAGTTGATAAAACACAATTTTATTAACTATTTTATTGATAATAAATGACATAATTTCCTCACATTATGTTAAATATATTTATTTATGGAATATTTTCGATTAGATCATTCATTTGAAAATTTGATGAAAATTCTAGTTTTGACCATTTAAATTGCACTGTACTATTTTGGCCATAAATATTATTTTGTGACTTATTTTTGTTGGATTGGTGTTGCCCGATCCGGTTGGGCCGAATGCTTGTGGCCCGCAACTATCGCGGGTCGAGCTCCGCGGTGAGCTCGTTGGGGGTTGCAGGGGGCAACAGTACTGTAGCGGTGCGGACTTCGGGGTCAACAGTACTGTAGCGCTTTTGACTTCCAGCCGGCAGACACTGTAGCACTTTTGACAAAGTGAGCCGCCGATCACTGTAGCAACGCGGACTACTATTCAGAACAGTAGACCGTCTTCTTCATATGTAGCCCATTTCGGGCTAGGGTTTAATGTTGGAAATCCTCTGTAATTTCTGTGCTCCCGAATCATAGTGAAAATCTGCCTCTCCCGTGGACGTAGGGATTTTTCCCGAACCACGTAAATCGTCGTGTTCCTTGTTGCTTTTCTTTCTTTCGTTTTCTCGTTTTTCTGTCGTTCTGTCTCCCGGTGATTCCGCAACAATTTTAACATAAAAAAAATTATAATAGAATTCCTCACTCAATGGGATATAGATTTCATTTAGACCATCCAAACTAGATCTTTCATTTGATTGGAGTAAATGGTCCATGAAGTCAAAGCTAGACTGGACTCGTCAAATCGGACACCACTTCACCATTTGGGTCATATCTTCTACAACTGGGTTTGGATTGGGCTCAAATTTAGATAGTCGATAGAGGACCCAATTTCGCAAAAAACATCCTTCAAGAAGGACAACCGGTTCACGCGTTTTGAAGGTAAACAAGTTGGTGCATGTTGGATTAAAATATTTGACTGTATTTTCTCATTCACACTTGTAACCTCTTGAAACTCTAGTCTCCCCTCCACTCTATAAACATGTGTTTTTCCCATTTGGAGGGGGTTTGTCGTGCATTAGGATTTTGAGGGTAGAAGGGAAGTGGTTCCACTCCATTTCTCCAAGTATTTCAAGAGGAAGAGCTCTTGAAGCAAGGATCTCTTCATCGAAGCATTCTTCTTCACATTGTAATGTTTGTGTTTTCATAATAAACTTCTTACTTTCTCTTCCATTTCTTCTATTTGGTTCAATTTTCTTCTTTCATTCACTTATTTGGGCTAAAAATCAAGAGTAGAAACGAGACCGGGTTATACTCATTATATATTGTTGCACATGCAAAACGTTTTTACAATGACTACACCACCCATGGAGGAGTAGTTTTTCTTATTAATCGACCCAATTCTCACTTTTTTTACTTATTTGTTTTGAATCAATGAGCTAATGTAATTAAATTGATATGATTTATGAATTGGGTTTTTAACTTAAAGAAACCAAACAAGCAATTGAACAATTAAAACAACACGCGATGTCGAGTAATGTGTGGATTGTGAGAGCACGATCGTAATCAATAAAACAAAACAATACGGGATCAATTTGTAGAGTTCAAATATAATCTCTAAACTAAATTCATTCTCACTTTCAATATGGATATGATCCATAATTCACCACTGATCTTAAGTTAGCCTTAGAACGACAATCAAAGCAGAGTGTTATGATTGCATGTTCCAAAACTAGTCTAGGGTTTAATTCATTTCATCTTTGTGGTTGAGGTAAATCTTCGCAGGGTTCGAGGATTAAAAAATTAGGGGATCATAATTAAGTAGATTTTAATTTGAATGATAATGATTAATAATTAAGCGAATAGGTAGAGTTAGATCAATTACACCTTCTAAAAACATTTTCTAAACAAAATTATCCTCATTATGCTTCATCAATCAAATTTCAAAAAAAATACATTCTTCTTCCAGCATACATCTTCTAGTTTTATAAATGTTAAATAACCCTCCATCCTTTTAAGTGGTGTGTTTCTTTTCTTTTCTTTTCTTTTTGAAATATCTTTAATATGTTAATTTAATTACTTTCTCCTTTGAAAGATGATCATGGTCAGTCACTCTACCGAACCTAAGTACCCAAAAACCACACATCATTTGAGAGCGTCCACGACAACGTCTTTCAAAAGCTCATGCAATGGTGAGTATATACATACCCAGTAGGACACCCTGAAAACCACAAAAGGAATAAATACAAGGATACAACATAAGTCAGCTCAACCCAAAGCAAGAGGGAAAACAATACCCAAAATATATGCTCATAAAAAAACTCAAATGAGAGAGGGGGGGTCTTCATCTCCACAGCCCAGCCAAGGATGATGAGTCTGCCTATATCTCCAAGAGTCCATCTTTGATGCCCAGCATCTCGCATGTCTGTCCAAGAAATCTGTGTGGAAGACTCGCGCATCGCCACTACTCCATAGCCCGAGGGGGCACAATCTCCAATAGAGGAATCGTGTCTTAGTGCGATAATGGGTGTCACTCAGTAGATAGAGGACTCGTGCCCTGGTGCATTAGGGGGGTGTCGCTCGGTAGATAGAAGACTCGTGCCCTGGTGCAATAGGGGGTGTCGCTCGGTAGATAGAAGACATACACCCTAGTGCAATAGGGGGTGTCACTCGGTAGATAGAGGACTCGTGCCCTAGTGTGGCAGGGGGTTCCACTCAGTCTATGTAGAAGGTAAGTGGGACTAGCTCCCTTATGCGAAAGGGGGATTGCCAACCCCGACATCTCTCTGATGATCTTGTCTGATCACCATTATCGGTCAAGTGTTGTGCTCGCCACACCTTGCGTCATATCTCAAAAGCCATTGTGAACTCTGTCATCACGTTTTATGCGGAAAACTACTCATGACATGATACTCACGGGCCAAAATTCGAGTTCCGAAGGAGGAGATACAAAAGGTAGAAGTTCCTAAAATACACAGTATGTACATTGGGTCACACGACGTGTGGCCTTGCCTCGTCGTCTGGGCGTGTTCTCCCCTGGACACAGCTTGAGAAGTCATGACATACTACAGAGCGTGTACAGGTGGTACACAGTGTGTCTTGGTCACTCTGGCCCTGCCGGTGCCCTTCCAACCCATGCCTGTGTACGTCGGCCCATGCCCGTGTACATGGCCATGTCTGGGTATCCTAGTTGTGTCCGAGTACATGATTGTGCCTGTGTACTCTGATCGTGCCCATATATCCGACCATGTCGGTGCCCGTGTAATCCTGAAGTACATGTCCAGTCGTCAACACCGGGTCACACGGCGTGTGGTGGGGCACACACAACGTGTGATATTTATTTTCACCTAAAACCCTAGTTTTCGCATCCATGGGACTACACGGCGTGTGTTCTACACAGTACACGTCATGTAGTCGCCGCAACCAGGGGACTACATAGCATGTGTTCTTCACAGTACATGCCATGTAGTCGGGTTTTCCGCAGAAACACGGGAAAACTTCACGCATCTCCAGATCCACCGATTCCATTGCAAAACTCATTGTTTAACCACTTGAAATCGAAGGGGGTTGTCTCAGGCCATTGATCTTCAGCCTCCGATGGCCGGAAATCAGAAATCCTTTCGCCCGCCGACAAGTCATCGGGCCTCCCGTCGCCATTTCAGATCCCAAATCCACAGAGGCACCACTCAGTACCCGCAATCCATCCTGATTCATCTACAAATCACCATCTCGTACGTCGTTCGTATAACCACCATGAATCTGTGGATTATATCGTGTTCAAACCCACCCCGACAATGTGGAACCACAGCCTCGTGGGACAACGACGAAAAAAGTGAAGAACAATGGGGAGAAATGCATAAGAAGGAAGTAAAAATTATCATTGGCCAATGCGATCTCGACCAAAGACCATGAAGATGTAGTAACAAGGGATGGATTCAGGCGCAACAATCACAAATAACTGGATCAAGAATTATTTGTCTGATTTTAGGGCTCATGCAAGAAACACCAAAAATCAAAGCAAATAAATAATCAATGCTTGATCAAATCAAAAAGGGTGGAAATCCATAAATAATGTGTCCTGCCTCGATTAAGGATCAATCACTGGTGAAGAGCATGTTCGCTAGTGATGAAGAAGATCCACTGCGTTCACTTTCTATCACTCGATTCACCTCAATCTGATCGCCATCGTTCTCTGATCCTGATCTACCAATGAAGAACGTTCCTCCTCTCAAATCCTCTTAGGTTTATGCAGCTAACCCTAGTGATTTTTCATAATGAGGTATTTAAAGAGGGAATTAGGTTTGGCATTTAAAATAAAATAAAATATTTATTTTATTAAACACACCCGCCAACGGTCACCTCTCACGGAACGTCCAACGTCGACCAACCTTAGATCGCGCCGAGGGTAAACCCCGCATTCTAAAATCAACCATGATCTCAAATTTCCCATCTGAGGTTTGAAACAATGGGGAAAATATTTAAACTAAAATGATGCATGCGGGTGCATTAAAATATATTAATATTTTTAATATATTAATTTTAGGGTCCCGAGACACCCAACATCACGCCAACTCCAAGGAATAATCTAGATATATACATAGAAATATTCAAAGGACTAATCCAACAAAACCAGAGTCGTTACAGGAATAGAAAAGTCATGCACTGCGTAAAGGTAATGTGAACTTGCATAAAGGTAAGTTAAACTCAAGTAAAGGCAGAATCAACGTTGTGTAAAGGTAAACATGAAATTCATGCGCTACGTAAGGGTAATAAAAGCGTTGTGTAAAGGTGCCTACAAGCTATATAAGGGTAACATAAAATTTGTATGGCTTGCAAGGGTACAAACATAGTTACATAGGGGTAAACATAAAATGAAACTACTTACGTAAGGGTAACAGAAAACTCACATAAGGGTTGGAGCATATTTCTAAAACTTACGTAAAGGTAAAAAATAAGTTATGTAAGGGTAAAAAATAACTTTATAAAAATAAATTTTCATAAGAATTAAAAATAATTTTGCAGAATAATGAAATAATTATAAAGAATTATAAAGAATTATAAAATGATTAAAAATGATTAAAAACAACGAATTAAAGAATAATTAAAAAATCAGTAAAAACGATAATATTAATAATAAACAAAATACGAATACACAATATAATTATAATTAAACAAAAATAAGGAAATATATTATAATATTATATTATAATTATCAAAAAATAAAATAATTAAATATAATAAAAAGAATAAACACTTAATGAATGTTTGTGCTCATTAAAATCAAAAAAAGGTGAGAAGCACAACAGTTATGTAGGGCTACTAGCATCGCGACAGCGCTGACTCTTGCAGCAGTGGGAGGACTCATCATTCTTAGCTAGCTATGAAAATAAAGAGTTTCCCCTCTTTGATTCCATTTTTTCTACGAGCGTATTAGTTTTCCAGGTTTCTTCCTCCAATCTTTGTCTTATGAGTTGAGTTGGCCATTTTATTCTACTGCTTCCCTCTTTGGTTTCCATAGCATCCTACTAGGTATGTATATACTCACCCATGTGTTAGCTTTGTCTGCATGTGTCAAGTATTATGCAAACAAAAGACAGTTAAACGGTGACCTTGGAAGACCTGGTGTTGGTGGAGCTTAGCGATATAGGGTGACGGAGATCTCAAGTGATTGTTGCATTCGGTGTTTGTGAGCATGACTCTTCCTCCCCATCTGCTATTAGGTTGGAACTCCCTTTATCTCTAGTAAAGTGTGTACTTTTCCCCTGCATACTTTGGATATGTTTATATTATTGCACTCTAATTGTTCTTATAGGTTATATGCATTTGTTTCCTCTTGTATTGGTATAATTTATCTATCTGACATGGTTGTGATGTACTTGGAGGTGTGCATGTGTACATGTTCATTAGGCTAAGACCTCTCATTTGTGTGATATATCTACTTGGCGCTAGTGGTCAACCTCTAGCCTATTAAATGCAAGCTTGGGGTGTCACACTCAACTTACCGCTAGTCCAGGTAGAGCCTCGTTGGGTCGAGTCGTGGCAGGAATGGTCAAAGGCGAAACAAACAGAGCACCTGAGAGACTTCTGATCATACTCAACATTTTGCTCAATTGTCTAATTAGACCAAATTCTCATAGCTACGAAAGAATGGAGCTCGAGATTAATGCTTATCTAAACACAAAATCTAGCATAAGAAAACTAGTTCTTTGAATCATCTAAGCCATTTGTACAAATTAGCTTTCCAATAACTGAAACAAGCTTACACTGATCCCAGATTGATTTCACATGAAATTGCGAGACAAAAAAGAAAATATAGATTTAGAACAACTTGATGTCAAATCCATCTATATTAATATTTGGATTTCATATTTGAAGGATAAGAGGGCATTGTCAGACAGTCATGGATCGCCATCAAACACCTTCCTAACATCACACTGAGAAGAAAAATCGAAGGAAAAAACGTTATCTTTAAGTTGGTTGATGTGTAATGCAAGAGACGACCAAATAAATTATAAGGTTTGAGGCTTACTAATACTATAAGATGAACATGACCTACTACTTAGAACAATACACCCAACAACAAATAATCAATTTGCATTGTTGGATTGGTGTAGGCCGGTCCTCTTGGATGATGTTAGGCCGAATTTTTGCGGCCTATACTGTGTTCCAGGCCACAACTCTTAGGGGTCAAGCTCTGCGGTGAGCTCATTAGGGATTGCAGGGGCAACGTGTCCCTACTTCAGGGGTATGGGGTCGAAGGTCCAAATTTTAAAGCACTGTAGCAACTTTAACCAACTGTAGCAGAGCTGACCGGATGACACCAACAGGACACTATAACAATGTGGACTTTGGAGACAGTGGTACTATAGCATCGCAGACTTCCAATCGACGGACGTTGTAGCAGCTTGGACTTGGGCGGTCGTGGCACTGTAGCGATGTGGACTTCCAACTGTCAGCCACTATAGCAGTGCGGACTTTTTGTGTGGTTGGTGGCACAACACTTCATCTTATTTATTAGCCCAACTCAGGCTAGGGATTCTGTGTGTGAAACTTTGAGATCTCCTTGTATTTCGTGCTCCCAAAACTAATGAAATTCTGCCTCTCCGTGGACGTATGGATTATTTTCCGAACCACATAAATCATTGTGTCCCATGATCTTCTTCTCGTTCTTTTGCTTTTATCTTTTACTCTTCTGTGAATCGTCTATCACTTCTTTGCTACCACCATTTTCTGCAACAACTGGTATCAATGATTGAGTTCAGATTTCTTGAATTGGATGATGGCTATGGAAGAATGCAAATTGAAGATTGACCGCTTCGATGGAACTGACTTCAGCTACTGGAGGATGGAGATCGAAGACTATCTTTACTAGAAGAAAATGCATTTTCCGCTTCTGGGTTTAAAGCCAACGGACATGGAGCAGTTGGAGTGGGAGCTACTGGATCGATGGGTTCTGGGAGTTGTGCACCTTACGTTAGCCAAAAACGTGACATTCAACATCAGAGAGAAAAAGATGACAATTGTGCTAGTGAAAGCTCTTGTGAATACGTACGAGAAGCCTTCAGCTTCAAACAAAGTGCACTTAATGCGATGATTGTTCGATCTAAAAATGGTTGAAGGAAGAATTGTTGCAGATCACATCAATGAATTCAACACCATCATAAGTCAATTGACATCGGTGGACATTGCATTTGACGATGAGGTATGTGCACTGGTTTTACTGTCTTCATTATCTGACAGCTGGGAAGCAACTGTAACAATCGTGAGCAGTTCTTCGGGGAATACAAAGCTGGTTCTGAAGGATGTGCGAGACCTAATCCTCAGTGGGGATATTCGAAGGAGAGAATCGAGCAGATTATCTGGTTCTGCTCTGAATGTTGAAGGAAGAAGAAGATATGTGCAGAGAAACAATCGCAGAGGCGATCAAAGTCAAGAGAAAAAAGGCAAGACAAGGCGAAAGGGGTTGGTCCTACCTGCTGGATTTGCGGGAAGAAAGGACATGTCAAGGAGTGCATAGATAAACAGAAGGCGCCTGAAACCAACGCAGCAAACACGGTGGCTGAAGGAATGAATGATGTGTTACTGCTGAGTGTGGACAGCCCGATGGAGTCTTGGATTTTAGACTCAATGGTGTATTTCCATTCCGCATCGGATAAGGGTTTCCTGAACGACTTTATTTTAGGAAATTTTGGCAAGGTACATCTTACTGATGATGAACCCTTGCAAATCGTGGGGAAGGGTGATGCATAGATCAAGACCAGTAGTGGGAGTTTGTTGGTTTTGGAAAACGTGAGGTATATCCCTAGTTTAAGAAGAAATATTATTTCTGTTGGGCAGCTTGATGATGCAGGCTTCAGTCTCATGTTTACTAGTGGTGCCTGGAAGATTACCAAGGGAGTTATGGTCATGCTTGGGAGAAAAGAATTGTACCATATACAACATGACAGAAACTAGCATGGACATGTTTACATCAATAAACTCTGTTGGGGATTCACAATTGTGGCACTGCAGGTTAGGCCACATGAGTGATATGGGAATGAAAGTGTTAGAAATAGAAGGAATGTTATTGGAGTTGAAGTTGGTGGTAGTTGGCTTATGTGAGGATTGTATCCTTGGAAAGCAAAAGAAGGTATCCTTTGCAAAAGAAGGTATCCTTTACAAAAAAAGGCAGAATACCGAAGGCTGGGAAGCTGGACCTGGTACACATAGATGTTTGGGGGCCTGCACCGGTACATTCCCTTGGAGGGTCAAAATATTATGTGACATTTATCGACGACTCAATAAGGAAGGTATGAGTTTACTTTATGAAAAGAAAATATGAGGTATTTAAGATGTTTCATAATCGGAAAACCATAATGGAGGGGGAAAGTCTAAAATGCTTGAGGTTGGACAACGGTGGAGAGTACGACAGCAATGAGTTCAGGGAATTTTGTTCAAATAATGGAATTCGGTGGGAGAAGACTATTCCAGAAACACCATAACAAAATGATGTAACTAAAAGGATGAATAGGACACTGAATGAACGTGTCAGGAGCATGAGGTTGCATTCAGGGTTACCCAAGACCTTCTAGGCTGATGCAGTGAACATGACAGCATATCTCATCAACAGGAGTTCATATGTACCAATGGAAGAATGCCTACCTGAGGAGCTCTAGTCTGGTAAGGATGTAAAACTCTCACATTTACAAATCTTTGACTGTTTGGCATATGTACATATTGATGTTGATGCAAGGGGATAACTTGATGATAGTCCAAGCCATGTTTCTTTATTGGCTATGGTGTTGAGGAGTTTGATTACCGCTTTTTGGGATGATCTCAACAAGATGGTCATCAGGAGCTAGAACATGGTATTTAATAAAGGTATCACAAACAAGGATTACCATGCAG
The DNA here is from genome assembly GCA_963277665.1 of Viscum album. Classification (NCBI taxonomy): domain Eukaryota; kingdom Viridiplantae; phylum Streptophyta; class Magnoliopsida; order Santalales; family Viscaceae; genus Viscum; species Viscum album. The sequence goes on from OY728153.1 coordinate 1,524,096,331, forward strand.
CTAAAGATGAAAATGGGAACAAAGAATCAGAGTGCAAAGAGCAAGTAGAGCTTGAATGTGTACTTGATCATTTGACACTAGAACCAGTGGAGCCTACTCCTCAAGTGGAGTTGGAGATCAACAAGGGTAAGAAGGCCTGTGCAGCAGTATTCACCATCCTTACATTATATGTTATTGACTGACGGTGGAGAACCAGAATGTTTTGAAGATGCAGTGGAGTTAAAGGAGTCGAGCAAGTGGGAGTTGGCCATGAAAGAAGAAATTTCTTCACTACATAACAACAATACTTGGGAGTCGATGCATCTTTCACAAGGGAAGAAAGCATTGTAGAACAAATGGGTATACTGGGTCAAGGAAGAACATGATGGCAAGAGGAGGTTCAAGGCAAGGCTGGTGGTGAAAGGTTTTCAACAAGAGGGAGTTGATTTCACTGAAATTTTCTCACTTGTAGTGACGCTTACCACCATCCGGGTGGTTCTCAGCATTGTAGCATTAGAAGACTTGTATCTTGAGCAACTTGACGTGAAGACAGCTTCCCTTCATGGAGATCTGGAGGAGAACATCTATATGTCGTAGCCAGAGGGGTATGTTGAGTCTGGGAAAGAAGGTCTGGTGTGCAAACTCCAGAAAATCTTATATGGGTTAAAGCATGCACTCAGACAATGGAACAAAAAGTTTGATGCATTTGTGACTAAAAATGCATACAAATGGCGTGGCATGGATCAATGTTGCTACATAAAATCCTTTAGTGATGAATATATTATATTGCTTCTATATGTGGATGGCATGCTCATTATATGATCATGTATGCAGAGGATTAATGAGCTGAAAGAGCAGTTGGCTAAGGAGTTTGAAAAGAAAGATCTTGAAGAAGCTGACAAGATTTTGGGGATGAAGATCAAGAGAGACCACACAGCTGAAACCTTGATGTTATCACAGGTTGACTACATTGGAAAAGTTTTGAGAAGATTCAGTATGTTGGAAGCAAATCCAGTGTCTATTCCACTGGCGGGCCATTTCAAACTATCAAATGAGCAATCACTGAAGATGACGGAAGAGGTTAAGTACATGGAAAATGTTTAATACGCATCAGCTGTTGGAAGAGTGGTGTATTTCATGATATGTACTCGACCTGACATTGCTCATGCAGTGGGAGTTGTGAGCAGATACATTGTCAACTCTAGAAAGCAGCATTGGGAAGTTGTGAAGTGGATATTGAAATACCTGAAGGGAAGCAAAAAAGGTATCTCTGTGCTTTAGAAAAGAAATTCATTGCAAGGTTATGTGGATGTCGAACTTGAAGGTGACGTCGACAGCGGGAGGAGTACCACAGGTTATGTATTTACCTATGGAGGAATTATAATAAGTTAAATATCACAATTGAATAAGGTGGTGGCTTTATCTACCACAGAAGCAGAATACATTGCTTTAACAAAAGCTGGAAAGGAGATGGTTTGGCGGAAGAACTTCTTGGATGAGCTGAGCAGAAAGCGAGAGGAGAATGTATTGCACTGTGATAGTCAGAGTGTTGTACATCATACAAAGAACTTGGTGTTTCATGCCCGGACGAAACACATTGAGTTAAAGTACCATTTTATCAGAGACTTGATACAAGATGGGTTGTTGACATTCCAGAAGATTTGTGGAACAAACAATCCATCAGATATGTTGACGAAGCTGATGGTAATACAAAAGTTGAGACATTATTGTACTTTTAGTGGTCTCCACTGATGAATAGAGGATGAGAGGCAGAATATGAGAGGACACCATGGGAACACAAAAAGAAAAACAGCTGGTATTTCATGAACCATCAGCTTGAAATTGAAGTTGTGAATAGAATCATGCATTAGTGAGTGAAGAATAAAAGGAGCTCAGATTAAGTAAGTTGTCCAAGTCAGTGACATCAAAGCAGGTCAGCGTAGTGGATCAGGCTCCAAGTGGGAGATTGTTGGATTGGTGTAGACTGATCCTCTTGGATGATGTTGGGTTGAATGCTTGTGGCCCATTATGCGCTCCAGACCGCAATTCCTAGGGGTCGAGATCCGCAGTGAGCTTGTTGGGGGTTGCAAGGGACAACGTGCCCCTACTCCGGGGGTTCGGGGGCCGAAGCCCCCAACCCAATTTTTAGGGCATTGTAGCAACTCTGACCGACTGTAGCAGAGCTGGCCAAACAACACCGACAAGACACTATAGCAGTGCGAAATTTGGAGATAGCGGTAATGTAGCTCCACAGACTTCCAGTAGTCGGCCACTATAGTAGTGCGGACTTTCTGTACGATTGGTGGCACAACACTTCATCTTCTTTATTAGCTCATTTCGGGCTAGGGTTTCTGTGTGTGAAACTTTGAGATCTCCCTGTATTTTGTGCTTTCGAAACAACTAAAATTCTGACTCTCTGTGGATGTAGGGATTATTTCATGAACCATGTAAATCTCTGTCCCAAGATCTTCTCGTTCTTTTTCCCCCTTTTACTCTTCTGTGGATCGTATGTCGCTTCTTTGCTACCATCATTTTCCGCAACATGCATGATAATAAAGTTGAGTTGAGGCATGAATTTGGAACTTTATGCCCTTATATCAGTCATCAACCTATAAATTGACAAGACAATAATGCACAAGAGCAATGGAATATGAATTCACTGGATTCCATTTTGAAGGCAGTTGGGCACTTGTAACTCCATTTCACAACTTATGTGACGAGGCAGTTCATTATCTTCAAACAGTTAGGGTTACTATCACTGTTTATGATATGTAACGAGTCGACCCGGGGTGTCATCTGACCCGGGTCATCATAGGACCCAAAGGGTGTTCCTGATCCCCACGGGTTGGCAATTAGTGTATGGACATCACAAGAAACACCATTGGGAATGGTTTCGCCCACAAATCAGCGTAAAATGAAAGAGGGACATTTACCATGTTCTGGCATGGGTCGTCCTTACATTGGACATCCATGTAGCATCAAACATATATATAAGTGTGAGCTAAATAGCTCACTAGGTCGCCACTCGTCGAGACTATACAATTTGTTTTATAAGGCAATTCATAAATGTTAGTTTAAAGGTACAACTAGAAAGTTGGCTTTTCAAAAATTAACACATGAAAACCCAAAATCACATCTAAGGTCACTTTACAAAACTTTCCATTTTATTTTCTTAAAATGAAAACACACTTCGAAAACATTTCACCAACCTAATCCATTTCAAAGACAAACATCCATTTTGAAATCCATTTTATAAACCCAACATAAGAGCCTTTAAATTCAAAACAGGATTTCCAAACATCTTTGAAAAAACATTTAAAAAGAAAACAGTCCCAAACAAAATGGGTTAAGCATACACAAAGTGGGCATGAGTCCAAAGATAGGTAATGAAGATAAACAAGATAAAGGTGTCATAATAATACAAGTAGTGGAAAGATACAATCAATCACAAGATAGGCATCCCCTGTATAAACCACAAATCAAGAAACGAATGTGTCATGGGCTCTACCCTAGGAAGCTAATGTGAGAAGCATCTAACTTTATCAATTTCCCACAGACCAACTATCGACGTATGCTGAGTCTAAACCACAAGTCATTCAACTCACCCACACAAGACTCGTTGCAAATGCCCCCCCCCCCCCCCCCCGCTCTTGTGCCTAGCACAACTAGAGGGACACTAGAAGTGTGTGAACCCACCGGTCATAAGAATAGACCTCCCACTCAGTACCCGGGTTCCCATGACCAACAGAAAAGTGAAGTGAGTAAACACGCAAGGCATAAGCAATAACTCTCTCTCACCTTTATCACCCTCGTATAAAATAACCTTTTTTATACATCGTACATCTATAGCATAAACAAAGCACATTCCTTAAAAGGGAGCAACAAACATCACATAGTGATAAACAACACACAAGGGAAAACAAGCACAAAGGGGCAATCAAGAGGGTCTCGCAAGCTTTAAACAGCACGTTTTATAAAATGTCAACTGGGGCTATCATAAAACATGGCTCAAAATGTCAAGCCCTTTTTATTTCACAAAACACCACTTCAAACATCCTTTAGAAATCTATTGAAACCACATACACCAATTTCATTTCAAAGCCACTCTTCAAAACATGGTTCTTCCTATATGAAATCCAAAATAAGGCCAATGGCCTTCTATTTCCATCAAACATAAATTAGAGAGTCATGCGGGCATTTTCACAAGGGGCATAACAACACACTTATTTCAATAAACATTTGAAATTCATTAAAGAACCCCTTTTAAAATCTTTTCGAGGTTAACGCCTCACTATAAAACAAATCTCTCTTTAAAACGTAGTTTTCACTCTTTGAAAACCAAAACCGGATCAAAATCCAACGCACACCATCAAAACTGTTTCAAAAAGCCTCATGGGCATTACTCAAATGCTTGGCACATGAAAACATTCCATTTCAAACAAGAAAACATGGAATTCAAAAGAAAAACCCTTTATGTCAAGCTCAAACTTCAAAGAAACGATTTAAAAACACAACATATATATCACATATATTTATACTTTCAATAAAAAGAAATTTAGAAATCTCAAGCACACTTTGAATTCCAAAATGAAACAATTACATAGAAACACCTAATTGGAAGAACGGCAATCAAGCCGAAATGTGTCGCCTTTGACAGCGACCACCCATATAAGCAAGGAGACGACACTTGTCAACCCTAGACACCAAGAACCCAGATATTAAGTCTACTCTGAATCCTAAATCGGCCAATGAGACCACTAGGGTTCGCAAGTGGAACTGAAACCAAGAGCAAAGTGAGGAGAAAGATGGAAAGAGAAAAAAGAGAGGAGATGTACCATGGAAACCACTTGTAATGCGAAAGAAGCGCCAAGATTGAAGAGGGGAGGGTTGAGCTCCTCCTTAAGCTCCCAAGGGTCACCCGAAACATATGGAGGAAGACCGAAAAATGAGCGATCAAGAACGAACAACGCAAGACATTCGACTCGTCACACTAGCACCCGGAGATCAAGTGGTGTTGCTCAGAGATCATAGGAGCACGTATGGATCACCACTAGAGGGATTTTATCATTGGATCCTCACAGCACAACGAAGGTAATCCGAAAGGATCTTTTCAGATTAACATTCACCAACAAAGAATGTTCCCAAAGCCAAGTATTTATTTCTTCAAATATTAAATAAATTAATTATAAATTTAACGTGCAAGATCCTCGCTCTTGGTTTCGGGCAACGATTATTAAAAGAAATTTTAATATATCACCCACCTCTGCACATTTTCACTGCGCCCAGAACCATCAAGTGGTATCAGAGCAGTCACGTTTAAATTTATAATTATTTATTTGATTGTTGATCTATGCGCAATTGTGGTTAGATTGTCATTTTAAGTTATTCATTCTTTAATCCGATTTGAATTAATATGTTATCGACATATTAATCATGTTCATTCAGTGTTTCATTTTCTTAAAGGTTTAAAAAAAATGAAGAACGACCGGAGATGTCATCGGAAAGTACGAAATCTTTGGCAGGTAAAACTGGATTACACGACATATAGTCGAAGCACGCGTCGTATACCCATGTGTATTATATCTAGATGTGTCGAGCAATTAATTACACGCGATGCTTTTATTGCACACTGCGTGTTGACCGGACCAACCTGGTACATAGCAAGCAGATACAGGGTGTGTAGCTGGCATGTACACACTGTGTAGTCCGACCGAGTTAACACGCCGAAGTCTTAGGCGTGTGACATGGATATACAGCAACTTAGGTATATGGCGTGTAGCTCCATGTACACATCGTGTAGTCTCCTATTAATGGACAAAATTAAAATTACATTAAATTTGAAAATTACAGCATTAAAACCATATTTTATTGATTGGCACACTATTGTGTGTTTGACAATTTTATAATGGTTTTAAAAAAAATTAAATGCTCAATTAATTTATTGTAATTAATATGACATTATCGGTTCTGTCATTTATTTGTCTTGAATGTCATTGATGATGAGTAACTCCAAATAAGATCGGATGATCATTAAAGATGAAAGGGAATTAATTAATTTATTTATTTATTTATTTATTTATTTATTTATTAATGCAAGTGAGTTTATCTTAAATAATAAAAGAACGAATAATGAAATAAATACTAGCTATTTACTTTTGTGTATTCGTTGCATGTATGATCGTTCATGAGCTTGATCAAGACCTGTGTATGTGTTGGATATTTTAATTTAATTTATTGCATGAGTTTGTAATTATTTAATATTAAATTAAGTGATGGTCTATGAGTCATATCTTCCTCCATTATTATGTAAGAACTGTGTGTCCAATGATATTTATATAATCCCTCTTAACGAATCTTTTGATTCCCCTCATCTACGTGTGAGTAATAAATATTGGCAATTAATAGAGCATTTTAGGGCGCTTGGAGGCGGTTCAAGACAGAACCATAATGATGTCAACCCAGGTGATACACGGGTGGACAGTTGGAATGTTGTAACTCATGTCAAGACCAGCAATAAGAGTTATTTCTCCTATGTCAAATGTTGATTTAATGTTCGCTCATTAAATCAACCATTAGATAAAGCTTATGAACATGTCATTTAATTAATTATTTATTTATGTCCATACAATTATTTATTTTATGGATGCAAGACCGCGATCATATAAATAAATACATTAATGTGTAAAGACAAAAATTAAATAAATGATTTATGCGTAAATGTTTTATCCAACATGGTTAATTAATTAAGTAACATCCACTTAATATTAACAAGACGTGTAAAGGATAAAATAAGATAAAATTTATGCATAATAAATTAAAATCCTTCAATTAAATATTAAGACAAACTGAGTCTTCCATTACTTGATTGGGAATGAAACCATAGAACTGAGTGTAGTACATGACCAAAGTCTGGACACTTACTTTTATCGAGGAGTTCTAATGAGAGTTTAGGGTAGACTTAACCAAAATTGTATTGAGTTTAACGGTAAAAGTTTGTTCAATACAAATTTGGAGGCAAGTGTTTAGAAAATTCAAGTCATGATTTCAGGATAGGGGAATCCACTCAACGGATCAAGGAGCTGCAAGTCAGCAGTTAACAAGACCGCTTACCTAATTACTTTATTATGGTTTTTATGGCCAAAGATTGGATTATTAAGAAAAATAATGGGGATCATTGGCACTAAAATGTTAAAGCAACTAGACATTTTGAATTCAATGGTGAGGGCTATTGAGACTTGATAAAATAGTGGGAGATTTAATAAATAAATAAATAAAATATTTAATTTATTATATCTCACTTAATTTGTAATCAAGCAAAATACTAATAATCTGCTCTTTAATTGTAGAATAAAAAGGCAAGTTTGTCATCCACATTATCCCTATGATCAATATTGTAGAAAGATAACCTCCTAACTAGCGGTAATTTCAAGGAGTGGTTTAGACACCTTCGGGTTGTGCTACGTCATGAACGAAAATCTTACGTGCTAAAATCCCCAATGTCTGATCAGTATGCTAAAGAGGCGAGTGATGAATAGTTCTTTGTCTATGAAAAACATTTGAACGACATTGTCGACATTCAATGTTTGATGTTTTCATCAATATTTAGTGAACTAATAAAGTCTCACGAAAACATGGATGTGTATAGCATGCTTGAGCACCATTGTGGTCTTTATCAAGAGAGAACTAGATAGGAACGGTTTGAAATTTCCAAGGCGCTCTTTCAAATCAAGCTTGGAGAGGGTGTCCCAGCTGGGTCTCACGTGGTCAACCTCATTGGCTACACTGAGCGCTAGAGGTTCTAGGGGTTAAACTCTCCGAAGAATTAGGCACCGACCTCATTCTGGCATCACTCCCTCAGAGCTTCTCCAACTTTGTTGTAAATTTTAATATGAACAACATTGAGAAGTCTCTATCAGATCTTCTTACTCTTCTTCGCCAAGTAGATAAGGATACGAAGCGTGAAAAATCTTATATCCTTAACAAATGGAAAGGGCAAGCAAAGAGCTTTAAACCCAAAGCTTCTTCACACTCTTCCAAGAAGAGGAAGATCAAGGGGCAAGCAAGAGAACATGATGTTGTCTGTTTCGCATGTGACAAGAAGGGTCACTGGAAGAAAAACTGCACACGGCCAAGAAGGGGAAGCTTTAGATGTGTTTGTTATCGAATGCAATTTATATATTTCTACAAATTGGGTATTAGATACAGCTTGTGGTGCTCACATATGTATTCAAATACAGGAACCAAGTAGATTCAGAAAGATTGACCGAATAGAGATAGATCTTCGAGCAGTCAACGGAGCTAAACTTCTTGTAGCTATCGAGGACTACCACCTCACATTGCCGACCGAAATGATCTTTGTTTTAAAGGGTTGTTATTATGTGTCTTCAGTTACCAAAAACATTATTTCTGTATCCAAACTTGATATGGATGGATTTATTTTCAAATTTGGGAATAAATGTTACTTCTTTTATAAAGATAGCATTTGTTATGGTCATGCTTATTTAAATAACGGTCTTTATGTGTTGGATTACAAAAACCAAATAATGACAATCGATAACGAAGTTACTTCACATGACTCAAACCACACCCAACTTTGGCATCACCGGCTAGGTCATGTAAATGAAAAGCGCTCGACTAAATTACATCAAGATGGATATTTAGATTCTTTTGAACTAAAACCATTTGGTTCATGTCACGCATGTTCACAAGAAAAATGATCAAACCCTCATTTAGTAGGAAAGGTGAAAGGGTTACAGAGCTTCTTGAATTAGTTCATATCGATGTGTGTGAACCATTTCTTATTGAAGCAAGGGGTGGGTACTCATACTTCATAACTTTTACTGATGATTTTAGTATATATGGATATGTCTACTTAATGAGGTATAAGTCGGACTCTTTTGATAAATTCAAGGAATACAAGAATGAAGTTGAGAACCAGCTTGGTAAGAAGATTAGGAAACTTCACTCATATCGTAGTGGAGAATATCTTAACCAAGACTAGATTATTTACAGGAGTTTGGGATTTTATCTCGATTCGCTCCTTATATGCCTCCTCAATGGAATGGTGTAAGCGAAAGGAGGAATCACACCTTGTTGGACATGGTGAGATCAATGATGAGTCATGTGAGTCGTCCGTTGTCTTTTTGGGGATACACGTTACAAACAGCATCATACGTACTAAATTGAATGCCAACTAAAGCAATATATGGTATACCATACCAATTATGGAATGGAAAGAAACTCGTGTTGTCTTGCTTACATGCTTGCATCCCGAGGCACAAAGTGTATCTTTATAGGATATCCCAAATAAACAAAGGGATACTGCCTATATAATCCTTCAGACAAAAAGGTTGTGGTTGACAGATGTCTCACATTTCTTGAGGATCTTATCTCTAAAAGAGATAGTAGGAGCGAGATCGATTTCGATGAAATACAGGCACAAGATACACAAGAGTTGGCACATGAAAAAATTCCACGAAGCCCTGTGGAAGAAGAAATTGTTCCAAAGACACAATTACTATGTAGGAGTACTGGAGAGGTTAGAGAACCAAAACGGTATGGTTTTCTAGTCACTGAGGATGGTGACTCGTTATTAGTTAATAATAATGATCATCTAACCTAGAAGAAAGCAGTAAGTGGCATAGATGTTGCCAAGTGGTAAGAAGTCATGAATTTTAAAATGGATTTCATGTACCAAAACCAAGTTTGGATTTTGGTAAACCCTACAATAGATGTAAGCTCGTTGGTTGCAAATTGGTATTCAAGAAGAAACTGGACATGGAAGGACAAGTCAATACCTATAAGGCGCGACTGGTTGCAAAAAGGTTTAAATGACGTCAATGCATTGACTACTACGAGACCTTTTCACCAGTTGCAATGCTATAATCCAATCAGAATTCTACTTATCATTGTGGCTTTCCATAATTATAAGATTTGGCAAATGGATGTCAAAACAGTCTTTCTTAACATGATCCTTCGAAAAGATGTCTATATGACACATTTTGAAGGGTTTGTAACTCCAAAGGATGTCAACAAGGTATGCAAGTTGCAAAGATTCATTTATGGATTAAAGCAAGCATCCGGGTCATAGAACATTTGTTTTGATGAGGCCATAACGGAATTTAGTTTCATAAAGAACGAATGCGGGTCATGTATCTATAAACGGTTTAGTGAGAGTGCAATCGTTTTCTTAATAGTATATATTGATGACATATTACTCATTAGAAATGAAATATCAGTCTTAAAATCTATTAAGGCGTGGTTGAATAAATGTTTCCCTATAAAGTAATTGGGTGAGGCGGCATATATTCTTGGGATCAAGATCCATCGTGATAGATCCAAGAGGTTGCTAGGCCTAAATCAAAGTACATACATTGACAAGATACTGAAGAGATTCGGTATGGAACAATCCAAGAAGGAATTGTTGTCAACGTCACATGGCATTCATCTTTCTACGAAAATGTATCCTCAAACACATGATGAAAGAAACAGAATGACAGGGATCTCATACGCATCGGCGATTGGATCGGTCATGTATGTTATGCTATGTACTAGGCTAGATGTCGCATATGCATTAAGTGCGATAAGAAGATATCAAGCTGATCCAGATGATCGTCATTGAATGGCAGTCAAGACTATCATGCGTACTAAGGATATATTCTTGGTTTATGGAGAAGATGAGGAACTGGTCATCAGAGGATATGCAAATGTTAGTTTCCAAACTGATCAAGATGACATAAAGTCACAAACGTGATACATCTTCACTTTGAATGGAGGTGTTGTGAGCTGGAAAAGCTCAAAGCATGCTGTGGTTGCAGATTCTATAGTAGAGTCTGAGTATATTGTGGCTTTTGGAGCATCTAAAGAAGCAGTATGGATGCGCAACTTCATCCAAGAGATTGATGTGGTATCTAGCAGTAAATATCTTATCACACTCGATTGTGATAATATTGCAGTGGTGGCTCTTGCAAAAGAGTCAAGGTCACATCAACGGACGAAACACATACTTTGGAAGTATCATCTCTTGAGGGATTTTTTTCAGGGAAGTGAAGTTGTAGTGAGCAGTATTTCTGCGGAAGATAACGTGGCGGACCCCTTGACTAAAGCTTTGACTCAGCAGAAACATGACTATCATGTGAGGTCTAACGGACTGAAGGTCATAAGCAGTTGGCTCTAATCCAAGTGGAAGTTTGTTGGAGTTGGTGTCCTAAGACCAACTGTTTGTACTTTGATTACATGTATATTTGACGTATTGAATATTAATAAAACTTCTTATTACATATTGTTTGTTGTTCTACATGACTTTAATGTAATAATGTCCTAGAGTATATGTCGCATTGATAAGGTCATAACAGTTCCCCGCTATGATGAGAACCTTGATGTCCTATGACGATATTCTCAAATAATGTTCTGCGGTTGGATAACGTATTATGATGGGACACATAGTACATAAACTGTCAAAGGCGAGTACTCGTAAGCAGATGAGACTTCTTATCATAAAGTTCATACTTTGTAATCTCCAAGACATAAGATTATGAGAAAAGACCTACCAGTAGGAATTTCGCATGTTTTGGTGTCATCGGATATTCCTATCTACGAGTGTGTGTGATGGTCCTTAGACTTTAAGATTATTATTAATGCATATAACAACTTGCGTACTTAGATGTATTTCGTAAACCATGACGATAACAGTTCATGGCAAAGTTGGTACGTTGGGTGCGTCACGAGTGACGTGTCATTAATGAATACGTCGAGGAAGGATTTGTCTCTTCCATCTTTATGGAAGCTGATATCACGATCATTTGATTGGAATAGAACCGTCGCATTAAATTCCATGGGCATGGTGTAACGACGTGTTTATTTCATATAGTCAAAGAAAGACATATCGAGCATATAGGTTGGTGACACGGATGTGCAACCTGCTTGATGAGATATTGTGACAAAATGAATTATATTACACAGTGAGCGTTTGTATGTGGTTATCGACATTGCAACATTAAGTTCTTTCTCTTAGGTGTCTTGACCCGTTGCTAGACAATAATCTTGGATTTTAGGCAAACACGCCTAATACCAACGAAAAAGAATCCTAGAGAGTCACACGCTAAATGTTTTCGTTGATCTCAATTAAATTCTATTTGAGTTTAATTAATGAAATAAATATTATTCTCTAAGTCTGATGAATAATTTTATTAAAGTTATATTGATCGCATGAATTAAATGAATATTTATTTCCCAGCTTGTGAATAAAATATTTATTTTATTTATTGAATATTTTAATAAATATTCATTCGCAAGATTGTGAGTAAAATATTTATTTATGAATAAAATATTTATTTGGTTGTTCAATAAATGCTAGAGGAGTTTGAATGGACCAAGACTGAATCTGGTGACAAATATTAATTAATAAGACCGTTATAGAATATTTGTTATTGTGCAAGTTGGTGAGCGCCGCAAAATAATAATTATATAATTATCATTATGATGCATGAGATTTATTAAAGGTAATAAATGTTATTTAATGGTCGGTATGCAAGTAATAATATTTTAACTTAAATTTCAACTCTATAAATAGGCGGTTATGTCTATTGTGTAGAGCATCCAAAATTGAGAATAGAGGATTGTTGTGCACAACGAATTCTCTCTCAACTTCTCATTCTCTCTCTCTTAAGAACGAGAAGTGCAAGAGAGATTTCTTCAAGACCAAAGAACGAGCGATCAAGAACGAACGCAAGACATTTGACACGTCGCATTAGCACCTAGAGATCGAGTGGTGTTGCTCGAAGATCATTGGAGCATGTGTGGATCACCGCAAGAGGGATTATATCCTTGAATCCTCACAGCGCAACGAAGGTAATCTGAAAGAGTCTTTTCAGATGATCAACATGTTAGGTCAGAATAATACAAAGATAACATAAGAGGGGGTGAATTGTGTCTTTTCGATAATCTTCCACAATTCTGACTTTAAAATCTCTTTGAGATTTATTCAGATATGCAGCGTTTTCTTCTGTAACAAGAATAAGCAGCAGATAACAAAAAGAAAGAACACAACAAATAAGCAGCAGGATTGTTGTGCACAACGAATTCTCTCTCAACTTCTCATTCTCTCTCTCTCTTAAGAACGAGAAGTGCAAGAGAGATTTCTTCAAGACCAAAGAACGAGCGATCAAGAACGAACGCAAGACATTTGACACGTCGCATTAGCACCTAGAGATCGAGTGGTGTTGCTCGAAGATCATTGGAGCATGTGTGGATCACCGCAAGAGGGATTCTATCCTTGAATCCTCACAGCGCAACGAAGGTAATCTGAAAGAGTCTTTTCAGATGATCAACATGTTAGGTCAGAATAATACAAAGATAACATAAGAGGGGGTGAATTGTGTCTTTTCGATAATCTTCCACAATTCTGACTTTAAAATCTCTTTGAGATTTATTCAGATATGCAGCGTTTTCTTCTGTAACAAGAATAAGCAGCAGATAACAAAAAGAAAGAACACAACAAATTTATAGTGGTTCGGGGCACAAAGATCGCCTAATCCACTTCACCAACGTTGTCTCTACGAGCTTGGTGAATTTCACTAGCAAGGTTCTCTTATCACAAGACCTTCAAATCCACAACTGAGTACGGGCAATTGACACCTTTACAACAGGGCTAAAACAAAGCCTTCTGGTTCTTTAACAGGGAACCGATTATCCACAGCTTAATACAAGAAGCTGCCACTTCACCACAACTTAGTACGAGCAGTTGATACTCCAATCAATCAAAAGAGTTTGATTTGTTGATGGTTCGGGTTGATCTTCACAGTTGCAGCAGCAGCAATTGACATTATATTGATCTTCTTCTTCAGAAATGAAAGTCTACAAGAAAGAATAATTGTGAAGCGATCGTGGTTGCAAATGATCTTCATTATGAATATCAACTAACCGCAACAGTAATCTTACAACAGCACGAGATTAAAATATATAAGTCTCCAAAGTGTAGCCTCTTCTACAAATAACAGATTCGATCATTTGTTGCAGCAGATCTGTAAAAGATATTCACGAGAATGCAGTCGTATGTGTATGAATCTTGTATCACCCGTATCACATATATATATGATTTGAAAATACTTCATTCATATAAATAGCTTTCTTTCAGTCGAACATATCCAAGAAAATCGTCTGATAGATCGCGGATATTCAAATTCAAAAATAATCAAGGGGAGTCGTAACTTCCCTTAAGAATATGAGTGAATTTCTCCGATAAATACGATTCTTTGAAACAGTCATAACGAGCTTTGAATTGATCGTAAACGAGCTTTAAATCAGCCTATAATTCTGGCAAGATCGTTGCAAAAATCGCGGATAAAATTGCAAATTTAAATCTCTGGTGTTGAATAGTCAAACGTAGGGTCCCTTCACAAAACGACAAAAATACCAAATGTATGGTTCAACTACGTAGTGTTCACTTTCCGAACGTAAAGTTGACAACATAAGGTTGATCATAAAAGTAAGGCTGATGATCCATGTGTTTGTCTCTCAAACGTAGGGTTCCTTACTTACGTAGGGTTCTTTAACCATTCTTTTTTCTCTTAACAAACATAAGGATTCATCCAAACATAAGGTTTTTTAACCATACTTTTCTGATAACGTAGGGTTGATTAACCATACGTACTATTTTGAAAGTAGGGTTCATTCCTTACGCATTGTTCCAAGCTTAGGGTTTATTCCTTACATTACGTTTATCAACGTAGTGTATGAACAGTGTTTTCAGAATATATTAAAACGCATTCTGAATACTTTAGCGAATATTCCTTGCGAATTAAAAGCTTGAATATAATTCCAGAATAAATATTATAATGAATATTAATTTCCTGAAATACACTTAAAGTAATATCATTAGTAAAACAAACAAGGGTATTGATGAACATCAAAATCAATAAAATTTAGAGTATTGTTGAGACAATACATTTCCAACACAACATTCACCAACGAAGAAAGTTCTTAAGCCCAAGTATTTATTTCTTCAAATATTAAATAAATTGATTATAAATTTGACGTGTAAGATTTTCACTCTTAGTTTCGAACAACGATTATTAAAAGAAATTTCAATATATCGCTCACCTCTACACACTTCTGTTGCGCCCGGGACCATCAAGAATGATAAAAGATCACACCCCGAGCCATGCGGAGGGATACCTGACTCTATCTAGAACTAACTCATAGAGCGGATCACTCATCCTATGCTTAGGACGGGATGTCTCGTTGTACCCTCATAGGGATGGACCAAGGAAACGTACCCTACTGATACTCAACTAGACTGAAAAGGACAAGGGCTCCAAACTGCCCTGGAAGAAGTACAAGACGTGTATAGAGAATACACAACACATTCCGGTTAGTCTAGACATGCCCGATTTCATGCCTGGGACCGTGTTTGTGCTTGTCATCAAGTTGTGCCCATGTACACTGGTTGTGCCCGTGTACATTGGTTGTGTTCGTGCTCATTGATCGTGTTTGTGCTTGTATACCCCTGGGGTACACGTCGGGTCTCCAATCAAGGGTCACGCAGCGTGTAATATTTATATTTGTGCGTAACTCTAACCGCCACGGAAGGGGGGTCCACACGATGTGTGTTCTTCCAAACTATACACCGTGTATGTCAGAAATTTCCAAAAAATCAAATTTGTTCCACATGTCTCGCCCGCGCCACCATCGCCTTCGAATCTGTCGGTAATCACACCCGTGAAACTCTAATCTAGGATTATCGAAGCCTAAGACATCGTCGGTGGCCTGATTCTGGTCACTCGTCCATTCAGAAGTCGTCTCTCGTTGCATCGCATCGCCGAAACGCCAACTTGTGGGGCAAAACCCTCAATCCAACCCCAATCTTCCGTCGTCGTCGTCGCCCCACAATCATGCCTCTAATCCCGAACCAGAACCCATGGTAATGATCTGTTGCGCCAGAGATTAATTGTGCAACGATTAGTTTCCAAGTATAGTCGAACCGCTGGTCAAACGAAACACCAACATTGAACGTTCGAAGAACAAGGGAAGAAAACCATGAAACACCAAAAGTAAGCAAACAGACGTCAGCCATTATTTGAGTTGGCCTTGATTCGTTGACGAATGAAACGGTGATTGTAAAAGATTAATCAAGAATCAACAAATCGTGTATCAAATCCTAATTTCAGGAAGAAAACCATCGACTATAAATCAATAATCGATCTGCAAATTAATTGGCTAAAGGAATTAATTTGTGTTTGATATGGAAGAATAAAAAATGGGGATTAATCCAATCAAAACAAATGTCCTACCTCAAAAATTGATCAATCGCTAATGAAGAACGATTTCCACATCGTTGTCATTTGCGAGATCCAAGAACTCCATTGTTGATGACAAACTCCTTGGCAAACCGATCATTGATCTATGATCCCGATGTCATTCGCCAAAGCTCTCTTCAACGATCATCTCCAATCTGTAGGGTTATGCAGCGACCCTAGGATTTGGCCTTAAACGTGTTAAAATGGAAGAGGACTAGGTCACAACCAATTAATAAACAATTAATTAATTTGTTTGTTTGTTTATTGTTCCACCTACGACTGCTCTTAAACAAAACACTTGATGTGTGCAAAGATTATGTCACGCCTAGGGTAAAACCCATATTCCGGATTTAATGGTGGTCTCAGTTTTCCCATCTGAAACACCATTTTGGAGATGTTCCTTTATTTCAGAAAAACTGTGCGTGCATGATGTATTGTTTTTAATATTTTTAATATTTTTAATATTTTAACATCAAGGCTCCATGGGCCCCAGAATCCTGCGCTGACTTCACGACGAACTCTGAAAATATTCTTTAAAATATCTCAAAGTATTACAAGGCAAAAATAGAGTCACTACATTCTCTCCAACTCAAGGCTTTTCGTCCCAAAAAACAAAAAGGTCTACTCAAAAAGATGAGGGTATTGATCTCGCATCGGGTTTTTCCCCTCCTGGGTGCTCTCCTAAAGATTTTTGTGTTGTCATCAAACACGCAACATGGGAATCCTTTGCCCACGAAGGATCTTCTCTTGGCGATCATCGATCTCTACCGGGTACTCTGCGAACGTAGTGTCATCCTCGATGTCCATCTCGCCTCAATTGATAACATGTGAGGGGTCGTGCATATACCTTCTCAACTGCGACATGTGAAAGTCATCGTGTACCCAGTCTAACTGCGACGATAAGGTAAGTGGTATGTCATCTCGCCAACCCTACACAGTATTTGAAAAGGGTCAATGAATCTTGCATATAATTTGTTGCCCCGGTCAAACCTCTGCAATCCTCGTTGAGGTAAAACCTTTAAGAACACATGGTCTCCCTCAACGAACTCCAAAGGCCTCTGTCGTCGGTTCACATAAGACTTCTGACGGCTCCGGGCAGTCATCATCTGCTCCTGGATGATATGAACTTTCTTTGTTGTCATTCGCACCAACTTCGAGTCCATGAGTGTTGACTCCCTCAGATCAATCTAGCACAGCGGTGACCTGCAAGGTCTCTCGTACAAGGCATCAAATGGTGTCATACCGATGTTGTAGTGGTAACTGTTATATACGCAAACTCCACCAAAGGTAGATGATCCTCCCAGCTGCGTCCAAAGTCCAACATGCAAACCTGAAACATCTGCTTTGTTCAGCTACCTGACTGGGGGTGAAAAGTCGTGCCCAACCATAACTAAGTCTCAAATGCCTCCTATAATCCTCTTCATAATCATGACATGAAGCGAGCATCACGGTCTAAGTCGACCGTCGAGGGAACTCCATGAAGCTGGACTATTTCCTACACGTAAAAGCGTCTCAAAATCTCTATTGAACTCTACTCTCAGATGGCTAGGAAGTATGTTAACTGCTAAGACTAGATATCCTATAAGCACACAAGCATTTAATGAGCTTTATTAAATCATCTTGTCCCTTTTAATCAGTTTCACTTTACGTTGATTAATTCTTTAACCATTAATTAACCATTAACATTTACCACATTACATTTCATTAGTATTCCAACCAAGATCCACAGTTCTATTAAATTGTAACCTCAGCATTGCATCTCAGCAAGCTCCAACCCCATGGGTTAACATCATTTATTCAATCATTTATTAACAACATTATTATTTTTCCATATTCTCAAACATTCTAGAAAAACATTCTAAGCTACCAAACACAAGGGGCTCAACACGGTGAGTAGGTGAACTACTCATCGAGTCTTTGCCACCTATAACAAGAGCGTAGACTCATCCATCCTCAAGAAGCTAAACATGGAAAGCATGTGACATGTCCTCCCCGACACCCACATACATAAACTGATGCATCTCGCCACTCTAGGCATCAACTGCTGCCACAACCACTGAGCCTCCCTGCACCCACATCTCACAACAGCCATCCAGGCTCACAACACATCACAAGCAGCAGGAAACAACAAAGCAACTGGGCTCTTGGCCCTAATCAAGGCATTCTGCATTCACACGCAACGAGCCTTCATGGATCCAAAACATAAGGCTTTTGGCCTTTACAAGCAAGAGGGTCACTCAGAACCCTTAAAGGCATTATCTTTATCGCACAATCGGTCCTTTATTCCATATCGAATTAATCGATTCAATTAAACATGCATAACTGCATCCATTTGATTATCATCAAAGCACAATAACAATAACCAGATTCATTAAACATGCCTCTTTATCTTTGGCTGATTAATTTACAATTAATCCCAACTTTTCGTTCTTTACCAATTTCCATCATGAATGACATGCTAAATAAGAAAAGCATATATATCAAACGATCTAGCAAAACAAGAGGCAATAACATCATTATGCAAGAGATACCAATTCTTTAATCCGATTCAAATATTTATTATGTCAATTTCAATGTGATCCAGTGGCTAAAACATGCTAACTCTACGACTGCACGTAAAATAATATAGAAGCCACGAATCCCCTACCTCAAAGCTTTATGACGTTCTTTGCATGAGAACGGGCCAACACAACGGATCATGATCACCCCTCCCGCAACGGCTGCATCCACCCGAGGACACTGCGACACAATCGCATCAACCAACACCCAAGAAAGGTCCATTAGAAAGATAGAGAATACATGTCATAACATGGCAAGGAGAAACGGGAGGAAACGGATCGAAGAACCCACAAGAATAGAGATAGAACATACCTTCTATCAAAGCCGGATCGGCACTTGCTGCTTGCACCAAAACAGGGGGTGTGCTTGCAGTAGGAAGACTCCAAGGAAAACGATCCAAGGATCGCAGTTCGATCGCACAACTCTTATGGGAGGAAGAACTCTAGGCGTCTCGTGTCAGGAGAAAACCAAGAAGGAAGAACAAAGCGGAAGGTATCTCGGCCTTTTGAAAATCTAAACGAAGCATCGGTTTAGATACGGTTTTAGATTTTCCATTAATGGTGGATCTGGTCAAGATTACACGGTTTGAGCAAGTAAAGGCACTCCAACACTTAAGAATATTAAGATAGGAGTTATGGGCTTTGAATCAGCCTTAAATCCCTTAAAACAAGGCTTGAATGCGTTTTACGTCGAAGAAAACGTTAAAGGGGTGAAACTGTAGTAAGCTGAAAACATTGTTCACAAATGACTCACCGACAGCACTGTTCACAAATGACTCACCGACAACATTGTTCACAAAACTGGAAACACTGTTCACAGAACTGAAAATCTTGCAAAGTGTTGGGAATAAGTTGTCTTGACCTCCCAGAGCACCTCAAACACCTGATTTTCACAAAGGAATGGGTCGGAGAGGTCTGGGCCATTACATGTGTGATCGTTGAATCCCCCCCGGTAGGAGTCTCCAAATGCAAGGGTCGAGCCAAAGGCTCCACAAGAATCTCTAGATCTCAAACAAGGGATAAAGCAAGAAAAGAGTGGCTCACACCTGTGTCTATCAATACCGCAGCTAAAGTAGAGAAGACACAGATTGTACCATGAATCACCCTCGAAGCCTCTAGATCATAAGCCTCCACTGCATACAGTTGTCCACATCCCTGACCGCCAACTCTCTAAGATTAACATGGACCACCTGGGGGTGGTGGTGGGAACAAATCAAAACATCATTCACCTCTCGCTGCACTCTCAGCTCCTCTGCCACGTCTGCCACCTTACAGACCTCCCTGCTCAAGTCGTTGTTACTGCCTAGGCGATTCTTCGACCGTCTCCTTTTCTGTTGCACGGCGGGTCGGGCAATCCTGCACAATATGACCTCACCCATCACAAGAGTAGCATCGTCTCTTCCTCGGCCGACCGAAACCATCATGAGAGCCCTGAGTGGCAGACCCTCTGTCCTAACATTGTCACCGGAAACGTCTCGCGCGCCCGGATCCCTAAGTTTGTCGTTGATTGCCAGCTGCTGAAATCTCAGCTCCATGGTGTCCACTGCCAAAATCGTCGGCAACCACTCGGCTAGAAAGCTCTCTACAACCAATGCACGCTCTAGCACCCCAGCATAAGAAGGAATGCTACCACACCAGCCCGAATATCTCAACGAAGGTCGCACTCAAAGGTTCGTGCTCGGAAGTACGCATCACAAACCATGTTCATAAAGTATAGCAAGAGGTTAGTGAACCTCGACGCGTACTTTGTGACTAACATGTTGCTCTGCTATAGCTCCAGAAGCTCCTGGATATGTATCGCCCGCAACGTCGCTAGGTAAAACTCCTCTCTGAAGAGACGCTCGAACTTCATCCAAGTGAGAGTCGCCTCATGATGCATCTGCGTCATCAAACTCCATCATCGCCCTGCAGAGCCACGAAGAAGGTTCGCCGCCAGGACCACCATCTGATCAAGAGGGGTCCTAACAAAGCGGAAAACTTGTCAAATTGCCTCGAGACAATCCTATGCCGCCTGGGGGTCTAGCTCAGCCCAAAACTTGAGGGGTCTCTGCCTCTGAAACTCAGGAAGCGTGCTCAGTGTGCGCACGTCATCTATTGTTAGAGTCGGGACAATTGACTGCTCAACGGGTAAAGGTAAGACCGAAAAAACACCCAGAGGCACCACCTCCTAGCAGGCCCCTGAACTGAAGCATCATCGCTAAGAGGATCATCATCATGATCCCTCTGCAAAATCATAGCTGGTTGTCGTCGTGGGAGCATTCTGCAAAGGTCAAGACACATCACGGTCAAAGAGCGTATTTGGGGGAACTGACTCAATGACAGAGAAACCACAACTCATTCTTATATAGTGCATGTACTGAAGTTTTCCCTGCAACCAGTGTTTACATTTACTGAGTCAATAAGTAGGTTATCAGAGTCATGATGAATAAATACGTCGGTCGCCGCATCATTACTAGGTTCTCTGGCATGAGAGCTGAACTCGAGACACATTAACATTGTCGCCTTAATTCACAAACAAAACCTCACCGCTAGACTATCTCCAAACTCCAATCCTAAGATGACCTGCTTTGATATCACTCCGTCACGACCCAACCCATCAGAGCCCGCCTGGACAGCGTTGAGTCGAGTGTGACACCCCAAGTCTGTCTCCAATAGATTAGGGACTGGCAACTAGCACCAAATATACATATCACACACATGAGAGATCTTAGCCTAAGGCACCTATACACATGCATGCATCTCCAAACACCAATATAATGCGAAAAGGAAAGAAACAATTGATACCAAATATGTATGCATACAACTAAATCTCACATCAGAGTACGACACGAGTATGGGAAAGCAAAAGGGTCAAATACAAGCCCACCCAAACTAAAAAAAGAGTCCAGCCAGCTAGTAAAAAGGAGACTGTTGTCAAGATGCAACCCCTAGAATTGTGTTCGTCTAGCGCAATTAAGCTCCACCTGCTTCTGGTCCTCCTGTAACTTCGTCGAAAAGTTTGTCGTCTGCATAAGGCATGACATGTGCGAGCAGGGCTCATGTAGAGGTAAGTATAATCATACCCAGTATGACACCCCAAAAATCACCAATCATAAAGCATCAAAGAGAATCAGCTCAAAAGAAAGGATGATAACAACCCAGATGTGCTCAAAGATAAACATCAAGTCTCAAAGTAAGGTCACGTCCACATTGTCAGCCTAGGATTCTGCTTGAGGCTCTGAGATAATGCTCAGCCGGGGGAACTCACTCCTCGGGTCTTACTAACATTGATGGCGCTCATCCGAGAGGTAGTGCCCGTCAGGCCTCGTCGTGAAGAGGTACACGCTGAAACTCAGAAGATGTCAATACACAGATAGAGGATCACACTCAGGGTCTATGGGAGATACCTAACCCTATCCAGAATAACTCACTAGGATGGGGATCACATGCCCTGAAAGTCGGTAATGGGATACCTGACCCAACCTAAGGAAGAATGATAAAGGATCTCACCCCAGACCACACCAAGGGATACATAACTCTATCCAGAACTAACCCGTAGAGGGGATCACTCAACCTATGCTTAGGACGGGATGTCTCATTGTACCCTCATAGGGATGGACCAAGGAAACGTACCCTACGGATACTCAATTAGACTGAAGAGGAAGAGGGCTCCAACCTGCCCTAGAAAAAGTACAGGGCGTGTATAGGGAATACACGGCGTGTTCTGATTAGTCTGGACATGACAGGGTCTGTGCACGTGCTCGTGTTTGTGATCATGTCCTCCGGTCATGCTCGTGTACGCTGGTCATGCTCGTGTACATTGGTTGTGTTCGTGCACACTAACAGTGTTTGTGCATGTGTACCCTTGGGGTACACGTTGGGTCGCCAAACAAGGGTCACACGGCGTGTGAAAAGTCACACAGCATGTGATATTTATATATGAGTGTAACCCTACCTGTCGCGGTGGGGGGGGG
Source organism: Viscum album (assembly GCA_963277665.1). Lineage (NCBI taxonomy): Eukaryota > Viridiplantae > Streptophyta > Magnoliopsida > Santalales > Viscaceae > Viscum > Viscum album. The sequence continues at coordinate 1,524,119,116 of OY728153.1, forward strand.
GTCCACACGGCGTGTGTTTTTCAAAACTGCATGTCATGTATATCGAAAATTTCCAGAATTTCAAATATATTTCACGTCTCGCCCGCACCATCACCACCTTCGAATCTGCCAATAATCACGCCAGTAAAACTTGGATCTAGGATTGTCCAAGCCTGAGTCGTCGCCAGCGGCTGGATTACGGCCACCCATCCATTCGGAAGTCGACCCATGTCGCACCGCATTGCCGAAACGCTAACCCGATGGACGAAACCCTCAATCCAACCCCGATCTTCTGTCACCGTTGTCGCGCCACGATCGTGCCTCTGATCCTGAATCTGAACCTTTGGTAACGATTTGTTGCACCAAAGATCGATTGCGCAACGATCAGTTTTCGAGTATAGTCGAACTGTCAGTCAAATGAAACACCAATGATGAGTGTTCGAATAATGAGGAGAGAAAAGCATGAAACACCAAAAGTGAGCAAATGGGCGTCGGTCATTGTTCGGGTTGGCCTTGATCTGTTAACGGAGGAAACAACAATCATAGAAGATTAATCAAGAATCAACAAATCGCGTATCAAATCATAATTCCATGAAGAAAACCATCGACTATAAATCAACAATCGATTTGCGAATTAATTGGCTAAAGGAATTAATTCGCGTTCGAATTGGAAGAAACAAAAACAGGGATTGATCCAATCAAAACCAAATCCTACCTTGAAAAATGGATCGATCGCGGACGAAGAGCGATTTCTGCATCATTGTCATTGGTGAGATCCAAGAACATTGTTGTTGATGACAAACTCCTTGCCAAACCGATCGTCGATCCACGATCTTGATGTCATCCACCAAAGCTTTCCTCCATGGTCCTCTATGCAGCTAACCCTGAGATTTGGCCATAATTGTGTTTAAATAGAAGATGACTAAGTCACGACCAATTAATAAAAATAAATTATTTTATTTGTTTATTTATTTATTATTCCGTCTGCGACTGCTCTTAAACAAAACACCCGACGCGTACAAAGATTATGTCGTGCCTAGGGTAAAACTCGCATTTCGGATTTAATGGCGGTCTCGGTTTTCCCATCTGAAAACCGTTCGGGAGATATTTCATTAGTTCAGATAAATTGCGCACACGTGATATATTATATTTAATATTTTTTATATTTCAACACTGAGGCTCTATAGGCCCTGGAATCCTGAGATGACTCCACGCCTAACTTCGAAAATATGCTTTAAAATATCTCAAAGTGTTACAAGGAAAAAACAGAGTCGTTACATGGGTGGGGAAGAAACCAACTTCTCTTGTAACTCTTCTTTATGTGTTCTCTCTTCTCAGTTGTAGTTCTCTTATTATTCTTAATACAAAGAAGTCCCTTAGGTCTTGTTTCTTATCACTTAGTCCGACCTGTCGGATATCTTTCAGGGGAGGAGAGTGTTGGCGAATACTCCTGAGGGGGAGAGTGTTGACGGATACTTCTGAGGGAGGAGAGTGATGCCTGATTCTACTTGCGTACGAGGTGCACTGTCGAATATTAGCTTCTGCCCATGCAGGCAATATGAGAGCAGTTGAAACACAATAAGAATGAAGGTGAAAGTAAGAGAGTTGTTGCAGTTGCGGCAAAATTGGTCACATCTACTTCTTCTACTCAAGTGCTCACATTGTCTTCTCTTCTGCAGAAGAAGTTTCACTGAATGCAATAATTTCTGTTAGGAGTTCCCTTGGACTACAAGGAATTCCTCAAGGAAAACAACTAGTACTAGAGAAGTCATTGTTGTTGCTTGATACTACAACTCTGGACGAACAGTTCTAAAGGCAGTGCAAGGGAGCTACAAGCGGCAGCTAGCAATCATTGTAGATGTTGGGAACCGAGAGGACGACTTGAGAAATCAAGAACCTCTGCATCGGAAGGAGTTTCATCATATCCTAATAACATTGTTATGGAAGAAACTACAGTTTTTGCTTTGTTTCTCATACTCCCTACAGGGCGGGCTGGTCAGATCATGGCTAGCAGGGGTACAGCTGATGTAGTGAGCCAGTACATGTGGCTGCTCGAGGAGAACAATGATTTGGAATACCTAATACTTGCGAGAGATCACTTGTATTGCGTGGATTATGAGGGATATTTTCAAGTGCACCGAGGAACTAAAGGTGATATAATTGTTGTTGCTTTGCCAATGGATAAAAAATATGGTGTTGTACTTTGTCTTAAGATAGTTGGAAAAGGGTGAAATATTGAATTCGCACAGAAGACACGAAGAAAATATTTCCTCTATATAGATTGGAAGAGACTGTAAGAAGGGTGTATATGTTGATGTGGAGGTTGATACAAAGGAACGTTTCTCCTAAAATCAATGCAGAAAACTCATTACTATTTAGCAAGGTTCAAGACATCATTGCACTATCTAGACAAGAGGAAGCACTGAAGCTGAATCGAAATACTAATTATGAGGAAGCACTGAAGCTGAATCAAAATACTAATTATGGGGAAGCACCGAAGCTTCGAAATCTTCTTGGAAAATTCTCTCAAGATCGTGGCATTTGCTCTCGCCTGAGAACAATGTGATTTTCAAGGGGGTCGCAATGAAAGGTATATGTGGGGGATGTGTGAGGGAAATGGTCAAAGGGCAGTGGGTTTATTTGTTTAGTTTTAAGTGATGGAGTTATTAGAAGTGAGTCATGGAATTAAAATGGGGAATTCAATTAAATGGTCAGTACGACCATTAGGCCTGGGCAGGGGAGAAACCAACTACTCCGTGTAACTCTTATTTCTTTGTTCCTTCTTCTCAGTTGAAATTCTCTTACTAATTTTGTTGGAGTATGTGTAACTTCCTGCCTCACTTCCTTTGTAACTTCCTGCTCCACTTACTTTGTAACTTCTCTTTGTAACTTCCCTATCTTTTCTATAAATGAGGGCCATCTCCTCACCTTGAGAAGTGAGGGGGGATTTCTGATTCAACATGGTATCAAAGGGAATCTAATCCCAACCCCCCTCCCATTTTTTTTATTCTGCTCTAGGGTCTCCCATCTTTTTTTTTCCGTGGGGGCGACGGCCTCCATGGCTTACGAGCCATAGGAATTCTCCGCCGCCCCCTGTCGGCGATCCCTTCCCGGCGGATATCCCGTCCCGGCGGCTCTCCAGCGCTGCTCCCCGTCGCGGCTTCCCCCGGTGCGCCTTCCCTCAACGTCTGGTTGCTCCCTTGCGGCGGCTCCCCTTGCGGCGGCCCTCTCTCCAGACGGCCCTCCCTCACGGCGGCTGCTTCTCCTGCGCGTGAGCCCCCCTTGCAGCGGCACCTCCCCACAGCGACCCTCCTGTCGCCTCGTCCGGCTTCCACCCAAGCGCGTCGCTGCTCCGTCTGGCTCCCGCACACCCTACCTTCCCTTCTGGCGCCTGCTCCTCCTGCGTGCAGGCCCTCCCCGCCTCGGCTCGGCTTCGCACCGTCCCTGCGCGCTCCTCCAACGGCGCCCCTCTCCTGCACAGGACCTCTCCCGTCGGCTTCGCACCGTCCATGCGCGCTCCTCCAGCAGCGACCCATATTCCTCCGCTCCTGTGCAGGCCCCGCGCCGGCGGCCTCCCTTCCCCGGCTTGCGGCTCTTTCCGGCAGCCCGCCTCCTGTGCGAGTCTCCCGCCGGCTCTGTTGACGACCGACCTCCACCCCTGTCGGCCTCCACTCCTGCCGGCTCCTCCAACAGCTGGCCTCCATTCCTGCCGGCTCCTCCAGCAGTCGGCCAACAGCCCTGTCGGCCTCCCGTGCCACCTCTGCTCAACTGCTCCCTCCATGCCGACCTGCTCCTGCATCCTGTGGAATCCCCGCCTCTCTGCCCGCGGAATCCCCGCCTCTCTGCCCAACATCTCCTGCGGAATCACCGCATCCCTTCGCCGGCATCCTCCTGCGGATTTCTCAGCGCTTCGACGACCGGCACCGCCATTGTGGATTTCCCGACGCTTCGACGACCGGCACCGCCATTGCGGATTTCCCGACGCTTCGACGACCGACACCGCCATTGCGGCTTCCTCGGCACTTTGACGACCGGCCCTCCCGAGCGGATTTCTCGGCGCTTTGACGATCGGCCCGACATTACGGATTTTTCGGCGCTCTGACGACCGGCCAGTAGTGCGGATTTTCCCGACGCTCTGATGACCGACCCGCCAGTGTGGATTTCCCAGCGCTCTGTTGTTCGGCCCCGCACTTTTCCGGCGATGACCCATCCTTTATTTTTCAGCGGCATCACATTACCATCTTCAGGGGGAGTAGCATCAACAACGATTTTATTATTTCCGTTTCGTCTATTTTTGTCTTGTATTTGTCATGTCCAGCTTGAGGGGGAGTGTTGCGGTCTTTTTATTGATTTGTCTGTTTTTCATTATGTGTCCAAGCTAGGTACACCTAGCTTGAGGGGGAGTGTTGGAATATGTGTAACTTCCTGCCCCACTTCCTTTGTAACTTCCTGCCCCACTTACTTTGTAACTTCTCTTTGTAACTTCCCTATCTTTTCTATAAATGAGGGCCCTCTCCTCACCTTGAGAAGTGAGGGGGGATTTCTGATTCAACAAATTTTAATACAAAGAAGTCCCCTGAGACTTTTTCTTATCAGTTTACCACCAAGTCAATACGACACAGCTCGATACTCGACTGCATCAATCACTCGCACTAAACAAACCCTAGAGATCTCTCGATTTCAATCTTGAATGAATGACAAGTACATTGAAAAGTGTTATTTATAGTAAGCAGGCACAGCTCGATACTCAACTGCATCAATCACTCGCACTAAACAAACCCTAGAGATCTCTCGGTTTCAATCTTGAATGAATGACAAGTACAATGAAAAGTGTTATTTATAGTAAGCAGTACAATTAGGGTTTAATTCCCCAAAGTCAAAAAAACTCCAACTTACTTGTCCCCTTAAATTCAAAAGGGACAACTCCAATGAATACTTGTATAAAAAGTAACACACGGTTTCCACCACACATAATTTTAATTTAATAAAGTAGAGCACAAATTTTCACTTACCAATATTGACTTTGTCGCCATAGTTCACCGGACTTGATTTTGATGCCTCAACTTTAAATGTTCTCCATGTTGATTGAGATTCCAAATTCATGCACAATGGAGTGCACCAAGTCTTTAATGCAGCGAGATGAACTCTCATTGTATATCGCAACTTTTTTATTCTTCCACGCATCATTGGACCATGCAACTCCAAGTCCACAACTTGTACAATAGGGTTAGCTCTAATGGCTCATCATTAATGGACCAAGGATAGCCCATAAGCAAGTCATTTAGACTTTTCAAAACTTAGCATCCTAACAAAACCAAAGCCAACCACAAACCCCACAATGATATGATCTGAATCACTCATTCCAATCTGACTCATGTTATTGGATACATGATTTGTACCAAGTAGATGGGACTCAATTTTCAACACTTAGCAATATATATTTTGAAGTGTAATTATTTTATTTTTAATTTTCTTCCCTCATATATAAGGTTTCCTTGGTAACCATGTGTTTTTGAAAAAATATAGGTAGCATTTGATTTTGGAACGCGTTTATTTTAATATATATTATAAAAATATTAGAATATATAAATAAAGTGTTTTTTTAAATAATTTGAAATGACATTTAAAAAACAATGAAAACTTATGTTGCATTTGGTCTCGAAAAACAATTTATGTTTTCATTTTACAAAAATGAATTAAAAAATGTGTTTTATTGTATAAATGGATAATTTAAAGAAAACATTAAAATGACAAAACTTTGAATATTTTATTTATAAAAAAAACTCTTATTATGTTTTCACGCTTGAACTTCTATACTTATTTTTTGCACTCTTAAAAATTAAGCACGATTTTATTTTTATATTGCATGGAAAATGAAAAACAGAGGAAACATAAATCATATATATATTTTTGTTTTTACTATCTAAAATATGTTTTAATATATTTTTCAATATATTTAAGGATTCATGTGTGAATAAAGCATCTTAAATTGACTTTGGTTGGTTGTGTTTGAAAATATATACTTTTAGAATCAATTGATAAATGTTACAAATATTATTTTATAATTATCATTACATTAGGCTTTTAAAAGCGCTACAAATCGTTTTTGTCGGCGGTTCTAACAATGATGATTTAAACACAATTAAAAGTAGTTAGCTTTTATCAATGCTAAAAAAGCGTTGATAAAGACATTCTTTATGCGCTAAAAAACACTGATAAAATCTATTTTTATCAATGTTTTTTTAGCGTTTATTTCCATATGATTTATATATTTAAAAAGGTATTTTAAATGTAAATATGTTTAAATGTTTGTTTATATAATTAAATTTTTTTTTGAGAAAAGAAAGATATCATTAATGACGAATGACGAATATCAACAGACGTACATATGCAAAGCCACGAAGGGAAATTGTCTAACCAAAGCTGGTTGGTCTCGAAGGGGCCTGATGTCGTCAGCTGGTGGACCGCATTGTTTCCTTTCCTTTTGGTAAAGGAGAAGGTGCAGAATGAAAAGCATTGGCGGAGCGAGAGAATTCTCCTGATGATAATGCCAAATGACTGGAGTCCGCCGTCGTTGTGGTTAATGGCATCGATCACGGTGAGACAGTCAGACTCGATGCTGATATCATCCCATCCACATTCCAATGCCAGCATCAAACCTGCCAGGATGGCATTAGCCTCAACAACAGTTGGTTCTCAAAAGGCATGGTGTGATTCATACTTTGCAGCGATAATTTTCCCTAGATGGTTTCGGGCCAGGAGACCGAGGGAGACAAGTCCATCCTTGGGGAGAAACGCGTCCACGTTGATCTTAAGAATCCCTTCCAATGGGGGGTTCCAATGAGGGGGACAGGAGGGGGGAACATCTGGCATTTGATGTCCATTGTGGTGTTTTCATCCCTCAATCCATGAAGTGGCTCGTTCAGTCCAGAATTCAGGAGGTTTATGCATGTGATGGAAAACAGCATCGTTACGCCGGACCCAGATGATCCAGGCCAGGGTGCAGAGTGAACCTGCATTAGCCGATGAGAGAGAGGAGCATCAGCGCATCAGGAGAGCGGGGAGATCAGAAGTCATGGCCAGTGATGCATCTGGAGTCGGGCCCCATTTATTCCAAATTTCCTTAGCTCCTGGGTAGTGAATGATGGCGTGTAGAGGGGTCTCTGGGATATTCGGGCAGAAAGGGCAGAAAACGGCATTGGACATATGTCGGTAAACGAGGAGGCTTATGGTAGGAAGGGTGCCCGTGCATACCTGCCACCAAAAGTGGCGTATTTTTTGGGGAACGTTGAGCTTCCAAAGCGATTTCCATGGTCCCTCATTCCGGCCGACTGGGTGGTTGCCAAGAGCAAGTCTGTATCCTGATATCACCGTGTATTCGCCCGACATGTCATTGCTCCAGAAGAGATGGTCGGGGCCAGTGTCTGGAACCTAGGGGATGCTTAAGATAATTATTTGGTCTCTTTCGTTAAACCATTCATGAACCTTATCCAAACACCACCCCGTCCCTTGGTCGGAAAGGAGACATCTGACAGTGGCGTCTTCAAAGCCTGGTTGGGAGTGGGAAGCAGCCTGCATACCTTCTGTATCGATCAGCCAAGGATCGGTCCAGATGTTGACAGATGAGTCATCCCCTATCCTCCAGCCCAGTCCTTTTTCCAAGAGCTTTCGGGCCCCCCAAATGCTTCTCCAAAGGAAGCTAGGACGAGGGCCAAGAGAGGAAACATGGAAGTCCGAATGGGGAAAGTACTTAGCTCTAGTACCCGCGCACAGAGAGATGATGGACGGTTAATAAGGCGTCATTCTTGCTTGGCCAAAAGTGCATCATTGAAGAGAAGAAGATTCTGGAATCTCATCCCTCCCTCCGACTTGGGTATGCAAAGTTTCTCCCAGGCCATCCAGTGGGGTCTATTCCTTCCATCATTTTTTCCCCACCAGAAGTTGGTTGTCCGTGTATGGATCTGGTTGACGATGGCCGCCAGGAGCTTAAACAGGGACATGAAATAGTTGGGGATAGACTGGATGACAGCTTTAATGAGGGTCTCTTTGCCTGCTTTTGAGATTCTTTTTGGGGTCCAGCCTTGAATTTTCTTCTCAATCATGTCCACCAGAGATGTGAATATTTCTTTTTTGGATCGGCCAATCACCGTGGGTAGCCCGAGATACTTTTGGTGTTTTTCAACCATATGTATGCCTACTGCTGCGCAGAGATCATCTCTTTTGGTACGAGGCACCCCTGCACTGAAGGAGATTTCTGATTTTCCGTGATTGATTGACTGGTCAGACGCTCTCTCGTACTAGTGGATCGCTTGGCTGATCACCCGGCATTCATTAATAGTTGCTCTGGAGAAGAGGAGGCAGTCGTCGGCAAAAAAGAGATGCGACACTGGTGAACTTATGCGGCAGACCTTTGCCCCATGAATAGATTTAGCGGATGCAGCCCTGGAAATAAGGTTAGAAAATACATCAGTCACCAAGATGAAGAGAAAAGGGGAGAGGGGATCTCTCTGGCGAAGGCCTCAGGATGAAACGAATTCTCGAGTGAGCTCCCCATTAACCCGGATTCTGAAGGAGACGGTCGAGATGCATTGCATGACCATATCTGTTCACTTAGTGCAGAAACTCATTTTCGGCATCACGACTTTGAGGAAGTGTCATTCCACTTTATCGTAGGTCTTGGTCATATCCAGTTTCCAGGTCATGGTTCCTCTTTTTGCGATGGAGCGTGTTTTCATAGAGTGGAACACTCCATGGGCCACAATTGAGTTATCAGTGATCAGCCTCTTGGCCACGAAGGCGCTCTGGTTTTCCGAGATAATATCAGACAACCACGGTCACAGCCGATTTACAAGGATCTTTGAGAAGATCTTGTAAGAGACATTGCAGAGGCTGATAGGCCTAAAGTCAGGGACCGTCTAGGGTTTCTTAATTTTGGAAATGAGGACAAGGACAGTTTCATTGATGGCGGCAACGCTTGTTCTCCCGGCCCAGATATTCCTTATCATTTTGCAGATGTCGGGACCGATGATGTGCCAGTATTGCTTAAAAAATAGGACGTGGAACTCGTCCAGTCCCGGGGCCTTAGTGGGGTGAATATGTTTCAGAGTCAGGCGTATCTCTTCATCTGTCACATCTTTGATAAGTTGTCGATTGATCTCATCGGTGATCGCTGGTCTGATACATTCTTCCACTTCAGCCGAAATGACAGGATTTCCTGTATTGAAGAGGTTCTGGAAGTAACATGTCAAAGTTTCGTGAAATTTCATCAAATAATTAAAAATTGAGTAATCTAAACTAAAAACTCATTTTTGAAGGACTTTCCAACCTTTTTTGACAGAGAAAAAACAAGGAACGAGGTCCCCCTAAGTTCAGATGATGTATAGCTATTTGCAAATTTCTGAAAATCAAACGGAAGCTCAGATCAAAAATTATGATCGTTTGAAGTTCAGGTCTTTTTTTTTTAACTTATCTTAAGATGCTAATTGATTTATTAATTTTTTCTATCACCAAAATAATATTAAATGTCTTACTCAATACCAATGAGCAAATTATTAATTAACATTAATTTTTAATTATTTTATAAATCATCTATCACTAAATCTATTATATATTAAGTTAAAAGTACATATTTAGTGTTATATAAATCATATTTATGCAAATATTATATATATTTATTTATTTATTTATTTATTTATTTATTTATATTAAAATACGATTTTAAATTATATATAATTCTTTTATTTTATCAACGTTAATAAAAACGTTAATAAAAGTATAGCGTTGAACATACGTGATTATGTAATAGCATTACATGCAACATAATAATGAGTGCAATAAATGGCTTACCAAATGTTTGCCAACTTTGCTTCAAGGGACACTCAAGCCTAAAGAAAAGGCACCAACCAGTATGGGTCCTGAAACATCCCTAGCTTCAAGGGGTGGGAGAATGGAGAATGAAATCAACACATCAAAATAAATCAGATTTTAGGGCATGTTTGGGCGCTTTTGTTTGGATGAAATGAAATGAAATGGATTTGAGTGAAGCGAAAAAACATACAACATTCTATTGTTTTGAAATTGTCCATTCAACTTTGACCACCAAATTCATGGGACAACAAAATTAAAGTTTTGGATGAAATGGAATGGCTTGGAAAGCCATTTCATTCAACTTCATCCTAAAAAAACTCTCAAACAAACCCTTAATCATTAATCATTACCTTGGCTACAAATATTGAATGAGCTCAATCGCAAACTTCCCCTTCTTTGTCGTGTTAATATCTCCTATCTGACCAACAATACAAAGATTTATGAAACTTTTTTCATTAATGAAAAACATAAAAGGATTTGATGTTAGTACTCATGTCAACAAGATGCAACTTTCTTTCGGATTATTTATCTTATAAAAAATACGCAATTAAATGTGTTGGCCAGAAATAATATTATGAGAGATGAATTTGTGAAAATTTTATCCATTGAACATATGAGAGAGGACAAAGACATGTTGAAAATACACGTTCTGATCTATGAGCCTAATCCGTAATCTGGTAAGTGATCATGGAAAGTCAAAACGAGTTAATCTGACAAAGTGACTAGAGTGTTACCAAAAGTCATCAAGATTGGACGATAAGTTTCACCAAGGGACTTTAAAAAAAATTGGGGCCGCAAGCGCCGATTTTCTAAAAAAATGCTTCGCTAAAATTTAGGACATTTTTTCTAAAATTACTTTCTAATATCACCTGTTTAAACTAAACTAAAATCAATTGTTTTTTTAAGTTGAAACAAATGGGCTCTAAATAGCGATGGGTCACAAGAGCTTACCTTTAATCTCCCCTTGCCATCAACCGAGATGGTGTCCCCAGTTTTGAGTGTTGTTGAACTTTTGGTTGCAGTAGTCCAATTGATGCGAACATCTCTGTTGCTGATAATACAATGAAAAAACAAAAGAATGAAGAATAAGGAATGAGAAACATGGAAATGGTATTCTAGCCAACAACAATGCATTGGTTGAAATTAATTCAGCTTCCAGAAGCCAAATCATTTACCTAACTAATTCAGCCATTTTCGTTCTTGAAGTTTTGAACCCTGCACTTGCCACAGCATCAAGCCTTAATGAGGCCTCAACAGTTTTGAATGACTTGGTCCTGAAATCGGCAAACGAATTGATTATGAAAATAGCACATGGGGTGAATAAATCAACTATGCAATTTTCTTAGAGACCTTGCCGGCTTGTATTCAAGAGAAAATAATGGTATCTCTCTACAAGTAACAGGGACATGACCTACCTGCAAGGGGGGAAACCAGTGAAAAATTGCTTGTTCAAAATTTCTTATAGCATGTATCTGGATTACTTACTGAAAAATTGCTTTTCTGACATTTATTTAAGTGATTTTCTTTAGAAATTTAAGTTTAATTGTTTTTTTCAGAAATAGAACAAATATCACTTATTTTTTCAAACTGATTATTCTGTAAACACTTTGTTTCGTTATTATTATAAAAAAAAATCTGTAAACACTTTTCAGTAAATGTTGTAAAACCCAAAGTAATACCGTTTGAGGGCTGTCACATACCTTTAAAAACGTCAGTTTAATTGTTTTTTTATTTTCAGAAACAGAACAAACAAGCCCTAAGTGGGTTCCACCCTCGGTGCATTCTTGGGGGTTTGAACCCCCGACACTTGATCGATGATCCAACCGCTTACCATTGGACGCATGCATTGATAAAACCAGTGAGTATTTTTGTTGCTTATTGCTATTTGTTCATTTGAAGCTTATTCATTAATTTCACTAATTCATAAGTCAACCCACAAATTAAAAGGTACATTGCCTTCCTTCAGACCAAAATTTATATTTCATTTCTCTAAAAGTTTTGCATTTGATAGGAAAAGGTTGATGATCAAGAAATCAGAGCAATAAATTTTAAATAAAAATAAATTAACAGTAAGCAAACCAAAAAATTCTAATGCGATATCCTACTGTATGGTGTGAAAAAAATGGAAGTGGTGTTTCTAATCATCAAAGATCAATTCTGTAATGAACCAGAATACCTTCTCTAATGAAGATATTAGAAAGTTAACAATTTCAGGCACAACAAGAATCTGAGCCCCCTTTTCATCCTAAGATCAAAAGAAGAAAAGAGTGAACTCAGGTAAACAACCCCTCAACCAACTTTTGGGGGACTATCAAAAAAAATAAGCATGAAAACTGAATGTTTAAAAAGAAAAAATAAATAAACAGTCCTTAACTTGAAAACATAAAATAACATGTCACCAATGTCAACAGAGTTGAACTCAAAAGCTGCCTGGCGGAGTTATCAACCTGAACCAATGAATGTAAAATCCTTGGCAATCTGTTAAACCGCCAAGGAAATGTGGAAATTCATGGGCCAACAACCTAATATTAAAATGAAGGCTATGTTTGGTATGAAAAAGCACTGGCCTAAAAAATTGAATGAGGGTATGGTCAGTAAGCCATGTTTGGCGCGGGGAGTGGCTGAGGGAGCATTGGTTCCATTGTTTAACAGAAACAGGACTCCTCTAAATTTCAATGGAATGCCCGTTTCTTTGTTAAAAAGTAAATTTTGCTGCTATAATTGTCTTATTTTATGCACTATTAACAATAATACACCTTAAAGTGGGAAAAATGTATATATTATATTTTTTGCTATTATGTATTTATACTACTGAACATATTTCAGCATACCCTATACATGCATGCTAAGCAAACTATTGACTTGCCTATCCATTTTTTATTCCCTCCCTCGTGCGTTTTCCATTTCAATCAGAAAGGTTTCCCCAGTATCAAAAGTTGCCTAATGGTAATCTAGAATTCTAGTCTAGAAACTCATGGTTTCCATTGAAATTAAACCTTACAAAGCTACAAATTTAAAAATTAAAGCTTAAAAGCCTTGGATTGAATCAGATCATTACAAATTTTAACGCATTATTAAAAATCACATGGGAGCGATTGAAACCTTTTTACAGCCATTTAAAAAGTAAATGCATGCCCTTCGTCATGCAGTGATAATACCTGCAAAATAATATCTCCAAGCTTGTCCCTAGAAATCCCTGTACCAAGAATAGCACCAAGGAAATCACCATGGGAACAAGGTTGAAAAACAAAATTACCTGTAATACTGGGAAAAAAAGAGAATTTATTAATATAAGTCTCTGTGGCCACATAAGTGTAGGAATGGTGAAAAGACAGCAGTCCAATCACCACAATCCCGCAACGATGTCCGGCATATTTGTCAATGCCTCTGAGTTTCCAACAGAAAGACGGCAACGCTCAGCCTATAGAAAGAGAAGTTACTCTATTGAAAATTGGTTGACACTTACAATAAGTAGTTTGAAAAAATAAGTGGTGTGTGTTCTGTCTTTGAAAAAACACTTGCACTTAAATTCCATAAGAAAACAACATAAATAAGTGAAAGGTAAAACAGATTTTCAATAAGAAATTTGGAAACACTTGTACATAAATACTCATTGTAAGTAATAAGCGCTATAATCAGTTTTCAATAAGTGATGTCAAACAGAACCTAACCTCTGGGTATCCTCCTTGAGCCATGGCTTTGACATCAGACAATTTTTCTAACTGAAACAAAGATTCCTTTAGCACTGTTGGAGTAAGAAAATATGTATGGAGGACTTCTCTTCTGGATGATGCCCGGTTTGCCTGAAAGTAGTGAAAATTAACAGTGTTTTATTTTCACCTAAAACAATAGAGCAGGGATATCATAAACAAACATAACTAATACCATTTCAAGGATATGCTTCGCAGCTTCAGCAGTACATTGGTTTCTAGCCCCTTCAAGAATCACATCATCTTTTCCATTTATAGCTTGAGCCAAGTGACATGTGCCTGGAACTTGGTTGCAGAATGGAGATGCAAGAGAAGAAAACTCATGAATGAAACTTCGTTCTTTTAACTCTGCCACTACAGAATTTGTAAGAATCCAAGGAATTAGATCAGTTGGTTGTTGGAAATGCCCAACCGATCTCCACAAAAACACAAGTGAAAAAACTTAGAATGATGAAGGAAAAATGCTTGAACACAAAGGATGTTTGTGCACCACCAAATTGGGATGCTTTTCTGGAGAGATTTTCATTGCTTTATACACACATAAAAGCAAAACGTATTTACAACGCAATTAAAACCACGCGGCAGACTTAATGAGGTCAAACCGTGTTGACCCATAAATGAGGGGAAAACAATGAGGGGGAGGGAAAAAACACGCTGGAATTAAATCCCAATAAATGAAATTAGCCAACAATCACCTCCTATTGCGTTCACTGGATCTCAACGATGTCGATCTTCGCGCGCAGCTCCTGAACTTGGCGCGCCCAAGTGACTTCGTGAGAATGTCTGCAGGCTGCTATTTCTCCCTTGAAACCTTCTCCTTGCTTGCTGTCGGCTTCTCAGCAATAAATGTGACATGCAGGCGAGCGGGTTTGGCTCGTTGGTCGTAATGAAGTGTAACTCACCAGGGTCGAGCTCATGTCGTGCAAACCCAGGCGGTGCTGTCGGCCCGATAATGTTGTTGATGGTGCGAAACCGAAGTGGGGCATCGTCGTGATCGACATCTAGTGCTTCCGCCATGTTGGATGGCGGTGAAGCGAACTCCACTATGGGTGATGGCGCGGGCATCACCTTGACCACGTCTGGTGTAGCAGCGTCTGCAGAGTGCGCACTAGTGGGTTTGAGTGATGAGCTCTGGTCTCCAACAGCGTTGTTGACCTCCGCATTCCTTGGTGTACATGCCTTTGTGTGTTCGACAGTGAATGGATCCTCACTATTCAACACACCTTGTTCATCATAAGCACTCCAATCCCACTGCTCCGCCTCGTCGAAGACGACATCGCGCGTTATATGAACGCATTTGCTGACGGGGTCATACACACGGTATGCCTTGGACCCGGATTCGTACCCGACGAAGATCATCGGCGTACTCCGATCATCCAGCTTCTTCAAGTGAGGCTTCATGTTCTTGACATGCGCAATGTTGTTGAAGGTGCGGAGAAAGTGCATCGCAGGTCTTTTTCCATGCCAGGCCTCATACGGCATCATCCCATCAAGGTTGTGTGTTGGCGCTCGGTTAAGGATGAAGATGGCGGTGGAGACAGTCTCACCCCAGAACATCCCGGGAAGACCCTTAGCCTTCAGCATGCTTTGAGCCATGGACACCACAGTGTGGTTGTGTTGTTCAACGACCCTATCATGTTGTTGTGAATAGGGGGCATTGAGTTGTCGGTGTACGCCACGCTCGGTACAGTATTGGTCAAATTCCACTGAAGTAAACTTGTCACCGCAGCCGGTGCGGAGTACCTTCAGCTTGCACCCTGTCTCCACCTCCACTGTGGCTTGAAAGCGTCAGATTGCCGCTAGAGCCTAAGATTGAGCCACATGTAGCAACTCATGTCATCCACGAGTAGAAGAAAGTAGCGGTTCCCACTGGGCGTCGGCGGCGTGACCGGCCCGCAGAGGTCACCGTGGACAAGGTCGAGAACTTGTTCTGCACGATGTTTCACTTGTTTGGGGAAAGACACTCGTCGCTGCTTCCCAGTGAGGGAGTTGTCGCAGACTTGATCCACCTGATCAATCCGCGGAAGCCCTCGCACCATATCACGTTGAGTGAGCTTGCGCAGACAAGCATGTAGGTTGCGCAGTCCCAGTGAGGGAGCTTGCGTGCCAACGCCATGCCACCTCCGACCTCCTTGCAGACAAGCATGTAGGTTGTGCAATGTTAAGCCTTAGCTTGTACAAGCGATCGGGGAAGCGTTGCGCCCTAGCCAGTAGGCGCCGTTGCTTGTCACGGATCTTCATGATGCCTCCATCAATCAATAACTGACAACCATTTTCATCAAGTTGTCTGATGCTGATGATATTGGTGGTGAGGCTCGGGATGAAGTACACCCCTGTGAGCGCGTGGTGCTCGTCGGTCTTGCAGGCGAACATGATAGTCCCGCACCCCTCGATATTGACGACATATCCGTCACCAAACTTTACGATGTCGCGGATCCCAATGTCAAGTTCGGAGAAGATAGCGCGGGAACCGGCCCTGTGGTTTGTGGCATCGGTGTCGATGTACTATAAGTCGTCGTCGCACGCCTGCTTCTGAGCCTGTTGTGCAAAGACCTTCGCATCGACCTTCGCATCGACCAACCGGAGAGAACTGCAGTGCAGTGGCGGGGAATTGGAAATGGCGGATCGTGGCGGTGGGGTATTGGGTAGCGCGGTGCACGCCCTTGCCATAAGGAGCGTTGGCTCGTCGTCGTCGCCATGGGTTAGAAGGACCTTAGCCTGCTTCAGCCTGCTGCGACAATCTTTGGCCCAGTGACCCATTTTTCCGCAATAGCGACATTGATCTCTTGAAACATCATGACCATCGTCGGATCCCCTATCATCCATTCATGGTTGTCGGCGACGCCGGTTGCTGGTCTTGGAGTCGTTGAAGGGTCCCTCCTCCGTCTTTCGCTCCTTCAATCGTGCAACCCACTCCTCATCAGTGAGGAGCAGCTTCCCTCCATTGTCGACAGTGGGTGCCGGCTCAAAACGGTCATCTGCCACTTTGAGTCTCCCTGTTACCTCCTCCACATAGAGCGTCGAGATATCGAGAAGCGTCTCAATTGAAAGAGTAATTTGGGAAAACCTGAAGGGGACGATGTGCAGGTACTTTTCAACGACCTTCTCTTGAGGCTCCAAATCGCCGAGGATCGTGAGTTGGTTGACCAACCCGGTGAGCCGCATTGCGAAGTCGTCCACTGATTCGCCATTGCGAAGTCGTCCACTGATTCGCCATTGCGAAAAGCAATGTTTTCGTACTCCTTGCGGAGCTTCTGAGCATTGGGCTTGCGAACGCGATCAATACCGATGCGCATGGTCTTCACGGTGTCTCACGCATCCTTGGCAGTTGCCTTGACGGCGAGTATGGAGATCATCTCCGGCGGGACAACACGAAGGATGGCCTCCAGCGCCATCCGATCTTCCTAGAGCTCGGCACCGCCGGTGTCGACGGCATCCCAAAGTCCGCGTGCTTGGAGCATAACCTTCGTCATCAAAGACCAGTCGTTGTAGTTCGTCTTCATGAGGATCAGGTACATTGTTGATCCCCCGATCTCCTTCACCACCCGCTGTATCACCAGAGGGTCGTTGCTGCCATCGACAAGGGCTCTGGGACGTGCTGATAATATCTGGGAGAGTCGGGGCGATGAGGGCTCCAAGTGCGACATCGTTGATCAAGTCAACCTTCTCTGATACCAAATATTAGAAATGCCCGACCAATCTCCACGAAAACACAAGCGAAACAACTTAGAATGATGAAAGAAAAATGTTTGAACACAAAGGATGTTTGTGCACCACCAAATTGGGATGTTTTTCTGAAGAGATTTCCATTGCTTTATATACACACATAAAAGAAAAACGTATTTACAACGCAATTAAAACCACGCGACATACTTAATGAGGTCAAACCGCGTTGACCCATAAATGAGGAGAAAACAATGAGGAGTGAGAGAAAAAACACACCGGAGTTAAATCTCAATGATGAAATTAGCCAACATTGGTGAGTTTATCCATTGAAAACGCGTAGTTTTGATGCAAAGTTTCACTGGTGCGGGATATCTGAAACTGAAACACGCCCCTCAAATTGCAATACTCAACTATAGAGTAACACTACCGGAATTTGTCCCATTTGGAGATTAGCTAAAAGGAATTGCAAGAGAGGACAACGATTACTAATAAACAAAAACAATGCCAGATTAACCTAAAATCAGCCTCTTCCATTGAAGATACTGCAGCAAATGATTTCTGTCATTGGACAGGATTAAGCAAGTCAGATAGTATACATATGAAAATGAATACCAATCAATCCCAGGATGACATGCGTGCTTACTCGAATAACCGGAAGGGGTCGTGGGCCGTTGACAACGAAAGGTCGCACTGGAAGAAAATTTGAAGGAACCCCCGAGAATGGGCGGAGGATATACGAGAGTTCCCACCGCTCTACTCGCCGGCGGCGCGAACACCGGTGCGAAACGTGCGGCAGCCATGGTTGCTGCGCACAGCAGGCCAGAGGGTATCACGGCAGCTGCCAGCTGTAACAGCGAGAAGGGAAATGGAAAGATTTGTCGAGCTTTTCTCCTCTCGACAAACTAAAGGACTACCGTCCTTCCCGACGAACGACGTGAAGTGCACTTGTCATAGCGTGACGATGTCAATTATTGGATGATGGCCTGGTTTGATTCAACTGCAGTTTCGCACTCGGGAGTTGCTCGTCTATCATCGTTTGAGGAATCGAATTAACAGAGAAAGGTACTGGTTTTTAAGTTTGATAAAAAAAAATTAAAACCCGATAAATAATCGTGGGTTAAAGGTCTTTTATTGCGCCGGCCAGCGGAAGTCACAAACAGAGTACACGAATATAAATTAAAAAATAATAAACCTAATGGATTTTATAGGAGTAAAAGTCAATAATGTGAGGGTGGTTTGTATTGGTCGTAGGGCTGCATTAGGATGATGAATCGAGTTATTAGAATTTTATTCACTTAGAAAACCATCATTTTTTAAGATATGATTGATTATGATCTTTTCTTACCAAAATGCACAAAATAAAGAGATATGACATTGTAGATTTATAGTGGTTCGGGTAACAGAAATTTTATAGTCCTCCACTAACGTTCAACTCTAAAAGCTTGGTAATTTTCAATGTACCGGTCCTTTTACTGAGGACTATTAGTCCTTTTCCCAGAGATTGCATGACTGAGTGTAAGTAGTCGACACTTGGTATAATAGCAGTAGCTTTCAACTAGGCTCCAACAATGCTTTACAAACACAAGTCTTCAAGGTTCTTTTACCAAAAACTTTCAAAGAGAAAGAATGGATAAACAAAGAGTTTACATATGAGACTCACGATTGTAAGATACAATTGACTGAAAAGAACAAATCTCTATGAGATGTGATAAGAATAAAATGCAGCCCGAGAAGAGTATTCACTACTGGAAAATGGCTCTATACCCACGGTTTTCCCAAAACCGTGGGTATAGACTGTTTTCAAGACCTATACCCACGATTTTGAAAAACTGTGGGTATAGTTTTCCCGCCTTATGACGGGGAAAAAATCACAGGACAAAAAAAAATCGCGAGAACACCTATTCCCACGGTTTTCTACCCATAGCCACGGTTTATATAAATATATATAAGTAAATATATATTTATATACCAATAAGCAAAAAAGGAGTAGTGGTTAGGCACGGGAAGAATAAAGGGGCGGTCCAGGGATCGAATCCTGCGGTCGAAGCTGATGGTAACATTAGGCACATTTGGGAATCTGTGGACATTGGGTGTGTGTGACACCTATAAAATCTTCCTCTTTCAAAGTTGAGGTCATCTCATATATGAGGCATCTTGGGTGTGGAACCCAAGGCATCCCATGTTGGTCATGAGGTAATTTGTGCTAGGGGCATGAGGCATATGAGGTTTGTTGCCTCGAGCATATTATGTTCATCACATGAGGTAGAGATTTTGATTAATCTAGTGGGGGTTACAGGTTTAGGGTATTGTGGGGACACAATCATAGGTTTAAAGTCTTATGGGGATAGGTTGGTCATAAGTTTAACATCTTGTGGGGATATGTTGGTTACGAGTTTAGTATCATGTGGGGACAGGTTGGTCAAAGGTTTAACATCTTATGGGGATAGGTTGAATGTAGATTTAATATTTTGTGGGGACAGTTTTTTCACAGGTTCAAGATCTTGTAAGAACACATTGGTCATAGGTTTAATGTCTTGTGGGGATAGGTTGGTCATAGGCTTAATGTTTTGTGTGGATAGGATGCTCACATCTTTAACGTCTTGTAGGGACAAGTTGGTCACATGTTTAACATTATGTGAGGAAAGGTTGCTCATAGGTTTAACATCTTGTGGGTCTAAGTTGGTGAGATCACTACCACAAAAACAGTTTTTTCCAATGCCAACCTTTATCAGTGCTAACGAAAAAGCGCTGATAAAGGGGGTACCTTTATCAGCACTCGCTTTTTTTAGTAGCGCTGATAAAAGGGGACCTTTATCAGCGTTTTTTTTAAAAGCGCTGATAAAGGGTCGACTTCAAAAAAAAATTAAAAACAATATATAAATATATAAATATAGTTATATTGATATAAATATAATATATAAATTTTAAATATATTTTAGATAAGTATAAATATACATTTACACTTAATATACTTAATATATAAGATATTTAGTGAAAATGACTTATAAAAAAATTAAAAAAAAATATTTTTAATTAATAATTTGCTAATTATTATGGTGTAATAGTCATTTAATAACAATTTGAAGACTAAAAAAATTAAAAAAAAATTTTAAAAAAAAAGATCCAAAATATGTTGAAAACACAACTCGAACTTCAAACGACCATAACTTTTGATCCGAGTGTCCGTTTGAGCTATACATCATATCAAATCGAAGCCTGCAACGAGTTCTACGCGCTATTAATTAAGGCAAAGTCTCTGTCACATTTTTCAAGGCCAAAAAAGGGCCAGAAGGCCTCCAAAACTGAGTTTTTAGTCGGGATACCCCGATTTTTTAACATTTTGTGGATTTTCAGCCTCGTTTAAGGGGGTATTATTGGCTTTTTTTGGTGGGGACTGAATTTATTCAAGGTATTACATTCATATTGATATTATGTCTTTGAAATTTTATCATTTTTTACAATGCAATGCTATTTATAATCAAATATATAACAATATATACATATTTTTTATATATTCACACATAAAAATTTAATTATAAATATAAATAATAAAATATATTTACATATAGAATATATTAGCTTTATCTAAATAATAACTAATATCCATTTTATTTAAAATACCAATATATAAATATTTATATACCTATATATTAATCTAACTATATATATATATATTAATCTAACTATATATATATATATATATATTAATATAACTACATATATACATTAATATTACTATAAATATATATATTAATATCACTATAAATATATATATTAATATAACTATATATATATATATTAATATAGCTATATATATATATATTAATATAAATATATATTACTATACGAATAAATATAACTATATATATATATAAATAGAGATATATATTAATATAACTATATATATATATAATATATTAGCTTTATCTAAATAATAACTAATATCCATTTTATTTAAAATACCAATATATGAATATTTATATAACTATATATTAATCTAACTATATATATTAATATAACTATAACTATATATATATTAATATAATTGTAAATATATATATTAATATAGCTATATATATATATTAATATAACTATATATATATATTAATATAAATATATATTACTATACGAATAAATATAACTAAATATATATATAAATAAATAGATATATCATAAATAAGAGAACAAATCAATATAGGGGAGTGACAAAGGCTTCAGGCGCGCAGGAGGGAGGTCTCGAGATCAAATTCGGGTAGAGGCGGGGGCGCGCGCGCAAGGGTGAATTTAAGGGGTAGCGGTGATAAAGGTGGGGGTATAGGGCTGATAAAGGGTGGAGGGGGTGCGTGCAGGTTGGAGGGTGCGGGAAAACGCTGATAAAGGGAGGCTCAAGCGCTGTAAAAAGCCCCCCCCCCCCCGAGATTGCCAGGATTTTTTGTAATTTTTTTTAATTTTTTTAAACTTTTATCAGCGCTAAACAAAAGCGCTGATAAAAGGGGTATTTATCAGCGCTTTTGGAGCGCTGATAAAGGGGACCCCCTTTATCTTTGCTGGCTTTATCATCGCTTTTCTAGCGCTGATAAAGGCCATTTTTAGCGCTGATAAAAGCGGTATTTGTAGTAGTGGGTTGAGTGTGTCCTAAGGGGAGATGATCACACTTCAGAGTTCCCACCTTCCAATGGGAAGACATGCATATTTGATGGTGGTGTTGGGGGAATGAGATTGAACCTCAGAGAGGTGTCCCACGTATGTCGAGATTGGACCTCAGGGAGGTATCCTACATACCTTTTAGGAGAAATGGATCAAAATCCACCTAGTCATAGTGCACAATTTAAGATCATATGATAGGACCGATCCATGCAGTTTAACATCATACGGTAATGACACTTGAATCATAGAATGAGCGAAAATAAGGGATGATGTGAGGCTTATGCATAGAGGTGGCCTAGGAGTTAAGGTATCATCCCATGAGAGTCATACACGAGGAATCCTATGTCTATGAAACAAGGTAGGAGGATCATGCCATGACGAGTGTGGGAGGGATGTCATCCCATGCCAGTCATACACAGGGTATCATATGTTTTCTACATGGGGTAGGGCTACAATTTAATATCACGTGCTGAGGATTTTGTCATGAAGTTTAACGTCATATGACTAGGGCGTTAGGCTATGCAGATTTATATCTTTAAACTCAGACATTTTTGGGCCTATTATCGAGAAGACCATTTCCAGAAAGTAGATAAGGATACAACAATATCCCTCCTCACAAGGAAATGTGATTTGTTTCCCATGATGGTGCCACCTTCGGGGATTACATGTCCACTACGTAGGTGCTTTTGGATGGCACAAGGCACGATCAATTCTATGGCGAGGTGACACACGGGGGTCTTGACATTAGGGTGCCTATGCTTTGGAGAAAGAGGTGATACAACTTTCTAGGTCGTGCTTGGAACAAAGAAGCTGGACATGAGGGTTGATGATATGAGTCACATGGGTGATCTAGGCACGGGTGAACCCAATCAAAATAGGTGTGGGGAACTTTAGCACTCAACTTGCATAAAACCGTGTTTAGTAGAAATAAGTATTAGATCAGGGACCCAGAGGTTATTATGCATAACTCTAGAATTGTGTGGACAAGTGGTCTCGTGTGAGACATGGGAACCAACATAAGGGCATGCTTTGGGTATTGGGGGTATAGGTGCGCACAACTTCTAGAGTCATGTGAAGCCTAGGGTTACGTAAAGGGAACTCATATTGAGCACACACTCATATAGACTTTGGTGAATTTGTGCGATGACATCTCAAACATGAGCCATGATAATTTGGATCCCATGAGAGGTTGATCATGAAAATTTTATACCTTATGGGATTCATGGGGATGTTGGAGTTACACGGGGTCATAAAAGTGTGGTTTGTGCGATCGAGAGCTGACGCTTCAACTTCAAGAGGTCTATCCAAAAAGGGGGGGGGTAAGATTTATTTACAGCCAAAATGGGTGGATTCAGGTTTTCAACTCAGGCAGTGTTGTGCAAATTGGTTGTGCACCCCTTATGCCTTTTCCATCGGTAAGAGGTCGCGTAAGGTAACGGTTCACCGAAGCCTTTCTCGCACAAATGGGTTGTGCGCCAACTTCAGGGTTGCATGAATCATAACAATGATACATGAAATTATTTTATTTTATATTTGGGGTCTTCTAAAATGTATTTGAAACTTTATATTTCATCATCATCTTTCATGCACAAGTCATTTGCGCGCCAAAACAAGAAGTTTCTCGCAAAAACCTAAAGTTTCACACCCTTCATCCCTTGGCTCTGGAATGGTCCTTTGGACTGGGTTATATATTTATTTTAGGTAAAACATACCTTTCAGGGGTTAAGAAATGTTTTTTCACCTACAAATTCTCTCATTGGAATTGGAGTTGGAGGAGAATCAGAAGGTCGAGTTCTGAGGAAGACACCAAAGTGTAGGGAAAGTGTTTTCATTATCGTGGAACTTTAAGTCTAGGTCATGCAAACCAATTATTTACACATGGAACTTGAGGGTCCCATGAATATAAATAGGGTGATGGTCCCCTTGTATAACAACTAGACCTTTTCATGTGATAAACACTCTCTCATGTGCTGAAATCGAACCCTTTGTACAAACTCCCAAGCTTTAAGTCGCGATGTTCGTGAAAATCCTTTTTATATAAAATATTTTTCATGTGCAAGGCATATTTTTTCATAAATGGAATAAAATTTTCATGAAGCTGCACACTTTGTGTGAGCTGGGACCATTTGCATGATCCAACCTTTACAAATCTTCACAATGACCTATAAATGGCCAACCCAGCTGATCAAGCTGCTGCTACTCGGAGGGTAGAAATGACTGGGAATATTGAAAATACCCTAGACAAGATGGTATTCTTCAAGAATAGGGAGGTATGGGGTTTATTAGTAAAATACCAGATAGAGTATTTTTTGAGAAAAATATCGACACCCTATAATTTTGGGTTGTTGGATGATGTGGCTATCTCAGTTTCAAGTCAACTTCCAATCACAGTTGTTACCAAAGCTCTTTAACAGGTGGATTTGACAAGAACACCTTCTATATTTATCATAGGGAGGTGTGTATCAGCATGTGGGATCTTTATCACATCGATGGGATTCCATTGATTGAATATCAATACGACGAGTTCCTCTCGATGCCTAATGCTTGGGGAAAGGTGCAACAAACACTAGTCATGAAGCAGATCCTCCTAGACCATCTGAGCTTAGTCTTAGACCAATAACCCTATTTTCAAAAAGATATCATGTTCAATACATGGCTGAGACTCTTCTTTAATGAACTTTCCAAGAAGATGTCGGGGTGGCCAAAGTAGTGCTTAGGGGAACAACATAGAAGAAGGACATGGTCCTATTAACTAATATTGGAGAAGGGATGGTATCATGAATGGGGGTACAATATAAATAATTGGCTCCCATAAATTCAATATGCAACATTTTTGGACACTTTATTGAGTGGTTGGCTATAACCGGTTAGGGATACCCGCATGGGCTTGTGGACCGGGATATAAAGACCCGACCTTATTACATTACATAATCTTGAATTTTAGTCAAGAACTCAATTCCTTTCATATTGAGAATCTTTTCAAGTTTAGAGTTTTAGATAATTGAGATATAATACATACATAACATTCCACATTCATATAGAGAAGATACCATAAAAATGGTATCCATTTCTTCCAAAATATAAGACTTTTTAAATCAAACATGTTTTCCTTGACAAAACTTCATAAAATTTAACTTGGCTTACTTCTTTATCTTACACATCCTTATAACCTGTGAAAATAATTTAAAATCTTGGTATGAGAACAAAAATCTCAGTAATGGATATACAAAGAAGGAAAGAAAACATTAGTCCATGAATACTTGTAACATATGAAATCATTTAAAAAAAACATACTTGTTACCCATGTAAACTTACTTTGTGAAAATTGAGATTTACACGATATTTTAAAAAATCATATAGAAAATAAATAGAAACATAAAGGAATATTGGGGCATTAATTACATAATCTTGTAACCCTCTCAGCTACCTTATAATTTGTAACTCTCACGACTACCTTACAATTTGTGTAACTATCGCAGTTACACTTGGAGTAACCATACGACCGACCTCCAACTTACACATACCCAATGAATTGAAGGGAGATATAGGTACCACCCTTTATCATAAAAAATTCCCAATAACCATAACATAATCATACAACATGAATAATTTCATAAAATCATTCACTTTGAATTTTGTAAAACTAAAAGTTTAATAGAGGATTTTATAAGAAAAGTCACTTACAAATAAAATATAATTGATATGAGAATCAATTGAACGAAAGGAATATGCGTATAAACTGTAAATAAACATAATAAAACATAATATAAACAAAAATTAATCACACAAATGATCTTTAAATCATACAATTAATGAAATAGAAGGTTAACCCAAAGAATGAAAATTGGGTTAAGAATTCCCTTACCTCGGGGTTGTCTTATTTCAAACTTGTTTAAAGATACTGTATAATGGTTAAAAGAGTGTTATTAATATCTTAAAGAAAAATATTAATCTTTATAATATCTTATATGATCATTTTATTACATAATTTCACCCTTTAACTATTAGTATTTTGTTCCTTGCATTGTTTTGGGTGCGTTCTTTACATGATTTCCATAGTCGGTTTGTATTTGATTTTCTTATCGTATGGAAATGAAATTATAGAAGTGGAATAAAATGGTATTTATATTTTTCTATAATATATAATGATACCATAAATCATTTTTTATCATATATGATGATTGATCATTAGATAAAACATTAATGATGTTTGTTTAGATCATTTTTGGCAGTTCCTCGATATTCATGAACTTGTTTCATTATATAATTTAATGTCATGAATATAAGTTCATTCCAGAACATAAAATAGTTTAAAACATAAACTTTAATTTCTTTTTCAACCATTAAAAGGATTTTATGATCAGATTTTCTATATGTAATGGATATTGCAAACACATCATCTACGATTTTGGTAAATCAGAACATCATGGACAATGTTTTTATTTTTAGAACAAGAGGGAGAGGAGAAGAAGTAAGATGATGAATCTTTTACATGAAAATGATAACATAAAGAATATATAAGATTCTGGAGATTTCATACCTCCTAGATAATTTGAGGGAAATAGAGTATAAGAAAAAAAGGAATTGAAAAGAAAACACATGAAAAAAGAAGATGATTCATACCTCTTGATCTCTTCTCCTTGAGATCCTCCTTAAGGCCTTTGGTTTTGGCCTATTGGTAAGAAAAAAAGGTCTTGGACATGAAGAACATACTTGAGGAGGGGATTTGGTAGAAATTAGAAAATTCTCAAGGCTTGAGAGGTGTATGCGAAAGAGGGGAATGAGAGTGGTATTTATAGTGGAGGAGAAGAGGGATTTTACATTATTTTAATCATTATTATAATATTTTTGCTCAATACTATGAATAGTCTTGATTCATGTGACCCAAAATAGTAATAATTGCATGTGATTTCGAACCAAGTGGGATTACATCAGCCTTTCATTACCTATGATGTAGTAAAACAAGTATTTAGCATTTATTGTAATTTATCGTATTTTACTATTCATAAAAAATTCAAGAATTTCAGAAAAATACAAAAAATTCACCCTAAACATTTTTTGATGCGTAGAATTCAAAAATGAACTCCATTTTTTAAAAATAATTTTCTAAATATTATTAATTTAATTTTTAAATAAAATCATAATTTATTCAAAAAATAACAATTTTAAATCTATAACTCATTTTTTAACACCTTGAAAAATTAATCAACATATCATTATATTATAACCTTAAGAAAATAAAATAATAATATAATTTACTATTCATAAGGTTTGTATTACTATTCATAAGGGTATGTTACTATTCACTAAAAAAATTGGTTATATCAGACTCTAAATAACATACTAATCACAACCGTAGAAGACCATTTTTTGAAATTCAAATCCTAAAAGTAGCAAAATTATGTTTAAAGTATAGTTATAACTGTTGGGAAAAAATCCCTCAAAGTATCATTGAATCATTTTTGAGGTGATTGTGTTTGTTGACAAAGTAGGCCTCCGTGTTGTGTTTGTTGACAAAGCAAACCATGATGTACAAATTTGTTGACAAAGGGGATTTCATGGTGGCATGTCAAGTTCAAGGGATGTTATTAACTATCCATGATTGATTCAATAATTTCGACAAAGGAATGGTCGATCTGGAGGCGGTTCAAAAAAAGCAGATACAAGGTGGTGCCGTTTTCCAGTGTTTGCCAAATTCTTGTACCTCAAAATCGATAAATGAAGAAAAGTGTTTTGGTAAAGGGACTTGCGCGCTGGTGTTTTGAAGGCTTGGAAACTTGCGCGCCATATGTTTTTCAAGATCAGAACATCAAAATATGGCAAAGGAAAAAGGGGCGCCCAAGTTTTGGGTTTGGTCGCGCAAGTGACTAGCGCGACAGAGACTAGGGTGGCTGGACTTGCGCGCCGAGAGGAGACTTACGCACCGGCGCTCAGGGTGTCCAAATGCCTATAAATAGAGGTCGAACCCTTCTCATTCTGTATGAGTTCAACACTTAGAGAAAATCAGAGCTCCCGTCGCGTAGGTGTTGTGGTCGTGCAAGTGGTGGTGTGGTCATGCAAGTATAAAGATATTCAGAAGTTGCACGCCAGTTGATAGTTGCGCACCCAAAGTGGTTTGGGCGAGAAAGAGTGTGATTCGTCCAAGTTTAGAGTTGAAGAAGGGGGTGTCACACAAGTGGTTTGGTGACACTTGTGTGCCAAGATCTGAAGAAGTGCGACAGTTGATAGTTGCACGCCAAAATTGGTTTGGGCGTGAAAGGGTGTGAGTCATGCAAGTTTGGAGTTGAAGAAGCGAGTGTCGCGCAAGTGGTTGAGGTGAACTTGCGCACCAGCTTGGAGAAGCGCGCTAGGTATGTTTGAAGCACACCAGTTATTTTAGGGCTGCACGAAAGCTGGAAGATTGCCCGATACCTTCGGTGCAAAGTGAGATTCATCTACGGGTGAAAGTTGAACTTCAACAGAGCATCTACATACAATAGAGGATGTATTCATTATTGATAATGAAGAGACCTACAGGTCTATAAACTGTGAGTGGATCTTTTCCAGAGCAGTGAGAAAAGGAAGAGGAAGAAGGTGATCCTCTCCACCAGTAGTGATCCAAAGAGAGAGAAACAGGGAGTGACCCTTGGGAAAGCAGTGAGCTGACCCTAAACATTGTAAAGGCAGCGATCCTGGGAATAAAAGTGATCTTTCCCAAAATTTGTAAACAACAGTGTGCTTTTAGTGGATTTGGTACATCGACACATCGCTGGTGTATGCTCCTTGGATGTATCCTAATGAGGGTGAACCAAGTAAAAATCTTTGTGTCATGTGCATGCTTTAGTTTTTGTTTATACTTTGCTATAGGAAAAAGAGAGAAGAGAGTCTTGCTTAACAGCGAGACAAGATCAATAGGGGTAGTTGTTTTAATCTGTCATACCCTGATTCACCCCCTCTCAGGTTATCTAACCTAGTGGACCTAACAATAACTGTCTACTTAAAAAAAGTTTCATGCATTTCAA
Organism: Viscum album; assembly: GCA_963277665.1. Taxonomy (NCBI): domain Eukaryota; kingdom Viridiplantae; phylum Streptophyta; class Magnoliopsida; order Santalales; family Viscaceae; genus Viscum; species Viscum album. The sequence continues at coordinate 1,524,147,986 of OY728153.1, forward strand.
TTTGTTTAAAAAAAAAAACTTGGGGTGTTACATTTTCCCCACCTTCTGAAAATTGGGTCCTTGAAATTTTATTTACTTATTAAACAAGTGTGAGTACCATTCCCTCATAGCATTTTCAGACTCCCATGTTGCTTCTTCAACCATGTGGTTTCTACAAAAAACCTATACCTGGTGGATTACCTTATTCCGCAATACTTGTTCTCTTTGATCAATGATCTAAACAGGTTTCTCTTCATAAGAAAGTTTATCTTCCATCTGAACTACTTTTGGGCTCAAAACATGAGTTAAATCTGGAACATACTTTCTCAACATCAAAACATGAAAAACATTATGTACCTGAGATAAAATCAGAGGTAGAACTACTTGGTAGGCAACAGGAATAACTTTCTCCAAGATTTCATAAGGTCCAATGAACCGTGAACTTAGCTTTCCTTTCTTACCAAAACACATAAAATTTTCCATGGTGAGATTCTAAGAAAAACATGATTGCCTACCTCAAAAGAAAAGTATTTCCTCCTATTGTCTGCATAACTTTTCTGCCTGCTCTAAGCTGTCCTTATGTGTTACTGGATCATCTTCACTTTCTCAGCCACTTCCTCTATTAATTTTGGTCCGATCAAATTCATTTCCCCAACTTCATCCCAAAAAGCTAGAGTTCTACACTGCTTCTCATACAATTCCTCGAAAGGTGCCATCTGTATACTGTAATAAAAACTATTATTATAAGAAAATTAAACTAAAGAAAGATGTTGATCCCAAATTCCCTGGTAGTCCATTGAATACGCTTGAAACATATCCTCCAAAGTCTGAATCATTCATTCTGACTACCCATCTAATTGAGGATGAAAATCTATACTAAAATTTAATTCTATGCTCAATGACTTCTGAAGGCCCTTCTAAAAGTTAGAAGTGAACCTGAGATCCCAGTCAGATACAATGGAAAAAGGAACTCCATGCAACCTGACAATCTCTTTGAGGTACGGTCGAGAAAGTTAATCCAAAGACATTGTATTTTAAATAGAAAGAAAATGTGTAGATTTTTTCAGACAATCAACAACAACCCAAATCACATTATTACATCAGGAATTATTAGGTAGTCCCCCCAGGAAGTCCATGAATATATTCTCCCATTTCTAGTCTAGCAGTGGTAGTGGATGAAGCATCCCCTTCGGTAACTGCCACTCTACTCTAACCTGTTGACATGTCAAACATTTCATAGTAAATTTTCAATATCTCTTTTCATTCCATCCCACAAATAATACTCCTGAGGGTCTCTATATATCTTAGTAATTCTAAGATGAACTGAAAAATGGAGAACCATAAGATTCACACAATAAATATTTCTTCAACTGGGAATCACAAGGCCCACACAACCTTTTATGAAATCTTAAAACAAAATCTTTATCAAGGTTAAATTATGGTATCTTACCCATTTTAACCAATTCTACCTTTTTCTATAGCTCACAGTCTTCCTTATGTTCTTTCTTAATTCTGTTTGATAACAATGACTACACTGAAACTTGAAACAAAATAGAGTTATTTATTACACCAATAACTTTGAAGACAAAATTCATCAAATCATTAATCAAGGGATCATGTTCCAAACGTAACATGGTTAATGATGCATGATGTTTTTGACTCAAGGTATTTGCCACTTTGTTTGATTTTTCCTGGATGATAATTGATCGTGAAATAATAATCTTTTATCAATTCTAGCAACCTTATCTACCTCATGTTTAATTCATTCTAAGTGAATATATACTTTAGACTTTTATGGTCAGTATATATTTGAAATTTGGATCTATATAAACAATGCCTCCAAATTTTCAAAGCAAAAACCACAACTTCCAATTCCAAATCATGTGTGGGATAATTTAACTCATGAGGTTTTAGTTGTATTAAAGAATAACCAATTACCTGATCATTCTACATCAAAACACAACCCAATATCTTCAATGAAGCATCACTATATATGACAAACTCACCATTTTGGGAATGCAGGCCCAAAACTGGAGCATTCACCAATCTCTTCTTCAGTTCCTGAAAAAAAACATCACATTCTTCTGTCCAAATAAATTTAACCCTTTTTTGTGTTAAATTAGTTAGTGGGATAGATAACCGTGCAAAGTTTTTAAGAAACTGTCAGTAATAACCTACCAATCCAATAAAATTATGAATCTTTGTAACATTTGTAGGTCTTGTCCATTCATCAAATAATTTTATTTTGGCAGGATAAACTGTTATTCTATCCTTATTTACAATGTTCCCAAGAAAAGAAATCTGTTGCAACCAAAAATCACACTTGCTGAATTTTTCATACAATTTATTTTTCTTTAAGGTTTAAAAAACAACCCTTAGATATTTTTCATGCTTCTATTTACTCTTAGAAAATACCATAATGTCTTCAATAAACACAACCACAAACTTATACAAGAACTCATGAAATATTCTATTCATAGGATCCATGAATACAGCAGGTGCATTAGTTAACCCAAACAACATAACAACAAATTTTTAATGCCCATATCTAGTACAAAAATTTGTTTTTGGGATTTCATCCTCCTTCACCTTCAGCTGATGGTATCTGGATCTCAAGTCAATCTTGGAAAAGTACCGAGATCCCTAGAGTTAATCAAACAAGTCATTGATATGAGACAAAATATACTTGTTTTTAATAGTGATGTTATTCAAGGATCTATAATCAATTAAAATTCTCATGGAACCATATTTATTTTTAATGAACAAAATAGGGGTTTCCCATGGTGAAGTGCTAGGATGAATGAATCCTTTATCAAGAAAATCCTACAACTGATTTTTCAATTCAATAAGTTCTATTTGAGTCATTCAATATGGAGTTTTGAAATTGGATTAGCATAAAGAACTAAGTGAATTGTGAATTTGACTTCCCGGTCAGGTATGACACTGGGTAACTCATTAGGAAAAACATCAAGGTATTCATTTACCACTGGAACATCATTAATCTGAACAGTTCCCTTGTTTTCAACAATATGAGAAAGATAAATTTCATTTCCATATTTCAAAAAGTTTCTCACCTTCCTAATATGTTATCAATTTTATGGGTTCATTCTTGTATATAAACTAAAAATATTTTTAAAAAACAACTTCTTTAGCTCTACAGTCAATCTTATCATGATAAACAGAAAGCCAATCTATACCCAGAATGACATCAAACTCTACTACGGTTAAAACAACATGGTTTTCAGGAAAAGTATTTCCAAATACCACAATATAAATATTATTATAATTCCTCTTTGCTATAATATTTCCCCCTGGTATTTTAATAATAAGTTATGGTTTCATTTGTTGAGGTGATATTTCCAATTTACTAGAAAATTCATAAAAAATAAAGGGATGTGTAGACCCCGTATCGAACAAAAATTTAGAAAAATCTGAGTAAAAAAACAAGGTACCTGATATAACTTTATTTGATGGCCCACCGTCTACTAACGTAGTCGCAAAGGATCTCACTACACCTTTATTCTTATAGTTTGGATTCTTTGCATCATTCAGATCACTCTTTGGGAAGTCATTTTCATAATGACCCATCTCTTCGTATTTAAAACACATAACAGTTTTCTTATCAGGATTAGTATTAGGATCATTTTCATTGCAATATCGGGCCATATGTCCAAACTTACCACATTAAAAACACTTCCCAGTTTTGGTAAGGCATTCCCCAGGGTGTTTTTTCCACACTTTTCACAAACTAGAAATTGGAATTTCTTACCATCAGATTTCTTTGGTTTATTCTTACCCATCACTTGCCATCTGTACCTATTCTTCTCCTTGTTTTCAAAGTGCACGTGATCATCAAAAAACTTCATATCTACCCTCTAAACACATCATACATGTTTCTCATAACTTTTGAATTCATGGGATGCCAATTCCCTTCGATACCTTGGATTTAATCCTGAGTAAAAGCAGTTGATTTTTCTATCAAGATCCAGAATAAGATTTGGAGAATACCTCACCAGTCAGGTGGAGTTTTCTTTATACACATCCACTGAATCTTCCCCCTTTTACTTCAATTCAAGTAATTGCTTCTCCATCCTAAGTTGCACCACCTTAGGAAAATATTTTTCAAGGAAAAGACTTTTAAATTCATCCAACTCTAAGGCACCAATCTCATCTCTATCCATGATATTTTTGACCATTTACCACCACTGATCAACTTCACCTTCAAAAATATAAATAGAAAGACTTACCTTTTTATTATCTAAACATTACATAACATCGAATATCTTTTCAAGGTCCTTAATCCATCATTCAATCGCTACTGGATCATATGATCCACTGAAAGCAGGAGGGTGTTATCTCATAAAATGTTCCACTATCATCATGTTCTATTATGATTCCTCTAGTTTTTCTCTTGCATGGATGCCACCACCATTTGTTTCCTACGTTAGTTGAGCCATTACTGTCACAAACTTCTCAGTTCCAATCCCTACCATTCCAGGCTTCATATTCAGAAGGATATTATTCTATCAGTGCCTCTCCTCTTTAGATTCATTGTTTCTTCTGCGGAAAACCATTCTGATCAAACATATCTTAGTTGAAGCAACATGGTAATATTTAAATGATATATCATTTGAAATTAACCATAAGGAAAAAATCATTTATGGTATTCTATTAACATTATCATAACCCCTAAAGTTGTCTAAACCATCATTTGATACCAACTATAAGGACCCGACCTTATTACATTACATAATCTTGAATTTTAGTCAAGAACTCACATCCTTTAATACTAAGGATATTTTAAAGTTTAGAGTTTTATAGAATTAGGATATAATACATACATATCATTCCACATTCATATAAATTAGATACCACAAAAACAGTATCAATTTCTTCCAAAATATAAGAATTTTTAAATAAAACATGTTTTCCTTAAAAAATATTCATACCATTTAACTTGGCCTACTTATTTGTCTTACAAATCCTTATAACCTGTGAAAATCATTTAAAAACTTGGGATGAGAACAAAAATCTCAGCAAGGGGTATAAAAATAAGGAAAAAAATATTAGTCCATGAATACTTATAATGTATGAAATCATTTAAACAAACATACTTGTTACCCATGTAAAATTACTTTGTGAAACTTGAGATTTCCATGAGATTTAAAAAAAACATATAGAACATAAATAGAACCATAAAGGTATATTGGGTCATTACTTACATAATCTTTCAACTCTCTTGGCTACCTTATAATTTTTAACCCTCACGACTACCTTACAATTTGTGTAACCATCGTAGTTACACTTGGAGTAACCATACGTCCGACCTCCAACTTACACATACCCAATGCATTGGAGGGAGATATATGTCCCACCATTCATCATAAAAAATTCCTAATAACCAAAAAATAATCATACAACATGAATAATTTCATAAAAAACATTCACTTTGAATTTTGTAAAACTAGAAGTTTAATAGAGGATTTTATAAGAAAATTCACTTAAAAATAACATATAATTGATATGAGAATCAATTGAATGGAAGGAATATGTGTATACACTGTAAATAAACATAATAAAAAATAATATAAACAAAAAGTAATCACAAAAATGATCTTAAAACCACCCAATTAATGAAATAGAAGGTTGACTCAAAGAATGGAAATTGGGTTAAGAATTCCCTTACCTCGGGTTTGTCTTACTTAAAACCTATTTAAACTTCCTTTATAATGGTTAAAAGAGTGTTATTAATATATTTAAGAAACATATTAATCTTTATAATATCTTATATGATCATTTAATTACATAATTTTACCCTTTAATTGTTAGTATTTTGTTCCTTCCATTGTTTTGGGTGCGTTCTTTACATGATTTCCATGACCGGTTTGTATTTGATTTTCTTGTCGTATGGAAATGAAATTACATAAGTATAATGAAATATTATTTATATGTTTCTATAATATATAATGATACCATAAATCATTTTTTTATCATATATGATGATTGATCATTAGATAAAACATTAATGATGTTTGTTTAGATCATTTTTTGCAGTTCCTTGATATTCATGAACTCGTTTCATTATATAATTTAATATCATGCATATAAGTTCATTTAAAAACATAAAACAGGTTAAAAAATAAAATTTATATTCTGTTTCAAACATTAAAAAGGTTTTATTATCATATTTTAAGGATGTAATGGATATTTCAAACACATTGTCCACGATTTTGGTAAATCGGCACATCGTGAACGGTGTTTTTATTTTTAGAACAAGAAGGATAGGAGAGGAAGGAAGATGATAAATATTTTACATGAACATGATAACATAAATAATATATAATATTATGGATATTTCATAACTCCCGGATAAGTGTAGGGAAATAGAGAATAATAAAAGAAAGGAATTGAAAAGAAAACACATGAAAAAGGAAGATGATTCTTACCTCTTGATCTCTTCTCCTTGAGATCCTCCTTAAGGCCTTGGTTTTGGCCTTTTAGTGAGACCAGAAGGTCTTGGACGTGGGGAAGATCCTTGAGGAGGGGATTTTACAGAACTTATACAATGCTCAAGGCTTGAGAGGTGTGTGAGAAAGTGGGGAATGAGGGTGGTATTTATAGTGGAGGAGAGCAGAGATTTTACATTATTTCAATCATTATTATAATATTTTTGCTCAATACTATGAATATCATTGATTCATGTGACCCCAAATAGTAATAATTTTATGTGAGTTTGAACTAAGTGGTCTTACATCATCCTTTCATCACCTATGATGTAGTAAAACAAGTATTTAGCATTTATTGTAATTTATCGTATTTTACTATTCATAAAAAATTCAAGAATTTCAGAAAAATTCCAAAAATTAACCCTAACCATTTTTTGATGTGTAGAATTAAAAAATGAACTACATTTTTTGAAAATAATTTTCTAAATATTATTAATTTAATGTTTAAATAAAATCATAATTTATTCAAAAATAATAATTTTAAATCTATAACTCATTTTTTAACACCTTGAAAAATCAATCAAAATCTAATTATCTTATAACCTTAAGAAAATAAAATAATAATATGATTTACTATTCATATGGGTCATATTACTATTAATATCACTATTCATAAGGGTATTTTACTATTCAACAAAAAACAAGTTGGTTCTATCAAACTCCAAATAACATACTGATCACAACCGTAGAAGACCATTTTTTTAAATTCAAATGATAGAAACTGCAAAATTTTGTTTAAAGGATAGTTATAACTATATACTTAAAAAAAGTTTCATGCATTTCAAATTATTTAAAAAAAACTTAGGGTGTTACACAAGATGATAATGATGACTGCGATCATGGCGTTAGGGAACTGGGTGAACTTGGGTGTTCTGGTGTTGGAAAAACTCTACAGTCTCTTGGGGAATGTTGTGAGAGGGGACATGCCTAGGTGCATATGTGGTCTATTCCAATTATTTCATGGGTGGATTGTGGTGCACTTCAGGGGGTATTAATTCCTGAATTCTATCAACCCTTGAATACTCATATTCATCCCTCCCTAATCAATTTTTTTGTGGTTCAACTAGTGATTATTAATGAACCCATGGTGATTGTGAGAATTAACAATATTGGGAATTTTAAAATTCACCCATTCCCAACCCCAATTGGAAAAGTGGTTGAAAACTTGTAGGGGACACTGAATTAGAGGGAGTACCTACATGCCTTCTGAGTTGGAGTGTTGGTTGCATAGATTGATGAAAATATTTACCAAAAACTACACAACCCATATCAATTCTATTGGTATTTTGGATGCATCCAGCATTTGGAAAAGTAAGTGTACACTAGGGTTCATGAGGAGAGGCATACCTCTATCCTTCATTAGCTATGACTGATGTTTATGTCTGAAGGCACCAGGGAGACAATCATGTTACTGCCAGCCAACCAAAACACCAACATCACCCATAACTATGCCAAAAACTGGGTACATTCATAACCGAGCATGGTCTTATGCTAGTGAGTGAAAAAGGTGGCACTATTAAATGATCCAAAGGAGCACCAGGGCAACATATAGACTGATCTTCAAAGCACATCTTGGGTGCCGATTACTCAAGATAGATAAGTGGCGGTGGGAGCCCAGGGACATATTATGCCTCAACCCTTTAGAAGGGAAGGTCTTCCTTATAAGTTTCCAAATGAGTAGGCGAAGATATCTCTTATTGTGAAATTTATGTCTAGGGATATCCCAAGAAAGAAGTTTGATATCTAGCGTAGTCACTCGATGATGATGCCTTCCCCATGATCTGGGTTCCATAGGGGATGTTTTGGTTATCCTTGATGGTGGAACAACTATAGAAGAGGCTTACCTAAGAGAGGATAGAGTTTCTAGGTGTTTCTATCACAAGGATCATAGACCAAGTTAGCTTCTAGGATAGGTTTTCATACCTGTAAGACATGGATGTATTTATGTGCTGGCATGGGGAGAGTGATCCTACCACTGCTTGGGTGTAAGTGATGTTTGGTACGAGGCTTGAGGAAACATCATCTTCTAAAAATAAAGTTCAATAGGGGTTGGTTCCTAGTTTTTATACACAATGTATTCGACGTTTAGTGGGAAAGATCTCAGGAGAGTATTTAAGTCACTCATGGGGAAGATGACTTGACCGAGCTCCTATTTGGCAAGGTGTGTTTTTATCTCATTAGCTCAACTATGTATTTAAGATTTTATTTATTTTAAAACCTCTATCCCATGATCTTTAATCATGTAGGTATTATATAAGGAGAGCCAAGGTACTATTATTGAGAGTGATGAGAGTGCCTCGATGGACACTGGGGAGCCCACCTCAGAGTTTTCTCCCAAGGCCCCAATGGGAGAGGCATCTATGGAAGAGGATTTAGGGAGAGTTTCATACCCTTTGGTCCTCCTAGTCATCTATGGAGGACCTCACCCTATTATTACAATGGCATATACCTCTGTTGGTGAGCCAAGACTCCTAAGGTAGATCGTCATTAAGATCCATATTCCCCCTCAAGGTAAGATTAAGAATCTCATTTATCTCGATTCTCTCAAAGTCTTTGATAACTACATGAATTCACTGTACTAAAACATTTGTTTGTCTTATTAATCTTCCATCCATGTAGGGATGAGGGATACCATGATAGCTATTGAGGTTCTCATAGGTTTAGAGGTGTATCTAGTGGTATATTTCCCCTTCAAGGCCCTGAGCATGTATGTTGCTTAGGCCCTTGCCTCATGTAAATTTCTTTCTTACACAATGTATATTCACTTATTTTTAAACTATAGGTTGAAAAAACTGTCTTGAATTCATTTGAAACAGTGTTTGAAGCAATGCATTCTCAAAAATTGGGCATGGATGAGGGATTTTGGATTCTCTCTCCAGCAGTCGATCCAACCCTTGGGGAGCTATCCATCCAGGATGAGCCAACTCCAATCCTAAAAGAGAAACCCATTGTATAAGAATATGTGGTTATAGTAGAGGCAAAGATCGAGGTTAGAGAAGATGTTTCCACTAGTGAAGAGTTAGATGAAGATGACCCTCCTCTTAACATGGAGCCCAACCCATTCAAGAGGATCCTAGAGGAGGAATCTACTACTACAATTCTTTTGGATTTATATAACAATGAGCCTATGACACCCGATGAAATAGAATATTTTGGGTTTAATGTAACCAAATAGAATTACATTATCTGTCATAGGGTGTGGAGAAGCGTAAAAAATTTCATCACTCTCACCTTTAAGGCAAAATTAGTGAGCTAGATGGGGTTCCTCCACCACTAGTTGCTAAACCTAGGGACCAGAGTGGTGGATGTCTGTGCTATCCATGCTTTGTCCCATGAATATATTTCTAAGAGGGTGTGTGTGGAACATATATAGTTTGATTCTTCCAGGTATAATAAGAATTATAAAGGTACCAAGGTACTCTAGATAGCTGAACAAGAACTTTTTTGGCTAGAGGAGAAAGTACAACAATACAAAACTATCACCAATGCTAAAGTGGAGATCATCAACCAACTAAGGGCATAGTTAGTGGATTATAAGGATAAGGTGTTGGGGGTAGAATCTTTGGTGGTTGATTGATAGGCTAAGCAAGGTCAGGTGTGGGTCCAGGCCAATGAGGTTCATCCTATAGTTGAGGAGGAATCAATGGATCTCGCTAGGTGGAAAAAATCCTGGAGGCCACTCGATGGAGGCTAACTAAGCTAGATTTATCAATTATTGAGGCTGATCCTTAGGGAGAACTTCATTTTCTTATGTTTTAATAAAAGAGAGGTTAAAATCTATGGATGAACCTTCTCGATATCACACATTTTTATAGGAAATAAGAGTATCATTTCTTGACCTCTTTCTATGCACCTCAATCATATTAATAAGGCAATTAACCATAAGTATTTAATACCACATAAGTCTTGCTCAGTGTGAGAAATAAGAGGAAAATAAAATACTCTTCATTTATATGAGAGTTCCAACTAGGGAATGTAGGGTAGGGGTCAGAATGATTCATCGAAAACCAAGATCATCCTAACTTAGAAATTATTGGATAGAGAGTGGGGATTTTAATAAATAACTTGCTTCCTTAGCATGCATAGGTTCATGAGTGGGGTAATTCTAGGGGCGTTGGATTATACCTAAATAAAGAAGAGGACAGGGGATGAAAATTGAGATGACCAAGACTTGGAACATAAAGAGGAGTGACAAGATAATAAAGGATGACTGCTGACCATGTTTAACATGTAGATTCCACTATCGTACTATAAATAATGGAAAAATAAAAATGGGTTTTGACCACTGACCATGTTTGAAACATGGGACTCATCAAATTGTTGTCAAAATTCCTTAGAGTCATGTGCTTAGGATGGAAGGTAAGCTATCCTGGATAGGAACCATTGCCGTTATGGGGCCTATTCAGGCATGGAAGATGGTAGGGATCTAAATCAAGGAAGGTGTTAAATATGGAAGTGAACTTTAGGGGATGTTTAGATGGATCCCAACACTCTTGTGATTACACCATTGTGTTTATAAGCACGTTGGGTGCGTATTGGTCTGATTAAGAGCCAAATTATCTTTCCAAGTGGTGTGTTGCCTCAGTTTCCAAGTGATAGTCAAGGAACTCCAAATGGTGTGGTAGGTAACCAACACTATTGGGTTGAAAAGTTACTCTTAGGATAGATCCTAAAACATTTTGCAGTTTTACATCATGAAAAATAAACATGCAGTTTAACGTCTTATGATAAGGATGATGAACACACATTTTAACATCATGTGGTGGGGATATGCGATTTCTGAAGTTTAAGATCATATAGATTTGACGGTGTTGTACAGTTTAATGTCATATAGCTAGAATGTAAGTAGAATAGTTCAGCATATTGTGACTAGGACATGTGAGCCAATGTGAATTGGGAATATATCCTTTCATGGTAGTTGAGCACATGAAAATGGAACACAATGGGTGGTACTTCATGAAGGGCCTCACAATGTAGAGGTAGGATCTAATTTTTTCTTAAACTAATGGGCCCAAAGAGTGAAACCAGGATTTTTCCAAGGATTAGTGACGAGTATTGTAATCTCTGTACCTCTTCCATCTGTACCCTTATTTTTTCCCAAGTTGCGAATGTGACTTGGTAGTCAAAAGTATGAATTTTTCTTAGATTTCCCCTATGGGTTTTCAACCTGAAAGACATATGTGCCTCTTTCCTAGGGAAATTTATAATCATTATAGTTAGACTAGATAGGTACATATTTAGGGTCATATGTATGGATAACTACATACATTTTGTGTCATGATGCTTAGAACAAATTTACTAGTTTAAGGTCATAGAGTTTAGACCATTTGGAGAAAATTTTATAATATGGGAATAATTATAAACCCAATGTGAAAGGAGGGACAAGGATACCTGAAAATAAAAAATTTATCACATATTTTAAGTTTTTAATGCATATATCACCTTTGTATAAGCATAAAAAATTTTCAATATGTGTGAACCCTCCATGGGGAAAAGGGTGCCAAAATAGGGTGAGGGAAGTGAGAGGATTTGTGGTTGGGACTGAGATAGGAGATATTGGAATCACTATGTATCTCATGGAACCAAGAAAAAATAAACACATATTTCTAAAATGTGTCATGGTGGGAGACCAATGTTGAAGGGGGTAATCCTCTTGAGTGAGGTTGAGAAGCTGAATCTGTAGTTTAATGTGTTATGCAAAAAGATGGTAGATGTAAAATTTAAGGTTATGTAGCTAAGACCAGGGGGTGTCTAAAGGAGGTTTGTGTTGCACTTAAAATTAGTATCCTAATGTGAAAGAATGGATAAGGAGGCCTAGTTCCATATAAATTTCCAAGACAAGCCATGAAAACTTTAAGGTCATGATGTTTAGACTATAGAGAGGCCATAATTCCATTTGGGGAACACACATGTACCTCAACCGTGTTTGGGGAAAAGTTCCACAATGAATCCTAAGCCCACGAGAACCATGATCAGTGTGATAAACAATGAGTGTGGGGGAGTTCCCCTTATTATAAGGGAGAGAAAAAATGTGAACAAAAGAAGTTTTCTTAAGAAGGTCCCAATGATGTCGACTTTCTTGGTCATAGTGTATGAACACATGGGGGAATAACACTAAGGGCATTGAAACTCTACCAGAACAAAGGGAGGTGGAAAGGAGGGAAGTCATGAATTCTGATATTTGGATTATGAAAGGGGGTGACTGATGGGTAGGGAATGGCTATTGATCATGTTCAAAACATAGGTTCCACAACTGCACCAGTTAATGATGGGGAAAACAAATGTAGGATCGACTATTGACCATGTTTGAAACATGGGAATCATCATCTTTCACCAGAGGTCCTTCGAGGCATGTTCCCAGGATGGGAGTGAGACATTTTAGTCAGACACCATTTCCATTGGGGGGGTGTTTAGATTAGGAGGGTGATGATGGTCTAAATTGAGGAGGTCATAAAGTATGGAGGTGAACATATTGGGAATTATCATGGGGAGTTAAACACTCTGAGAGTTATTCTTCCATGTACTTGAAAACACTGAATTGGTGCATTGATAGGTGAGGATTGAGCATGTTCCCAAGGGGGGAAGGCCACAGAATAGGTTGGTGGTTGGGTTGAGACCATGGTAGAAGATATGGGTATCACTACATATCCTATGAGAACAAGAATCAAGACACACATAGTTCTTAAATACTATGCGGTAGATTATTGATACCAAAAGGGAGATTGACCACTCAAGGGAGGGCTTGATTTATCATGCAGTTTCACATCATGTGATAGGAATGTCAACCATGCAGTTTGACATTATGAAAAGAAGACATTGAACACGCATTTTAATGTCATATAGTGAGGGCGTATGGATGCTACAGTTTGATGTTGTATATCTTTGACCATGGTGGACTTGTTATAGGGGATACCCATTGATATTGAGAAGAAAATATGTTATAATTAAGGCGCATGCATGGAAGCTTCCCATTTTTTATTCCTCATATTAGTTTATGAGGGAATCTCAACCCACTGGTGGGTTGAAGAATATGATCGGGGATTACAACTAATGAGGAGGACTGTGAGGGATGCTTAGGGGCAACAAGGATACATGTGGAGTTTTTATGTAAGGGTTTCTCGACCCACTGATGGGTCAAGGAGCATGATTGGGGATTATAAATGATGAGGAGGAGGTCCATGGGGACTATTTGGTAGTCATCTCATGATCATTACATGGGGCATCTTACGCCTGATGCATAAGGCATCTCATTTTTGTCATGAGAGGAATCCTATGATTTTAATATAGGGTATAATAGAGTTTGATGTCATATAGTAAGGACTACGTCACATAGTTTTAATTCAAGTGACCAAGACTTTGAGATGTTACCTTTGAGGTTATTCCACTAGAATCTTGGGGGAACTCACCCAATGGGGAGAAACTTGTAGCAGGGCCTAAAGACAAGGGGTCTAGGCATCACTACGTATCCCATGGAACTAGGAATCAAGCCACACATAGTTTTAAAACATGGCATGGTGGGATACAAATACCGGGAGAGTGGCATCCTCTCCAATGAGGATGCTGAATCTTATAATATTTTTCATATGAGGAATCCCATGTTTATCACATAGGTTAATGATACAGTTTAATGTCATGCACTGAGGAAGTTTTCCTATAGTTCAATGTCACATCACTAGGATGTTATACTTTTTAGTTTAAATTCATAAAACCCAGACTAGTGGATTTATGAGAAGTACTACTTGATAAACTTTTCATTGGTGGGAGGTGTGATGCACTCCCCACCCATGGTGATCAATGAGTACGAATCATTGGAGTATACCTAATGAATGATGTAAGGTCCTTCCCATTTGGGTTCTATTATCAACAACTTGTTTACATATATCATTAGCATCCTAAGAGATAGCACTGTATCACTCTAATAGAATCAGTGGAAGCAAAACTTTTTATTGAATGCTCACGCTACCTTATTATAATTTCTTAATAGGTTATGAAATTCTTGGAGTCTATTTTCCTTGAGGGATTTAAACTTAGAAAAATAGAGGATAAATTACGCTGCATGCTAATGGATTCACTCATTCTCGACTCAATATACTTGGAGAGTTCTACGTTGGAAGTACTAAATTAAGGGAGTCATCTAATCAAGCATTTCTTCGACTGTTGAGGAATTTGATGGGTCTATAGTAGAAGTGTCAAACAACAACTAATTTATGTATTAGTCTTCATTGGAAGAAGCAATAGGGGTGATGTACCTTCAATGTTCTACATGAATGACTAAATCATATTGGTTGAGTTCTACAAGAGATGAATCCAATCCCACCAAAACATCAACTCAGTCATTCTATGATTAGGGAATACGAGTCACCTCTGGTCTAGAGTGGAACTTGGCCATCAACTCATGAGTCAACTCAAGTAGGGGTATGAGTTCCTGTTTCATGATTATATAGTCTCTATTGACCTACTTAATGAATAGCTTGGAATCTCCCTTCACATGAAAAAGGGGTACATCAATCTCAAGGGAGAGCTTAAGGTCGATGATAAGAGTCTGGTACTCAACTTAGTTGTTGGTACAACCTTCCAATAATAGGAATGAGTATGTAAACATGGCCAGTTCAGGAGCGATAAAGTTAATATCGAGGCCCAACCTATTGAGTTTGGGGTTATTGAGCCTCCTCCCAATCAGGCTACAGGAAGCACCATCAAAATGAATCTTCTAACACAAAACAATCTTATCCATGGAGAGGGTGTCCATGTCTATCAAGTCAACGTCTGGGGGTAGTTCCTCGAGGTTCGAATGAAAAACCAGGAAATCTTCCAATGCTTGACCCTTGAAAGATTTTAGGGGGACAAAACTGATGTCAAACTACTATGGAATCACTACCCAACATGCTATTTGGTCTATCGACATTAGGAGGTTGATAATTTACTTCATAAGATCAATGAATGATAGTAGTTTTATATCATGGTGATGTAAGTAGTGCCATAAATTCTAAACTATAAAGACCAGGGTGAGGAAAATATTCTCAATGGGAGAATATATGGCCTCTATTTCAAGGATTATGTGACTGATATAATATAGTCTCTCATTGTTCTTCTGAGATAGAATGACTCCTATGGAACGTTATTGGGTAGGAACATAAAGAACTAGGGGATTTATTAGGATGGGTGGCATCAATACTAGAGGCCATAAAAGATACTATTTAATTTCCTCGAATGTGTACTGATAATATTCATCCCACTGGTATATGGTTCCTTTATTTATGAACTTTGAGAAGGGATTACACATACCAGATAGATTCACAATGAATTAGCAGATATATTTCAAGAGGCCTTGGAGGCCCCAAAGATCCTAGTGGTTGCATGGAGGGGGTATTTGTATGATATAATTTATCTTATTTGGGTCAAAATTTATGCCTCTATACCTAAAAAAAATCCATATAAATTTCCATAGGAAACCCCAATCACACATTTTAGGGGGTTCATTTTTAGGTGGTGGGAGAATAGAAATTCAAACACTATCTCAAGGTTCTTGAGATGGTCCTAACATAGGTGGGATTTGACCACCAAATCATCCACATAGAACTCCACCAATGTCCCAAGGAGTAGTTTGAAGATGCAGTGCATGTCACACTGGTAGGTAGCCTTATCATTCTTTAAACCGGATGGCATCACCCAGAAGCAGAAGGTTCCTTGGGGTGATCTGAAAGCAGTGATGTCCTTATCCTAAAGGGCCATATAGATCTAGTTATACTTAGAGTACCCATCCATAAATTATAGGGCTTGGAAACCATACATCATGTCAATTAATTACTTCATCACTGGAACAGGAAAATCATCCTTCAAGCAGTGCTGGTTGAGGTCTCAGAAGTCGATGTAGACCCTAACCTGAATATACTTCTTCCTAACTGGGACAATGTTGGCCAACCAATTGGGGAACTGAAACTCCTTAAAAAAGTTATACTTGATTAATTGGTCAAATTTATCCTTGAAAATAGAACTATGGGAAGGGTTCATCTTCTTAGGAGGTTGTATGAACCCACAACAACCTTTTGGGAAGCCAAGGAGATGAACTTGAACTTGGGGATCGAGTCATGGAATTTCCATGTATCTCTAAGAAACAAATCATGGAACTGCTTCAATAAATCTTTATACTTATACTACTCTTCCAAATACATAAATGCACTGATCACCATCGACCTCAGGTCTTCCTCTATGTTGAGATTTACCTAGGTTTTCTCATCGACCATAGTAGAGTCACCTTTAAATGTAGGAGGGGCATTATCAAGATCCTCTTTGTCATCAGAAATAAGAGGATTGGATGAGGGAGGCAGTTATTATAGATCTACAGACCCATGAGTGGTACTATTAGTGGTAGAACCCTCTCCAAGGTATTCTTTCTCCATAAAGACCATAATGAAAAAAGTCGATGAGCCGATCCCATGCAGTTTTTGACCGTGAGACCCGCCTATGATATCAAAGCAATAGTGTTGAGTGGACTTCTATTGAGCCAACCCCTCCTTTTGGAATATAAAATTATATTGTGGATCAATGGACATGGGGAGTATCCCTTGGTATTTCACATGTGTAGGGATTTCTAGCACAGGCTGAGCCTATCCCTTGTAGGAGCACGAGGTAATATGTGAGATCTCCTTATTTTTAGAGACAATGAAGCAAATACCCATGTATGGGGTTTTGGGTTCCAATTAATGGATTTATATAATGAATATATATTTTAAATTTACCCAAGGATCTAATGAAGTGGATGTTAGATCAATGGGGGTGTTGATACACCCGACCCCGTCGGTCTAGAGTTGTTTTCCCTCCCTTTTGTAGTACCTGACTTCCAAGTATCTGGTTTCACATGAGTTGAAGGGAGAGGAATCACCTTGGAGTACCCATACTCAACTATAAAGGGAGTATTTGAGGAAATGATAATATGAATAATGGACCATCACATGTAGATAGATCCAGGGCCACCCAAATAAGGGGTTGTAGGCCATATCTTGTAAGACTACCATAAATTCAGTGCTTTCTACCAGACCACCAAATTGGGTCTTCAACCAGATATTACCATGCAATATTTTTTCACTCTTATCACACCCTTAAATTATTTGGTTTGTGGGATTCATATCAGCTTCTATAATCCCTTACTTGTGGAGTTTCCAGGTCGGCATGATATTGATCTCAAATCCAGTATCCACCAGGCAGTGATGAATTTCCACACCATCAAACTAGCCTATAATATATAATGGATGAATGTGCCCCTGGATAGTGGAACCCTCATCCTCCTTGGAGAAGGAATTGAAAACTTAGTATTCTTCCTGCTAAGACTCCTATGCATAGTAGGCCTCAATAGTAGCTACCTCAGTCTCAAAATAGATAGGACTTTTCTAGGCCCTGATAAGTGTTGGAGTTGGTTCCCTAGAACCAAATACTTTTTTACTTTGTATTACCCATATATATTAAAATAAGTGAATATTAATATAAATATCTTATCTCATATTGTTTTTTCTTCTATGTAACATTGATGTGATAATGTCCTAGAGTATCTGTCACATTGATAAGGTCATAGCAGTTCCCTTCCATTAATAAAACCTTGAAATACTATGAAAATATTATTAAATATAGTTATATAGTTGGATAAAGTACTATGATAGGGCACATAGTATATAGACCATTATGTGCGAGTACTCATAAGTAGATGATGATTATTTTCACAAAGTTCACACTTGGTAATATCTAAGATGGGAGATTATGATAACTAGCCCAACAGTAGGAATTATGCATGTTTTGGTGTCATCGTATATTCCTATCTACGAGCATGTGTAATGGTCCTTATAATTTAAAATTATTATTAATTCATGTTATGAATCATGCACTTAGATGTATTTCATAAACCACGATGATAACTGTTCATGGTGAATTTGGATACGTTGGGTGCATCGTGAATGACATGTTGTAAATTAGAAAGTCAAGGAATAATTTATCCCTTCCACATTTATGAAAGTTGATATCTCAGCCCTTTGATTAAAATATAACCGTCGTATTAAATTCCATATTCATTGTGTAATAATGTTTATTTCAGATAGTCAAAGAAAGACTTATCAAGTATATAGGTTGATGACATATATGTATAGACTACTTGATGATATATTGAGAAAAAAGTATTATATTATACAGTTAGTGTTCATATGTGGTTTTCGACATTGTGACATTAAGTTATTTCCCATGGGTTCCTTGACCCATTGATATATAGTAATCTTGAACTTTATAAAAGTTTGTCTAATTCCAACAAGGATCCTAGCGGTTCATACAATAAGTGCTTCTGTTGAACTCGATTAAATTATATTTGAATTTAATTATTGGAAAAAATATTATTCTCGCAACCGATGAATAATTTTATTCAAGTTTTCTTAATCACTAATATTCATAAGGTAATAAATAAATATTTATTCATTAAATAAATAATTTATTTAATTATGTGAATATTTAATAAATATTTATTCACTGTATTCTGGATAAAATATTTATTTTATTTATTAAATATTTAATAAATATTTATTCATAGTTTTGTGAATAAAATATTTATCCAGGTATACAATAAATGCTGAGGTGTTCGAGTGGACCAAGATCATATCCAGTGATAAATATTAATTTAAAATCCAGTAAAATAATATTTATCATTGCGTGAGTTAAAACATGATGTAAAATAATAATAATAGTAATAATAATAATAATAATAATATTATATGACATGAGTTTTATTAAGTATTATAATATTATTTAATGGCTGATATATAATTAAATAATATTTTAACCCAAACCCTATCTCTATAAATAGATGGTTATGTCTATTGTGTAGGGTTAATTGAGAAATAAAGAATCATTGTGGACAAAAAATTTGTCTCTAGAATTCCTTTTTATCCCCCCCTCAAGAACGAGAAACGCAAGAGAGATTCCTTAAAGATCTAAGGATGATCGATCAACACAAATGATGGAAGAAAATTGATTCACCATGCTAACACTTGGAAATAAATTTGTGTTTCTTTTAGATTAAAGGAGAATGCATGGATCACCGCTACATGGATTCTACACTTGGATTCTTATAGCACAACAAAGGTAATAAGGAAAATAGTTTTCAGACGATCAACATCTACATACAAGAAAGGATCCTAAGACAAGGTAAACAATTTATTACAATCTTAAATAAATTAATTATAAATTTAATGTGAAAATATCCTCTATTGGGGTTTTAGACAACTCTATGTTAAAATAAATTTTAATTTAACACCCACAAAAGGTGCTTCCACTATGCCCAGAACCAACAATTGGTATCAAAGTGGTCACATTTTAAATTTACAATCATTTATTTTATTGTTGATCTATAGACAATATTGGTACTATTTTAATTTCATATTATCCATTATTTAATCCTATTTTAATTAACATGTTATTGACATATTAATCATGTTCGTTTAGTGTTTTATTTTCTTAAAGGTCTAAGAACAAAATGAGATTGACCAAAGATTAAATTGGGAAGTGTCAAGGATTCTGGCTAGATAGCATGGGACTACACAAAGTATAGCCAGAGTAAAAACTATGTACCCAAGTGTACTACACCTGTCTATGTCGCGGGATACATGACATGTCAAGCAGTAAATTATATGTGGTGCATTTATTGCACACTTCCTGTTGATCGGGTCAACGCGAAACATGATGTAACACCCTGAGGTTTTAAAATAAGAAAATTATATTTGATAGTGAAAAATAAATGCAACAATATTTTTAGATTGCATTACATGAAACACTCAATTTATCTTGCATTTCATACAACCCTAATATTTTTATGTTTGATATTGTATTCAACATGAAACTCCGAACATAAACGACCCATAATATATATTACTGTTATAACATAGCTATTAGAATGGTGGATATGAACAATATTAAATTAATTATGAAAATATGGTTTACATATATTCGTTGGTGACCAATTAATTAGAAATAAAAATAAAACCCTTTTGAAAATAAAAGGATTTTTTTCCTGAAAAACTATTTTAATGCACACAAGTGTGTTTTATACTAATAAATTAAAAAAATCACTATTTTTGGATTATATTAATTTAATTTTTATATTATATATTAAATATAATATTTATCAATCATCACATGTTTTTTCTAGTCATGAGATAAAAAATAGATCCAATTTTACGCTTAAAATTGTATTTTCTACAAAAAGAATTTTTATCACTTTTTTATGGTGCACTTATCATAAAAATAATTTTGAAAATTTTATATAATTTATTTGATTAAATTATATTAATTTTATAATATTAATATTAAAATTTAATTTGGGTAAAAATTTGGGATTTTTAAAAAAATATTGATTTTTCAGTGAATAGTGAAAAATACTGATTTTTTGTAAAAAGTATTTTTTTTCAATAAATTAAGTAATTTAAAAGTACCAACATGTTTTGAATATGTTTTAAAGTAACCTAAGTTATATATAATCCATTTAATTACTTTTAATCAACTTTATATTGGGTTTTTATTATAATTTTGTTTTTTTGTTTAAAAATGGATTTTTCTAAAAATTATTTTAAAATGCATGATGTTTCTCTATTTTAATTAATTAAAATAATCCCTAGTGGGGAATGTTTTAAATAAAATTTATAAATTATATATCATAAAATATTAATTTAGTTTCATAAAATTCTTATTATTAGTCATAAAGTTAATATAGAATCATCTTTTTCAAAAAAAAATACTTTTTTAAAAAACCTATCGTCTCACTACATGGGTGGGATTAATATTAAATTAAAATTTTCAACTTATTTGAATTGAATTTATAAAAATTTATTCTATATTTGGAATCATAATAATTTATAATTTTTAATAAGTTCAATTTAATTTTTGACCAAAATGAATAGTGAATGCAGTAAAAATCAATT
Organism: Viscum album; assembly: GCA_963277665.1. NCBI lineage: Eukaryota > Viridiplantae > Streptophyta > Magnoliopsida > Santalales > Viscaceae > Viscum > Viscum album. Next base: position 1,524,169,419 of record OY728153.1, read on the forward strand.
ACCGCGGTTAAGGTAAAAACGAGTTACGAGAGGATTAAACTAGAATGATAATAGTGAAAATAACCTAAAATATTATTATAATTTTATAGAATGAATTTATTTTGTCCTTTTACATAAAATTATATGAAATATGGGAATCCCTTTCCACTGTTCTTTGAATATAACCCATATAATAAGTTAAGTCACGAAAAAGACACCTTTATCCCTTTTAATTTATATAAAGCTTTGAGATAGAAAAAATAAAAAATTAGGTTCGGATATAGATATTATTTTGAAATATAAATTATTTTTTTCTATCATAATATTTTATCTTTAATTTTTAGAGATGAAATAATTACTTAGAATGCTTAAGAAATTCCAACATAGTAATTATTTAGTTAACAATCAAATGAAATAAATGATACTAAAAATATTAAAAGTGAAGTAAATTTCATGATTTTTTATGTCAAATTAATTTTATATATTAATATATTATATTAAATAGTCTTGAGAATAATATATTCAGATTCTATCATTGTATTGATATTTTTAAATTCAATTTAAACGAATAATGTCTAAATTGACATTAATGTTATTTTTTGATAAATTATATATTATTAAATGATTTCAAATTAATAAAAAAAACCTATATTCTACCAAGTTTTTTTAATATGAAAATAAATATCAACTATGTTCCATTAATGGACCAATTGTTCCTTTATAATGTCTATAATTACCCCTAAATAATAAAAATTTTGTTGGCACAGTTAAGATTAAAACGATGTTTTTACATGATCATGCGTTTGTGTTAAAAAATTATCAACACACATAGGATTTAATTTTATAAATTGGATTTCATATTTATAACCACTGGTTATAAATTATATAACAAGGCTCACTTTAATTTATTCTTAAAGGATAAATTACCCATCTTAGAAAACTAGTTACCATAGTGAAAAACCAAAATGGTAAAAATAAGGAAGCTTAGAAGTTAAAGAACAAAATGTTTAAAAAATGTGTTTAATTATGTTTTAGAGGTTTTTATTGACTATATAATCCATAAAAAAGTTTAAATATCAATTTTTGATCCACTTTTGGTAATATTGACCTCCCAACAATGAATACTTTTGAGTATTTACAAGAATGCGACTCCTCCCCAATTGTAAATCGACATTCAATCCCCTCACTTCTTTAAACCTCTAAAGAGATTTTTATCATCCAAAAACTTCCAAAATAACTTATAAAATTAACTCATATAATAATAGAAGCCTTAATTTTGGTACAAATCCAACCAAGTAAGTCCTTTGGTTCAAACCAAAAGGAGTTACCCGAAGAAGAGGTAACATTCATCAATGAGAATTTTTGTATTATTTCTTTCTCAACCCCCTTAAATTATTCCTATAATATTATGATATAGTAACCTCATTTTATTCCATATAATAATATTTTTCTATGTTAAGTGGAAAAACTAAAACCACACACACTTCCATCAAATGGGTTATGAAATCATCATTCGTGTGTATGGTGGACTACTGCCTCGTGAAATGATGTCATTCATTTTTCCATTACTACCTATCAAGGTTGGGTATGATGATAGATATAAAGTTTATATATGATATTTATAAAATAATTATACCTCTATAGTCATTATATACTATATAAACTTTTACGTTCCATTCTATAAGAGATACTATATAAACTTTTTACCTCTTCACTCACTGAAAGAATGATAACGTCGTTCGTGGACTTTTGGACTACCGCCTCCTCAAAGCGGTGTCATTCCTTTTTTTTCATTACCAAATCACAATAATGATATATATAAGTATATATAATTAAATAATATGGTATTTATGATATTATTATCATTATATAAAGATAAAATATTAATTACATTCTTTCTATGATGATCATTGAAAAATTGAAACGTTACTCATGCGTACGTACGACCTACCGTCTCCATGATAATAATGCTAGTTAATTTTTCATAAAAATATTTCATGATGAGTTTAAAAAGTATAATTTATGTATAAATATTATAATTATTTCATTATTATTATTCTTGATATATTTAAATAATGACCTCTTTGACCATATTCAACCTACCCAAGCCATTGCTGACACATAAGTCGAATATGGTCAAAACATCCGATGAAAACTTAACCAATTAATAATTTTATATAAAATATTAATAATTGAAATAAAATTAATAATAAAATCAAAAAAAATTCTCAATTAAGTAAATAATTAACATAAGTTTATTATTCACGAACATAAAGACACACGCAACAAGTTGAACTCAAGGTAAGGGTTTTCTCGTCTCACTTTTATTTCTGTTAGATATATTCCATATTCACCACTTATTTTTATTGTGTGGTGTATATAATGTCTAATACAATATTTTATTATTAGTATAATTAAATTTATAAGGATTTATATATCCATTTTAGGATCTATCTTTCACGGGGTTTACGGTTTCAAAGTTACCATAGTAAGAGATTTTTATTTTAATTTGCCTTCTTTGAGACGTATGTTATGTTATACACCTATATTATTTTATGAGGTTTATATACTAAAAAATTGACATGTTATATCATGAATATTATTATTTTATTTATATTATAAGTTTCATTTAATTTTATTATTTTATGGGATTATAATTCAAAGTTACAAAAGTGGTAAGAGTCATTTGTTACGATCTCATCATTTATCGGGATTGTGTATGATTAAGTCTCCAATGTTGAAATCTTATAATTATAATTAATTATATTATACTATAATTATTAAAGAAATTTTAAATAAATTTTACCATTTTTTAACTCTTTGGTACTTAAAATGTTTGAGAAAGTTTTTAAAAAAAAATCTAACTTCATTTCTCACTTCGATCGAAAATCTGTTTTCTTCCAAAAACATGTTTTTTAAAAACATTTTCAATTTTTTTAAAAAATTAAAAAATGATTTATTAAATAAAATTTTAAACACTTTTTATTTTTAATTTTTTTTCCAAAGTAATCATATTTTCTCTTTATGAAAAATTCACTTTTCTAACCTTTTTATCATGCAAAAGGAATGTTCTTTACGGCATGTATGGAATTACCCACCGACATGACCGTAATTTCTTTGAAAATTACTTGGAAAGATAAAAAGGTTAATCTTAAAGAATTTTTTTCTTAATATTATGTAAATTTTTGGTTTTTAAAAATTATTTCCAAATAAAAGGATTCTTAAAATGTTTTATGTTTTAAAAAGAGATTTTCTAAATGAAAAACATATTTTCCTCAAGAATATTTTTAATGATATTTTAATGGTATTTACATTCATCAACATCAAAAAACCTTGTTTTTTACTTATCCTAAACTATGGATATTTGGCATTTATACCATCATAATTATTTCTCTATATGGAATAAGATTTTTTCAATGAGATTATTAAGAAACTCATTTCTCTTCCACAGGTTAATCGTGTTTCAAAGATATTGTAATGGAACCCATTTATTTTCCATAGGTCAATCATGTTTAAAAGATATTGACATAAAACCCATTTATTTTACATGGGATAATCAATTTATAAATGGAATAATTATTGTTTCTATGAGTTTATGATGAAATATTTACTTTATTAATGTTGTGGTTCTTGGCCAATATATACCATGGGGCCACCCAGATAGTGCCAGGTGAGCCCGTTATAACTTAAATGATGGGTGCACATAGATAGTGTTCCAATGAATTGGGTAATTATTATATTATATGTATAATTATATTGTAAGTTGATCGTATGGTTATTCCAATTTTTAAGGGTTCTATAAGGGTTCTATGAGATGATGTTCCAAGATACCAATATGTTTTATCTATGCTTGCTATGGGTTTATGATGTTTCATACATGGATAATGATTAATGATTCTTATTATCCCTCCCTTTGTTAAAGCCTTATGATATGTTTTTATGTTTTATGATCTAGGTATTTATGGGTATGAATATTATTATGTTATACTCATGAACTTTGATTATGTTATCATTCCCTTATGCTCTTCTTATGCCCACTGATGAAATTTATTTGTTAATTATTACATTTTACCTTACCGAACATTTGATATCACCATTATTATGTTTCATTTTCACCAAGTTATAAAGAATCATGTTGAAAAAATTATTTCTAGAATGTATTTCATATGGATGATGATGATGATTTAATATGAAATAATAAAAGTTTTCTTAAGTGGGAGAAATTATCTTTTGACGACATGAGTATTGTTTATATAGATGTTTGTCCTAATTTTCTATAACTCTAAACCTAAAATTTCCTTGAGAATTAAATTTATCCAATTTTCCTTTGATTTTGTAAGGTTTGTTTGGAAAAAACGGGTTACAATTACCATCCTCAAAGCCAAAAATGTAAAGATTATGATTTTAGCACTGAATTCGGGAGTGCAGGTTCAAGGATATTATAGTTGGTATCAAAGGAAAGTTTTAGATAACTTTGGATATTAGGATATTTTCATGTGTGGTTATATTAAAAGTTTTTTATACCATCATAAGTTTATAATATTAAGGATTATCATAAGTTCAAAGTATTATACATCTCATTTGAGGGATTTAAGTAGTAAAATTTTTGAGGTTATTAATGAATTTTTTGCAGGCATTTTTTGGGTTAGTGTATTTGTAACCCCTATGATCAACATGAAGTGTTATTTAGGGAGGAGTTATTTTTTCATGTTTAAAGGAAAAAAGTATAACCCGAAGGCCTAGTGAAAATGTGTTGCATTCAGTAAGGCTGTGGGGCTTGAACCCATAACTGAAATGTGGCAAGGGTGTATGTAAGATCCCAGATTTTTCTATGAGGTACGTATCTTTTTTTTCTTCATTTAACTTATTTATTTTAGCCTATTGTGAGTTCCTAATGTTATCATGGGAGTATCAAGGGTTCCTGAGGCTTGTTCAAATCCTAGAACCCTACTTTTTAGAAAGATAAAATGGGCCACACTGTTAGTAGAAACCATGCGGGATAGGCCGCACAGTTACTACTAATCATGCGAGTCTAAACAGAGGGGCACATGAGGCCATAAAGTTTGAGAAAATTGTGTAGCTAGGGGTACATGACCATGTAGGAGTGATTTTAGTATTTAGTAGGGGTGTTGGGTAAGGTTTTCACATGGTTTGGAAAACTGTGCACATGAACCATGCTAGGTGCCCCTTGAGACAGTGAAGGGAACACAATTGGTGTATGGTTTGACCAACCATTCAACCAAACCATGCAACCTAGTGTTTTTGGGTGAAATGACCATTTTTATCTTAATGAGTTTAAAGGTTTAAACCCTTTTCTTGTTTCTTGTTTCTAGCAGATAGAGGGAGGTCCTTTATCCTGTTTTAGCTCTCCATTGAAGCCTAATCTTATAATTGAGAGATCTTCAACTTCTGGACTCAGAATCAAACACTGTTAGTATCGTTGGATTAGCACCGGTGATTACTCCATTACTATTTTGTTCTTCTTCATTTTCCTTTGTATCATCCGTGTTATTTTTGTGAAAGCTAATATGCCCTATTTTTAGCCTTTTTTTCCCATTCTTCATTCTTCTTATGATCTAAACTGAATCAGAGGTCGATAATGGATGAGTACTCTACTAAGGACCTATGGTAGGTGGTCTATACCTTTTCCCACAAGTTTGGTGTTTTATATAGAGAATTTAAATTGTATTATAAGCCTAAATTTATGACATCACCCCTAAAATTAATTGAATTATTTTATAAAATTAAATGGAACCTATTAGGTTTCCCTTTGAGTACCTTTTTACAGTTGGAGTTTGTTTAGCCTCAATCTTGTCCACCCATGGGGTGAACCCTCACTTTTCCCTATGTTATACCACCCCATTAGGTGTGTGTTATCTCTCCATTGATTTGGGAGCTTGTTAAATTGAATTAATTGAATTTAATTGATTATGAGAAGGTTATTCCACCTTTTCCATGTGTTACATGATGTTGAATGATTAAATTGTTTAAATAGATTTTATTACAATTATGGAAATGATTTGGAAGAACTCATAAAATACGAATGTTATGAATTATTTAAATAAATGAGATGATAAATTTAAATGGTAGTGGATGCCTTGGACGAGATCCTTAGATACCAATTCCATAGATTCCATGGACATTTCTCCCATGGATTGTTTATGGTAGTGGATGCCTTGGACCTGTTTACTCCTTGGATACTGATTCTATAGGATGCCTTGGGCCTTGGTACCCCTTACACCCGGCTTGCTTGTACTCGCAGTGGACATGGTCTATTGGCATGCTCCTTGGGACCCACCCAATTCTTTACCGAGTTTCCATCAATATACTCTCGGGACTCGATAAGGATGCCTTGGTATTCTATACCTTAAACCTATCCCTTCACGGTCTAACAATTTTGATTACACATCATGGCCTTTTCAGACACTTTTGATTACATGACATGAAATTTTTTTACACTTTTGATTATAAAATGTGGCTTTGATGTATGTTATACACTAGATTACATGGAAATACCATTGTGTATATTTGGAATGTTTTACAGATAGCCCTGTTATAGGCATCAGATATCAGTTGTTAGACTAGACAATATCACTTGTTTATTTCTGTTTACAGTTGCCCTTATTTGTGGGAGCTTGGCCATTGTTTGTAGGGAAACTTGTTTGGTAGGACAATATCACTTGATTTATCACATATGACTTGAGCACTTTTACTTTCAGTATTTTTATACCTACTAAATATTTCACACTACTTTTTTTTATATCACATAGAATGTATTTGTTATAGACATTGTTGGTGGTGACCTACTCACAACCTATTCGAGATGTCATTGGGTACCTAGACAGACTTCATGGATATAGGTAGAAACTGGGGAATGCACCCACTATACAATTCTTGATGTGTGCTATGCTTATAAGCTAAGGAGCACAGGACCGATCTATGCTCGTGATAATAGTGGGGATAGTCCCTTTTTGGTATTTTGACACATGAATTTTGTTAGATGTGTGTATACCTTTTTTTTGCTTTGTAGAGACATGAAATGGAACATCATTTTGAATATGATATTTACTTTAGAATTTGTTTATTTATTACTATCTAGGATGTTTATATTCTATTTTTTGATATATTACTTCCACTATAGATTGTTGATATTATACCACTAAACTACACTTTGACACGAGGGTATAGTCTCCCTACATACTAACCTTAGTCCATCACTTCTATTCGGCAGCCTTTGGCATATGAGGAGGCACACTTGAGTCAATGTGACCCACCGACTCGGGGCACCGTTCAGTGGTACCTGAGTCAGGACCCTATAAAGTGGTATCAGAGCTATTTATTTTCTATTTGTTTTAATATTTTGATATAATAGATAGGTATTAGGAAGGAATTGGAATTTGGTAATGAGATGTTCATGGGAGTAGCTAACCCACATGTAGGAAAAATCCAAATTGCATAAAACAAAACACATTTTTCTATATTTTTCCTATTATAGTTGATTTGATTCCACCATTGGGTGATACAATTGAATTGTGATGTTATTATTTCTATTATTTAGGGTTTTATTTCATCATGGTATGATGAGATGGGGGTTTTCCATTTCATGCATCATTTTAGGAACTTGTTAGAATTCACATTCCATAAATTATTCCATGCTTATAGAATGCATTGATTGACTTCATGACTTTTTGATATGTTCTTGGTGTGGTATATATTTTTATCTTTCTAGTGTTATTGTAGGGAATTGAGAAAAAAGTTGGTACTTAGAGTGCCTGCCGTAACCCAAATATTGTTTTCCTACTTAGACTACATAATACACCTTAAGCAACCAATTATGGCATGTTGATTCACGGACCATTAGTTTCATAGACTACAACGTGTTATGGTATGGATCAGGTGGATGAAACATTTTTGTTTATAAGGTGTATGGTCCCTTATGGATCAGAAGTGGTGAACCATTTGTGTAACGACCCAAACTTTTATCAATGAAAATTCCTCTTGATCCAATTAAATGTCTTATTATGTAAAATGGTTGTATAAAATTTGAACTTACTTTGTAAAGACCCGTAAAATTCAAGGGAAATTTTTTTCTTAATTTTCTTTAGAATTTTACAAGAGCGCGGTTTCAGACGGCACCTGATTCCGAGGCCCGGAGTGCCCGGAATTAATTTCTGAAGTTTGGCTCGGGTACGTTCAGTGAACGAACGAGCGGGATTTCCTAACTTTTGATCCGGTGCTCGGAATTGAAATCCGAGGGCACCGATGAACTCGCAGCGCCGATATTCGCTTAAAGAGACCTTTTCGGGAGTTGCGTTTGTTGCGAGTTGAAAGTTAGTTTTGGGGTTTTCAGTTGAGTTAAATAAAATTTATGTAAGACAAATTTTATTTTAACTTATTAAAAACCTACCAAAGGAGGTTGGAATTGGGACCCACACCCACTTAACCTCCCTTGGGAGGATTAAGTGTGGTGGGGCCCACACGAACCCCTAGACTTTTCAAGTCCCCTTAACCCCCCTCTTAATTGGCTTAAGTTACTCTTAATTAATTTTGGGGGTTAACTCTTTTGAATTTCAAACTTTTGAAATTCTTTTATGTTTTGTAATAATAAAATAAGAAGTTGTCTTATTTTATTTTGGGTTGTTTTGTTTGTCTCCTTGAGAGCTTTTGGAGAGCCTCCTCTTCTTCTTCAAACTCAACGAAGAACGCGAAGAACGTCGTTCTTCAACGAAGAACTTCTCCGCCGAAGAACACGATCCATCCGCGACGCCGTATCCGCGACGCGACGTACTTCTTCTGCGTCATCTCTTCCGCGACGGTTTTCCGCGACGAACGCCATCGACAACGACTCTTCCTCCGCGACACCGATATTCCACGACTCCGTCAACGTGCGACTATCAAGAACGCCGCACCTCCTTTCTTCGTTCACCGTGACAACGAAGGGGACGCCATCTCTTCTTCGGACAACCTTCGTCGGCGTGCAAGTTTCGCCAACGACGTATCTCTTCGGGCATATCTCTTCGTCAACGGATTTGACGAACGACGACCGCGACGCCCGACTTCCGTGACGCCGTCTTCCGCGGAACGTAGACGAATCTTCGAATCTTAAACCCGAGGTAGGGGTTGTCGATTTCTTTTGGTTTCCTTATTTTATTCTTGATCGTGATTTTATCAAGACTAACGTGTGACTTGATTTTATTTTGAGTTGCGTTATTTTTTTAACGTGAGGGGGGCCGGACCGCACGAACACGGCCGAACCCCCCTCCATTGTTCTTGTTTAATTCTTGCGGTGGAAGCAAAGTGGCGTGGTGCCGTCGCACCACGCGGATGATCGTACAAATAATTTACGCGGCGCCGTCGCGCTACGCCAAGGAAAAATTTTCAAGAACGCGGCGCCGTCGCGCCGCGTTGAAAGGATTCATGGCACGGCGAAAGGGGCGCGGTGCCGTCGCACCGCGCCGGACGACGAACACCGCGGCCGGTTCCGGGCCGCGGCGGGACGAGAAGACCGCGGCCGGTTCCAGGCCGCGGCGGAAGAGGAGACCGGCGGCCGGGCCGCCGGCGTCGGAAGTCAAAGGCGGGACCGGAATTTCCGGTCCCGTTGGTAAAAACCGGCCGGCCAGCTGGCCGGCCGGATGACTTAAAACCGGGGAATTTAATTCCCCGGCCGGTTCTTTAAAACCCCCCTCATAATGAGGGGGGCGGTTCCATGGAAGGGGGGGGGGGGGGGGGCAGCAGCCCCCCGGTTTGATTTAAAACCGGCCCCCACGTGGGGGGCCGATTTGTTGCAAACGGCGCGGCAAAGCCGCGCCGCCCTTCTGAAGAAGCGGGGCTTAGCCCCCCGCGTGCGCCGCGGCCCGCCGCCGCCACCGCGGCCCGCCGCCGCCGCCACCGCGGCCCGCCGCCGCCGCCGCCACCGCGGCCCGCCGCCGCCGCCGCCGCCCCCAGGGGGGGGGGGGGTCGGGCCGGGTCGGCCCGGACCCGGACCCCCCGTTTCGAACCAGATTTGGTTTTTGACCCATAACTTGAGCCTCGGACCTCCGAACGACGAACCGTCTGCGGCAACGCGATCCTTAGATCGAGACGGTCGTTTCGGTTTATCGCACTCAAGGTTTCGGATTACTTTGAGTTCGGCCGGGTTGGTTCGTTCACGAAACCAACCGGGCCTTCGGAGCGGAAACGCTCATATCTTGAGCCACGAACGTCCGATTGACGCGCCGTCAGTCGCGTTGCGTTCCTCTTAATGAGACGGATATTTTGGCATACTCCGCCCGAGGTTTGGACGCAGGTGGAGTACGGTCGGGTTGGTTTTGCCTTAAAAACCAACCGGGCCCCGGAGACGAAAAAGCCAATAACTCACAGACCGGGCGTCCGATTGACGCGCCGTCTGTTTCATTGACTTCCTCTTGATGAGACGGAACTTTTGACATACTCCGCCCGAGTTTTGGATGCAGTCGGAGTATGGCCGGGTTGGATTGTACTCGAAATCCAACCGGGCCCCTGGAACGGGAAAGCTGATATCCTTCAGACAGGACGTCCGTTTGACGAACCGTCAGCGGCGTTGGTGGTTACGTTGAGTAACGGTCCCTTTGAGTATACCCTATGGGAGTTCGGGGTACAGATGAGATACGGCCGGGATTGGTTTCGCTCTCGAAACCAACCGGGCCCCTGGGACGAAAAGGCTAATAACTCACAGACCGGGCGTCCGATCGACGCGCCGTCTGTTGCGTTGAGACCCCTGTGACGAGACGGACCTTTGAGACACTTCTTCGTGGAACTTTGAGATACTTGGAGTATCGACCTGTAGCTCGTGGAGCGGGCCCTCCCAGTGACGAGCGTACGAAGTACGGAGACCGTGTAGCTGGCTGAGACCTGACGACTGCTTGACCGACTCGACTTGGAGTGAGTCGACTAGCCCAGTGGACGGAGCACTACTTTCTGAGGTGCAGACCCATGGCGGACGGAGCACTACCTGTGTGACAGTGCAGACCTGCGGTGCTCGTCCGGAGAGTACCTCAGTAGGCTACTGGGGGGTGTGCACTACGGAGTTTGGGTGACATACCTCGGCGGGAAGCACTACTGTGTTTGGGTGGCTGGCCCGCAGTACTCGACAGGAGGAGTACTTCAGCAGTCTTAGGTTAGTGAGCAGTACCTCGGAGTCGTGACAGGACCACTGTACACTCTAGAGACGGAGCTCTTCAGCAGTTACGGTTTCGATAATGAAAATCCTGGTTTGAGCTGAGACTTTTGACCTTGTGTTTACTTCATGATTGAGATGGGTCACTTGCTAACTTTGGTATATGTATGGGCATATACCCGGGTAGTGGTTATCCGTCGATTTCACAATCCTTGTGTTTCCTCATGATTGAGATGGGTTACTTGATAACTTAGGTATATGTATGGGCATATACCTAAGTAGGGTTTATCTGTTGAGATCTTCTTGTGTTTATCCTTGTTGTTTTTAGTGAGACCTTGAGGGTCTCGGGGTCCCTACTGAGTATCGTTATACTCACCCCTGCACGGGCTATGCCCGCACCTCGTTGTGTTGGTTGCAGACGACGGACAGTGCTGACAGAAGCCGAAGGTTCAAGGACTGGACGATACCTGGAGGTGGACTGTACGACGAGGCGGTACCCGGAGGTGGACACTGGGCGGGACATACTCGGAGCGGATGGCGGGACCCGAGGAGCAGAGGAGCTATCTGTACCCACCCTTCAGGTGGGATTTCCAGTGGACATCTCAGCGTAGCAGCTTTACTTTTCAGTCGCTGTTTTCCCTTTCGAGTTGTACTTTACAGTTGGGCTTGTATTTCCGGCCCCTTTTTACTTTTCAGCTCTTCTTTTTGTACTTAGTGTTTTACTTCCGCTTGCTTACTCTGTGGTGTTTGTTTACTTTACAAAGGCAATGCCTTCCCTTTTTACTGGGATTTACGCCTTGGTGCTAGTCGCCAGCCCCTGGCCTATGGAAGGCGGACTTGGGGTAGTCACGACACGGACCCCGAGGGCGGGTCGTGACAATTGGTATCAGAGGTGGTCGGTTCTACCGCAGACTCTGATCTTTCTTTCTGTGAAGCAATAGTGTTAAGGGTACCGAGTGTGGTTTTCAGTTCAGGGAGTCCAGTGTTGGTGCGGGCGGCCGACGTATCCATACACCAGGACCCTGACAACTGATTTCCGACTTTGTGCACGAAAACACTGATTGCGTGTGTGTTTTCAAAGGTTTTTTTCCCCTTAAAACAGCTCAAACCAGGTCAGCTCACCAGGTATAATCGTTTGATCGTATTACGTTGTTTCTTTCAGGATGTCTTTTCTCAGACGACCAGCTAGAGCCCGGAGGGATGAGCGTGCTGACAGTCTGTCGAGCGACGAGGCTTCGGTACAGGGCCCTCTTGCAGTTGAGGCACCAGCGGAGGCACCAGCGGTATTACCATACGTTGGGCCACCGATGCCACCAGCCCCAGCAGTAGGCGATGCACGACGCTTGAGCGCGCTGCACGAGTTCCAGCGCCAGAGGCCACCCAGGTTCCGGGGAGAGACGGACCCGCAGGCGGCTGAGGTTTGGCTGGAGGCTGTGGTGAGAGTCTTCAGGCTAGTGGGGACGCCGGCAGACTTCATGGTGATCTTTGCTACCAGCCTCCTTCAGGCAGCAGCAGGTAGGTGGTGGAGACACTTGTTTCAGTTTTGCGATGAGATGAACTTCGCATGGGAAGACTTCGAGACCTTCTTCAGGGTGGAGTTTGTGCCAGTATCTCTACACCCCGAGCGTGTACAGGAGATTCTGCCTTTGCCGCGTGTTTTTCAATCAGAAGCCGAGTCATCTGTGGGCAGTAGACAGATGATGCAGAGGTCCAGGAGGACCATACCAGCAGTTGGGCGATCTCGGGTTTTAGGACCGGTGGTGCGGGGCACCCGAGGTGGGGTCAGAGCCAGGCGTGCCAGAAACGGACAATGTTACTCCTGTGGCGGAAAGGGTCACCTGGCACGTGACTGTCCGACTCCTCGATCCGCAGGCTTGGAGGGAGCCACCGAGGTTGAGGCAGCGACAAATGCTGGAGCTCTGGGAGCAGGTGGACAGGGGAGGAACTAGTGGATACGTCTTTTGTACTTCTAGTTCCATGTTGATGTTGCTTTTGTGTAGCGTCTTGTAATATGAGCTGCAATAATAAAAGACGCATACCTTTGTGATGTTTTCTTTCCTGTCCTCTTTTGTGATGTTACTAAGAGGTTCCAGTTGACTGTTGACTTGACCCTCACTTGTGAGACATCTACTGGAGGAGACCCAGTTACCACACACTGATGCCGACAGTGTGACTCAACCCTTAGAGGCGAGAGTAACGGTTGGATCTCTTAGTAGTAGCGTCGAGGCCTTACGACGTCATCCTTGGTATGGATTAGTATCATCCATGTTAGGATTGACTGTTTTAGGCAAAGAATGTGGTTCATCCAGGGGATGAGACCAGGTTTCTCTTATCGTCAAAGAAGAAATCTCGCAGCTCTTGTGGGACCAGAGATGGTCCGGGCAACGTCAGAGGAGTTCCAGGTCATCCAGGAGCGGATGAGGACAGCACAGAGCCGGCAGAAGTCATACGCTGACAGGAGGCGGAGGCCACTAGAGTTCGAGGATGGTGACCACGTCTTCTTGCGGGTCTCACCTCGACGTGGTATTCAGAGATTTGGCCGAGGCGACAAGTTATCTCCGCGCTTCATCGGACCCTTCCAGGTCCTCAGCAGGGTTGGTGAGGTGGCTTATCGCCTGGCTCTACCATCTCAGATACACCGGGTGCATGACGTCTTCCACGTGTCTCAACTGAGGAGATACGTGCACGACCCGACGCACATCTTTGACCATGGGGAGCTTGACATTGACAATGGGGCGACTTTTACGGAGGTTCCGGTGGAGATAGAGGATCGACAGGAGCGGGTCCTACATGGACGATCGATTCCTCTTGTGCGCAACAGATGGCGGCACGGGAATCTCCAGGAGAGCACATGGGAGCGGGAGGCTCAGATGCGTGCTCAGTACCCTCTTTTGTTTCCCTAGTTTTTGTTGTATCTTTACGGGGACGTAAAGCCCTGAGGTGGGAGTAATGTAAAGACCCGTAAAATTCAAGGGAAATTTTTTTCTTAATTTTCTTTAGAATTTTACAAGAGCGCGGTTTCAGACGGCACCTGATTCCGAGGCCCGGAGTGCCCAGAATTAATTTCCGAAGTTTGGCTCGGGTACGTTCAGTGAACGAACGAGCGGGATTTCCTAACTTTTGATCCGGTGCTTGGAATTGAAATCCGAGGGCACCGATGAACTCGCAGCGCCGATATTCGCTTAAAGAGACCTTTTCGGGAGTTGCGTTTGTTGCGAGTTGAAAGTTAGTTTTGGGGTTTTCAGTTGAGTTAAATAAAATTTGTGTAAGACAAATTTTATTTTAACTTATTAAAAACCTACCAAAGGAGGTTGGAAGTGGGACCCACACCCACTTAACCTCCCTTGGGAGGATTAAGTGTGGTGGGGCCCACACGAACCCCTAGACTTTTCAAGTCCCCTTAACCCCCCTCTTAATTGGCTTAAGTTACTCTTAATTAATTTTGGGGGTTAACTCTTTTGAATTTCAAACTTTTGAAATTCTTTTATGTTTTGTAATAATAAAATAAGAAGTTGTCTTATTTTATTTTGGGTTGTTTTGTTTGTCTCCTTGAGAGCTTTTGGAGAGCCTCCTCTTCTTCTTCAAACTCAACGAAGAACGCGAAGAACGTCGTTCTTCAACGAAGAACTTCTCCGCCGAAGAACACGATCCATCCGCGACGCCGTATCCGCGACGCGACGTACTTCTTCTGCGTCATCTCTTCCGCGACGGTTTTCCGCGACGAACGCCATCGACAAAGACTCTTCCTCCGCGACACCGATATTCCACGACTCCGTCAACGTGCGACTATCAAGAACGCCGCACCTCCTTTCTTCGTTCACCGTGACAACGAAGGGGACGCCATCTCTTCTTCGGACAACCTTCGTCGGCGTGCAAGTTTCGCCAATGACGTATCTCTTCGGGCATATCTCTTCGTCAACGGATTTGACGAATGACGACCGCGACGCCCGACTTCCGTGACGCCGTCTTCCGCGGAACGTAGACGAATCTTCGAATCTTAAACCCGAGGTAGGGGTTGTCGATTTCTTTTGGTTTCCTTATTTTATTCTTGATCGTGATTTTATCAAGACTAACGTGTGACTTGATTTTATTTTGAGTTGCGTTATTTTTTTAACGTGAGGGGGGCCGGACCGCACGAACACGGCCGAACCCCCCCTCCATTGTTCTTGTTTAATTCTTGCGGTGGAAGCAAAGTGGCGTGGTGCCGTCGCACCACGCGGATGATCGTACAAATAATTTACGCGGCGCCGTCGCGCTACGCCAAGGAAAAATCTTCAAGAACGCGACGCCGTCGCGCCGCGTTGAAAGGATTCATGGCACAGCGAAAGGGGCGCGGTGCCGTCGCACCGCGCCGGACGACGAACACCGCGGCCGGTTCCGGGCCGCGGCGGGACGAGAAGACCGCGGCCGGTTCCGGGCCGCGGCGGAAGAGGAGACCGGCGGCCGGGCCGCCGGCGTCGGAAGTCAAAGGCGGGACCGGAATTTCCGGTCCCGTTGGTAAAAACCGGCCGGCCAGCTGGCC
The DNA here is from genome assembly GCA_963277665.1 of Viscum album. Classification (NCBI taxonomy): domain Eukaryota; kingdom Viridiplantae; phylum Streptophyta; class Magnoliopsida; order Santalales; family Viscaceae; genus Viscum; species Viscum album. Next base: position 1,524,185,054 of record OY728153.1, read on the forward strand.
GGCCGGATGACTTAAAACCGGGGAATTTAATTCCCCGGCCGGTTCTTTAAAACCCCCCTCATAATGAGGGGGGCGGTTCCATGGAAGGGGGGGGCAGCAGCCCCCCGGTTTGATTTAAAACCGGCCCCCACGTGGGGGGCCGATTTGTTGCAAACGGCGCGGCAAAGCCGCGCCGCCCTTCTGAAGAAGCGGGGCTTAGCCCCCCGCGTGCGCTGCGGCCCGCCGCCGCCGCCGCCACCGCGGCCCGCCGCTGCCGCCGCCGCCGCCGCCGCGCCGCCGCGCCGCCGCGCCGCTGCCGCGCCGCCCCCAGGGGGGGGGGGTCGGGCCGGGTCGGCCCGGACCCGGACCCCCCCGTTTCGAACCAGATTTGGTTTTTGGCCCATAACTTGAGCCTCGGACCTCCGAACGACGAACCGTCTGCGGCAACGCGATCCTTGGATCGAGACAGTCGTTTCGGTTTATCGCACTCAAGGTTTCGGATTACTTTGAGTTCGGCCGGGTTGGTTCGTTCACGAAACCAACCGGGCCTTCGGAGCGGAAACGCTCATATCTTGAGCCACGAACGTCCGATTGACGCGCCGTCAGTCGCGTTGCGTTCCTCTTAATGAGACGGATATTTTGGCATACTCCGCCCGAGGTTTGGACGCAGGTGGAGTACGGTCGGGTTGGTTTTGCCTTAAAAACCAACCGGGCCCCGGAGACGAAAAAGCCAATAACTCACAGACCGGGCGTCCGATTGACGCGCCGTCTGTTTCGTTGACTTCCTCTTGATGAGACGGAACTTTTGACATACTCCGCCCGAGTTTTGGATGCAGTCGGAGTATGGCCGGGTTGGATTGTACTCGAAATCCAACCGGGCCCCTGGAACGGGAAAGCTGATATCCTTCAGACAGGACGTCCGTTTGACGAACCGTCAGCGGCGTTGGTGGTTACGTTGAGTAACGGTCCCTTTGAGTATACCCTATGGGAGTTCGGGGTACAGATGAGATATGGCCGGGATTGGTTTCGCTCTCGAAACCAACCGGGCCCCTGGGACGAAAAGGCTAATAACTCACAGACCGGGCGTCCGATCGACGCGCCGTCTGTTGCGTTGAGACCCCTGTGCCGAGACGGACCTTTGAGACACTTCTTCGTGGAACTTTGAGATACTTGGAGTATCGACCTGTAGCTCGTGGAGCGGACCCTCCCAGTGACGAGCGTACGAAGTACGGAGACCGTGTAGCTGGCTGAGACCTGACGACTGCTTGACCGACTCGACTTGGAGTGAGTCGACTAGCCCAGTGGACGGAGCACTACTTTCTGAGGTGCAGACCCATGGCGGACGGAGCACTACCTGTGTGACAGTGCAGACCCGCGGTGCTCGTCCGGAGAGTACCTCAGCAGGCTACTAGGGGGTGTGCACTACGGAGTTTGGGTGACATACCTCGGCGGGAAGCACTACTGTGTTTGGGTGGCTGGCCCGCAGTACTCGACAGGAGGAGTACTTCAGCAGTCTTAGGTTAGTGAGCAGTACCTCAGAGTCGTGACAGGACCACTGTACACTCTAGAGACGGAGCTCTTCAGCAGTTACGGTTTCGATAATGAAAATCCTGGTTTGAGCTGAGACTTTTGACCTTGTGTTTACTTCATGATTGAGATGGGTCACTTGCTAACTTTGGTATATGTATGGGCATATACCCGGGTAGTGGTTATCCGTCGATTTCACAATCCTTGTGTTTCCTCATGATTGAGATGGGTTACTTGATAACTTAGGTATATGTATGGGCATATACCTAAGTAGGGTTTATCTGTTGAGATCTTCTTGTGTTTATCCTTGTTGGTTTTAGTGAGACCTTGAGGGTCTCGGGGTCCCTACTGAGTATCGTTATACTCACCCCTGCACGGGCTATGCCCGCACCTCGTTGTGTTGGTTTCAGACGACGGACAGTGCTGACAGAAGCCGAAGGTTCAAGGACTGGACGGTACCTGGAGGTGGACTGTACGACGAGGCGGTACCCGGAGGTGGACACTGGGCGGGACATACTCGGAGCGGATGGCGGGACCCGAGGAGCAGAGGAGCTATCTGTACCCACCCTTCAGGTGGGATTTCCAGTGGACATCTCAGCGTAGCAGCTTTACTTTTCAGTCGCTGTTTTCCCTTTCGAGTTGTACTTTACAGTTGGGCTTGTATTTCCGGCCCCTTTTTACTTTTCAGCTCTTCTTTTTGTACTTAGTGTTTTACTTCCGCTTGCTTACTCTGTGGTGTTTGTTTACTTTACAAAGGCAATGCCTTCCCTTTTTACTGGGATTTACGCCTTGGTGCTAGTCGCCAGCCCCTGGCCTATGGAAGGCGGGCTTGGGGTAGTCACGGCACGGACCCCGAGGGCGGGTCGTGACATACTTAGTTTTATGTTTTTGGATTTTAAAATACCGTTAAGAATTGTGAGCCTTTCTAATATAGCCATTGAATAGTGATCACATGATTAGTATAAATATAAGGATTTAACAAATTCAATTTACTCAGACAAAGGAAGCGATGGACTCATCCAGTAGAATTGATCCATACGAAGCCAATTTTTCAGAGTTTAGAAAGGAGGTGGCATCATTGGGCTTCGCTCTTGATCAATCCCAAGCTGAGATTCAACATGTTAAGTTTGAGCAGAACTGCCTACGTGAGAAGTGGAAGTTGATAGAGATTACCATCCGAGCGATGTTATCTGAGCCACCCCAAGAGTTTGTCACCATTGCACACCTTACCCTTTGGTATTATGCATGTGTTATAAGGGGTTATGTAACAATAAACTAACACTAATATTATGTACATTATTTTTTATAGATAATATACATTCATTTTATTAGTTTTACTTTATAAATAGTTTTTAAAGAAAAAATAGCATTTTTTTAGTTAATATTCAATTAAGAAATCTATTTTGATGAATTAATGGATTTTTGAATTAAATAAAATTTTAATGAAATATTATTACTAAATTATGTTTTATTAAATATAAATTATCATATAATTTTTATGAATACAATTGAATTTTTTTATTAAGGTTTGAAAGCTGTTTTTGTCAAAACCCATGATTTTTTTATAAATGTTGGATTTTATTTTAAAATTAAAAATTCACATATTTATATAATTATTTAGATAAAATGAATATTATTTTTTTAATCAGGATTTCAAAATTATCTAATGGTTATTTTTTCATAATTTTCTGAGACAATCGAATTTTTGGGTAAAAATTAAATATCGTTTAAATATATAATGTGTTTTATGACATCATAATGACCCAATAGTGATGTAATAAAATACTATAAACATTATTTTCATATAATATATGTTTTAAAATTAAAATAACGTGATTTTAGTTTAGTTTTATTTATTTTACAGATCCTTAGTGGACCCTCCAATACTTATAAAACATTTTATCTTTTTAAAATGATTTCCTTGAGAGTGTGACTCACCACCACATAAGAAAGCCTAATGTTTTAAAAAGTTTGTCCATTGGACTTATAAAATATTTTTTTCCACTCCCCTTTAGAAAAAACTATGGGTTGGTTTGTGGTTTGGATTAATTTAATGTGTGGTGACCTAAACCTAAATAATAAAGAATTCCCTCTCCTATCCTATAAAAACCCACCCAAGATCCCACTTCCTCTTCACTCAAAGAATTTGGAGCTCAAAAAAACCCTGAACTACTCTATATATAATCATCCCAAGGCTCCCCAATCTCTCAATAATCCTCTCTCAAGCCCCTCCAAAGCCTTTAGGATCACACTTCCAAGTAAGGGATTCCTTCCTTTCTCATTTTATCCAAGTTTATTAATATTGTTATGCCATTTTATTTTCAATTAAAATTGTTGGGGTATTATTTAAAACCACCCCCATAATTCCTTATTTATGTTTGAATGATAATAAACCACTTTATCTCTCATTAATTCCTCTCATGTATATCCATTACCATGCCGAAATTCTGTAAAGATTTCCTCTCTCCTTATTTACATTCAAGCAATTATTTTGTATTATGAATATAAAATTCCATTACTTATATTGGGAAATGTATCTATATTACCCCCTTACTTTACATTTCATGTAAATATTATGATACACCCATTTCTCTCTCATCAAACATTTTTAATAATTCTTATGTCACGTCGTTATGCTGCCAAAATTGCACCGTGATTTTCCAAGCCAAAGTCATTGTGTCGTGAATACCACGCCCATTTATCTATAAAGGGTATTCAACTTTATAAACATTTACTTACTGATTATAGAGTTTCATGTATGAATTAAACATTCATTTATCATGTAATAAATTATGATCTTTAATGATTCTATGTTGTATGATCAATGTGGCACACTTATTCATGAAATGAAATGTTTAAGAACAATGCGCCTTGATAACACTCCAATGCATTGGGTAAATATTAATATCATGATATGTCAAGTTAAATGAGGATTTAATCACGATAATTCAATTTCAATGAGGGTTTAATCATGCTCCATGTGCAATGAGACTTGGATCATGCTAATACCATGTTAAGTGCTGTTTCCACATTTCCATGTTATCATGCTATATCATGCCTTTATGTTCATGTTTCTCTTATGATCCTTTGATATGACTATTGCCAAAAATGTACTTTATTATTCATGTTATGTATTGTTTACTCCCTTACTGGGGTTTATATCTCACCCTTTTCTTATTCATGTCCTCAGGTTATCCCATGCAATGCTAAGTACGAAGGAATGTAATGGTCATGTAAAAGAAGTTTTCAATAAAGATGTTGTGTTTTTATGTCCTAAGTTATTATGTAATGTTCCCAATTTACCAAGACACAAGACCTTTAGATCCTCAGAGTTTTCTTAAGTTCAATTTTATGTAATAAATCATGTTTAAGTGTGTAATAAAAAGCAGGGTTGTTATAGTTGGTATCCGAGGATAGGTTTAGTTATTTTTGAGATTAGGATAAGAAAACCCTAGTGAAAGACTTATAGATAAGACTGAGTATAATAAAAAAATCCCTAAATTTTGGTGAGTATTGAGTAAGTGGTTTATCAAGAAAATACATCCCTGTCTAGATATGAGAAGGTAGAGGCAGCTCTGGCATAGATGTACCTAGGAGTGAAAACTCTGACAATGAGTTTCAGGCTTGACCCGGGGTATCCTGGTACACGACAACGAGCCTTGTTGCACTCTTGGTTATGACACTCTTGGGGGGTATGATTTGGTAAATTCATAAGCTTAGTATGAACCATTATTAATAGAATTAAAAAAATTCCCCTAAGAATACATGTTAGAATATAGATCATGGATAACATAGATTGAAGCCTATAGATTCATAAGTTAAGGAAATAAGGGTTATTTATAAGTAATCAATTTTTGTCCATGTATTACCCTTTATGTGTTTCCCCTAACTTTCCTTTTATTCTAGCCAATGGACAGTAATAGGAATAATTGGGCTAAAAACTGATGCAAAGATCAATGTGATGACTATTCTAATGATATGCCTAATCCTATGGGAGCGAGAATCAAAAAGTTGTCACGATACTCTCTCAGTTAACTCAAGATTTGAATAGAAACATGGGTTAAGAGGAGCATTCAACACCCCATAAGAAAGAATAATTCACAATCGAGATCTTCATGAGATAAAGGCCTCCTACTTTTAATGGATCATCTGATCCCTTAATTATCGAACAATGGATCAACTCCATTAAAAAGATATTCTCCATCCTTAAATGTTCTGAACAAGATAAGGTTCTTCTGGATGCCTATCGTATGGAGGGTGAAGCCGATCAATGGTAGACATTGATAAAAAATATGAAGTCTGAGGAGGAGATCAAGGCATTGGAATGGAAGGATTTCTGGAAAATGTTTTTTGATAAATATTTTCTGCGCACCCTCCAACTCAAGATGGAAAGGGACTTCCTCCCCCTAAATCAAAAAGACGCTAAATCCATTGGAGCGTACAAGGAAAAATTCACAAGGCTTTCATGATATGCCTCTAGATTTATCGTTACCATCGAACGCAAGGTTGACCGATTCTTTGGTGGGATAAAACCTAGCCTATAGAAATCTCTAGAGATCCATGAGTTTGATAGCTATGACGAAATTGTCTGATGTGCCCTCAAAGTAGAAATAGAGATTAGAAAATCTCAGGGGTATCATGGGGATAAAAAGAGCAAGGTGGAATTCAATTTTGGTGGTCCGATGGATAAATCCAATGGTGATAAGAAAAAACAGCACCCCACTTTTCAAAGGTGCAGAAAGAAGCACCCTGAAAATTGCCTGAAGGGGACAAGAAAATGATTTAGGTGTGGAAGATAAGGGAACCTAGCCATTAAATGCTGATAAGAAAAACCCACAGCTACGATAGAGGAGAGGAACACTCTATTCGAATCTCAATACATTGTTCATTGCTTCAAATACAAAGAACTAGGACACCTTGAAAATCAGTTCCCTAATCCAAGGGTTTTCAGAGGTAACCAACAACCTCTAAGGCAGCAAGGGAGAGTTTTTTCCATCACTACCACCGAAGTGAACCCTAAAAACAAAGTGGTGATAGGTACACTAGTTATTCATTCAAGAAAAGCGAACGTACTTTTTGATTTTAGTTCTATGTATTCTTTTATATCCTAAAAGTTTAGTAGAACAATCCCAACACCACCAAAAATCATGGAAGTAAAGATTTCGGTGAGTATGAAAAATGGAGAGATCATTACATCCCATAAATATAAGTCCTCCCCTATCATAATTTTTGGATTGAACTTCCCGACGAACCTCATCACACTACCTCTGGTGGAATTTGATGCAATTCTCAGCATGGATTGACTTTCCTTATATAAATCCAATATAAATTTCCGTGAGAGGGGAATCACTCTCTATATGAAGAATCGACCCCTGATTCTATACAAGTGAAAGGAGGAAGATGAATCTTCTTTAGCACCATCATCTCAAGCGTGGATATTACTACCCTATGAGCATGCATATCTAGATTAGATGATTGAGTCTAAGTATGTAACCACCCTTGAAGAAATTCCTATTGTGAGGGAATTATCTGAAGTGTTTCCTGAGGAATTTCATGGTCTTCCTCCTAGAAGATATGTTGAATTCTAAATTAAACTTATACCTGGGAAATTTCCAATATCTAAGAATTCATATAGAATGGCTGTTATAGAGCTTGAGAAGCTAAAGAAATAACTACAGGAGAATCTGGATAAAGGGTTTATACGCCCAAGTACTTTACCATGGGGTGCTCTAGTCCTCTTCATCAAGAAGAAGGATGGGTCAATACATCTTTTCATTGATTATTGTGAGCTCAAAAAAATCACGATAAAGAACAAGTATCCTCTTCCCTGAATTGATGACTTGTTCAATCAGTTATGTGGATCACAATAATTCTACAAGGTGGATTTGCGATTAGGATATTACCAAGTAAGGGTGAATAAGGAGGATATCCCTAATATTGCTTTTTCATACATGGTATAGACACTATGAATTCATAGTAATGTCTTTAAGACTCAATAATTATCTAGAAATATTTATGGACTTGATGAATAGAGTCTTTAGATATTTCCTTGAAAAATTTGTGGTAGTCTTTATAGACAATATTCTAATATACTCCAAAACCATGGAGGAGCATGAGGATAATCTAAGCACTATACTAGAGACCTTGCGAAAGGAGAAACTCTATGAAAAGTAAAGAAAGTGTATGTAAAGACCCATAAAATTCAAGGGAATTTTTTTCTTAATTTTCTTTGGAATTTTACAAGAGCGCGGTTTCTGACGGCACCTGATTCCGAGGCCCGGAGTGCCTGGAATCAATTTCCGAAGTTTGGCTCGGGTACGTTCAATGAACGAACAAGCGGGAATTTATAACTTTTGAACCGGTGCCTGGAATCGAATTCTGAGGGCACCGATGAACTCGTAGCGCCGATATTCGCTTAAGGAGACCTTTTACGAGGTTGCGTTTTATGCGGAATGAAAGTTAGTTTTGGGAAAAATTAAAAGAAGTTAAATAAAATGTGGAAACACATTTTATTTTTAACTTGTTGGTTAACTCCTCCCAAAGGGAGTTAGGGGTGGGACCCACATCCACTTAACCTCCATTGAGAGAATTAAGTGTGGTGGGGCCCACACAAACCCTAACACTTCATCTTCTCTTTTTAAACTCCCTATAACTCCTCTTTAATTAACTTGACAACTTGGTTAATTAATTGAGTTGAGTTGTTTGAATTTCAAACCTTTGAAATTCAAGTTGATAATTGTGTAAATAAAATAAGCCTTAGCTTATTTTATTTTGGTTGGTCTCCTTAGCCATCTTGAGAGAATTTGAGAGGTTCTATCCACCTTCTTCAACTTTGACGAAGAACACGAAGAAGTCTCAAGCTCCGACGAAGAACGCCGCTTCTCCCTTCTTCGTAGCCGGTGTGTTTCCGAAGATCGACGACGCCGCTTCTTCGACCTTCTTCCCGTGTCAACGAAAGGAGACGCCATTTCCTCCTCGGATTATCTCCGTCAGCTTATTAATCTTCTCCAGCGACGTACCTCTTTGGATGCACCTCGACGTCAACGGAAACCCGTGACGCCTAACTTCCGCGACGCTAGTCTTCCGCGGTTTGTTGACGTGCTCCACACTTGAAACCGAGGTAGGGGTTTGTTGTTGTTTTATTTAATTATTCTCGTTCTTGGTTCTAGCATGAAGATATTTGAGGATAAATGATTAAATGTTATCGTTAACGAGAGGGGGGCCGGACCACACAAACATGGCCGAACCCCCTCCTTTGTTCTTGATTGTTTCTTGCAGATGGAACAAGATGGCGTGGTGTCGTCACACCACGCGGGAATCACACGACAATTATTGCGCGACGCCGTGGAAATAATTTCATGGATGCGACGCCGTCGCGCCGCGTCGAAAGAAATCGAAGGCGCCGCGGCCGGAGCGGGGCCGCGGCGGAACAAGAAGACCGGCGGCCAGCCGGGCCGCCGGTGTCGGAAGCCGGAAGGGGACCGGCTTTGCCGGTCCCGTTGAGGAAGAACCGGCCGGCCAGGTCAGGCCGGCCCGAAGGAGGAAAAACCGGGGGAATTTAATTACCCCGGCCAACATAAAAGGCCCCCCATTATGAGGGGGGCTAGTTTCACAAAGTGGGGCTGGCGGCCCCCCGTTTTTTCCAGCAGCTCAGCTTTCGGCCGAGCTGGCAGCGCGCCCAGCGCATTGCCTTGCGCCGAACAGGCGCGCCGGGCCGGGTCGCCAGGCCAGGCCGCGCCGGGCCGGGCCGGGCCGTGTCGGGCCAGGTCGACCCTGTCCGGGGTGGGTCGACCCGGTTCGGGCCATCCGGGGGTTCTCGGGCCGGGACGGCCCGGGCCCGAAACCCCCGTTACCGAGCGGTTTGGATTCAAATGCCCATAACTCGGGATACAGACCTCCAAACGATGCGACGTCAGCGGCGATGCGATCCTTGGATCGAGACGGTCGTTTCGGTATATTGCACACTCAAGGTTTCGGATTACTTTGAGTTCGGCCGAGTTGGTTCGTACACGAAACCAACCGGGCCCTCGGAGCGGAAATGCTCATATCTTGAGCTACGGACGTCCGAATGAAGTGCCGTCAACTTTGTTGAGTTCCTCTTAGTGAGACAGATCTTTTGTCATACTTTGCCCGAGGTTTGGACTCAGGTGGAGTACGGTCGGGTTGGTTTTTCTTTAAAAACCAACCGGGCCCCTGGGACAAAAATGCCAATAACTCTCAGACCGGGCGTCCGATTGACGCGCCGTCTGTTGCATTGAGTTCCTGTTGGCGATACAGAACTTTTGGATACATCAAATCTAGACTTTGTGACAGTTGATGTATCAGCCTCTCGGCTCGTGGAGCGGACCCTCCTGAACGAGCTTGCTGTGTGTGGGAACCCTAGAGCTGGCTGCGACTACTACTACTACTGCTACTGTGACTGCGACGACGACAGTACAGAGATCCTTGGTGGATTCGACGACGATGAATACAACACCTGGAGATCCTACGTGGATCAGTGCTACAGGTCCTGTGTGGGTCTGTGCTCAGCGGTCCTGTGTGAACCAGCGCCTACAGATCCTGTGTGGGTCCGATCCTGTGTGGGTCTTTGCAGGGGTTAGTACCTATCGATCCTTTGTGGGTCCGACGACTTAGATGGATCAGTGATCATCTCTATCGTCTACCGAAGAAGTATACCTGTGTGAGCTGAATCCTATTGCTTTCCTGTGTGGATTGTGTTGTGCTATCCTGTGTGGATTTCGTTTTGCTTTCCTGTGTGGAATACATATACTTTCCTGTGTGGACTGAGTTGTACTTGGGCTCGGAGGTTGGAGCGTATTGGAATTGATGACTTAGGTATATGTATGGGCATATACCTAATCAGTGTCGGTTATTACTTCGTGTTTGTATCTTCCTTTTTGGTTTATCCTTTGTGTATTTTGGGAGACCTTAGGGGGTCTCGGGGTCCCTACTGAGTAGCTTATACTCACCTCTGCACGGGCTATGCCCACACTACGTTGTGTTGGTTGCAGACGACGGACAACGTTGATCGTAGTTGAGGCTTTCTGAGCAGGACGGTACCCGGAGGTGGATCACTGGGCGAGACGTGCTCGGAGCGGACGACGGGACCCAAGGAGCAGTGGAGCTATCTGTACCCACCCTTCAGGTGGTATTTCCAGTGGACAGCTCGGTGTAGCGACTTTTACTTTTCAGTTGCTGTTTTCCCTTTCGAGTTGTACTTTACTTTCAGTTTGGGTTTGTATACTGGCCCATTTACTTTTCCGCACTTTCAGTTGTACTCTGTTTTTACTTAGTGTTTACTTTTCCACTTGTTTACTCTGTGGTGTTTGTTTACTTTTCAAAGGCAATGACTTCCCTTTTTACTGGTAATTACGCCTTGGTGCTAGTCACCAGCCCCTGGCCTATGGAAGGCTGGCTTGGGATAGTCACGGCACGGGCCCCGAGGGCGGGTCATGACAAATTGGTATCAGAGGAGTTCGGTTCTACCGCGAACTCTGATCTTTTCTATATGAAGCAATAATGTTTAGCGTATTGAGTGTGGTTATCAGTCCAGGGAGTCCAGTGTTGGTGCGGCGGCCGACGTATCCGTACACCAGGACCCTGACTTCTGATTTCCGACTTAATGCACGAAAACATTGATTGCGTGTGTGTTTCAAGTTTTCTTTGTGATTACTTTGTATCAGCTCACCAGGTATACTGTTCTGACCGTGGCGCACCTGTTTCCTTTTCAGGATGGCCCCACGACGGCAGCCAGCTAGGGTTCCGAGAGTCGAGCGTGACGACAGCCCACCGAGCGACGAGGCCTCGGTGCATGGCCCTTTGTCAGCAGTGGCACCGGTGGTAGCACTACCCGCCGAGCCACCGATGCTTCCAGTACCAGCCGCTGACGATGCACGTCGCCTCAGCGCACTGATTTAGTTTTAGCACCAGAGACCGCCTAGGTTTCGTGGGGAGACGGACCCCCAGGCAGCAGAGGACTGGCTGGAGGCAGTGGTACAAGTTTTTAGGCTAGTGAGGACACCTGCAGACCTCATGGTGATCCTCGCTGCGAGCCTACTGCACGCAGCAGCGAGACGATGGTGGAGCTTGATGCTCCAGGTGCACGATGAGGCATCTCTACTTTGGACGGACTTTGAGAGCCTCTTCCGCTCGGAGTTCGTCCCAGCCACCCTCCGTGCGGTGCGCATTCAGGAGCTTCTTCAGCTGCGGAAGGGCAGCATGACGGTCGCTCAGTACTCGGCGAGATTTACTGATCTCTCGCGCTACTCGACCGACATGGTAAGAGACCCATTCTTCCGAGCTCGGACCTTCGAGCAGGGATTGAGACACGAGATCAGGGCATCGCTGATCTCCCTCAGCATACCGACTCAGACAGGAGTACTGGAGCGTGCCCTTTTGATCGAGAGCTTTCTTGCCGAGTCTACACCAGCGCCGCGACCCACCGCAGGGAGACACGTGGTTGAGTCTTCTACGGCAGGCATTCGACAGTTGACTCAGGGGTCCAGGAAGACCAGACCTTCAGGCAGACGACCTCAGGACACTGGCTCAGCAGTGCGGGGCACACAGCGCAGAGCCAGTCTTTCGAGAGGCAGACAGTGCTACTCGTGCGGCGGGCAGGGCCACATGACTCGTGACTGCCCGACCCGTCGTGCCGAGGAGCAGCAGACGGTTGAGGGACCACCGAGGCAGAGGAAGAGGGTCAACCGTGGTGGTCTACAGGGAGGAGGCGGACGAGGCAGAGGAGTTGGCCGAGCATCAGGTGGTGGGCGACGCTTTGAGGCTCTACCACCACCACCACCAGGAGGTCCACCCCGACCACAGGGAGCTGGTGGGCAGAGACAGGCACAGCTCCAGGCAGCAGAGGCCTACGACCACAGCGCACCCGAGATGATTCGAGGTACTATCTGTGTCTATTCCACCCTTGCTGCAGTACCTATAGACACAGGAGCGAGTCACTCTTTCATAGCCGCTGCCCTTGTTCGGAGCTCAGAGACTCCGACAGAGCCGTTGGCTCGATCCTTACGGCTAGAGACTCTTACGGGAGCAGACTCAACGATTACGCACTGGTGCCGGCAGTGTGAGCTTACTCTAGGAGGCGAGATCTTCGGCTGGGATCTTCTTGTAGCAGCGTCGAGGCCTTACGACGTCATCTTGGGCATGGATTTGTTATCTATGGTCCATGCACAGATTGACTGTTTTAGGCGCAAGGTGCGATGTGTACGCACCGACGGGAGCAGGTTCACCTTCACCGGCGAGAAGGGAGCCTTTGCAGCACAGGATGGACTTCCGCGGAGGAGTGGACAACCCATCACTCATCAGTTGGCTAGCCTCATCCTAGGATCAGTTGACGTGCGAAGTCCTGGTTTTCCGGCAGTGGTGGATCAGTTTGCGGATGTTTTTCCCGACAACGTTCCAGGGCTACCTCCTCACAGAGAGGTAGACTTTTATATTGACTTGTACCCCGAGACAACCCCGATATCGACCCCAGCGTATCGGATGGCCCCCTCCGAGCTTCGAGAGCTACGAGTACAATTGGAGGACTTGTAGGGCAAGGGGTTCATCCGACCCAGTGTTTCACCATGGGCTTCCCCGATATTGTTCGCCAAGAAGGCGGACGAGAGCTTGCGACTTTGTGTTTACTATAGTCGCCTGAACCAGGTGACAGTGAGGAACAAGTATCCGCTACCGAGGATTGATGACCTCTTTGATCATCTCAAGGGAGCACGGTGGTTCTCGAAGATAGATCTCAGGTCAGGCTATCATCAGCTCAGAGTCAGAGATGAGGATGTGCAGAAGACGGCCTTCAGATGTCGGTATGGCCACTATGAGTTCTTGGTTATGCCTTTTGGCGTAACAAATTCTCCAGCAGTGTTCATGGCCCTCATGAATAGGATATTTCAGCCATACCTCGATCGATTTGTCGTGGTCTTCATCGACGACATACTGATTTACTCGACGACTGAGGAGGAACACGCATACCACTTGCAGGTTGTACTAGACACACTCCGAGAGCACCAGCTTTATGGTAAACTCTCGAAGTGCCAGTTCTGGATACGTGAGGTCCACTTCTTGGGACACGTCATCTCTGAGGCGAGAGTTACAGTGTATCCCGCGAAGATCGAGGCAGTGCTAGCTTGGGAGCCACCTAGGAGCATGACGGAGGTTCGGAGTTTCTTGGGACTAGCTGGATACTATTGGAGATTCGTGCTAGACATCTCTAGAGTTGTAGCACCACTCACAGCTTTGACGAAGAAGGGGAAACCCTTCGTGTGGTCAGACAGATTTCATCAGAGCTTCCAGGAGCTGAGACAGAGATTGACCAACGCACCTATCTTGAGGTTGCCTGATGAGGGAGTTGGATACGTAGTTTACTGCGATGCATCAGGGACCAGACTCAGTTGTGTCCTGATGCAGGAGCGGGCAGTGATCGCCTATGGATCACGTCAGTTGAGGCCGCATGAGCAGAACTACGCTACCCATGACCTGGAGTTAGCAGCAGTGATCTTCGCTCTGAAGACATGGCGACACTACCTGATGGGCGAGCGCTTTACAGTCTTTTCTGATCATCAGAGTCTCAGTTATATCTTCTCGCAGAAGGACATGAACCTGAGACAGTGGCGATGGCTCGAGTTCCTCCAGGACTATGACTTTGAGATAGTCTATACTCCCGGAAAGGGGAACGTGGTAGCCAATGCCCTCAGCAGGAGGACAGGCATTCAACTACTTGACGAGGTGACGGAGAAGCTAGCATCTTTGCAGATATCCTTCGTGGATAGAGATGGACCGGCCTTCCTTCAGTCTCTCACAGTCACCCCTTCACTACTGCAGTGGGTCAGAGAGGCACAGCGTGAGGACGCTGACTGTGAGACACGGCGTGCACAGATATCCTCGGGACATGCACCTGATGGTTTCTCCCTTGGAGTAGAGCACGGCATCCTTTTCAGAGGACATACCATGGTACCAGTCGCTTTACGAGAGGAGGTGCTGATAGAGTTTCACACTTCTCATTTGGCGATACATCTTGGAGTAGCGAAGATGTACCAGGATCTCAGACGACAACACTGGTGGCCGGGCATGAAGAAGGCTGTGGCAGAGTTCGTTTCTCGATGCCTCACATGCCAGCAGGTGAAGGTTGAGCACTAGGTACCAGCAGGCTTGGTACAGCCCTTGGAGGTTCTGGAGTGGAAGTGGGATGGCATATCTATGGACTTCGTGACTGGACTTCCACGCACTTCCAGAGGTCACGACTCCATCTGAGTGATTGTCAACCAACTCACCAAGTCGGATCACTTCTTACCCATCAGAGAGCAGGGCTCAGTGGAGAGCTTGGGACGTTTCTACGTTCAAGAGATTGTGCGGCTTCACGGTGTGCCATCATCTATCGTCTCCGATCGAGATGCTCGCTTTACTTCCCGGCTATGGAAGGGATTGTAGGAGGCGTTCGGGACACATCTACGTCTGAGCACAGCCTTTCACCCTCAGACGGATGGTCAGATGGAGAGGACCATTCAGACTCTCGAGGACATGCTCCGCGCATGTGTCCTCGACTTTGGTCGTAGCTGGGAGGACCACCTACCCTTGGTGGAGTTTGTGTACAACAACAGCTACCACTCCACCATCGGGATGGAACCGTACGAGGCGTTGTACGTCCGACCTTGTAGATCTCCTTTGTGCTGGACAGACCCTGGGGAGTCAGCATTTGTGGGACTGGAGATGGTCCAGGGCATGACAGAGAAGGTCCAGGTCATCCAGGAGCGGATGAGGACAACTTAGAGCCGGCAGAAGTCATACGCTGACAGGAGGCGGAGGCCACTAGAGTTCGAGGATGGCGACCACGTCTTCTTGCGGGTCTCACCTCGACGTGGTATACGGAGATTTGGCCGAGGCGGAAAGTTATCTCCGCGCTTCATCGGACCCTTCCAGGTCCTCAGCAGGATTGGCGAGGTGGCTTATCGCCTGGCTCTACCACCTCAGTTGCACCGGGTGCACGACTTCTTCCACGTATCTCAGCTGAGGAGATACGTGCACGACCCGACGCACATCATTGACCATGGGGAGCTTGACGTTGACGATGTGGCGACTTTTAAGGAGGTCCCGGTGGAGATCGAGGATCGACAGGAGCGGGTCCTACGTGGACGGTCGATTCCTCTAGTGCGCATCAGATGGCAGCACATGAATCTCCAGGAGAGCACTTGGGAGCGGGAGGCTCAGATGCGTGCTCAGTACCCTCATTTGTTTCCCTAGTTTTTGATGTATCTTTACGGGGATGTAAAGCCCTGAGGTGGGAGTAATGTAAAGACCCGTAAAATTCAAGGGAAATTTTTTCTTAATTTTCTTTGGAATTTTACAAGAGCGCGGTTTCTGACGGCACCTATATCCGAGGCCCGGAGTGCCCGGAATCAATTTCCGAAGTTTGGATCGGGTACGTTCAGTGAACGAACGAGCGGGAATTTATAACTTTTGAACCGGTGCACGGAATCGAATTCCGAGGGCACCGATGAACTCGCAGCGCCGATATTAGCTTAAGGAGACCTTTTCCGAGGTTGCATTTTATGCGGAATGAAAGTTAGTTTTGGGAAAAATTAAAAGAAGTTAAATAAAATGTGGAAACACATTTTATTTTTAACTTGTTGGTTAACTCCTCCCAAAGGGAGTTAGGGGTGGGACCCACATCCACTTAACCTCCCTTGAGAGGATTAAGTGTGGTGGGGCCCACACGAACCCTAACACTTCATCTTCTCTTTTTAAACTCCTTATAACTCCTCTTTAATTAACTTGACAACTTGGTTAATTAATTGAGTTGAGTTGTTTGAATTTAAAACCTTTGAAATTCAAGTTGATAATTGTGTAAATAAAATAAGCCTTAGCTTATTTTATTTTGGTTGGTCTCCTTAGCCATCTTGAGAGAATTTGAGAGGTTCTCTCCACCTTCTTCAACTTTGAAGAAGAACACGAAGAACACTCAAGCTCCGACGAAGAACACCACTTCTCCCTTCTTCGTAGCCGGTGTGTTTCCAAAGATCGACGACGCCGCTTCTTCGATCTTCTTCCCGTTTCAACGAAAGGAGACGCCGTTTCCTCCTCGGATTATCTCCGTCAGCTTACGAAGCTTCTCCAGCGACGTACCTCTTCGGACGCACCTCGACGTCAACGGAAACCCGCGACGCCCGACTTCCGCGACGCTAGTCTTCCGCGGTTTGTTGACGTGCTCCACACTTGAAACCGAGGTAGAGGTTTGTTGTTGTTTTATTTAATTATTCTCGTTCTTGGTTCTAGCATGATGATCTTTGAGGATAAATGATTAAATGTTATCGTTAACGAGAGGGGGGCCGGACCGCACAAACACGGCCGAACCCCCTCCTTTGTTCTTGATTGTTTCTTGCGGATGGAACAAGATGGCGTGGTGCCGTCGCACCATGCGGGAATCGCACGACAATTATTGCGCGGTGCCGTTGCGCCGCGCCGTGGAAGGAATTTCATGGACGCGACGCCGTCGTGCTGCGTCGAAAGAAATAGAAGGCGCCGCGGCCGGAGCGGGGCCACAGTGGAGGGGCGTGGTGCCGTCGCACCGCGCCGGACGACGAAGGCTGCGGCCGGTTCCGGGCCGTGGCGGAACGAGAAGACCGACGGCCAGCCGGGCCGCCGGTGTCGGAAGCCGGAAGGGGACCGGCTTTGCCGGTCCCGTTGAGGAAGAACCGGCCGGCCAGGTCAGGCCGCCCGAAAGGAGGAAAAACCGGGGGAATTTAATTCCCCCGACCAACATAAAAGGCCCCCCATTATGAGGGGGACCAGTTTCACAAAGGGGGGCAGGCGGCCCCCCGTTTTTTCCAGCAGCTTGGCTTTCAGCCGAGCTGGCAGCGCGCCCAGCGCACTGCCTTGCGCCGAACCGGTGCGCCTGGCCGGTTCGCCAGGCCAGGCCGGGCCGGGCCGTGCCGGGCCGAGTCGACCCTGTCCGGGGTGGGTCGACCCGGTTCGGGCCATCCGGGGGGTCTCGGGCTGGGACGGCCCGGGCCCGAAACCCCCGTTACCGAGCAGTTTGGATTCAAATGACCATAACTCAGGCTACGGACCTCCAAACGACGCACTGTCAGCGGTGATGCGGTCCTTGGATCGAGACGGTCGTTTCGGTATATCACACTCAAGGTTTCGGATTACTTTTAGTTTGGCCGATTTGGTTCGTACACGAAACCAACCGGGCCCTCGGAGCGGAAACACTCATATCTTGAGCTACGGACGTCCGAATGACGTGACGTCAGCTTTGTTGAGTTCCTCTTAGTGAGACGGATCTTTTGGAATACTATTCCCAAGGTTTGGACGCAGTTGGAGTACGGTCGGGTTGGTTTTTCCTTAAAAAACAACCGGGCCCCTGGGACGAAAAAGTCAATAACTCTCAGACCGGGCGTCCGATTGACGCGCCGTCTGTTGCGTTGAGTTCCTGTTGTCGATACGGAACTTTTGGATACATCAACTCTGGACTTTGTGACAGTTGATGTATCAGCCTCTCGGCTCGTGGAGCGGACCCTCCTGAACGAGCTTGCTGTGTGCGGGAACCCTAGAGCTGGCTGCGACTGCTACTACTACTGCTACTGTGACTGCGACGACGACAGTACAGAGATCCTTGGTGGATTCGACGACGACGACTACAGCACCCGGTGATCCTACGTGGATCAGTGCTACAGGTCCTGAGTGGGCTCGATCCTGTGTGGGTCCGATCCTGTGTGGGTCTGCGCTCAGCGGTCCTGTGTGAACCAGCGCCTACAGATCCTGTGTGGGTCCGATCCTGTGTGGGTCTTTGCGGGGGTTAGTACCTATCGATCCTTTGTGGGTCCGACGACTTAGATGGATCAGTGATCATCTATATCGTCTACCAAAGAAGTATACCTGTGTGAGTTGAATCCTGTTGCTTTCCTGTGTGGATTGTGTTGTGCTATCCTGTGTGGATTTCGTTTTGCTTTCCTGTGTGGAATACGTATACTTTCCTGTGTGGACTGAGTTGTACTTGGGCTCAGAGGTTGGAGCGTATTGGAATTGATGACTTAGGTATATGTATGGGCATATACCTAAGCAGTGTCGGTTATTACTTCATGTTTGTATCTTACTTTGTGGTTTATCCTTTGTGTATTTTGGGAGACCTTCGGGGGTCTCGGGGTCCCTACTGAGTAGCTTATACTCACCCCTGCATGGGCTATGCCCGCACTACGTTGTGTTGGTTGCAGAATACGGATAGCGTTGATCGTAGTTGAGGATTTCTGAGCAGGACGGTACCTGGAGGTGGATCACTGGGCGAGACGTGCTCGGAGCGGACGGCGGGACCCAAGGAGCAGTGGAGCTATCTGTACCCACCCTTCAGGTGGTATTTCCAGTGGACAGCTCGGTGTAGCGGCTTTTACTTTTCAGTTGCTGTTTTCCCTTTCGAGTTGTACTTTACTTTCAGTTTGGGTTTGTATACTGGCCCATTTACTTTTCCTCACTTTCAGTTGTACTCTGTTTTTACTTAGTGTTTTCTTTTCCGCTTGTTTACTCTGTGGTGTTTGTTTACTTTTCAAAGGCAATGCCTTCCCTTTTTACTGGGAATTACGCCTTGGTGCTAGTCGCCAGCCCCTGGCCTATGGAAGGCGGGCTTGGGGTAGTCACGGAACGGGCCCCGAGGGCGGGTCGTGACAGTGTAAGTTCTAGTTGAAGGAAGTTTCATTCTTGGGTCATATCATCACAATCAATGGGATATATGTGGATCCATCTAATAAAACAACAATTGAGGGAAGTCTGAGGCCAAAATCGGTAACGGATATCCGTAGCTTCCCGGGGTAAGCTGGATATTATCACCGATTTGTGAGAAATTTCTCATGATTGTCCAACCCTCTTACCAAGATAACTCGAAAGGGAGTAAAGTTTACTTGGAGTGATGAATGCGAAGATAGATTCAAGGAGTTAAAAAGGAGGCTTATCACTGTGCCCGTGCTCACACTACCCACAAGTGGAGAACTTTTTGTGGTATTCAGTAATGCTTCGAAGAAGGACCTGGGTTGTGTGTTGATGAAAAATGACAAAGTAATTACCTATGCTTCAAGGAAATTGAAATTTCATGAGCAAAACTATCCAACGCATGACCGGGAGTTGGCTGTAGTGATCTTCACTTTGAAAATTTGGTGGCATTACCTCTTTGGGGAGAAGTGCAAAATATACACGAATCACAAAAGCCTCAAGTATATATTCACACAGAAAGAGTTGAACATGTGCCTATGAATATGGTTAGAGCTGATAAAAGACTATGACTACTCAATCCATTATCACCCTGGGAAAGTGAACAAGGTGGTATATGCTCTAAGTAGAAAGGACCCAATGATTCTATCATTTATGAGAATTTAAAAGGATCCAATATTCTTATACTTGATGAAGATGGACATGGGAATCACAAAGAAGGGAACATCATCAATCCTTTCACAAATGATTGTTAAACTGTCTCTTTTGGAAAGGTTAAAGGATTCTCAAAAGGATGATGTGGAAATTCAGAAGAAGGTGGAAACTATTAGAAAAGGGAAATCCTCAGAGTTCAATGTTAATGAAGAATGGATTGTGAGATTTGGGTGAAGACTATGTGTTCCATCGAATTCGAAGTTAAATAAGGAACTTTTGGATGATGTACAGAGTTCAAATTTCTCCATTCACCCAGGAAACACAAAGATGTATCGAGATCTCTAAGAGCATTATTGTGGGATAATATGAATAAGGAGATCACTAAGTATACATTAAAGTTACTGGTATGTCAGCAAGTGAAATATGAGAGGTAGAAGTCCAAGAGGATGATTCAACCATTACCCATACCAGAATGGAAATGGGAGAACATCACCATGGAATTTTTCACAAGACTTCTGAAGACATCCAAAGGAAACAATGCTATCTGGGTTTTTGTGGATCGTCTTACAAAGACTTCACACTTCATTACAATTCGAGAGGATTTATCATTAGATAAATTGACATGGATATATATAAAATAGGTGGTAAGGTTTCATGGATTACCACTATCAATTATATATGATCGAGATCCAAGATTCACCTCTAAGTTTTGGAAGAGTCTTTAACATGCTCTGAATACTAAGCTGAACTTCAGTATGAACTATAATCCTAAAACTGATGGCAATATGAGTGGACTATCCAAACACTTGAGGACATGTTGAGAGCATGATCAATGGACTTAAAAGGATGATGATATCAATATCTCCATCTTGTTGAGTTCTCATACAACAACAGTTTCCACTCAAGCATCCAAATGGATCCTTATGAAGCCCTATATGGGAAGAGGTGCAGAACACCGACATGTTAGGATGAAGTTGGGGAGAGAAAACTCCTAGGTCCGAAAATGGTCAAAGAAATGGTGGAGAATGTTAAGACCATCCAACAACACATTAAAGTTGCTCAGAGTCGACAAAAGAGCTATTCTGATAATCATTGATGAGACCTAAAATTTGATGTCGAAGACATGGTATTCCTATGCATATCACCATGGAAGAGAGTTATGAGATTTGGGAAGAAGGGAAATCTTAGTTCAAGGCACATCATCCCTTTTTAGATCCTTGATCACATTGGAGCAGTGACCTATCGACTAACACTCCCACCGAACCTATCTCAAGTACATTATGTATTCCATGTATCACTCTTAAGTAAGTACATACTTGACCCATCGCATGTACTCAATCCAGAGGTGGTACCATTGGAGAATGACCTCTACTATGAATATAATACGGTAAAGATCTTATATCATAAAGATAAAGTTCTATGAAATAAGATAATTCCCCTCATCAAGGTGTTGTGGAGAAACCACAAGTTTGAAGAGGCAACATGGGAATCAGAGGAAGTGATGAAGCAGAGTTACACACATCTATTTTAGGGTGGGAAAAGGAAAATTTGAGGGTGAAATTTCTTAAGGGGGGAAGATTGTAATGACACAAACTTTTATCAATGAAAATTTCTCTTGATCCAATTAAATGTTTTATTATGTAAAATGGTTGTATAAAATGCGAACTTCCTTGGTTTTATGTTTTTGGATTTTAAAATACCGTTAAGAATTATGACCATTGCTAATATAGCCATTGGAAAATTATCACATGATTAGTATAAATATAAGGCTTTAACAAATCCAATTTACTCAGAAAAAGGAAGTGATAGCCTCATCCAGTATAATTTCTACATACGAAGCCCATTTTTTGGAGTTCAGAAAGGAGGTGGCATAATTGGGCTTCGCTCTTGACCAATACCAAGATGATCTTCAAAAGTGTTAAGCTTGAGTGGAACTACCTACGTGATAAGTGGAAGTTGATAGAGATCACCACCCGAGCGATGTTATCTGAGCCACCCCAAGAGTCTTTCACCATCACACACCTTAACCTTTAGTCTTATGCGGGTGTTATAAGAAGTTATGTAACAAGACCCCAGTATTAAGATTATATACATTTTTTTTGTATAGAGAATATACATTCATTTTATTAGTGTTACTTTGTAAATAGTCTTTAAAGAAAAAATAGCATTTTTAGTTAATATTCAATTAATAAATCTATTTTGACGAATTAATGTATTTTTGAATTAAATAATATTTTAATGAAATATTATTACTAAATTATGTTTTATTAAATATAAATTATCATATATTTTTTATGAATACAATTGAAATTTTTAATAAGGTTTGAAAGCTATTTTTTTTCAAAACCCATGAATTTTTGATAAATGTATGTTTTTATTTTAAAAATAAAAATTAAAATATTTAGAGAATTATTTAGATAAAATGAATATTATTTTTGGAATCAGGATGTCCAAATTATTCAATGGTTAATTTTTCATAATTTTTCGAGACAATTGAATTTTTGGGTAAAAATCAAATACCGTTTAAATATATAATGTTTCAATAGTGATGTAATAAAATAATATAAAAATTATGTTCAGACAATATATGTTTTACCATTAAAATAATGTGATTTTAGTTTTGTTTTATTTATTTTACAAAGCCTCAGTGGACCCTCCAATACTTATAAAACATTTTATCTTTTTGAAATGATTTCCTTGAGAGTGTGACTCACCACCACATAAGAAAGCCTAATATTTTAATAAGTTCGGTCATTGGACTTATAAAATATGGTTTTCCACTCCCCTTTTGAAAAAACCATGGGCAAAAACCATGGGTTTGTTTTTGGTTTGGATTAGTTTAATGTGTGGTGACCCAAACCTAAATAATAAAGAATCCCCTCTCCTTTCCTATATAAATCCACCCAAGCTCCCAATTCCTCTTCACTCAAAGACTTTGAAGATATACCAAACCCTTCCCTCCTCTCTCTATAATCCTCTCAAGGTGACCAATCTCTCAGGAATCATATCTCAAGCCCCTCCCAAGCCTTCAGGATCACACTTCCAAGTAAGAGATTCTTTCCTTTCTCATTTTATCCAAGTTTCTTAATATTGTTATGCCATTTTATTTTTAATTACAAATGTTGGGGTATGATTTTGAACCTCCTACATGCTGAAATATTTATGTTTGAATGATGAGATACCTCTTTCTCTCTCATTAGTGCCTCCCATGTATACCCGTTACCATACCGAAATTCCGTAAGGAATTTCTCTTTACTTATTTACATTCAAGAAATTATTTTGTATTATGATTCTAAAATTCCATTACTTATATTGGGAAATGTATCTATATTACCTCCTTATTATCCATTTCATGTACATATTATGAGACACCCCTTTCTCTCTCATCAACCATTTTTAATAATTCTTATGTCATGCCGTTATGCTGCCGAAATTACACCGCGATTTTCCAAGCCAAAGTCATTGTGTTGTGAATACCATGCCCATTTCTCTATAAAGGGTATTCACCTTTATGCATGTTTACTTATTGATTATAGAGTTTCATGTATGAATTCCAAATTCCTTTATTGTGGAATAAATTATGATCTTTAATGATTCCATGTTGTATGATCCATATGGCACACTTATGCATGAAATAAAATGTTTAAGAAGGGTGCGCCCTGATAGCGCTCCAATGCATTGGGTAAAGATTAGTATCATGATATGTTAAGTGCAATGAGGGTTTAATCATGCTAATTCAAGTGAAATTAGGGTTTAATCATGTTCCATGTGAAATGATCCTTGGTTCATTCTAATACCATGTTAAGTGTTGTTTCCACATTTCCATGTTATCATGCTATATCATGCCTTTATGTTCATGTTTCTCTTATGCTCCTTTGATATGCCTATTTACTAAGATATGATTTATTCTTCATGTTATGTATTTTTTACTATCTTACTGAGCTTTATAGATCACCATTTTCTTATGCATGTCCTCAAGTTATCCCATGCAATGCTAAGTACGAATAAATATAGTGGTCATGTAAAGGAAGTTTTCAATAAAGATGTTTTATTTTTATGTCCTAAGTTGTTATGTAATGTTCTTAATTTCCCAAGACACTAGACCTCTCAATCCTCAGAGTTTTATTAAGTGCAAGTTTATGTAATAAATCATGTTTAAGTGTGTAATAAAAATTAGGGTTTTTATAATTTGGTTCAACCATTTAAAGATAATTGTAAAGTGAATATGAATTTAAATGAAATGGGAAGTTTTGAAATAAAGAACTTAACCTTGAACCAGATTTAGTGTGGGTCGGAGGCAGTGTTTCTGAGACTTTTTACAATTATTTATTTTTACCTAGTATTGGATTTAGGATTAGATAGAGGGGTGAGACTTGTTTATAGGAACGTTTTGACCCATCCTACACTTTAAACTGTGAACTCTTGTTATCAATATTTTTTTAAGGCATGTGTTTAGAATTGTAGAGATATTCCACCATGATGACCTCTAGTCATACACTAGGATAGTGGCAATGACCATGCTCCAGAGGTGGTTGGACATGGGATACCAATTGATCCTCTTATAGTGACAGCTATAGAACCAGTTGTGGTATTGAATCTAGATTCTGAGGCACAGTTCTGAGAGAGCTTCCTACACTACATGAAAACTTTTTAGGAAGCACCACATCCTGCCTTGTCTATGGTAGAGTTGAAGTGTATGTTCCAGTAGCAACATCCACCCACGTTTTTAGGGGATGGAGGTATACAGGCTTCTGAGATGTTCCTAGAAACCACCTTTTCTATCTTTGAGCATTTAGAGACACCTTTTGAGAGGATAGTGAATCTCAAAAGTTATATTCTTCGAGGAGAAGATAAGTGCTAGTGGGATGTTTTTGAACTAGGATGATACACTCTGAGATATGGTTTAGAGGGATTTCTAAACTAGGTTTTATGACTACTTTTTTATGAGACCCTGAGAGATAAAAGGTCCAGTGATTTTATGTGTCTGGAGTAGTGCACGATGACTATTATGGAGTATTTGGAACACTTTATAGAGATTCATATTTTTGTGCCAATTTACTTTTCTAATGAGCTATCGAGGGCAAGACGCTTCAAGGAAGGTCTCAGGCACACTATTCAACCATAGGTCAATGTGTTTAGGTTGAATTTTATTACTGAGATAGTGAATCATGAACTTATTATTGAATGAAACCTGAGGGAAGATGGGGATGAAGAGTAGGGAATTCCAACCCATTGACCTAGTAGTTCAATATCTTTATCTAGGAAGCACCATTTTGAGTAGTACCAGTCATTCAAGCTGAGGTGGTGATCGTGGATGAGTCATACATACACTAGTTGTACCTAGAAAGTAGAGTGGTCCTACTTTGAGTAGTGAGGTTATTTTATAGGGTCGTGGTTCTAGTCAAATATATTATGTACAGTCAACACCTAAGGAGATGAGAACTGTCCCATATATGGTGAGAGGTGTGATCTTAGTAGCCTATATGCTAGTATCTACTCCTTTTGATATAGGTGCTAGTCATAGCTTCATATATGCACCTATTGTGGAAATAATTGGGCTTTTTGTTTAGTTTTCTGATGGTGTTATGACAATCGATACTCTACTAGGAATCAGAATAGAGGGTATACACCAGTATAGGGAGTGCCCCTTGAAAATAGGGAGGTGTCACTTAATATGGGGTATTTTTTTCCTCGAGATGATAAGGTTTGACACCATACATGGGATAGACTGGATAGTTTCTTATCATGAACATGTTGATTAATATCACTAGAGGGTGACTTTCACATCACCAGAGGGCATATTTTTTGTTCATAAAGGTGAATGGGATGTCTAGGTGAGCTGAGCAGGACCAAATCATCATGGGTTGGGTGGGATGATGACCCATGTTTCTAGCTTATATCTAGATGATAGAGAAGGCATTAGGTAGATTTACCTCCAATGGTTGATCATTTGAGGAATGTCTTCCCAAATGACTTTTTTGGTTTACCACCCAAGAGAGAGGTGGAGTTCTCCATTGAGATAGTGTTAGGAGCTACAATGGTATCCATTCCTTCTTATAGGATGAATACTATGGATTTTCAAGAGCTCAAGAGGCAGCTAAAAGACTTGGAGGTAAAGGGTTTTATATGAACCAATACTTCTCTATGGGGTTCACTTATCCTTTTTTTGAAAAGATGTATGGTACCCTCAGGTTATGTATGGATTCTCAAAAATTGAACTATTGGATAGTTAAGAACCAATATCATTTTCCATGGATAGATGATATTTTCGACCAACTCCAAGTAGATTAGGTTTTCTCGAAGATTGATTTGAGATCAAGATATCACTAGGTGAATGTTTGACCTATAAACATACCTCATATAACTTTTCATATAATGTATGGTCTATATGAGTATTTGGTTATGTCATTTAGTCTCAAGAACACACCAATAGTTTTAATGGTGCTAATGAACTAAGTTTTCCATCCTTATCTAGATTATATTGTGGTGGTATTAATAGATGATATCTTCATATATTCTCACAATCAATATGACCTTTCCAAACATCTTGAGATCATTTTAGATATACTGAGAGAGGATCATTTTTATGCTAAGCTCACAAAGTTCCACTTATGGATGAAAAATATTCACTTCTTGGGTCATATTATCTTAGAGACATGAGTATCAGTTGACCTAGAGAGGGTGAGAGTTCTAGTTTCCTAGGATAATCCCAAGAACTTATTTTATATATAGAGTTTATTGGGGATAGATAGATATTACAACCATTTTATACAGGACTTATCATTCTTAGAGGTACCTCTTATAGGTTTAAATAAGAAGGGTGTGAAATTTGTATGGTCAAACACCTATGAGACGACCTTTAAGGAGATGAAGGGGAGATTTAATTCAATGCCAACACTGATTCCACCAGAGTTGGACAGAAGCTATACAATGTATTATGATGCATCAAGTATTAGACTTTGAGTAGTTTTGATATAGGGAGAGAAATTCATGGTGTACAAGTCTCATCATTTAAGACCACATGAGAGGAATTACTTGATGTATAGTCTCTATTTAGCTGATGTTGTACATGCCTTACGTCATTGGAAGCATTACTTACTGGGAGAGTGTTTTGTGGTGTTCACATACCAAAAAACCCTCAAGTATATGTTTGTACAACATGATCTGAATTTTAGGCAGTGAGGGTGGGTTGATTACTTGTAGTCTTTTGAATTTGATCATGCCTATATGCCTAGTAAATACAATACAATTTCCAATGCACTGAGCAGAAGTAATTTGATACAGAAAGTTCAAGAGGCCTATAGTGAGTGAAAAATTATGGCCTTGTTTTCATAGATGAACATGGAGGTGAAGGATGGGTAGGGGAATAATTTTCTCTCACCCTTAGCAGTGACTTCCACACTTCTGGATAAAGTGAGGATGAGATAGTTTTCTGATTCAGAGGGCCTAGTCCTATAGGAGAGTGTGGCATATGATGACCCACCTCTGGTTTGAAATATGGTTGAGGATGACATTTTGTGCATTCATAGTTGTGTTTTGGTTCTAGAAAACATATGTGAGGAGTTGATGCAGTGATTTAATGCCTCAATTTTGGTAGTACATCCCAGTTTTACCAAAATTTATCATGATTTATGTTTCCAGTATTGGTGGTCAAGGATGAAGTGAGAGGTAGATGGTTTTGTTACAAGGTGTTCCATCTATCAGTAGGTGAAGATAGAACATAAAATACCATTTGTTCTTTCATAGTAGTTACCTATTTCTGAGTGAAAATGGGATACCATTATGATGGATTTTGTGACTAGGTTGTCAAAGTTGCCTCGAGGTAGTGATGCTGTGTGAGTTGTTATGGACAGGAACATGATGGTTGCTCATTTCCTACTGGCTAGGGATACCTTCTCAGTGGATGAGATTGAGAGGTTGTATATCTATAAGATAGTATGACTTCAGAGGGTTCCTCAAACCATTGCATTATATAGGGAAACCTAGTTTGTGTCTCATTTTTGGAAGAGTTTGTAGAGGGACTTGGGTACACAAGTGCTCCTGAGTTTGGAATACCATTGTAAGATTGATGGCCAATCAAAGCACAAATTCAGGTGCTTAAGAACATTCTTATAGAATGTGTCCTGGATTTTAGGGGCTCTTGGGGTCAGAATATACCCCTAGTTAAGTTATCCTACAATAATAGTTATCTGAAAACTATAAATATGGAACATTATGAGGCTTTGTATGGTAGGCCATTTTGATCACTTCTATACTGGTCAAAGGTGTGTGAGATAGATTTACTGGGATCACTTCTCATGCAGAAGACTTCAAAGCAGTTCCAGTTGATTCAGAAATGTATGGATACCACACAGTTGAGACACAAATGTTATGCCTATTACTGTCAATGAACTATAGAGTTTGAGGTCAGGGATCAAGTATTTTTACATATCTCACCGAGGTTGTGACAAAAATGTATCAGGAGATAGGTAAATATTTCACCGCAATATGTTGGGTCATTCGAGATCATGGAGAGAGTTGGGATGACATCCTATCAGTTATAGTTACCTCAAAGGTACCGATCCATACACAAAATCTTCCATGTGTCTTAGCTATGCTGTTATTATTCAAACCCACATCACACTCTATATTCGGATGAGGTTGAGCTATAGGTTGATGCATCCTTTGAGGATCATCCTGTTCATATTGTTGATAGGAGCAGGAAGGTTTTCTAAGGCCAATCAGTTCCTCTAACACAGGTGTTATGGCATCATAGCCATTTAGAGGACAAGACTTGGGAGCGGGAGACCAACGTACATGATCAGTGGTCGAATTTATTCTTAGCTAATTATTTTTAATCCTTGGAAGGTAAATTTAGAGATGAATTTCTTTAAAGGGGGAAGATTTTAAGATACTAGGATTTCTTATGAGTTTCAGATATTTTTTTTTGGTTTAACTCCTTATTTTGGCCTATTGTGACTACCTAATGTGATCATGGGAGTATTAGGGGTGTCTGGGGATTATTAGGATCCCAAAGACCCACTTTTTGGAAAGATAATATGTGACACACGGTTATTAGAAATTGTACAAGATAGGAAACACAGTTACTACAAATTGTTTGGGACTGAACAAAGGGGTGCATGAGGTTGCATGGTTTGAGGAAGCCATGTAACTAGGGGCACACACCCATGTAGGAGAACTTTTAATTTTTTTCAGAGGAATCTGTAATGTTTTGCATACAATTTGAAAAAACGTGCATGTGAACCATGTGATATTCCCCTTGAGACAATGAAGGGTGCACAATTAGTGAACGATTTGGACAACTGTGCGGCCAAACTGTTCAAACCAGTGTTTTCAAGAGAAATGAACATTTTTACCTTAATGAGTTTAAAGGTTTTAATCCTTTTCTTGTTTCCTATTTCTAGTGGATAAAGAGAGGTCCTTTCTCACATTTAAGCTCTCTTTTGAAGCATAATCTCGGAATTGAGAGATATTCAACATATGGACTTGGAATCAAACACCATCGGTCTCATTGGATTCATTCTAGTGAGTAATCCATTTCTTTTATGCCATTATTCATTTTCCTTGGTATCGGTTATGCCATTTTGGTGCAAGCTAATGTGACTTATTTCTAGAATTTTTGTCTGTTCTTAATTTTTCTTTCAATATAGATCGAATCAGAGGTCGATATTGGATGATTAATTTTCTACCAACCTATAGTAGGTGGTCTATACATTTTCCTGCAAGTTTGGTGTTTTATATAGAGAATTACTATTATGACAGACGCTGGAATTTATGGTGTCTCCCCTAAAATTAATTGAATACTGTGATAAAATGAAATGTAACCTATTAGGTTTCCATTTGAGTAAATTTTTATGGTTAAATGTCATTTAGCCTTAACCTAGGCCACCCATGGGGTACACCCTACATTTTTCCAATATTATAACACCCCGCTGGTTGCGTGTTATATTTCCACTGATTTGGGAGCTTGTTAAATTGAATGGATTGAATTGAATTGATTAGGAGAAAGTTACACCTCCTTTTCTATGTGTTACATGATGTTGGATAATTAATTTTTTTAAATGTATTTTATAGAAATTATGGAAATGAGTTAGAAGAACTCATGAAATGTGAATGTTATGAATTGATGAAAGAAATGAGATGATAAATTGAAATTGTATTTGATGCCTTGGATGAGATCCGTGGATCTTGATTCCATAGATTCCATGGGTGTTTCTCCTATGGATATTATTTACGGTAGTGGATTCCTTGGACCTATTTACTCCTTTGATACTTAGGATGCCTTGGGCCTTACTACCCCTTGGATCTAGATTGCTTGGGCTCACAATGGACATGGTCTGTTGAAATGCTACTTGAACCCCACCTAAGTATTTATTAATTTTCCATCGAGATACTCCTAGAAATCAATGAGGATTCTTGGTCTTCTATACCTTGGATCTGGACCTTCATGGTTTGACACTTTTGATTACACATCATGATTGTTGTGGACACTTTTGCTTATACGACATGACCATTGTGGGCACTTTTGATTATACGACATGTCTGTGATAGATGTTATACATTGTATTACACATTAAGGCCATTGTGGATATGTTTCATGTTATACAGATAGCCCTATAAAAGGTATCATATATCAGTTGTTAGATTGAAAAATATCACTTGTTTGTTTCTGTTTAAAGTTGCCCTTTTTTATTGGATCTTGACCATTGTTTGTAAGGAGTCTTGTTTGGATGGACAATATCACTTTTTTATCACACATTCCTTGGGAAATTTACTTTCAGTATTTTTATACCTATAAAATATTGCGCACTAATTTTTTTATATCATATAGACTGGATTTGTTATAGACACCATTGGTGGTGGCCTACTGAGTGATATCTCACACCCTGTTTGGGCCTCTGTTGGGTACCCGGACAGACTTCATGGATGCAGATAGGGACTAGGGAAAGCACCCAATGTAAGATTCTTGATTTGTGCTTTGCTTAAGAGTAGAGGACCACATGAATGATCTATGTTCATGATGCTAGCAGGGATAGTTCCTCTTTGGTATTTTTGGTCTTTTGATACATGTATTGTATTGGATTTTTTATAGTTGTTTTCCTACTTTGTAGATACATGACATGAAACATAATTTTGTATATGATATTGCCTATGAAATTTGTTTATTTATTAATGTATAGGATATTTAACTTCTTTTTGGTTGATCTATTGCTTCCACTAATGACTATTGATATTATACCACTATGTTACACTCTGACATGAGGGCATAGTCTCCATATAGACACACCCTAGGCCCTCAATTCTAGTTGGCAGACTCTGGAATATAGGGAGTTGCGCTTGAGGACATGTGACCAACTAGATTGAGGCACTGTTTAGTGGAACCCAGGTAGGGACGTTATAGTGTAACATCATGATGTCCTAGTTAGTATGAAATTTTTAGAGGTAAAAGATTACATTTATTTTGGAAACATATGAGATTTTTTTTGATAAATAATGGTTGATTTATCTTGGAAGAATATATGATCAAATACTTCTTATCCTTAGGTTTCAAAATTAGTCAAGAAATGTTTAAAGAATTTTAAGGATAGTTATTTATGGAATGATTTGTTTTAAATTTTGGGTATTACTATTGAATTTTGAAGATTAATGTATCATATGAAGGTTTATTCATTTTGGGAATTGTCTTACCTTATGCTAACCATTTTGGTTTTGGTTAATGTCTAAAGACATGATGAATAAATTATTATCCCATTTATGGTCATGTGATATTTAAAATTTTATTTTGGTGCTTTAGGCATGAAAAATTTATCTTGAATAATCCTTGTTTGGAGAAAAATATGATATTCTAGTAGAAATTGGCTAAAGGATGAAATTATACT
Source organism: Viscum album (assembly GCA_963277665.1). Taxonomy (NCBI): domain Eukaryota; kingdom Viridiplantae; phylum Streptophyta; class Magnoliopsida; order Santalales; family Viscaceae; genus Viscum; species Viscum album. The sequence continues at coordinate 1,524,216,793 of OY728153.1, forward strand.
AATCTAGTAAGTATATTTCCATATTTTCTTTGACTAGATGGTAATAGAATTCCTCAACTCTTGGAAAAGGATCATGAAAAAAGTATTATCCTAGTAACTTTAATTATGATGAGATTATAGTCTTTTAAATAATCATAGATTTATGATTTTGATGCCCTTAAATTTCTATTGATCATTCACATTCTTATGATCAATGACCTCAATCACTCTCTATAATTATTTACACCTTTCCTCTATTTCCACTTATGATATCCTATTTGGAAACCTAGTTATGTTTTATTCAATATGAAATTTTTACTTCCCTTTTTGTATTATTTATATGATGTTTTATCAACCCTTTTTACAATGTGGTTTTACAATAAAGTATTTCTAAATTTCCAACATTTGATTACTGAGATAAAGTTCAAATTGTGAGGATGCAATTTATTAAGGGGGGGGGGGGGAGGATGTAACACCCAAATATTTTTAAAGAAGAAAATTATGTATGATATAATAAAGGGTGGAAAATACTATTTTCAGCTTTAATTACATTAAAAACTCATTTTATCTTGCATTACATGAAACCTTGACATTTTTTTATTCGATAGTGTATCCAACATGTAACACCGAACTTAAACGACTCATGATATATATTACCATTATAACCTAGCCATTGTAATGGTGGATATGAAAAATATTAACTAAATTAAAAAATTATGGTTTACATATATATTCTTTTATGACTAATTAATTATAAATGAAAATAAATCATTTTTAAAATAAAAGGAAATCTTTTTCTGAAAAACCATTTTAATGTGAAAAAATATGTTTTATACCAATAGATTAAACAAATAAATATTGTTAGATTATATTAATTAAATTTATATATTATATATTAAATATAATCTTTAAATTTCACACTATGTGTAATCTAGACATGAGATAAAAAATAAATCTAATTTTATGCTTAAAACTGTATTTTTTTTTTCAAAAAACAGTTTTGTCACTTTTTATAGCGCAGTTATCTTAAAACTAATTTTTGAAATTTTTATAAAATTTATTTAATTAAATTAAATTAATTTTTTAAATAATAATATAAAAATATAATTTGGGTGAAATTTTTGGATTTTTCAAAAAATATTGATTTTTTTTCGGTGAATAGTGAAAATATCGTTTTTTGTAAAAAGTATTTTATTTTCAATAAATTAAGAAATTTAAAATTTAGAATATGTTTTGATTTTTTTTAAAGTAACCTAAGTTATATTTTATCCACTTAATCACTTTTAATCAACATTATATTGGTTTTTAGTATAAGTTTGTTTTTTGGTTTAAAAACGAGTTTTTCTAAAAATTGTTTAAAAATGCATAATGTTTCTCCGTTTTAATTAATTAAAATAATACCTAATGGGATTGTTTTAAATTAAATTTTTATATTATATATCCTTAAATATTAATTGAGTTTTATACAATGATTATTATTAGTTATAGAGTTAATATAGAATCATCTTTTTCTAAAAAAAATGCACTTCTAAAAAACCCACTGTCTCGCCACGTCTACGAGATTAATGTTAAATTATTTTTTTTCCACTTTTGTGAAAAGAATTTAGAAAAATGGATTACATATTTTAAATTAGAATAATTTATAATTTATAATTATATCAACTTAATTTTTTACCACAAATGAATAGTGAATGTAGTAAAAATTAATTATCACAGTTAAGGTAAAAATGGTTTTACGAGGGGTTAAACTAGAATTATAAGAGTGAAAATAAGCTAAAATGTTATCTTAAATTTATTTAATGAATTTATATAGACCTTTTACATCAAATTATCTAAAATATGAAAATTCCTTGGCACTTTCCTTTGAATATGACTCATATAATAAGCTGAGTAAATAAAAATACAGAAAAGATATTTTTCTCCCTTTTAATTTTTATAGTGATTTGGGATAGATACAAAAACAACATAGTTTTGGTTATAGATATTATTTTTAAATATAAATCAGTTTTTTTATCATAATAATTTATCTGTAATTTTTAGAGATGAAATAATTACTTATAATGTTTAAAAAACGCCAACACAGTAATTATTTAGTTAGTAATTAAATGAAATAAATGACACTAAAAATATTAAAAGTGAATTAAATCAAGTGAATTTTTATGTTAAATTAATTTTAAATATGAATATATAATTTTACATAGGTTTTACCATAATATATTTGAGTTCCATTTTTATATTTATATTTTTAAATTCGATTTTAATGAATACTGCCAAAATTGAAATTAATGTTATTTTATGATAAATAATATTTTATTAAATGATTTAAAATTAATAAAAACCTATATTATTCCAATTTATTTTTAGATGAAAATAAATATAAACTATGTTCAATTAATGTACCAATTTTTCTTTTATAATGACTATAATGATCCCTAAATAATAAAAACTCTATTAACATAGTTAAGGTTAAAACGATGTTTTTGCACGATCATGCACTTTTATTAAAATAAATTATCAAAAAATATATAATTTTCATTTTATAGATTTTATTTAATATTTATAATAATTTGGTATAAATTATTTAATAATTATCACTTTAATTTAGTCTTAAAGGAAAAATTTCTTAGGTTAGAATACTAGTTACTGTAGTGAAAAACCAAAACGGTAAAAATAAGAAAACATAAAAAACTATTTAAAACATGTGTTTAATTATGAGATGGAGGTTTTTATTTACTATATTATCCATAAAAACTTTACGTATCAATTTATTTTCCACTTAGGTAATATTTACCTCCCAATAGGGAATACTTTTGAGTATTTATAAGAATGTTACTCCTCCTCAACTATAAAATGGCACTCACTCCCCTCACTTATTCACACCTCTCAATCCATTTGGATCATAAAAACCCTAACCAAATCACTTTAAAACCTCTATAATATTATCTTAGAATCCATAATTTGGGAATAAATCTAACCAAGGAATTATTTTGGTGCAAACCAAAAGTAGTTAACTGAAGAAGAGACAACGTTCATCAACGAGAAATTTTGTTTTATTTATTTCTCAACCACATTTAATTATTATTATAACATGATGATATAAAAAAATAATTATATTAAAAATAATTATATGTTTTTATGTTATTTTTAAACTTAAAACCACACTAACTTCCATCAAATGGGTTATTAAATCAATCATTCGTGTGTATGATGAACCACCACCTCACGAAACAATGTCATTTGTTTTTTCATTACCACGTCTCATGATTGGGTATGATGATGGATATAAAGTTTATATATAATATTTATAACATAATTATACATATTTAGTAATTATATCATATATACCCTTTTATGTTCCATTATGAAAGGAATATGATAACGTTGCTCGTGTGTACGACAGACTACCGCCTCACGAAGCGATGTGATTAGTTTTTCACTAACGCGTTACTGGGAAGGTAATAAGGTTAAAGATAATAAATAAATTTGATATAAATAAAATATTTATGATATTAATGAAAAATTTATAATTATTTAAATATAATATATAATTATTTTTACCTTTTCACTCATTGAAAAAAATGATAACGTCGTTCGTGGATGTGTGGACTACTTCCTCCTCGAAGCGATGTGATTCATTTTTTTCATCCCCAAATCACAAGAATGATATATATATGTATATATAATTAAATAATATGGTATTTATTATATTATTATCATTATTTAAATATAAAATATTACTTACCTTCTTTTCATAATGATCATTGAAAAATGAAAACGTTACTCATGCGTTCGTACAACCTACCATCTTTATGATCGTAACGTCAGTTCATTTTTCATAACCATATTACATGATGGGTTTAAAAATTATAATTTATGTATAAATATTATAATTATTTCATGATTATTATTCTGAATATTTTTAAATAATGACCACTTTGACCATAGTCATCCTACCAAAGTCATTTTTTGACACATAAGCCGAATATGGTCAAAACATCTGATGAGAACTTAATTGATAAAGTAATTTTATATAAAATATTAATAATTGTAATAAAATCAATAATAAACTTGAAAAATATTCTCAATAAAGTAAATAATTAACATAATTTCATTATTCAGGAAGATAAAGGCACATGTGATAAGTCGAACTTAAGAAACGAGTTTTCTCACCTCAATTTTATTTATGTGAGATATATTCCTTATTCACCACTTATTTTTTTTGTGTGGTGTATATAATAATCATGAATATATTGTATGATTATTATAATTAAATTTATGGGGATTTACATATCCATTTTATTATCCCTGTTTCAATGGGTTTACAGTTTCAAAGTTACCAAAGCGGTAAGAGATTTTTGTCTCAATTTTCCTTATTTGAGACATGTGTTATGTTATAAATATATATTATTTTATTAGGTGTATATAATGAACCTTATAAATTTTATATAATTAATATAATTATTTTATTGATATTATAAGTTTCATATAATGTTATTCTTTTACAGGGATTATAATGTAAAGTTACAAAAGTGGTAAGAGTCTTTTGTTACAATCTCCTCATTTATCAAGATTGTGTATGATTAAGTCTCTAATATTGAAATATTATATTTCTAATTAATTATATTATCCTATGGTTATTAATTATATTTTCAAGTAATTGTACCATTTTTTCACTCTTTTGTACTTAAATTTTTTGAGAAAGTCCTTTTAATAAAATCTTACTTTATTTATCTCTTTAGTCAAAAATCCATTTTATTCAAAAAACATGTTTTATAAAAATGGTTTCAAAAATTATTTTAACCTTTTAAAAATGATTTATTAAATAAAAATTTACCTACTTTTTCTTTTTATAAAACGTTTTCAAAGAAATCCTATTTTTCTCTTCCCGAACAAGGTACTTTTCTTGCCTACTTACGATATAAAAGGAACGTTCTTTACAACATGTACGAAATTACCCACCAACATGATCTTAATTTAATTGAAGATTAATTTTCAAGTTTAAAAAATTATTTTTAAAAAATTATTTTTCTTAATATCCTGTAAATTCTTGGTTTTTAAAAATTATTTTCAAAGAAAAGGATTTTTAAACTGATTTATGTTTTAAAATGTGATTTTTGAAATGAAAAGGATATTTTCTTCAAGAATTATTTTAATGATATTTTAATGGTATTTACATTTATCAATTTCAAAAAACCATATTGTTTCTTATCCTCAACTAGTGATATTTGGTGTTGATAAAATCCTCATTCTTTCTCGGGATGGAATAAGATTGTTTTAAAGAGATTGTTATGAAACTCATTTCTCTTCCACGAGTTAATCACATCTTAAAGAGATTGTTATGGAACCCATTTATTTTCCATGGTTTAATCATGTTTAAAAGATATTGAAGTGAAACCCATTTATTTTTCATGGGATAATCAAGTTATAAAGGTAATAATGATTATTTCTATGAGTTTATAATGAAATATGTACTTTATTCAGGTTGTTGTTCTTGGACATTATATATAATGGGGAAGCCCAAATAGTACTAAATGAGCCCATTATAGATTAAATTATGGGTGTGCCAAAATATAATTCCAATGAATTGATAAATGGTTATGTTCTCTGGAGAATTATATTGGAAGTTGACCATATGGATATTTCAATTTTTAAGGGTTTTGTAAGGGTTCTATGAGATGATGTTCCAAGATACAAATTTATTTTATCTATGCTTTCTATAGTTTTATGATGTTTCATTTGATCAAGATTGGTATCACGTGGCTCAAGATTATTGATTCTTATGACTCTTTTTTTTGTTAAAGCCTTATGCCATGTTTTTATGTTTCATGATCGAGGTATTGACGGGTATGAATATTATTATGTTATACACATGCACTTTGATAATGAAATTATTCCCTGATGCTCTTTTTATTCTCACTGATGATATTAATTTGTTAATGATTAGGTTTTACTTTACTTAGAATTTGATATCACCCTTATTATGTTTCATTTTCCCAAGGTTATAAAGAATGAGGTTGAACAAATTATGTCTAGAAGGGATTTCATATGGATGATGACGATGACTTAAATGTGAAATAAGAAAAGATGGGTCAAGTGGGAGAAATTATCTTTTTATGATATGAGTATTTTTTATATAGTATTTTGTCCTAATTATCGAAAACTGTAAATCTAAAAGGTCCTTGAGAATGCAAGTAATACAATTTTTTTCCTTTTGATGTCATAAGGTTTGGATGAAAAAACCGGGTCACAATTATTAGCTTCAAAGATAAAAATTCAAAGATTATGATTTCAACACCGAATCTAGCATCACAAGTTAGGGGTTTTTATACATCACATGTTGGATTACATGGCATACAGTTGGCATACATGCTGTGTAGTCTATATAGTTTAGCAGTGAAATTTGCACATCCCGTGTGGTTATAAATATGGTCAAATTGTGTGATACTGATAACCTGGAGAATTAATGATATACACGTTGTGTATGTTGTGCACATAGAATAGAGTTCATTATTTCATGCATCTGAGATACACACTGATCCATTTAGCGAGTCAAATAGACACATGGAAAGAAGAACACACATCATATATCTAACTTACACGTTGTGTGGTTCCACATCCAAAGAATATGCTAAGTCCTTTGGTAGGTTGTGAGGAAACACCAAAAACGTGATACACAAAATGTAGCTAGCTTGTACACACCATGTAGTCCAACCGAGGAGCACACCAAATCCGCAAGTGTGTAACTCAGATACATGGAAATCGAATTACACAATGTGTAACTCATAAGTACACGCTGTATAGTATCCCAATCAATGAAAGAATTAAATTAAATTAAATTGAAAATTATATCATTAAAAACTTATTTTATTGATTGTAATCTATTTTGTTTGAAAATTTAATAACGGTTTTAAAGAATTTTAAATGATAAATTAATTTATTGTAATAAATATGTAATTATTGGTTCTACCATTTATCTTTCATGAATTCTATTAATGATTGCTATCTCCAAATAAGTTCAAATGGTCATTAAGATGAAATGGAATTAATTAATTAATTAATAAATTAATTAATGTAAGTGTTTTTATCTTAATAATAAATAACAAATAAGAAATGAATGTTAGAAAGTTAATTTTTCATATACATTTCATGAATTACCATTTATGATCTTGACCAATACTTGTGTATGTGTTAGATGTTTTAATTTAATTTATTGCATGGGGTTGAAAATTAAATTTGCTGGCATGCGTGTCATTCATCCCTCCATTATTATATAGGACCTGCATGTCCAAAGATATTATGTAATTCCCCTTAAGCAATTTTTTAGTTCCCCTTATCTATGTATGAGTTATAAATACTTGTAATTAATGGAGTATCCTATGGTGTGTGGAGACGGTTCAATACAAAACCATATTGAAACTCATGTGAAATCCAACAAAATGAGTTATTCCCCTAGGATATAGGTTAATTTATTGTTCACTTAGTAAATCAACCGTTTAGATAAGCTCATGACCGGGTCATTAATTATTTATTCATTTATGTATTATTCATTATTTATTTTATGGATACAAGACCACTATCATATAAATAAATGAATTAATGTGAAAAGATGGAATTTAAATAAATGGATTATGGGTAAATATTTTATCTAACATGGTCAATTAATTCAGTAAAATACACTTGATAATAACAAGTTATGTAAGATTTATGTATAATAAATAAAAATCCCTCAAGTTAATATTATGTCATCTGAACTTCCATCATCCAAATTAATATTAACCCATAGTTTAAGTGTTAGTTCGGTCTTCATCAGGGGAAATTTTATTTATCAAGAAGTATTAACTAAGATAATGGGCCAACTTAATCGAATTAATATTGGTTTTAATGTCATTTATCCAATATAAATTTGGAGATAAGTGTTGAGGAAATTTGAGTCAGGGTTTCTAGACTAGGGTGTTCACTCAAAGGATCAAGGAGCTGCTAGCCCACAGTTGGAAATACTGCCTATCTATATAATTTGTAGTAATTTTCATGGCCTCTGTCTATATTATATTGAAGGAAATGTGAATCTTTTCCACTAGAATGTCAGAGAAACCAGACATTACAAGTTCAATAGAGATAGATATTAAGACTTGAGAAAATAACGAGATAATTAATATAATTAATTATTATTATTTATCACTTAATTTTTAATCAAGTAAAGTATTAATCATATGTTTTAATTATTTTAGAAAGTGGTAAAAAAAACCATGAAAATAGTGTGATCATTCCTTAACTTAGGGTATTTACTTACAAATAAAAATTTCTATATATGGTAAAATAATTTATACAATTTATTATTATCAAAAATTTTGTATTATGTTTTGGAATCCCCTATTCTTGTTCTGCCACCCCAACAGGCGAGAAAAGGTGAAATGTGTGCCTACTATAGATATGTTGGGGACTCTTCCTTTGTCTGTTGTATTATATTATCAACTATTCTTGGATAATTGATGATAAAATATAAGTACATGGATGATCACACCATAATATATCATATCTATTATCTTGAGAAAGATAAGGAAGGTCTAGAAATAAATAATATTGCCAGTGCACTATATATCAATGTAAAACAGAATAAGGAAATCTAGCTACTGATCATGCTATGAAAATGTTGGGGTATATTGACCGGTTAGAAAATTTGGGATTCCACCAGGATAATAAATTATCCATTAATATTACCTTATTATCCTTAACCTCAAGGTTATCTATGTTTTTCTAATCCCAAATAAAAAAATGGATAAATCACTTCGAAAAACTTTTTCCATACTCCACCAAGCAGATAAGGATTGGTTGAAACCTTTTTCTCCACCCTTTTTTTTGAAAATTTTGAAATAAAAGGATACAGATCCCATGGATATTCCAAATCCAAAATATCCTTTATGAAATCCTTAAAAGAGACAAAAGATTCAAAGGCATAAGAATGAATAGGAGTCCATTTTCTTTTTATGTGGAAAGAATTGAAATTGGAAAAAAAATTGCAATGAATTTAAGAAGCAAGTAACTACACTCACTTCAGGTATATTCATAAAGTTTCTACTCGCCACTTGTGTATTAAATTAAATATTATTATAATATAAATGTATTTAAATATAGGAAATGAGAAAGAGTATAAAGGTTATATAGTGAACTCAAAAGGAGTTGAGAAATGTTGTTTACTATGCCAGATAAGGGGAGCTCCCTATTTCTCATTACCAGATTGAATTGATTCAAGTTTTTAGTAAGTTTTAACAAAATATCTATCTCAGTGTCCAAATAGAAACAATTATACATTATTTTGTTTTTATAATAAATGTTTTTATGGTAATTTAATACTAAACTAATAGTTCAGTAACTCTTGAATCATATATATCCATTGTAATGAATGATGAATATAAAATATAAGACTCTTACCTGATTATGGAAAGATAATTATTTTTAAAATAAAACTGAAAGTATTTGAATTATTTATACCAATAAAAGTGTTTTAGTCTCAATTCAGATAAGATACTAGATACACAAACAAACTACTTATCATGTTTTAGATAAATAAACCTTTATAAATAAAGGTACATTACAAAGCTTTTATAATTAGTTCAACATGGCCATGTGAAATATTCTAAATATAAAGGTAACTTCATATACTTTATGATATTTATTTAAGAAATTTTAGAAACACTCAGTGAAGTAAATGAGTGCAATTAGTAAATATTGAGGAATCTCAGATATGGATTGTTGAAAAAACATATTATCCAAGTAATCATTAATCATATATGTAGATTAATGGTTATCCCTAAATCAAATTTCCATATATATATATATATAAATGTCATGATGGTATTAAAAGGAAGATCAATAATTATTCTTATATATATTGAAAATATTCCTACAATCCTTCCAAGACATGTTTTGAAAATGGAATTGAAACAAATAACCATATGCCAACCATATTATCTAATGGATATCATATCAACTGTGATATGATAAGAATCTATTAGGATACTACTATAAGTGTTTTCTTGAAAACCATTTTTTTAAATGCTGGCCTTATCTACAAATGAACTTCAAAACACTAAGGTGAATATGAGTTAATGATCATATAGCCACTAGTAATATTAATATCTTGTGAAGATCAACTATATTTAAAAAATGAATCCCATCTCTTTGAAGATTGTGGGAGAAGACATAACTTCTATAGGTTAAGGCTATGTATTCACATGAGTTGTCATAGTAATACTGGACTCCACAAGGATTAGTGGGAATAGTATTTTCAGATACACATACTATATAAGAATTTATAACCAAATTGGTGGTTTATGTTCACTATCATGGGTGATACCTGTATTATTGTTTTAGAATAATGATTCCAAGAATGAAACAATAAATGGAAATATGATAAAGTTGATAAATATGTATAAATTCAAGTAATGGACTCTATGTATCAATATTCCAGGATTTTGTATTTTGAATGTTTTTATGACTTGATACTACTAGTGAGTATTCAAGATAAAATAGACATGGATAGTACAAGATGGAACCAATAAATCATGATTTATTTTTGAAAGGTATATTCTATAAAAAAACCTATAGTCCAATCATCATGAATAGAATCCTTCTTGAATTCTAGTTTATCAAAGCATATTTCTATGATCATCATATTAGACTATTGATTGTAAATTCCACCTCACTTAGAGGAAACCTATAGTATATTTCTATATGAAATGTCGAAAAAGAGACCCTATGGTATATTTCTACTAGTCATAACTTAAAAGGGTTGGTTAAATCAATAAATTCTAATAATTTATGAAGATACCATAAATTAATTTATGAATAAATCATTCAAAATTATCATATAATATTCATTTGGAAATGAATGAGTGACACCTATCTCTATCTGGTTACTGGGAGTGTTTCCAACACTTTTCAATTAGGCTTCACATAGTCTCCTTGTCTAGTGGCGACATGCTACTTCCCCTCCCAAATTCCTGCTTTCCAAAGGTAGGAAACTTCAATCAATTTAATCAGTGATGTAGGATCCTTAATAAAAACAAGATGATGGGATATTGGTTCCTACTTCCATGGATTCATCCTTAGATCTTTTCACCCATTACAGGCCTCTCTCAAAGATTTTATTCATGCTCATGAAACTCATTCCCAGTGCCATCTCAAAGTAGGAATAGATTAATTATGTCGCTTCTGTCTCGATAAGGCAGCTACCTTCGGTTAAAGTAAATAGTAACGTTGGGAATCTATAAAGTATTATACTTTTGAAGTCAAAGGAATATCATATGAGGCATCATAGTCACGAAACCCAAGGCATCCCATGTATTACACGAGGTAGTTAATTCCAGGGGCATAATGCATCCTAGGATTCTTACCTTGAGCATGCCATGTTTATTATATGGGGAATGGATTCTAGATAAGGTCAAATGTTTAATTTATTATGGGGACATATCGATCATAGATTTAATGTATTATGGAGAAATATAGGTCATAGTGTTAATGCATTGTGGGGATAGATGGGTGGTTAAGCATGCCCCTAGGGGAGGAAATGATCACACTTAAAGGGATTGGTTATGTGTGTCCCCAAGGGGGAATATGATCACACTTTAAGGATTTGTCTAAGTATTTACCTAGGGTGGAAGGCGATCACAATTGAAGGATTTGGTTAAGTGTGTCTCAAAGGGGGAATATTATCACACTTGAATGGTTTAGTCCCTTGGGGGGGGGGGAAATGATCACACTTGAAGGATTTGGTTATGTGTGTCTCTAGGGGGGAATATGATCACAATTTAAGGATTTGGTTAAGTGTGTTCCTAGGGGGGAAGATGATCACACTTGAAGGATTTTGTGCCTCCTAAGGTAAGGCATGTATGAATGTTTGGACATTGGGGTTGAACCTCATAAAGTCACCCTAGATGTTTCTAGCTATCGGGATTGAACCTCAAAAAGTCATTATACATACTCTATTGGTAAACAGGGATCAAAACCCATGTATTATGTTGTTGTAGTTTATTTTTGTGTTACAAGAATGGTCTATGAAGTTTAACATCATGTGGTAAGGATGCTCATGTATTTGAAAGACCATCAATGAGGGATGGTGTGGGGCTTACAAATATGGGATGCCTAGAGTAGGAGTCTATGGGGGTGAGAGGTTTAGGACCAGAGAATGTGTCCATTGGGGTGTCATCCCATGATGATTATAAATGGGGAATCCTATGTCCATCACACAAGGTAAGGTTATAGTTTAACATCGTGCGTTAAGGACATCATCATGCAGTTTAGTATGACTATGATGCAGAGCTAAGTACATCATGCAAATCAGATGTGGAGGGACCTACACCCAGGGAGAAAATTTCTTGGTCAGAGAAGAAGATCTAGAAAAAGGGATCCCTATCAGGGAAGGTAGGTGGTTTCCATTTATGATTTCATGCTTATTAATTACGTGCCCACCACACGAGCACCTCTAGGAGTGCATGGTGAAAACATGACCATGGGAGAGTATTCAATTAGGGGTCCTGATGATAGGATGCCTATACTTAGGAGTAAGAGTCATTAAGGTACCTATTATTAGGATACAACAGTAATTCAACCATCCAGACCATGGTTGGAGTAAAGAGGATGGAGGTGAGGGTTGATGAAACTGATTGCACGAAAGTCCAATACACTGATAAAACGGGTTTGAATGGGCTTGAAGGACCTGGGAAATAAACTTTTTATAAAGTATGTTGGCTAAAATAATGTATTATGGAGATGCCTGGTGGATGGGATTTGCAAAGGTCGGTGCTTCATGAAGTCTTGGTGGATCATGAAGGAAAACATGATCATTAAGGTATGCCTTTTGCAAAATAGTGTTTCCTTGCTTTGGAGTAAAGTCTTGGGTACCATAGGGATGGATTCATGAAGAATAATTATCTCTTGAAACCCAAAGATCTACAAAGGGATTTATTCTTTTGTGAAGTCCAATAGGTTTCAATAAAGGAATTTATACCATGGTATGAGGTGCTGAGGAACCCATGGGAGGCTGATTTGTGAAAGATGGATACCGTGCAGAATCTATTTCCTCTAGTGCTTGTGAATGTTGAAGTTTCATGAATTTTGAGATTTTTCCAAAATTCCAAAGGTTGCATACCCTTAAAATTCAGACATAAGTAGGTATTTATAGGCTAAATGGAGGAAAGGGCATCAATTTTTTGAAATATATAGGTTTTTATGGAATATTATGAGTTTCACAAAGTGATGGGGTTCTATGAAATGGAGTTATGTTGTGTGGAGGCTACCAACTTAGGGTCTACATGGCCAATAAATTCTTTGAACTGGAGTTACACTACATGGATGTTACTGCTTTAGGTTCTACATGGATGGTGAATTCCATGAACTGGAGTTACACTACATGGAGGTTACCACCTCAGGTTCCGTACAATTGGTGAATTTTAAGAATCATATCCATTCACAAAGCTATTGAACTTCATGAACTAGGCCTTTAAGTGGATTTTAAAGCTATTTTGGCACAATTTTTTTTTTCAAAACAGTCTTTCCTTACCCTAACTCTCCCATGACATACATATTTATACATAAACAAATACCACCCTCATAATCGGATCCGATGAGGGAATGAAGGGTCAGATTCTGAGGGAAAACTACCAAAAATTGGAAATTAGCTTGCTTTGTTTGTGAAACTTGGTCTAAACCTATTCCTAAAAATATGATAGGGGGTCCTAGAGGATATCATGATAATTTTTTGAAGGATATTCCACAAATATCTTTTTTCAAAACTCTTTACTTGCTTGATAATTCTGTAACATTGGTCTTTACTTATTGTGAAAATCCCCAACTTCTGTGAGCATTTATTTAGTGAGTTGAGCTTTGTGAACCCTCAAACTTCTTTAAACCAATGAACTTCCATGAACCAAACCTTTGTGAACCCAAATTTTAGAAAAAACTCCATGAAAATTTCTAATCCTTAGAGAGAATAACCATTGAAGGTGTCAATGTTCTAGATAACTGAAGGAGGGAAATAAATAACAATCTCATGATTGGAGAGAGATTTATAATAGAGTATGATTATAGTACCCTCACTACATTGATGACATGGAAAAAATAGGAATATCTACTACACAATAGGTTGTCATTGTACGATTTTGGGTAGAGGGACGATGTGTTCATCCCTAGTGCTGATCGAGATAGCTTGGACTATTGGTTTAGGAGAACGCCTGGGTAGCACTAGTGGCATAGGGATACCCGGGGCCATATCATGAAGAACCATGTTTCGATCACATATCGCACCCTATGGACCCTTGTGAACAACATAAATGGGGAGGAATTGGAGGCAAAGGCGTGCTCCCTCAATATGAGAAAATCCTTAAGGTGGGCTTGAAAGACCATCTAAGAGGGTGGATAGAAGGCTGAGACCTATGATAAGGTGGTAAATTCCCAAAATATGGGCCTGGACATATTGGGTATTCTAGTGTTACTAGGATTTCAAGGTGGAACTGAAGTGGTTTGGGCTTTATGACTTCGTAGTTCCATGTTTACCGCTACCATGACATTATACCATAGTTGTTGAGTAGGTGGTGGATTGGTACCAACACATTTCATCTACATCATGGGGAGGTTGGTATCAGCCCGTGGGACCTCCACAAGATCACATGAATCCCTATTCAAGGGAAATGTATGATGAGTTTCTCCCAATTGAGGATATATGGGATGACCAGGAATAGATGCTAGTGATTTCAATGGCTCTAATATTCTTGGTACAAGGGATAAGAAAGCACAAGTTAGGGATGAATGACATCCCCTTCAATAAGTGGTTTAGATATTTTCTGAACAAACCAGTGGAGAAGCTACCAGGAAGGCCACGCCAGTGTCCGAAGATAACTTAACGAGGCATGTAGTGCTCATACTGGAGGATCTTGGAGGCGATCTAGTGGAATTTACAGGGATATAGTGTGAGGCCTGAGGCCCCTATAGTCAGGACATCAAGATTTATCACCATGATGATTGGTGGGTGGATGAACCCGGTTTAGGATGCATACATGGGGGTACAGTTTATCACCATAATCATGGCAATGATATTGAAAATGAGGTAATGCATCAACTTAGTGGTCCTAGTCCTGACTAATCTGTATAAAGAGATTTTCCAAATAATCTAGGGGAAAACACTCCCCCATGTGTGTGGGACCTTCCATGTCTTTTATGGATGATTTTTTTTACACATGGGGGATACGATTTTCTAAACCCCATCTCCCCTCTCAATACAAACATTCAACTTTTTATCCTCAA
Organism: Viscum album; assembly: GCA_963277665.1. Lineage (NCBI taxonomy): Eukaryota > Viridiplantae > Streptophyta > Magnoliopsida > Santalales > Viscaceae > Viscum > Viscum album. Next base: position 1,524,232,069 of record OY728153.1, read on the forward strand.
CATTTTATAGATTTAGCCTCTTAAACTGGGTTCGATTGATGTGTTAGTAAGGGTTTGGATGAAAAAACACTTTATATTCTACCTATTTCCCCTCCTATTAGTAATGGTAACTAATTATTACATGGGGACCATTGAGTAAAGTTAATACCTCCTAGACTTTTTTGGTGGGGTATTAGTATCCTGGGTAGATTTCAAGCTGATTTTTGATCCATACACCTTATATCAATTTGCGAGCCAGTTTTGATTCCTCCTAGTTCTCACCCCGAAGGTGTATACTGGGACATGCAGTGAGCATTACCCATCATTCCTCAAGAATATATGGCACATGTTTGTGCACAAATATTGTGGGGGGGGGGAATGAATTGCCACTATGCACTACTATGTATGATCTCATCCATGAATATGCACCAAGTTGGTAGAGTGAATACCCTAGATATATGCTAATACAACAAACCACTTGAGAGGATGAGGAATAATTCCCCTCACAACAAAGGGGTTGAGGGAGAGTGGTAGGTAGAGCGTTTCTTAGAGGTAGAGTTGGTCCAGTGGGCAGATCAGTGGTTATAGTATCGATAGTTCCTAGTTCTGCACATATGAAATATGTAGGGAGGGGAGAAAAAATAGTCTAAAAAACCCTAGGAAATAATCCTTGGGAGGAAGGTGTACCCTATGGGGAATTCCCTAGGATGTGATGTGAGGCTTTAGGAAAGAGGATACACCACCCATATGTCCCCAGTGACACTTTCTTCCTCGATTATTGATAGATCTGAGGAATCTATAGAAAGATCTACTCTTCTTGTGACATGTGGAAAAATATTCATGATGAGGGTATAACTCTTCCTAGGTTGTGTCATGTAATAACAAGATTCTTGTATCCATAGGACAATTCAATGCTATATATCACAGAGTTGGAGGACTTGGTCCACTCTTGAGCATTGTGTATCCCTTAACTAGCCAGGTGAAGGTTCTACCAGGAATTCCTTTTCCTATAGATATCTCAGTTTTTGTGTGAATAACCAGACAGTAAGGGTTGGAGGAGGAATCCTGGGGAAGCGGTGCCTATTTAGGATCCCCAGTGAGAGAAGTCTCTACTAATGACAAGGTAACATTCCAAGTTTCAGTGGCTTTGAAATGATAATCTCTTAAAGATTGTTGTATTAGAACTTCTTTTGATTATGTATGAATAAATGAGAACCAATGAAGGGTAGGTTCATGAGGAAACTCAAATAGATGATGAGGAAGCCCCAAAAATTTATGGGGCAGGCACCAGATCCCCTCTCGGTGTTGTTTTCATAGATAGCCAATCATCTGTTATCAAGGTGGAGCCTATGACAAAGGTGCCCACTTCACGCGATCATGTGTATTAAAGTAATTAATAACCCTATACTATATTTACTAGTTTCAAGGATTTGTGTTATGAAACTCATATTTACTCATCTAAAAATCCAGTTTATCCAATAATGGAGAAACATCTTGTGATTGAGGCATCAACTGTTACGCATATTTCATCAATAGGAGGGCTTCTGGTTAACAATTTTGAGTTGTTGGCTATCCACTACACCTCCTATAAGTATTATCTTCTAGTTTAACTTATTTTTTTGAATAATGGTTGTGACTTTACTAACTCTTATATTTTTTATAATAGTGTATCCTTTCCTGATGGGTCATCATCCATCATTGGTGACACATGAAGGATCACCCCTGACCGGGGTGGCTGAGGAGGCAGATGTCTCCAAGCCTTACCTAGAGGCATTTTAGGAGGTTGTGTCAGTTTAAAATGTTCCAAAATCATCCTAATAAACCATAGTAGTTGAGCCTGTTCTAGATATACCTTAGGAGACTATGATGTTCAAGACTACTCTAGATGAGTCGCATGAAACATCAACAGTCGAACATTAGGATAAAATGATAGTCTAACATGATCCAATTGAACTAAAGGAGACCATGGTGATCAAGCCTGCTCTATAGGAATAATAAGGGATAATGAGGGCCTCTACTAAAGATGAGGGGTTGGACATAAGTGACTTCTCTTTCAGTCATCTAGAGTGGATTCCTAAGGTCGATACTGCCACTAAAGTGTTGGAAACCTTTACTGAGTATAATACCACACTTATTGAATTGTTTTAGGTCTCCAAATCTAATGCAGCTGAAGATAACTGGGTCATCAGGCACAAGGATTATAGTAATGTGTGTAATTTCATTACCCATACTCCATTGGCCAGATTTCTAAGACAAATGGGGTCCATTTATCATTGGATTATGAACCTTTGGACTGGATGGGTTGAATCTCATGGTATTCATGCATTGGCCTATGATTTCATCACTAATAGGAAATGGGTGGGTTGGTAGGAGTTTGATTCTTCTTGGTATAATGAAAATTTTGATGGTACCATGGCATTCTAGGTTGCATAACATGCATTCACTTAGCTGGAATAGGAAGTGTGATAGCACGAGGTCACCATCAGTGACAATGGATACATTACTAATCAACTGAGGGCATAAATCATGATAGTTTAATATGAGATAGATGAATATGAATCCTTGGTGGTGGAATTCTGGGATGATCAAGGTTAGTTGCAAACTCGAGCTAATGAAGTTCACTCAGTGTCCAAAGGGGAAGTGATATATATTTCTAGGTGATAATAGGCCCTGGAGGCCACTCGCCATAGGTTGGATAGGTTAGAGAAGTCCTTGTCCTAGGATGAGCCTTAAGGGTCCTTTCTTGGTTTGAAATAAAGGATAGGCTCCAACATGTGGATGACCCTCCCAAACTTTTGAAGTTTGTTTATTTTAAACTCTTCATATGCATGAGTTTTTTATTCTTTGTTTCACCTCGATCAATTTAATTAAATGACCAAAAATTAATCCCTAATCCCACATTATCCACACTTTGGTGTGGTAAATAAAGGAAAAAAAGGAGTTCACTCACTTACGTGAGAGTGTTAGATAATTGACGACTTCTCAAGGGTCTGAATTGTTCATTGACCACTAAGAACATATTGGCTAAGAAATATTTTGTTGGAGAGTGGGGATATTTTCATAAATAACTTTCTTTCTCAATGTACATAAGTACATTAATGGTGTAATTCCAGGGACATTTAATTCTACCCAAACAAAGGGAGAATATTAAGGATGTGAATCATGACACCCAAGATCTAGAACACAAAGGGGGTGATGAGCCGATAAAGGATGAATCATGACCAAATTTGAAATGAATACCCTACTACCATATCACCAAGTATGTGGAAAATAGATGAGGGTAAACTGTTGACCATGTTTGAAATATGGGACCTAACTCAAAATGTCTTTAGAAGTATTTCGAAGTGCATATCTAGGATGGTAGGTGAGCCAGTGTGTCCATGAACCATTACTATTAGGGGGCTTGTTTAGATGTGAAAGATAACGAGGATCCAAATTAAGGGGGACACATATCATGGGGATGGATAAAGGAAATGTTTATATGTGGTTTAATACTCTTGTAATTATTATTCTCTATTTCTGAGAACATTGGGTGAGCATATCAATCTGAACGAAGTCCAAAATCATCTTCCATGGTGAGAATTATCATGGATGCTAAATACCGGTCAAGGAAAATGAATGGTGAAATAAGTGACCATCACCAATGAGGGAAAGGGGATTCCTAGGAAAGATACTATGGTTATCTATATTTTTTACATCATGCAATGAGGAATAAGGGTGTGTAGTTTAACATATTACAGTAAATATGTTGAACACATAGTTTAACATTATGCGATGAGAATGATGTACATGAAATTTAACGTCATAAAACGATGATGATGTACATGAATTTTAACTTCAGATGGTGAAGATTATGTACAAAAAGTTTAACATCATAGAGTGAGGATTATGTACATACAATTTAACATCATACGGTGAGGATAATGTAAACATAGTTTAACGTCATATGGTGAGGATGATGTGTTGTACATTTTAACATCATGTGACCAGGATGTTTATAACACAATTTAACATCCTATGACTTGGACATGTGAACTAACATAAATAAAACCCACCTAGCTAAGTTTATGTGGGTGGGGGGAATAAGAGGGAAACATAAGTTTTGGTTCCTTATGGAGGAGATCTTAATGCAAAGGGAGATAAAATTTGGCTCTAACCTTTACCTGAACCGATGGGGTCCAACAAGCATAACCTGGTAGGGAACCAACACTGAAGGGGAAAATGATCTCAAATGAGTACCAGATAAAAAGAGGTGGGAATTAGTTTTACTATTCACTATAGGTGAGGAAAATCAAATAGATTAAGGGTCTAGAAGTGGCTAGTCGCATACATTTTAAGGTCATAACGCATGAACCATGATAGGGGTGTGTTTATTGAAAACATATGTATGGTAAAAAGGTAAAAAAATGACGTGAATAAGGAAATAAGGGGGTCCCTATGCCACAAAAACTTACAAGACAACCCACACACATTTTTAATGCTCAAACCGAGGGTGTCTACAGTTTAGGGTCACATAGCTTTGACCAGGGGTGTGTATCATGAGGAAGTAATATAAACCAGTAGAGTTGTAGTCCGATGTGAAGGGGGGATAAGAAGTCCTAGGGACACATGAAATATTCCCAATATAGGTTTCACATAGTCTAAAGTCATGATGCTTGGACCATTGGGAGATTAGTATTCCATTCGTGGAGCGCCTGTGCATTTCGACTATGTTTAAGGGAAGTCCCACTACGTCTCTGAAGTCCACGTGATCTATGCTTGGTTTGAGAAAAAAGGAGTGTAAGGGAGTCCTTAGTCTCAAGGGAAAGTGTGATAAAATTAAGATAGCCTATGAAGGCTCTAATGATTCCAGATTACTTAGCCATTGTGCTCAAATGCCTAAGAAAATGACATAAAGGGTATCAAAACTCCACCAAAATAAAAGGAGGTGGAAAGGGGGTAAAATCATGAATTATAAGATTTGGATAACAATGGGGAGTGAACAATGAGTTAGGAATGACTGTTAACCATATTTAAAACATAGGTTCCATAGCCATATCAATCATAGATAGAGTGAATAAATTACGGAGTCAACCATTGACCATGCTGAAAACATGGGACCCATCAAAATGGCATTAGAAATCCTTTAGGGTGTGTTCATAGGATAATAGGTGAGACAATGTGGTTAGTCACCATTATCATTAGGGGTGACCTATATAGATTGGAAATGATGAAGATCGAAGTGGAAGAGGAATTAAGTGATAAAGTGGGTAGTGTACCTGGGAAAATTGAGTGCCCTGGGAACTATTTGACCACATTATTGCACACTCTAACACATTTAAGGATTGTATCGAAGGTCTAGGGTTAGACCTGTTCTTGAGGGGAAAAACCCTAGAATGGGTAGGAGATGGGGGTGGACCTAGTAAGTGAGATTTGTGCATCAATATATATCCTAGGAATAGGGAATCAATCTATACATAGATCACCACATGATCATATGCTCAAATGCATCAAAGGAATGTATTGACGATCGAGGGTTGGATCCGTTCCTGAGGGGAAAAACCCTAAAATGGGTAGAAAATGGGGATGGACCTAGGATGTTAGATTTTAGCATCACTATGTATCCCATGAATAGTGAATCAAGACATATATAGTTCTTGTATATAACATAGTAGATGACTAATACCGGTAGGGGTACCCTCTATGGTGAGGATATTGAACCATAACATAATTACTATATGATGCATCCTATGTTCATCTCATAGGGTAATTCTATAGTTTAAATTCATTTGTTGAGGATGTGAAGTCATATAATATTTTTAATATGATTCATCCTTTGTTTATCACATAGGGAAATGATACAATTTAATAACATGTGTTGAGGACACTTTTTTTGATCATCCCATACTTTTCATATGAAGTATCCTATATTTATCACATAGGGTAAGGCTATATTATGAAATCATGTTCTAAGGACATGAATTCATCTCATATTTTTCATACGAGGCATCCTATGTTCATCACATAGGGTAAGAATATAGTTTAATGTCATGTACTGAAGATGTAAATTCATCTCATATTTGTCACATGAGGCATCCTATATTCATCACATAGGGAAATTATATAGTTTTATTTCATGTTATGAGGATGTGAAGTATTCACATATTTTTTATATGAGTCATCCCATGTTCATTACATAGGGTAAGGCTGCAGTTTAACATCATGTGTTGAGGATGTTTGTTTTGATCATCCCATACTTTTCATACGATACACCCTACACTTATCACGTAGGGTAAGGATATAGTTTAATGTCATGTGCTGAGGATGTGAAGTCATCTCATATTTTAAATATGAGTTATCCTATGTTCATCACATAGGATAATTCTATAGCTTAACTTCATGTTCCGAGGACATGGAATCATATCATATTTTTTATATGAGGTATCCTATGTTCATCACATAGGGTAAGAACTTAGTTTAAAATCATGTGTTGATGATGTTTGTTTTGATCATCATATACTTTTCATATGAGTTATATTAAATTTATTATGTAGGTTAAGGATACAATATAACATCACGTTTTAAGGAAATGTGTGGGGATTATGCATCATGTTGCCCTAAATTTTATTCCTCATGCCAGGTTATGCGGGCATCTTAATCTGCTTTTGGGTCAAGGAATACGATTGGGTCTTGCACCTATAAAGGAATATCATAAGGGAATTTTTAGGGTGATATATCCATGAGTAATGCATTTTTTGTAATCATTATCCCACCCCAAGGAGGGAGTTTTGTAATGGATTTTTGGTTGGGCCCAAATATAGGAGGTCTAGGCATTACTACATATCCCATAAAATTGTGAATCAAGACACACATAGTTATGGAATGCGATATAGTGGGAGATAGAAACTAAAAGTAGGAGGGGATATCCTCTCTTATGAGGATGTGAAATTTGTTATGTAGTTTATGAATCGTATCAGAAGATGTGGGATACACAGTTTAAGGTCATGCAGCTAGGACCAAGTGGAATTTGTAAAATAGTTTAAGGTCACGATGCTTGTACATAGGGAATGTTTATTTTGAGAATGTTTTCATGGAACGAAAGAGGTAAAACCCAAAAGTAAAAATAGTGTTATGCAAGCCTACGTGGCACATAAATATCTTGAAACAAACTACACATAGTTTAAGTTCATAATGCTTGGACCATAGGTGGGGTCAAAGGTCCAAATGTTGGTGAATGTAAATTCCCCCTAGGGGAAGGTTTTTCGGTGAATTGATGGTTGGGCATAAAGATAGGGGGTCTTTGTTTCACTAAGTATCCTATAAAATTGGGAATCAAGTCACACGTAGTTCTAGAATGTGGCATGGTGGGAGACTAAAACCAAAAGTGGGAAGTCCTTTTGAGTGAGTACATGATAAAAATGAGAAATGGGAATTGGATTGATGAAACACCAAGGGTGAAACAAACCACATGAAGGGGGGACATAGGGCGTCGAATGCACATAGTTTATGTTTATAATGTTTAGACCTGAGAAGAGTGGGTACTTTAAGGATGTTTAGGTGGTATAAAAGAGTTAAAAATCGAATACCAATGCCGGAAGGGTAGTGTCCTCTCTAGCGAGGGAATTGAGTCATCCCATGGTTTCCATGGGGCATAACATTCTTATTACATAAGGTAAGGATACTATTTAACATTCTACACTGAGTACATTGGATTCGATCATCTTACATTTGGTTTGTGAGGCATACTGTGTTTATTACACAAGGTAAGGTTGCTGTTTATCATCGTGCACTAAGGATAATGGATTTGTTTGTCTCATATTTGGTTTGTGAGGAATCCTGTGTTTATTCCATTGGGTATGGATTTTTTTTAACATTATGCACTGGGGATGTGGTCTTTTTTCATCTCATATTTGGTTTTTGAGGCATATTGTTTTCATTATATAGGGTAGTCTTTCCATTTAATGCCATGCATTGAGTATGTGGTATTTTTCTCATATGATGTTTGGTTTGTGAGGCATCCTATGTTCATTTCATAGGGTACGACTGTCGTTTAATGTTGTTCACTGAGGATGTGGGATTTGTAGTTTAAAGTTATACAACTATGGATGTAGTTTCTATTAGTTTATGTTCATAGAGCTCAGACTATAGTTGTTATTAGTTTAGGGTCATAGATCTCAGACAACATTTTCTATTAGTTTAGGGTCGTAGAGCTTAGACCATGTCGGAATTTCACTTGATGTACTGCTTAAGGAACTTAGAATTGGCGGGAGGTGTAATGATCTCCCCATACATAGTGATTAATGAGTATGAACCATTGGAGTAGACCTTATAGATGATGTAAGGTCCTTCCCATTTGGGTTTTAGCTTCATTGATTTTTTATTGGGTGTTATTGGAGTCTTGAGAGCCAACACCATGTCACGTTGAAAGAATGAGTGAAGGAGAACTTTTTGTTGAACACTCACGCTACCCGGTCCTAGTGCCTTTTTAAGCTATGTATCACCAAAAACCTATTTTATTAAAGGAATTAAAACTCATCTAGAAGGACTTATGCTATCCAATATGATATCAGCTGGTTGTAAATTAAAATTCAAAGAGTCAATAGTTGAACCCCTATGGGTAAAACTGTCTCAGTTCAATATACTAGGGAATATGTGGAATTTTGTGTCATCATCCAATAAGCTCAGATGTAATTGGGGAGTTTATCAGGACAAATCCTTTTATTCTGACCCACTATCTTCTAGAAAATTTTAGAGAAGGTCTTTTTGAACACCTTGATATATCCATTTTCATTCTCATAATAGCGGGGGTGTGATTAAACTAGATGTTGTACTTGGTGTACAATTTATTCAACTCAATAGCCCAGAAGCTAGTGTTATTTTCTATGATAATGGTGTGGGGTACCCCTAACCAATATATGATGTGAGATTTCACGAACTTGATCACGTACTGGGTTTTTTACTCTTTAAGGGGAACTAATTTTTCCCACTTTTAGAAGAAGTTTATTCTCTTCAAGATAAACCTGCACTATCGAGCCATTACTGGTGGGTAGGGACCCACAACATCAATTCCCCAAACTAAAAGGGACAAGAATACCTAGTATTATAGATAATCTCTAGTGGATTATGAAAAAAATTAGCATGGATCTGGAATTCATGAAATCATTTGGTAAGCTCAATGAAATCAAGAACCATGATGGGCCAAAAGTAAACCGACCTATGAATTTGGTGGGAGAGTTTCAATCCCTCAATATGAGCTCCATAGGATCCAACATGGAAACACTACATGAAATGATGAATCTAATTATCTTGGATATAATATAGGATAATTCTATTTAATCCACGACTATAAAGATCTTGCTCAAAGTTGAGGACACTATGGAGGAAAAGCTATGTTTCACATTGTTGAATTCGCTCATGATCAGCTTGATATGATGTTAGAGTGACATGTTGGAGATACTCAATGAAGGGAGTCATATAATTATGAAATTCCTTAACCATGTGGGAATTTGAAAGCCCTAGTGAGGAGGTACTGATAGTCAACTGATTTACTTATTGATTTTTACCTACTAAAGTGGCGGGAGTGATGACCCTCTAGTGTGCCACATGAATAAAAAAATCATCCTGATTTAGTTCTATAAGGTACACATCTAGGATTTCAAGATCATTAAATCGATCATTCTATGAATGAGGAACATGAGTCACCTTTGGTTGAAAGGGTAATTGGGACATTTACTAATGGGTCCATTCTAGGAGGGGAACCAACTCTTGTTTCCTAACGATATAATAAATATTGATATACTTGATGACTAGTTTGGGGTCTCCCTTCACATGAAAATAGGAAAATCAATATCAAGAGAGAACTCAAGACTATTAATAAGGGAATAATAATATTCCTAATTGTTGGTGAAATCTTATGATAATAGGAACAAGTATGAAAAGATGGCCTGTGGTGGAGTGATAAAGACAACTCCCAAAACTATTGTGTTGAGTTTGGGGTTATCGAGCCTTTTACTAGTCTGACTATGGGAGGATATATAAAAATGCATCTGAAAAAATGTAACAACCTAATCAATTGATAAAATAGAATTTTATGGTAAATCAATATCTAGGGGTAGTTCCATAGAGGTTGGATGCGTGACCATAATTTTTTCCAATGCTTGGACTTTGACTTCTTTATGAGTGAAAAAACTAATGTAGAACTGATGGAGAATTACTACCCATTATACCAGTCACCCTATGAGCATGGGACATTTGAGAATATATTTCATCGAATAAACATGGGACACTAGATGCATCTCATGATACTAAAAATAATGTCATAAATTTGGCACTATGAAGACTAACATGAAGAAACTCTTCTCAATAGGGTAGTATCTAGTCTCTGTGTCAAGAAGAATTCGACTGAGATAATATAGGTTATTCTCTCCACCTTCATTATTCTTTTGGGCTAGTAGGGCACCAAGGTATCATCCTAGGTTGGTTACATAGAGGACTAGTGTATTTCCTGAAATGGGAGACATTAAAATCGAAGGTTGTATAAAATATTGTTTAACATCCTCTAAGGCAGTATGAAAATCCTCATCCCATTGGTAAGTGACCCATTTATTCATGATCCTCAAAAATGTATTACACTTTCCATATATATTTTCAATACATCTATGAATATAGGCTAAGTATCCTTGGGGTTCTCACAACTCCCTAAGGTTATGTGGTGGAATCATCTAGTTAATAACTATAATTTTCTTCGGGTCGACCTTGATTCATCTATATATGATGAAAAATAAAATAAATTTTCCAAAGGTGATGCCAATTGAACATTTCAAAGGGTTCAATTTTATGTTTTGGGTGTAGTGGTAGTTGAACACTTTCTCAAGTTCTTTGATATGGTCTTAACATAGGTGGGATTTGACTACCAAGTCATCTATATAACATTATACCAATGTATTGAGGATTTTCTTGAATATATAGTGAATGAATCAATGATAATTGGATCTTACATTTTTTAATACAATAGGAATTACCTGGTAGAAAAAATTTCTGTGGTGTCTCTAAAGGAAGTGACCTCCTAATCCTCTATGTCCATCTAGATATGATTTTATCTGGAATTCCAATCCATGAAGGATAGTTATTGGAAGGCAACCATGAAATCAATCAAAATATCTATTACCAAAAGGATAAAATCATCCTTTGGGAAATGGCTATTGAGGTCTCAGAAGTTAATGCGAACTCTAATATTCCCATTATTATTTCTTACTATAACTATATTGGCTATAAACTTAGGGTAATGGACCTATCTGATGAATTTGTATTTGATAATCTTATCAACTTTGGCCTCAACCATAGAACCATGAGAAGGGTGTATCTTTCTGGGAGGATATTTAAACCTGAGATGACCTATCAAGAGGCCAAGGAGGTGAGAAGAAACTTGAGGATTGAGGCATGACATCTTGTTATAGCTCTAGGTGAACATGTCATAGTGCTGTTTTAAGAAGGCTATATATTATTGTTGTTTCTTTGGTGAAATGGTTGCAATGATCAGTGTAGGCCTTGGATCTTTCTCAGTGATGATGTTAAACCATATTAACTCATCGATTATGGTGGATGAACCCTATTTAATGTAAGGAGGGGTTTCATATAGATCCTATTTTTTATATGATGTATGGAGATCAAAAGGAGGCGAATCTTTTGGATTAGTGAAACTAGGGGTCATGCTAGTGTATGCCTTGGTAGGAGTACGATCCTTGGAAAAGTTTTCTTGTTCCATGACAACTGTGAAAAAAAAATCCACTAAGACAATCCCATGAGGTTTCCAACTATGAGGACCACTCTTGATATCAAAGGACCAATGATGAGTCAACTTCCACTAGTTTAACCCTAAATTCTGAAACATGAGGTGATGCCATGGGTCTATAGACATGGGGAAGATCCCTCAACATTCTATAGGGGTGGGGTCTTTCAGTACTATCCATCCCTACCCCATGTAGTTTTACGAGTTAATATATGAACACTCATTATTCTTGGAGATAATGAAGCATCTCCCTAAGTATGGGGTTGTAGGTTGAAACTAGTGAATAGGAAAAATAAATCTACCTTTTAGGTCTGTTTAAGGAATTTGGAAGTGGTTGTCAGATCATTAGGGGCATTGATATACTCAACCCCATTGGCCTGAAGTTGTTTCCCTTCCCCTTTGTAGTACCCAATGTCTAAATAGTGGGCTTCATAGGAGTTGAAGGGGGAATAATCACCCTAGAGTACCCCTACTCAACCGTAAAAGGAGTATTTAAAGAATTGATATTAGAAAGATAGGATCACTGCATCCAAATGAAGCCAGGTCCTTCCCAATAGAGTGTTGTAAGATATATCTTGTGAGACTACCATGAATTTGGTGTTCACTACTAGGATACTGAATTAGGTCTTCTACTAGATCTTACCATGGGGATTATTCTTGATCTTATATTACCCTCTAATTTTTAGGTTAGATGGAGTTAGATCCACTTCCATTAGTCCCAATTTATGGAGTATTTTGGTGGGATGAGATTGATTCTAGACCCATTATCCAATAGTTAGTGGCATATGTCCATGATGTTAAATTGACCCGTGATATCCAATGGATGTATGTGCCCCTAAATGGTATCAAACTCATCTTTATTAGAAAAATAAATTACATATTGAAACTCTTATATATTTTCCTCTTTTACACGATAAGCCTCAACTGAATCTACCTCATTCTCAAAATCAAGAGGGATTTTTAAAGCCTTGATGAGGCATTGAGGATCGAGAGCCTTGCAGGTATACCAAAAAGGTGTTTCAACATTCCTTATTTCCTCTCAATGGGTATACCTTTTCCAATAAAGGGTTTCTATTTAGTAGGGAGAATGGATAGAATCATTGGTTGAGGTGATGAGGAGCAGCTAGTGCTGGGTGTACTCTACCACTGATTAAATAACCCACTTTGAACATATGAACTTTGAGCACTAGACAACCGAGGTTGAGCCCTGGATAAACATGGATGATCATGATGTGTTCACAGTTGAGTTTTATGATCAACCAAAATTATCAGTTATAGAGGCATGCCTAATGGGGTAGCTTGGGTGGATTATTCCTACCGAGTCCTACATATGGCTTACTGCCTGGTTTCATTATCATGAACAGTCTGATATGAAATTTCATCCTGCATGCTTTTCCTACTATTTCATGATCTACCACTCCTTCAATGACATTATCGAAGTATTACTGGGTGATCCACATGGTGTTCCTCATCACTAGGAATCGTATAACAGTCTACTAGTTCAACTACATTTTAAGAGGTATATTATTTATCTTCATTAGAGGAATACTCCAAGACCATACAAGCTATGGGAACATTCCCCAATTCAGGAGGCATGGAGTTTCCTAGGGTGCATGCTTGATTTGGAATTGGTGGGGGAATTTGATTCCCTTTATGCCTCTATCGTATGTTCTTCTAAGACTCAGAATGTCATGACACAAATGAAGATATAGTGGAAGATGGTGGCATGGAAACTGTAAGAGGTTCTGGTATGCTCAAGTGGGAATAGATAATACCATAATCATGAGAAATATGTTCCAAGATAACCAATCATTGTACTTCTACATTCCATGACTGGGATCTTGTTTCTAATCACTAGGGTCCTCACTATTACTATAGGGTTTAACAGAGACATGCGATACCCGTGACATAATTTCATCCAATTTAACTAATCCATAGTCCACCTGATCCTAGATCTAATCTTTGAAGATAAATCATTTTTTGATGGTATGTCCAAGGAACTTATAGTACATGCAATAGTATGTGTGGTTCGTGTGTTTAGCTTCTTAGTGTCTCCTACATTTTGGTAGATTCAATATTCATTTTTCTAGGGAGTAGATAAAATACCCTTAGTAACTATGCATCCTTGAAGGAATAGGTTATTCTATTCCTTTCCATGAAAGGGATTCTAGGCACCTGGTCTTGATGGGGGGGGGTGAAACACCATTATCTCGACAAGGTTATACCTAATGAGACTATGCTTGGTGAGGTTATTCTTGATGAGGTTGTGCTTGGAAATGATCATTTAACAATTAATTATCTAAGAAAACTAGTTTGGGATCTTTAACATGCATGGAAATATCTGTTTCTACTCTCACTGGCTTTCATGCATGATATGGGAGTGGAAATTGATGCAAAAATTTCTTGGTATTATATAATAATTCTTCTATATGTTGTGATTTCTTGGAGAATTACCAAAACTTGCTTCATTAATTCAAGTAAATGAGGGTATGGGCCAACTCATTTTGGAAAATTTCAATGTACATCAAAAGAAAATGTTCCTAGGAAATTGACATGTCAAGGGAGTATGTAATTCCTTTCCATTGGGTGAAAAAGTTATCAACTCACTCATCAGGACTTAGTTTGAATTTGAAGAGGTAGACAATGCTACTGTTGCCTAAGGTGGGGCATAACTAGAAGAGAAACTATCTACATAGACCCTCCAAGCCTATGATGGATCCCGAGTCCAGCTGGCTATACCACATGAATTTAGGTCCTCCCAAATTCTAGAAAAAACATCAAATCTTAGAAGCTTTCTACTGATCTGGGGTTCCCAGTGTTGGGCTGCACCATGTGGCAAAGTGTTAAAATGTTGCAGCAGATCTCCCATGAAATTGAGTGATGTGAAGTTGGGGTTTTTGAAATCTAGGGGTGCATGGACATGGTCTACCCATTTCAGATATGGATTCCCCTAAGGTTTAATTTCAATATACCAAGTTTCCAAAGAACCAAGATGTGCGGTGTGAGTAGTTATTAAATTATCTTGGCTAGTGTTTGTGGTCACCACTACTTTGACATGCACATCGACTTGGGAATAAAAGTAGAATTGATCTCAAGGAAGATAATCACGTAGCTTGGGTAGAGAGGGTGACTCATATCTCAGTCTTTTATCATAGCTGTTTTCTTTTTTATTTAATAGTGAATGGGGATGCATATTTCAAACCTTTATTCCTAACCAAGGAGAATTAGGTGCTCAATTAGAGGAGTGATAGAGTCCCTTCATACATTTTTGTGACTCAGGAACTGCTTAGTGATAAGTTCAGTGGTGATCCTCTTGCATCCTTTAACCACTTAGAGAAAAGTTTCTATACTGACATCTTAATTGATATCTGGTATGACCTCATATGGGACAATATTCTCAATAGGTCCCTTTCCATTATTGATATATCAATGGGTATACAAAAATATCTCATTATGAGAGATTTTTTGGCCTAACATCTGCCTCTGTTGATGAGTACAAGGACCTGTTAGGAGGTCTTCATGATATTAAAATACCCCTTGGAGAGGGTTCTCCCAGTCATGCCCTGTTTTGGCAGTCTAGTTCCTCGAGTTCTCCAAAGGGTCAATGGTGATGACATTCACTATGACAGTGGTTAGTGGAGAACTTTCACCATCATTGGACATGATGGATTGATAGTCCTATTGTTACCATGGGATAAGCCTAAAATGGAGGGTAGTGTGTTTCCCCCATCCTCTGATCTATATGTGTTGAGATTACTCTATGATAACTTACTAGAGCATAGTGAGTCTCTTAACATAGGTTGACTAGAGAGTCTGGCGGTAGCCATACGATTTAGGGTGCTGAGCTACTAGGAGAATTGCAATCTAAACCAACTATCACTATTGGTGAACTGTGTTGAGGTGCTCATGGATTCTTGGGTAGTTCTCCTGATGGTCCCAATGGAAGTTTAACATCACCTAAATATACTAGTGGAAATATATATTCTGGTATGTAGTGATGGACTTTAGGATGATAAAGTTCAGAGTTAAAGGTTGTCAAAACATGACTGGTAGTTGGTTTGTGGCTAAGAGTATCCACAATTCCTCTTGTTCATTATCAGGGGGATGATACTACTCTTGGTTGATCTAATCCCTAATTATTGTAGGTTGAGATACTAGTGGTGGTGCTGATGAAGATCTTCTTTTCTATTGATTTGCTGGGAGATGGGGCACCGCGTGGGTCAAATGTCCATTGCATGTTGGAATTTTTTTCAGAGGTGGGGCCAACTTCAAGATCACATCCATATAGTATGGGGTGTTTAGAACCTACTCATGAAAAAGAGAGTAAACATTCATTTTAGGATCAATGGAGTGCTCACCATCATTTGGGGGTGTTATTCTGGACCCTGACATCTCACCAACTTCTAGTGTGAAGGTAGAGAGGAGGGAAACTGTTGGTGGCGGAGATGGTTGCATTGTGAGTCCTTTAAAGGAGTACACAATGTCCTAAACCTATAGATATATGTGGAGGGATTTGGGGATATTGTGGACTTTGGCTTCTAGGACGGTAATCCTTAATTGATGAACTTATACCCCCAGCTCTGGCAGTAGAGGTAAAGGTTCCCTCGTTGAGTCATCCGTTCTTCAGAGCCTGAGAGGTTGAAAATGATGCGATGCTTCCCATGGTACTACCACTGACATTATAGGACTTGTCTAAGAAAAATCTATTAAGAGTCACTTGGGTTCCCCCATTTTTGTTGTGACCTATGCTGTGAGTACGACCCCCACAAAAGGTGTTATCCTTCCTGCCTTAGGATGATTATTCAGAGCATGTCATATTTATAGCATGGGGAGGACCTCCACACTAGTTGGTGGTGGTTTGGGGAGGACCTGTGCATTGGTTGGTGGTGGTATGGGGAGGACCTGTGCACTGGTTGGTGGTAGTGCATAGAGGACCAACGTATTAGTTGGTGGTGGTGTGAGGATGACCTTTGCATTGGTTTTACTCATCATGGGATGACCTGTAATGGCCACTAGTAGCACCGGTGACTAAAAGATTCAACCCTACCTTCTTGAGAGGGGGATGGGATCTCATAACCCAACTGGGAAAATATTGATCCCTATTGAGAAATTGTGAGGATTTTATGAAATAATTCAGTAGTGACGAGGCCACTGAATCTGCACAAGATTCCTCTCATTTGGCAATGTTCTAGTCCTTACCCTAGTGATAACAGTGTGTGTTCTAGATTGGGACTGGAAGAGTGAGGATGGAGTCAACCTGCTCATCGACCTATGATATCGGTTGGTTTTGGTGTTGACGTGGCCTAGTGGGATCCCCCCTAAGAAGATCCTGGTCAGTGTCTATGAAGGGTATGGCTCAAAAATCCCCCACCTCCTCGGCATAGGGGAGTGAGCTATAAAAATGATTTGGGGAGAGGCTCCTGAAGTAGTTCACTATTGGAAAAAGAGGTGATTTCCCCCTATGTAGTCCTCAGGGGTGGAGGTGTTGGTGAGATTCTGATGCTTTGAGATCCTGGTATTCCATATCATCAGTGGTAATGATCCCTTCTTGTTTGTATCGATGAAAAAGGGTGTCGATCACCCTCCTCTTGATAATCTTGGAGGGTGAGATGGGGCATGGGAGCCCATTAGATGAAGACGCGATGACTATCTTAGTAGGAACATAGTTGTAATGGATTTACACACTGACATTTCCCTTTCCCCAGTGCCTATTTATTTTAAGTCACCGATCTCCTATAACTTGAGTCTTGTAAAGTATGTGGAATCAAACGTCAATGTAGATCTGATGAAGGTGATAACCAATTCCCCAACATCATACATTATTTCTGATGTGGAGAGAAGATCCACATTGTTGATTTCCTATACTAGGGATTCCCAAATCTATCTGATCCTAATTCATAGGAGAGTTTCATACTAGGCCCACCATTTTCTCACAAGGACCTGAAACTAAATATATAGATCTGATGACATGAAAATATGGTGGTGCCTTAATGTTAATAGTCCTCATAGTTGAAAGGTAAAAGTTTCATGTTAGGTTCACCATTTTTTTTCTAATTCTTTCCATTGGAGATGCACATCATCTCTCAATTTGATGGTGAAACACTTCTTGTTGCCCCACATCCCTGCATTCCAAAGGCAGGAGGCTTCCATCACTTTAATTGGTGATATTGGATCCTTAATCAAAACATGATGATGGGATGTATTTTCCTCCTTATATGGATTTTTCCTTTGATCTTTTCACCTATTTTGGGTCTCCCTCAAAGATTTAAGTCATGTTCATGAAACTCATTCCTTGTACCATCTTGAGGTGGATACCAGATAATTACACTACTTCTATCTATATGGAGAACCAACCTTCAGTTAGAGAATAAAATAACATTGGGAATATCTGGATATCTCTTGACATTGGGTAGGTTAGACATCTATAAAGGCTTATACTTTTGAAGTCGGAGGCATCCCATATGAGGCATCTTAGGCACAAAACCCAAGTTATCCCATGTCATCCAAGAGGTAAAAAACACCAGGGGTGTAATTTATATTACCATTTTTACCTCATGAATCCCATGTTTATTATATGGGGTAGGGATTATGGATTAGGTCAAAGGTTTAATGTTCTATGGAGATATTTCAGTCACATATTTAATTTCTTTTTCTAAAAAATAGGTCATAGTGTTAACATATTACGGGGATGGATAAATGATCAAGTGTTTCCCCAGGGAAAAAATGATCACTCTTGAATGTTTTGGTTAAGTGTCTCCCTAAGGGGGGGGATGATCACACTTTAAGGATTTGGTTAAGTGTGAACCTAAGGGGTAAGATGATCAAACTTGAAGTATTTAGTTAAGTTTTCCCCTAGGGGTAATATGATCACACTTAAAGGGTTTGGTCAAGTGTGTCCCCAAGGGGGAAGATGATCACACTCTAAGGATTTGGTTAAGTGTGTCCCTGGGGGGGGATGATCACACTTGAATGATTTGGTGCCTCCCAAGGGAATGCATGTTATAATGTTTAGAAATTAGGTTTGAACCTCCGAGAGACACCCAAGATATGTCTGGCTATTGGGATTGAACCTTAAAGAGGCATCCTACATACCCTATTGTGAAATAGGGATAAAAAACCACATAGTTCGATGTCATAGTTTAATGTCACATGATAAGATCAGTCTATGCATTTTAACATCATGAAATAAGGAGGTTCATGTTGTAGAAAGATAATCTATGAGGGATGGTGTAGGGAATATGCATATAGAATACCCAGAGTAGGAGTCTATGGGGGTGAGGGGCTTAGGCCCTGAGTAGATGTCCATGTGGATGTTATCCCATGATAATTATACCTGGGGAATCCTATTTTCATCACAAAATGTTAGGTTATAGTTTAACATAATGTGATGAGGATGTCTTCATAAATTTTAATGTAGTATTACTAGGATGTGGAGCTAGACATTTTTACATCATGTATCTCAAACATGGAGGGACCTACACTCGAGGATACAATTGTGAGTTCAGAGAGGAAGATCTGACAAAATCCCTCCCTATCAGGAAAGGTGGGTAGTTTCCCTTGATGATTACACCCTTATGACTTATGTTTCTACTACACAGGAACTTCTAGGAGTGCATGGTGAAAACACAACCATGGGGGAGTTGTCAATCACGGGTCCCTATTTTAGCGTACCTATGCCCAAGAGCAATAGGTATTAGGGTACTTATGATTAGGATAAAAATTTAATTTAACCATATAGACTTTTCTTGGAGAAAAGAGTTTGGAGGTGAGGGTTAATGACACCGATTGTGTGGAATTCCAATGCATTGATGAACCGAGTTTGAATGGGAATGAAGGTCCTGGGCACTCAAATTTTGTGAATTTATGTTGGCCAAAAGGAGGCACCATTGAGAGGCATGGAGGATGGGATTCATGAAGGCCAAAGGTTCATAAAGTAATGGGGGAACATGAAGGAAAAAAATCTCATAAAGGTATAAATTTCACAAAACTGGGTTTCCTTTCTTTTGAGTAAAGGCTTGGGTCCCATAGGGATGGTTTCACAAAGAATAATTATCTCACGAAACCCCAAGAGCCATGAAGGGATTTCTTATTTCAAAAAGGCCAAGAGGTTTCATGAAAGGTATATCCACCATGTTCTGAGGTGGTCAGGAACCCACGGGAGTCTAGTTTGTGAAATATGACTACCTTGGAAAATCCATTTCCTTTAGTGCTCATGAAGGTTGGATTTTTGAAAATTTATATCTTTTACTGGGATTAAAAAGGCCACATCCCCTTAAAATTAGGACATAAGAAGGTATTTATAGTCCCAACGAAGGCAAGAGAATAAATTTCATGAAAGATGGAGGATTTCATGGAATATTATGAGCTTCAAGAAGTGATGGGGTTCCATGAACTAGAGTTACACTACGTGGAAGTTACCACCTCAAGGTCCGCATGACTGGTGACTTCTGTGAATCAGAGTCACACTGCATGGAGATTACTGCCTCAGGTTATGCATGACCATTGAATTCCTCAAACTGAAGTTATTTTGTGTGAATTTTACTACCTTAGGTTCCACATGATTGATCAATTTCGTGAACCAGATCCATTCATAAAGCTATTGACCATCAAGAACCAGGCTCTTAAGTGCATTTTTATGCTATTTTGGCCCACATTTTACTTCAAACTAGCCATGCCTTCCTCAACCTCTCCCATTAAATGTGTATTTTGGTGTCAAAATGGAGCACTATATGTTTTAAAGATAGATATGTTGATAAAATATAGAAAAAAAATGTTGTGACTTACCATTTTGTTAAGACTAAGGAATGAAATTTCTACAAGTATGACTTAAAGTAGCAATAATGTTCTAGGAAACAAGATATATAAGATAGACCTGTGAGTTTTTTCAATTTAGTCTTAGTACATATATTAACTAAGTATTTAAGAATACAATCTATAATAATTCAATACCAACTTTTTTTAGCACATAATCCTTCTAGTGGAACATGCATAAGCATAATAAGAGATTATTAAGATTAATATGATTTCAAAAGATTAAGTAATAGAAATTTATCTCATGTTCCATGATATGTATCTACATTTTATATTACTAATTTATGATTCATATCATGTAAATATCAAACATATACAACATAACACATCGACTTGTAGTAAGAACTATTCGACAGTACTTTGAAAAGTAGAATTGGATGAGTTTTTGGTGTTTGGAGAAGTGAGAATACTAGTAATAAAGGGAATTGAACACCTTTATACACTTGGTTAAACTTGATATAGTATCATAGAAACATATAAGGTAATATGCAATAAAAACTTATTATAGCTACTGGTTTCCATATCTAAAATATCAGAGTACATTGTAGCTTCTGATACAGCTTAAGAAGCAACTTAGAAACATCTTGTTCTAGTTTTTGATTATAGCAAAATAAAGAGATTTATCATTTTATTATAAGAATTGACTATGTATTTAGTCTGGATGTTAGGATTATGACATGCGAACAGGAAGTGGATACTCGATTATATCATTGCTTGAGGGATTTTATCAAGATAGTAATGTTGCAGTAAACAATTTTTTTTGCAAAGACACATGGATTTACCAACCCTAGCCACAAAAATATGGTGCTCCTAAAAAATATATCTATACTTAGTAGAATCATGTTTCTTATATGAGGAATAATTTATTATTAGTAGTTAGATCTAGTGCAAGTGGAAATTTTTTTGGTATTCATTCCCTATAACTAACTACTTTGTACTTTGGATTACACACAAAAACACACACACACACACATATATTAAAAAAGTGTATATTAATATAAATATCTTATCGCATATTTTTTTTTATTCTATATAAAATTGATATGATAATGTCATAGAATATCTGTCACATCGATAAGTTCATAGTAGTTCTCTGGTATGATGAGAACCTTGAAATTATATGACAATATTCTTAAATATATTTTTTGTGGTTGGATAATGTACTATGATAGGTCACATAGTATATAGACTATCTGGTTCTATTACTCATAAGTAGATGAGGATTATTCTCATGAAGTTCCCACTTGGTAATCTCTAAGATGAAATATTATAATAACTGACCCACGAGTATAAATTTTTCATGTTTTGGTGTCATCAGATATTCTTATTTATCGGTGTGTGTAATAGACCTTATACTTTAATATTTTTATTAATGCATGTTATTACCTAAACACTTAGATGTATTTCATAAATCGTAACAATAATAATTTATGGAAAATTTGGGTACGTTGGTTGTGCCATGAATGACATATTGTTAATTAATAAGTCTAGTAATAACTTGTTCCTTCCATATTTATGGAAGTTGATATTTGAAACTTTGATTAAAATATAAATATTGCATTAAATTCGATGACCATGGCACATCGATGTTTATTTCTGATAGTTAAAGAAAGACATATCAAACATACAAGTTGATGACACAGATGTGCAACCTGCTTAGTGAGATATTGATACAAAGAGATTATATTACACAGTGAGTGTTCAAATGTGACTGTTGACATTGTGACATTAAGTTATTTATCTTGGGTTCCTTGACCCGTAGATAGACTGTAATCTTGGAAATTAGGCAATCCCGCCTAATTCTAATGAGAAAGGATCCTATAGGGCTACACACTAAGTGCTTCCATTGATCTTAATTAAATTTTATTTGATTTTAATTATTAGAATAAAAATTATTCTCATGACTGAGTAGTAATTGTATTCAAGATTTATTAATCTCTAATATTTTCAAGGTAATAAATAATTATTTATTAATTAAATAAATAATTTATTTAATTATGTGAATATTTAATAAATATTTATTCACTAGATTGTGAATACAATATTTATTTTATTTATTTAATATTTAATAAATATTTTTCACTAATTTGATAATAAAATATTTATTTAAGTAAATAAAATATTTATCCAGGTATTCAATAAATGTTGAGGATTTTTAGTGGACTAAGATCATGCCCAATGATAAATATTAATTTACAAGATGGTAAAATAATATTTATCATTGCATGAGTTAATGAACAATGTAAAATAATTATAATAATATAATTATTATATGGAATGGGGTTTATTAAAGATTATAATATTATTTAAGGTTCAATACACAATTAAATAATATTTTAACATAAACCCTAGCTTTATAAATAGATGGTTATGTCTATTGTATAGGGTTAATAGATAAATTGAAAATCATTATGGATAAAAAATTTCTCTCTTGAATTCCTCTTTATCTCTCCTATCAAAAATGAGAAATGTAAGAGATATTCCTTCAATATTAAAGGATGAGAAATCAATACAAATGACATAAGACAATTTATTTTCCATTATAGCACCCAAAAATCAATTGGCATTGCTTAGATATTAAAGGAGCACACATGGATCACCCCTAGATGGACTCTACACTTAGATTCTTATAGCACAAAGAAGGTATTCCAGAAAAGAAAGAAAGGATCATAAGACAAGGTAAACCATTTATTCTGATATTAAATAAATTAATTATAAATTTAACATGAAAATATCCTCTATTGGGGTTTTGGGAAACTCTATATTAAAATAAATTTTAATTTAATGCCCATGAAAGGTGATTCTGATCCGCTGAGACCAAAAATAAGAGCTTTATGCATCTCCTTTAATAGGTGGAGTGTATCAAGGATTGAGATTATTGTTGAGGTACTAGAAAGGTGCTCAATCACATTATATTTTCTAGTGATGGGTGTGTTTATACTTTCCAAGGACTGCTCTTTAGTTGGGGGCATAATGGGTGCAGTTGATTTAGGTGCTGGCCCCAACTGGTGCTGGACATGTTCCACTATTGACTGTATAGTTTTGAATGAGTCCATATGAATGAGGTCAATACCTAGATGGATGCAGTTGATCATGATGCAATTTTGGATCAGTTTCATGGTCAACTAATATAGTATGCTGCAAAGGTGTACCTGATGGAGTGTTCTGAAAGGGATGCACTTGCTGAACCTTGGGTAAGGCCTATTTACTAGTATCAATGGTGTGAAAACCCTATTTTATAGCATTGGAACATACGTCCTTGTTGTTTCCATGATGCCCATACCTCTTTTGTTGGCATCGTCCAGGGGTACCTGAGGGGTCTGCAAGGAATTCCTCATCATTGAGCATAGTGAAATGGTCTACCAGTCTGAAAATGTTCATAGAAGAATACTCCTATTATTTTTTGGTGGAATACTTTAGGAAGGGATAAATTCTAGGGGTATCTTCCAATTTAGGAGACATGAAGTTGACATGAGTTCCAACTGGATTTGGAACTAGCGAGGGACTCTAATTTCCCTGAAATCACCGTTGTGTATTATTATAAAACCTAGAAGTCTATAATATCAATGAGGTGATCGGAGTGGAAACAATGATCATAATGGGTGGTGGTTTACTCAATAAAGAATTAATAATGTCATGGGTATGAGCATCCACTTTTTAAGACAACCATTTTTTATACTTCAACGCGCCCTGGCCTGGATCCTATTTCCCCTCGTTGGAGTCTTCATCACTGTTATCAGCATCAACAAAGACTTGTTCCACCTGTGTCATGATATCGACCAACTCAACTAGGCCACAATATAACTGGTCCTAGAGACAATATTTGAATATTAAACAATCCTTGATGGTGTAATTGAGGAACCCATGGTACAAACAGTAGTTGGAATGATTGGTGAAGTCATCTTCTTCATAAATTCTGCATTCTGGTAGTTTTAGGATGTTCTTTTACTAGGAATGGATGAATTATCCCAGGACTTATGCATCATTGAAGAAGCAGTTCTTGTTTTTCTACACCATGAAGGGAACCCTGGGTGTTTGGCCCTAATGGGGCGATTGAGTAGCATTTTCACAGTGAGGTTTTTCTTTATGAGGTTGCACTTGGTGAGGATTTTCCAATATAGGTTCCTAGAGGTAGACCTACTATGAGGCCTTATTCATTATATAAGTTTCTATTTATGCTTTCAAAGGTTTCCACACAATACTTGGAAGAGGTAATGGGCTCAACAACTACCTAGTCCACTGCAAGGCTTCCTCCAGACACTGATCTCTTTTAGAAAACTCTTGAAACCTACCTAGGTATCTCATGGAGATAAGGGTAGGGAAAAAAATCATCTGTGATATTATATACACACATAATAAAAAGCTACTCCTGGTAAAGCTGCACATCGAGGGAGTATTTGACCCCCTTATATTGGGAAATGAATTCAGAAACTCATTCCTTATACCTATACTTTCATTTGGAGAGGTCAGTGATACTATTATTGTTCATGGTGATACTATTATTGTGCCTGGTGAAGTAACTTCCTACTAAGATTATCCTAACTAATGATGGATTCCTGATCTAGTTTACTATATGTGACAAAGGTTGGTCTTTAAAAGGTCTAGATAAAACACCTAATTTTATCATCCTCTTATTTCTTAGGGGTATCACGCATCAGGATGCATCATGAGGTGAAGTGGTCTAGGTGATGAAGTGGATTTCCCATACAATTGAATAGAGTGAAGCTCAGATTTATGAAATCTAGAGGTGGGTCTATCTAGTCCACCCACATCAGTTATGGATTTCTTTTTAATAGGATTTTAGATTCCAGTATTTCCAAATATTTTATTTGTATAGTGAGTATGGATATTATATTATCTTGTTGAGTATTTGTGGTCACCAGAGCTCTAACCAGTCTGATGGATCATGATAGTGATCATGGTTTCAAGGAGGGAAGACACACTATTCAGGTGGGGTAGCTGGGTTATATCTTTTCCACTTGCCAATTACTCTAGATTCTACCTTAATTAAATGTGAAGGACCACCCATCTCAACCCTGGGTGACTGGATATAAAGGATAGGATGTACTGAAGGAGGAGGTAAGGGGTACCCTATGAAATTATCTCACTCTAAGAACTACTCGATATAGATATCAACAACAATTATATTGTATCCCTCATGATATTAGAGTAAGGAATCCATTTTGTGATCTGAATCGATATTTGGAACGACCTCTGATAGGCCAATAGAATTGGTGACCCCATTGCCTTTATCGAGATGTTGATGGGCGATTGACAACACCTCATTGGGGGGACTCCCTAAGTCCAGTGTTTTCTTTTACTGATGGGTGAGGGTTCCTACTAGAAGGTCCACATAATACTACACTTCACTTTAGGGAGGGGTTTCTCCATCTCATCCTAAGTTTTCAGCCTAGTTTCTCTGACCATCCATGAGATTAATCATGATGAAGTTCATAGTAGAGATTGTTGAAGGGTAATTCTCACTATCGGCAGGTTGTCCAGACTGATAATCCCATTTTTTATTGAGAGGGGGACTAAAGTGGAGGGTAGTGTATACCCCTAGCCTTTGATTTTTTACATAGTGGTATACCTCATGAATTATTTTTGGAGCATAATGAGGATCCTAACATAGGTCCACTGGAAAGTATGGTGGTATCCATATGAATCAGGGCACTGAGCCACTGAGAGTACCGTAATTTTAACCCTTTGACACTATTAATATATTTAATCAAGGTTCTAAAGGCTTCCTAGGTAGGATAACTAGAAATCCCAGAGATGGTTGGACCTCACCCAGATATTTTGGCGGAAGTAGGATGCCTGGTCCTCAGTCAGGAACTCTGGTATGGTAAAAAATAGGGTTATAGGTGTCCAAAACACAATAAAAAACATGTAATTTATAGGATATCCCAAAAAAATTTCTCTGTCCTATCACCCAAGGTGAAGTCTAGTTCTCGATCTCCGCAATACCCAATCAACATTGGTTGGGATATTGGGGGTGGTAGTGATGATGACCTATTTTTCTTCTGAACATCTAGTAGATGGGGTGTCATATGTTTCAATCATCCCTAGAATATTGTAGAGTATTTTGGAGGTGAGGAAAACTTCATGACCATATCCATATAGGATGGGGTATATGTGGTCTCCTATTTATTGGGAGATACAACATCCCTTTGAGGTTTAGGAAAGTTCTCACCATTGTCTGAGGGTTCTAATCCATACCCCAACTTCTCTCATACTACCATGGTGGAGGTTGAGAATAGAGAAGTTGATGGTGATATAGGTGGTATCAATATAACTCCTTATAAGGAGGCAAGAATATCCACCACATGCATGCACCTTCATATGGATTTGGGGACCTTAAATAATTTGGTTTCAGGGATTTTTAGCCTTAGTTTATGGGATTCTTCCCCAAGTTCCAATGGTGAGGGAATAAGTGTCTCTATAAATCCATTTACCACCTCAGAGTCTAAGAGTTCAATGGTAATGTGATGTTTCCCTCATTATTTCATTAGGTGGTGTGATAGTTCTATAATCATAATCCCTTAAGGTTCATGAGTATTACTTCCACATGCACCATGATCAATACTATGGGTATGACCCCCACAACAATTGTTTTCCCACCTTAACTGGGATGGACCTTTAGGGAATAGAAAGTATTCAGCATAAATAGGACATCTGTATCAATTGGTGATGTTTTAGGGAGGACCTTTGTGGTAAAATTATTTACCACAGAGCATCCCATTACAATTTCTAGTGGCACCCATGATGGGGAGAGTAAACTCTTCCCACCCAGGGGTAGATGGGGTCTCGATCCCAATCAGAAAAATATGGGTCCCCATAAAGTGTTCATAAGGTAAGGATGATGTTTAGTGGTAGTGGTAGGGGATATTAGAGCTGGAAGAGAGGCCTCTTATTAGGAAGTGTTTTTGATCTTCCCCCAGTATCAATGTTGGGTGTTATGGACTGGGGCCAGTGAAGTGGGAATAGGATCAACCTACTCGTTGACTAGTGGAGACAGTTTGTGTTTTCATCATGGACAGGTGGGAAACCTCCTAGGAAGATTTAAGATGGTAGTATCCATGGGAATAACCCAAAAATCCTCTACCTCCTTGGTTTATGGGAGTGATCCATCATAATGATCTAGGGATAGTTTCTCGAAACAATTTACCATTGCAATTGGGGGGGTTCTTCCTCTTGTATGGCCCTTGGGGGAAACAACATTGGTGAGGTGTCGAGGCTTCAAGATCTTGATGGTTCATATTATTGGTTTGGATGAAACATTCCTATTCTTAACAATGAAAAAGGAATTGATGAACCTATGTTCAATGATTTTGGAGGGTGAGATGGGGAAAGAGCACCCAGTAGCTGCAGAAGTAGTGGACCCCATGGAAGGATCATAGTTGCGAGGGATTGCTACACCACTGGTTCTACTTACCCCACACCTACTGGCAGTGGCTTGTTGAACATTTTCTACATCTTGAGTCTTGTATCATGCATTACATCAATCATTAGTATAGATATGATGAAGGTAATTCCCAACATACCCAAAGTTATCCATTATTTATAAGGTGGAGGAAGGATCCACACTAATGATGTCTCATAAAAGAGATACCCAACATCGTTCATTTTCCTCTAGTTATATGGGAATAGTTTCATGTTGGTCCCATTATTTAGTTTGGTGAGTTTTGATGGTGAATGTATAGATTTGTTAATTCCCAAATTTGGTGATGCCTAATGTTATTTATCTACTCATAGTTGGAGGAGAAGATATTCACATCAGGTTCACCTTTCTTCATTCATATTCTTTCCACCAAGCTCATGCATTGGTTTTGATGATGATTCTCTTTTTCCTTCCCTGCCTCTCCTGAAGTGGTTTGCTTCCATGTAATGGTCACGCCTTCTCCAGGGTGGTTGGTTGGTTTCCCCGCATTCCTATTTTCTAAAGGGGGATGGACTCTACCATTGGGGTTGGTGATGTCATCTCCTTGATCAAAATAAGATAATGGGATGTTGATTCCTCCTTCTATGGATTCCTCCTTGGAGCTTGTCACCCAGTCTAGGTATCCATCATAGTTTTAAGTCATGTTTATGAAGCTCATCCCTGAAGATATCTCGAGGTTGATTTCGATTAATTACTCTGTTTCTATCACGATAGGGAAGCTACCTATAATCGGATATGATGGTCAAATTAAGCACATTTTGGAATCTATGGGAACTGGGTGTGTTGGGAACCTATAAAATCTTTATCTTTTGGAGTCGAGGGCATCTCATGTATGAGGAATTTTGGGTGTGGAACCCAAGTCATTCCATGTCGATAATGAGTTAATTTTCACTGGGGGCATAAGGTATCCAATGTTTGTTATACTAGGAATCTCATGTTCATCACATAAGTTAGATATTTTGATGAATTTGGTGGGAGTAATGGGTTTAGGGTCTTGTGGGGACATAGTAACAAGTTTAAAGTCTTATGGGAATAGGTTGGTCACAAGTTTAATGTATTGTGGAGATAAGTTGGTCATAAGTTATAAATATTATGGGGAAAAGCTGGTCATATGTTTAAACTCTTAGGGTGACATGTTGTTCATAGGTTTAATGTACCATGGGTATAGGTTGGTTACATGTTTAATGTCTTGTGCGAACATGTTGGTCATAGGTTTAACATATTATAGGGAGAGGCTAGTCACAAGTTTAACATATTGTGGGGATAGGTTAGTCACATGTTTAACATATTTTGGGTATAGGTTAGTGAGGATAAGTGTGTCCCAGGGGAAGATGATCACACTTTAGATTTTCCTATTTCTAGGGAGAAGACATGTAGATTTGATGGTGGTGTTGGGGGATCGGGATTAAACCTCGAGGAGGTGTCCAATATATTTCTGGATTGGACCTCAAGGAGGCATCCTATGTACCATGTTAGGAGATAGGTATCAAAAATCACTTAGTTTGATTGCACAATTTAAGGTTGTATGATAGGTCATTCCATGCAATTTAATGTTGTGCGGTAAGGGAACTTGCATCACAGAAGGAGAAACAATAAGGGATGATGTTGGGGCTTATGCATAGAGGTGGCCTAAGAGTTTAGGTATCTTCCCATCTGAGTTATATATAGGGAATCCTATTTCCATCACACATGGTAGTGGGATCATCACATGATGGTGTAGAAGGGGTTTTATCCCATTCCAGTCATGCATGGGTTATCCTGCATTCGTTACATAGGGTAGGGTTACATTTTAACATCATGCACTAAGGATGTTATTGTGTAGTTTAATATCATAAATATAGGAATTTAGGCTGTATATTTTTATGTAATATAGCTCAGATGTTGTGGGGCCTACACCAAGGGATACCACTTTCAATTAGAATAGAAGGATATAACACTAGCACTCATCATAAGGAAAATTGTGTAGTTTCTAGTGATGATTCCACCATTGGGGATTATGTGTGCACCACACATGTTCTTTTGTATGGAATGAGGCATGATCACTACCATGGTGAGGTGACATATAAGGGTTCTAAAATTACGGTGCCTATTCATAGGAGTAAGAGGTGATACAACTTTTCAGGTCATGCTTAGAGAAAAGAAGCCAAACATGAGAGTTGATGATTCGTGTCGCGTAGGTGATCAAGGTGCAGATAAACTCGGTCGGAGTAGGTGTGGGGAACCTGAGCACTCAAATTGCACAAAACTATGCATTTAGGAAGGAGGAATTGGGCCAGGGACTTGGAGGTTATTTCGTGTAAATCTATAGTTTCATACGCAATTGGTGTTGCATGATCCACAGGCTCCAACATAAGAAAAGGCTATGAGTATTGAGGGAATAGGTGTGCGGAACTTCTAGAGTTGTGTGAAGCTTGGGGTTTCAAGAAGGAAATTTATTATTCTCGCACCCATCTAGCCCTTGGGTAAGTTTTATGAGGATGTATAAAACATAATCCAAGAAAATTTGGGGCCTATGTGAGGTTAGTCTCATGAGTTCTCTACCGTAGGGGATCCATGGGGATGATAGAGTTGTGTAGGGTCATGAAATAGGGGTTTCCACAATCAAGAGATGACACTTAGACTTCTAGAGATCCATCTACAAAATTGGAGGGGGGGGGGGTAATTATCTATTTTGAGATGAAATGAGTGGATTTAATTGTACAAATTGGGTTGTTTCATGAAGATTTTTTGCATGAACCTCATACCTTTTTCGCCGGTGGGAGGTCATGTTAAGAATTGGTTCACCAACACCTTTCTCACACAAACGGGTCACACTCCAATGTTGAGGCAGTGCGCATCAACCCAATTTTGTGCACCACTATTGTCTTTGATATTTGGGTGCTTCTAAAGTTCCCTTTTGAAAATTTCTTTAACCATTTCCTTTCATGTGCAATTCATTTGCATGAAAAAAATGAAGTTTCATAGAAAACCCTAAAGTTGGGCATTTTTGATACCTTTGCTCCAGAATGGTCCTTTGGCCCACTCTATGTCTTCATTTTAGGGGGAAAGCACCTTCTAGGGGTTAAGAAATATTTTTGATGCCTATATATATATATATTAAAAAAATACCAAAATATATATTTCAGAATGTATATTCAGAAAACACACACACATTATATATATAAAAACCTATAAGGGAAGACAAGAATCCCATTCATGTTCTTATCCTCCCAGAATGATTCACCTGAACATTTAACTCTAGTATTCAAGAACTTTTAAATACCCACTTTCACTCCCAATACTGACAACCAGACAATGAAAAATGAAAGGATATATAGGTAAGGATTAATCTTTGTTTGATGGAACTTATTGAAAACTAGTTGTAACAATTATCACTCAAGTGATTCTATATAAATATTTCCATATTTCTTATTGAAAAAGTACCCTTTCCCCTATTTATTTATGAGGAATTAATTTATGAATTATATTGTAAAATATATCCCAAAAAATTGTTACCTATAATGACACACAAACATTCTCAATCTCATGTGAAGTGTTAGAGTATACCAAATTATGAAAAATCCACCCATAATGGAGAAACCGAGTAGACGCAGAATACTGATCACTAAAATCTTAACATGAATAAAAATATATTTATTTTGGTTGGTGAGACATGGAGAGTTCAAAGAAAAATGACGATATTACCTATCATGAAAGAGGTGGAGTATTTTTAATCCAATGCTACAATGTTTTTGTTATAAACAGAAAAGGTTAAGGATTTGAATGAGTTTTGTGGCTAAAAAAAACTAATAAAAAATTATTTATCAAAATGTGAATAATATTTCGAGCACATAACTTTAGTGGAGATATATGCAAATATAAAAGGATATTGTTCTATTTTTGACTAAATAATTACACTTAGGCTATGTTTGAAAATGATTATTATAAAGTATTAGGTATTCTCCAATATATAGAAAATGGAGGATTATCAAGAACATACAATATTGGATAACTTAAAAATAGCAGTTATGCAAGGAAATATATTGAGATAATAAAATATAAACCTTCTTGAATACATACCTACTCAGATCAATCATAGTAGTTTATCAATAACATACCTACTTAGATATATAAATAATATAAAGATAGTATTTTTGAAATAAAATATATACCTACTTTCATTGTTCATAGTACTTTATCAAGAATATACCTACTTGAAGATATAAATAACATAAAACAGTGATTTTCAACATGTATTGTTTATAAAGAGTGTGAATATTTATTTAAAATAGTTTATTCTCAATCTTAGAATCATAAAATGATTCAATTTTTTTGACTAAAAATATTTAAAACTATTTAAGAAATAATCACATATGATAATAAATTAAAAATAATAATAAGTGTTTGTTTTTTTACTGAAAAAATTAATAAATAAGTGGCATAAAATGATTTTTTTAACATGGTAAAATTCCTACAAAATCACTTATAATATGTGATATGTGCTATAAAAAATTTTCAATGATTGTTATCAAAATATTCCCTGGTGATATGGAAATCTTACAGTAGTTCGCAACATTTTTAGTATACTTGTAATCTCTAGGTAATATTAGTACAATAGTAAGGTAGGTATGATCATAATGTAAAAGGGAATAAAAAAACTGGTATCCACTACTGTAAAGTTACATAAATATAAAAAAGGAATAACAATAATTATAACCATGTCATAGGGAATACATTTCAATAATATTAAAAAAATACAAGAGAATAATTTATTTTAGTTAAAGGAAAAAGATAAACAAAAAAGAATTAAATTTACTATCCTTCATGTCAATGGTGAATGTAAAATGAATCCAATAAAAAAAACATGAATGTACACATACACATAATCATTAACCATATTTATATATTAAAATATCATTACATTATTCTAGAATATAATATGATTTCATAATAAAATTCCATGGAAAATAGATAATCAATGAATACAATATTAAACATAAAATAATTTAGCTTATGAAAGTATCTACTATTAACACATACTAAAAATTAATTAAACTATTCACACAAGTCTAAATAATAATGAAAGGATTATAAATTTGGAACAAATAATAAAAAAAATAAAATTATATAATAATCATAAAAAAATATTCTTTTCCATTTAAAAATCAATCCCCAATAAAATTATAGAATAATTATAAAAATATATTCTCATTTATTAAAAAATCAATCCCTAATAATTATTCATGAATAAAATAAAACCTCATTTACTCAAAAATAATTTTCTAGATTTTTAATTACATGTCACACTGTCATGTATCATCGTAAATGAAAAAAATGTAAAAAATAGTAAATCATATGATCTTAGAAAATAAAATTTTATACCTTGGAAAATAAATAATATAATTTTGGATTAGTGTAAATCATATAAATTAAAAATACTTATAAAACTGTACAAAATTCATGAAAAATATCATAAAAATTAATTAATTTATGTACTATATTTATAGTCTTTTATGACATGAAAAAATTAATTTTACTTATTAAAAACTATTTAAGCACTTAATATAAAAAGATAGTGTCTTATTGACTACACTTATTGAACACTTCTTACACACTTATCAAATATGATAATATAAAATTAAAATATAAGAAGTGTTTGTTATATTACTAAAAATATGCACAAATAAGTTATAGTAAAGGATTTAATCAACGAGAAGCACCTCTACAAAATAAATTATAATAAGTGATAAGTTATATAAGAAAATTTTTAGTAAATACTATCAAATAAACCCTGATGAGATAAAAATCATGTAGTAGATCATAGAAACTTTATTATAGCTATAATATCTATGAAATGTCAGTACTATTTCAAGTTGGGTATGATTAGATTGTAAAAGGGAATATAAAACATGATTTTCAATCACTAGTATAACATTTTATTAATATAAACATAGAAGAATATGAAATATGACCAAGTCATAACTTTGACACAATATAAGCATGTATAAATGGTGGAAAAATCACATTTTGAAATAATAATACAATGGGATCCAAATAATACATTGTTATAGGGAGAAAAGCCTAAAAATTTATATTCATGAAAGAAATATAGTTGAATTTCTAACTAAACATATATTATAATAGAGTGAAAATCAGTTTATAAGGGATATTGTGGGAAAGAGGATTTAATAAATGGAAATACATTTACAGTGGAAGATTAGGTGGATGGGGGGGGGATAATAAACTTGTTACCTATAATCATGACTATCCACATTCCCAAAAGAAACACATTGTGATGGGAAACCTAACTAGTTATGAGGATGAAATTCCATAGAAGAGCACGGGTTAGGGATTTCACATGATAAATCATGTAAGGGAGGATTTTTTTAGGGTTGGACAAGTGGGGTTTGTGAGAAATAATGAGAGGAAACATATAATGAGGGTAGGGCTAGGTTTGAGTGAGAAGTCAGGGAGCATCAATGTCATGGAGGAGGATGATAATGGGGGGGGGCTGCGTTGGAGTTGTGTTGATGAGGAGGTGGGGAGGCCATGCCAGATCCATGTCGGCAGGGGGTGGGGTGGCCACATTGAAGCCACATTAGAGGAGGATCATCATAGGGAGGTTGGGTGTCCATGTTATAGGAGGGGGGGTCATGGGGAGGAGTAAGATTATGAGGGTAGGGTTGAGTTGAGTGACAAATGGGGGAGTGGGGTGTCCTACTACCACGAGCCATAAAATAGGTATAGTTATATGTTGGTTATAGTCACTATATTTATAGCCCATAGCTATAAGTATGTGAATATAACCCCAATTTCTAGTAGTGTGATCTCTCTAAATAAAAAAAGATCTCAATCAAACTCCTAAAGTATCCCAATAAACTGAATAACCAACCCCAGGTTCTAGTAAAATCATAACTAGAGTAGATGCTAACCTTCTCTTCAAATCTAAGAAGGAATCCGCACACTAGTTAGTCTATTCAAACCATACCCATTTCTTGGTAAGTCCAGTCATAGTTTCTTATAAATTAAAGAATTCCTGGATAAACCACCTATAATAATCGACTAATACAAGGAAACTTTTAATCTTGGACACATTCATAGTCTATTCCTAGGACATAACTACCCATACCTTCTTTGAATTAATAGAAATACCTATCTTAGAAATAACATGCCCAAAAAAATGTACCTACCATATTCAAAAGTGACACTTCAAAAGTTTGGCA
Organism: Viscum album; assembly: GCA_963277665.1. Lineage (NCBI taxonomy): Eukaryota > Viridiplantae > Streptophyta > Magnoliopsida > Santalales > Viscaceae > Viscum > Viscum album. Next base: position 1,524,267,269 of record OY728153.1, read on the forward strand.
TAAAGCTGATGTGATCAAAGTGTACTCAATATGATATCTAAATTTCTAGCATGTAATTTTGTGGTCTATGAATATATCAGAATATAATCAATGAATAAAATTATGGAGTCTAGGTATGGGTTAAATATCCTATTCATGAGGGACATGAACATTACTGGTGCATTTTTTAACCTAAAAGGCATCATGAGATACTCATAAAACCCATATGTTATCCTAAATGGAGTCTTTATTATGTATTCTTCCCTAACCCAAAGTTGGTGGTATCAATAATTAAAGTCAATCTTGGAGAATAATCAAGCACCTATTAGCTGATCAAACAAATCAGCAATACTTAGAAATGAATACTTGTTCTTTACTATAACATCCCAAACTCTATAAACCCAGAGCAAGTAGTTATATTACATTATTTGTATAAAGTACAAGAGTTATCAAAGAATCACATAGTTTAGTAGTCTTGGAAGACCAGATACATACATATAATACATTTTAAAACATTAGATACAACATGAACATATTGTTGGAACAAAAATAACCCTTCTATCATATCCTTGAAAATTATATATAGTTATCCTCTAGGTTTCCTATAGAAAGGAAAAAATATGGGTGATCTTAGATTCATAATAATATGTATCATAAAATGGAAGATTATATAAAATAAATATGACATAAGTGATATGATAAGAATCAACGAGCAATATAAATCCATAATCAACTGACTCTGAGGGAACGTTATATCCACGTCAATAAATGAAAATATGTATACCAATTTTTATTGATGTCATACTAATGTAATGCATAATACCATACATAAAAAACTTACTATTAAGGCATTATGCTAAGACACTTTCCTATTATGGGAAGAGGCATACACCAAAACTCAACCTGTTTTTTCACATGAGGCCTATTTATGCATAGAGGGGATATATAATTTTAGGCCCTACCCATTACCTAATTAAGTCCAATGCTTTCACCATAAGAGTCATCAAGACCTTCTATACCATTCCCTGAGGAACCTATTGCTAAATAAAACTTGGTTATCTATATATTGAGAATTACAAACATCAAAATGTGGGTATCTAGAAGTACATCCCTAAATTAACTTGTAAGCCATAGGGTATTATCATAGTAATAGGTAACACCATTATCAAAGAAATATAAGGTCAAGGGTACCTTTAATGTATTGGGTTATTAATGGAAGATATTAATTGGGTTGAATAGTTTGCATATGTAGGAGACCAAGTCAATGGTAGGAAAAATCCATAATCATGGTTCATTAAGGGCATGATAACATTCCAAATCACATCCCTCAGGAGTGTCTCTCAAGGTGTGAAGATTAGGCCCACTCATCATGCATCAGTGTGATGATTGATTCAATTCTCAAAAAATCCTTTTTAGGGTGATTACCCCTAGGTTAATCTTCATTATAACCACATCCATTTTCCAATATCCATATAGGGTTATATTTTATAGGAAATTACACACTTTTACTTTATCAAAACATAGGATGTTTTTTTCATCATGGAAAATGTAACTCTTAAATAAAAATTACACGTGAGAGGGATAAAAATATAGGTTTGTAAATATCTTAAATCTCATGAGTAACATGGAAAAAATTCTTCCATGGAAATATATGTTCCACCCAAAATAAAATTGGGGGTGATTATAACATGAGTCCTAGATAATAAAAATTGAGACGAAAAACCCCACTTATGGATTTGGTAGAAATTAAATCATACCCTCTTGAAATAGAGGGAAACAATTGATCTTAAAATATCATGAATAAAATAATTTCATGATAAAAATCTCAAATAGAAAATATATACAACACATAAATGAAATTAGGTGCATGATAAATAATATGTATCAAAGAGAGGATTTTGAGATGAAAAATCTTACCTCTTGTCATAAATTCCACGAACAAACTTTAACAACATGTATAATAAACATATATATCTTAATATATTAATTAATAACCTTACTCATATACATTTTTTTCATAGTCTTCATAAATAGCCATTCTCTATCTGAATTCCTCTAATTTTCTACATCAGTATCTATAGTTTTGATTGCTTGTACTAGTTTCATAATATCAATGTTTTTATTCAATATTATTTCAAATAATATGAATATTATTAATAATAAATTAAATTTATTTTTAGGTATTATTTATAATAATTTATGATGTTTCAAATCCATTTACGGAGTGTTTTAAACCTTTCCCTTGAAGGTGAAGTAGATAATAAGCATGTTTTGATGTTTTTTGAAGAACATATGGTATTTCCTTAATTGATGAATTGAATATTGATATAATATATCCAGAAGAAAAAAACTATCATTTAAAATTTATATAATATTATACAACTAAATAATCTTTAATAGTCATTAATGATATAAATTCATAGTATTATTTAAGTAGGTGGTTAAACCAATCCAAACATGAACATACCTTGATTTAATGAATGATTATGAGGTGGTTTTGTTATAATATAATTATAATATAATAATAATGATATTATTTAGTGTTTATTAGTTTTATATATATTATAATTTTAAGTAAGTATAAGAACAATTAATGGATATGAAAATCATGCATGATTTGAATAAATGATTATCTTCTTAACATGATTATTTTAAATGATGAAACTAATAATGATCAATTTTTAACCATATCATTAATAGGTTATATAATTTTCCATAAAAACACCTTAATGATATCATAAATATAAAATTTATACTTTAATACCATCCTTATATCCAACATTTTAAAGCGATGAAGGAAAACAAAACATGTTATGTCGGGGGAGGCGGTAGTCCGCACAACACACAAACAACAATTTTGTTTTTCTTAATGGACGTGGTATATGAATAAATAATGATAATACCATTAATGTATTAAGATTAAAATATATAAATGATAATAATATAATTATAATATTGTGGATAAAATAAATTATAAAGAAGACAATTATGAAGAAAACTAAGTAGTTTGATAATACTCACGCCAAAGACTTGAATTTTCCTTAGAAGTCTCCTAGAATTTGAAGGGTTTTGGATAAATATAAATGTTTTGGAGATTATTTTTGTGGGAAGGGGTTATATGTAGAGTAAAATTTCATAGTTTCAAGGATAAATTTTAATTAGAGGCTAGTCTTTAAGTGGTGAAGATGTTACACTTTTATAAGTGAAGGGAAGGGTAGTTTTGGGAGTAAACCTTACATTTTCAATAATGTAAGGTTACTATAAAAGTTTTAAAGGACAAAAAAAGAAAAAAAACTATAGTGTAAACATGTATTGGTTGATAAAAATAACAAAAAATCAATTAAAAGAACATTTTTTAAATATTTTAAGACTTTTACACTAGTTTAAACTCCATTTACTCCATTTACTTTTACCGTGATAATTAATTTTTAACCTTAGTAACTAATTATAATGAAAAATATTAAGATTTAAATTTTTATATAATTTAATACTTATAATTTAAAATTTGAATATAATTTTATCAAACAAAATTTCTAAAGGTGTGAAAAGTTAATTTTAATATATATACACTTAATTGTGTAAAAACAATTTTTAGAGAAATAACATCTTTAAGCGTTGACTTTATTTATAAGATAAAATTATATTGGATACTAATTATAATAAAATAAATTTATTTATTATAAAATAAATAGGAGTTATGAGGCTTTAAATTAAATCCAAAACTGAATCTCCCATGAAAGTACATGATTTAAAGAAATGATTAAATATAGTTTTTTTAATAAAGTAACATTTTAATTAGTTATCAAAACATTAGGCATAGGATTTTTAAATTCAAATAATATTTTAAAATTCATATTTTTATTCATTAAATTAATATTTTATTACTTAATTTTTTTAAACTTATAATTCATTCTTATATAATAGAAAAGTCATACAAATTACAAGTTTTGGGAAAACTTCATTTTTCAACTAAAAATTGACCTTTTTATAAAAAGATAAAAAATTCATTCTAAGATAATTTTGATATGATGAATTAAAAAATAAATCTATTTTGGTCAATTTAAAATTATTAAATTAATTTATATAATAATTTAATTAATAAAGGCTCTTTTATGGGTACATTGCATTATAATTCAAGATATGGTGTTTACCTGCTACAGCAGAGTCTCTAGTGTTACATTCATCCCCTATTAAATAATTTCATCATTAAAATTAGGTTATATATAATCTATTAAAAAATGAGGATGCTCCTTATAGCTTATTCAGTCTCCTAGGTTACCTCTTATATTTTGAGATTCCTCCAAAGGACTTTCATCAAACGAGTTGGCTCATTCCACAATTCTTTCTCTCTGGTGTCAATAATCAGGATAGGTTCCTCATTATAAGACAAGTCAGACTCCAACTCTTTTACCTCAGATGTGATCACATGCATTGAATCTGACATGTATTTCCCCAGTAATGAAATATGGAATATGTCGTATACTTAAGAATTATTGGGCGACATGGAGAATTAGAAAGCTACAACCCCAATTATTTATAGTATTTCAAAAGGACCAATGTAACTAGAGATTAAATTAACCTTTTTATCAAATATTACAACTCACTTCCATGGTGACGTTGAGTCATAAGTTTTAATTCTTACTTTTCCTTCCCTTTAGTTTTAGAAATCAAAAACACCTTTTTAAAATCATGTTTACTAACTTTTTATATCCAAAGTATTTTAGTATGTTTTTGTAGAAAACATTAATTTATACCATACATAGAAATGTTTCTAATGTATTATGAATATAATTTTTTTATTCAATCTGACTCATCAGATTGAAGGTGCATTTGATCCATCAGACTAACCTTTTTTCTGAACAGTGGTTAGACTTATATCTTACTGAAAGAAGCATTAACCATCAAACTAACCTTGGTATTGATACATTAGAATGAAACTAATTACATTAATCAGATTGAAAATAAATAATTTAGTCCATTGGATTATCAAAAAGTTTATAATCAGAGTATATATATTTGTTTCTATCAGATGAAATTGAAAATAGAATTGTAATGGTTCTAAACAAAATGATGTTAGACATTCATTTATTTCCATGTAGTCAAGCGCAAGATACCCAAGTTCATTGCAACTAAATCTGAAATATGATCATTGGAGGTATGAATATAAAAATGAGGTTATTTATAGATTTAGGAGGATATTAATTTGAAACTCAATTTTTATAAAGTTTTCTATGTGTGAAATTCTCATTCTTAGTCATTATAATACTTTATAGAGTTTAAGTTCTAAGGGATCCTTATAAGTATTGTAATTACTTTATAAATGTTCTTTTTTTGTAACCTATTGTATGATCATGGTAAAAATTGAGGGCTTATGTGGATTAGAAGAAGGTGAATCTAATCCATCAGATCAAGGGATTCCAAGGATAGGAAGACAGAGTCTGATCATCATTTCGAGGGCTTTTGGGGGATTGGAAATCAGAGTTACCAATCATCATATCTAGGGATTTCCTGGTGAGAAATGATAGAACTTACAATATGTATAAAAATATGGATACTTTTAGTTTGGATTTTCTAACTACCTTAACTCTTAAGTTTAGAGAGTAATTTATTTTATTAAATCTTGTAATTAATTCTTACTTTTATAAGATTTTAATTTCTTGTTTGTGAAATATTTAAATTTCTACTATGTATTTAATAGAAAGTTAGTTTGTTTACTTATATTTCTAAAAAATTTACTTTTTCATGTGTCTATGATGCCAATTAAAAGTATTTTGATATAATTATACAGTTTTTTATTCTGATTTTGTGATCATCAGACGATATTTTTGTATGATTTTTTTACTTAAATAGGTATTTTGTTTTTGTTTTAGTTTAATTTTTAAACTACAATTCACCTCCCATCTTGTATACCATAATAAACTATTTCAATTAAATAATTGGTATCAAAGTGGGTTCTACTGATTATAATTTCTGATTTTTACTTATTCTATCAACTTCAAGTTTTATTATGTTTTTATAAACTACTTGCTTATAAACTTTGTTTACACTAACATGTTTTTAGAAAAATAGTTTCTATTATTTTTTAATATGGAAGTGTTAAATTTTTAAAACCTTGAAAATATCAATCCTAGTCAACCTCATGTTTTTTATGGTAATGACTATGAGTACCAGAGATATAGGATGAAATCATTTGTTATCAATATTGGAGTTGATAATTTTGTGATGCTTACTGGAAATTACAATATTTCTAATAAGGATGTTATAAACTTTACAAATCAAGAAAAGTTGGAATATCAACATAACTGTAGAGTAAGGAATACTCTATTGTGTTCCATTAAAATTAATATATATAGTCATATTTCTTCATGTTAAGTTTCTAATAGAATTTGGAAAAATTTAGATGTAACTCATTTTGGAACTTTAAAAGTTATCGAAACAAGAATATCTATGCTTCATGTCGATTATCAAGACTTTGATTTTCTACTTGGAGAGACGATTTCCAAGATTCACCAAAGGATTATGAATATTATAATTAGTTTCCAATATCTTGGAGAGAAAGGTATTAAAGATAATATCTTAGTTGAAAATATTATAGAGATCATATTGAATGAATGGGAATCTAAAATAACAATGTTGGATGATATAAGGAAGATTAATAATCTTACACTTGATGATATTATTGGAACTCTCATGAAATATAAAGGAAGACTTAAAAGAGATGATAAAAATATGAAAAAAAGAATAAAGGTATTTCCTTTGAAACAACATCTAATATTTCTACTAAAGTTTAGTCAACTGAGAAAGTTGTGAATTATTTAAAAAGAAGAAATTTGTTTAGTTTTATTATAGTCTATCAGAAAATTTAGAGAATAAGTTATAAAATCTATCTAAAATAATGAATAAGATAGCGGGTAAGAAGTATTTTCAATATAGATACAAATATTCATAAGTATAAAAATGACAAGAAAGAATCCTCTAAAGTTATTTTTTATGAATTTAATAAGACAAGAAATATTTGACTAGATTTTCCTAAGCTAACAAAAAGATAAGAAGGAAATAAATATATATAGAAATGCCAAGAAATATTATAATTTTAAAAGTAAGAAATGTCTTAGAGATTTTGACACTTGGAGTGCTAGTGGTGGAGATAGTTCTTCAGACAATTCTTCAGACAACTAAAGTTTCAAATAATAGAACACTGGATTAGTTTTTGAAATACCTTTGGTAAATAAACATCTTATGGATAAGGTACACACTACTGAGTCCATTATCAATTTATCTTTAAATAAAAACTACCCTAAAATTAACAATGATAAAAATTATACATCTTCTGATGAAGAATCTTCCTCAGCAGAAGAAGATAATACTTTACCTAGTTATGAAGAGGTATCCTGATTTTCTAAATTTCTAGAAAAACAATTCTAAAGTTTTTAAAAAACTTGATAATGTCCAATAAAAACTTGTTATGACAGATTCAAGAATAACTATCTTAACTACTAAAATATAATATATTTCTAAAGATCTTGATAAGACTAATTTTTAAAAGTGAAATATTTCTAAAGATCTTTAGAAAATTATTTCTGAGAAAAATAGTTTACAAAATGATTTTTTAAAAATTAATTATAATACTATTTCTAACGAGGATAATAATTTAGTTATAAAACTAAAGTTTGAGAATTATAGCTTAAATAAACTTTTATCTAAGTTTACCAATGGTAAGAAAAACTTTGATAAAATGTATAAGAAAATAAAACCTTATAGTGATAATATTGGAATGGTTTTTACTAACCAAAAAACTATTTTTAGTAATAACTATTTTATTCCAAAAATTGATCAATTTTACACTAAATTTATAAGTGGTGTACATTATAAAAGTAAATGTTCTTTAAATAGAGTTCAATATCTATGTTTTCATAAGGTTTATTTTTCTAAGGAAATTACATTTTCTTAAAACAATACAATTAGGAAAATGTGGTTACCCAAAATCTTATTTTCTGATAATACCATACCCAAGAAGGTTTTGATTCTAAAAAACTAATTTCTTTATTTTTAGGAAAATAGATAGAGTACCAACAAGAAAAAAACATTTAGTATATGGTTAGTGGTTTCTCCAGACACTTAACTAGAAATAAATATTTCTTTAAGAATATTATCAAGATGAAATGTGGACAAGTAACTTTCAAAGACAATACTCAAGGAGAAACCATTATTATAGGTAATATTAAAATTCTTGGAAAACCTTTAATTTAAATTTTTTATTTTTTATAGGAATTAAACACAACCTTATAATTATAATTCAATTACATGATGAAGATTATATTGTAAACTTTAGGAATGATAAATGTACTATACATAGTTCAAAATATGAATTTATTCTTTCTACCAATTAGCATGATAATGTTTACACTATAAAATTATAAGGCCTTAGGATCCAAGACTTACCTTGTTTTAGTGTAATAGAATATCACTCTTGGTTATTTAATAGAATTATAGGACATTGTAACCTTATAAATTTAGCTAAGTTGACTAAGTAAGGACTTGTTACAGATCTATCATAACTTAGGTTTGATTCTTTCAAAATTTACGATCCTTGTCAATATGGTAAGAAACATAATTTAAGTTTTAAATATATTATCAAAGTATCAACTTCTAATGCTTTACATTTAGTGAACATGTATTTATTTGGTCCTAAACAAACTAGAAGTATTGGTGGAAAATACTATGTATATGTCTTAGTTGATGATTACACTAGATACACATGGGTATATTTTCTAACATGAAAATTTCATGCCTTTAGTTATTTTAAAACTTTTTTATCCAGAGTTAAAAATAATAAAAAAATCTCATAATAAATATTCTTAGTGATCATGGTAGGAAATTTATAAATTCTTATTTTTATTTTTTATTAATAAAGGTATTATATATAAATTTTCATCACCTAGAACTCTATAGAAAAACGGTGTGGTTGAAATAAGAAATAGAGTTATTCATCAGATTTCAAGAACCATACCGAGTGAATACTTAATTGCTAAATTTTTTTTTGATGAAGTAGTTATTACTTATTTTTATACTATAAATTGAGTTTTAATTATAACTTTTATTAATAAAACATCTTATGAGTAATGGATAGGAAGAAAACCAAAAGTTTCTTAAATGTTTTTAGATGAAAAGCATTCATCCTGAATACTAAAGATAATTTACATAAATTTTCTCCATAATCCAATGAAATAATATTTTTAGGCTATTCCAAAAATATTAAGGCTTATATAGTTTTTAATAAAAATAAATTTTCTATTGAGGAAACTTTACATGTTAAGTTTGATGAAATAAATCCTTTTTTTTCAAACAACCCCAACCTACATCCTCAGATTTTATTTCTAAAACTGATTTTCAAACTATAGTAAAAAGTTATTCTTATAAGTAAATAACTTAATAATATTTTTATGAAGTTATTAATCAAGAATATTTTCAACCAATTATTGAAGAAAATACTTTTGAAAACCCAATAAATCAGTTTTCTTAGGAATTATCCTAGTGATAATATCATTGGTGATGTAGACCAACTAGTTAAGACTAGAAGTTCATTGAGAAATGAAATTAAACATATATAATTTTTATCTCAATTCTAACATAATAATCCTAATGAGGCTTTAAGTGATGAGGATTAGATAAAATCTATGTATTATGAACTCAATTATTTTTAAAGGAAAAAATTATAGACTTTAGTTGAATGTCCTAAAGATACTTCTATAATTGGATTAAAATGGTTTTTTTCAGAATAAATGTGATGAAAATGGAATAATAGTTAGAAATAAAACAATAATTGATGCTAAGGTATATAACCAAAAATAAAGAATAGACTATGAAGAAACCTATGTTCTGGTAGCAATACTTGAAGTTGTTCTAATACTTATAGCCTTTACAGAATTATTAAATTTAAAACTATTTCAAGTGGATGTGAAGTTTTATTTACTTAATGGATATGTTTAGGAGGAATTTTATGTTGAAAAAACACATGGTTTTGAAAATAAAAAACATACATAACATGATTATAAACTTACCAAATCACTTTATGGACTTAAACAATCCCCTAGAGCATGGTATGATAGATTAACTAGATTCTTATTTCAAAAATAATTTTGTTAAGGGACTTGTAGATCCAACAATTTTTATAAAAGAAGTTAATAAATTAATTATAATGGTAAAAATATGTGTTGATTAAATTATATATTTTTTAACTCAAAAATCATTAATAGATTACTTTTTGGATCTGATGAATTTTGAGTTTAAAATGAGTATAATGGGTGAGTTAACATACTTTCTAGGTTTTCAAATATCACAAAAACCAGAAGGAAATTTTATATCTCAACATAAGTATATAAAATATCTTCTTAAGAAATTTGGGTATGACAATACTAAAAGTATTGGTACTCCTATCAAAACCCCCAATACTTTAGATCTTAATGAAGTTGTGAAACCAGTAGATAAAAATAATTTTTAAGGAATGATTGGAAGATCACTATATTTAATTTCTATTCATCTAGATTTAATGTTTTTAGTATGATTATGTGTTAGATATCAATCTAATTCAAAATAATCCCATCTTAAGTATATTAAATGAATATTTTATTACCTTAAGGGACCTATGGATTTAGGATCATTCTATTCTTTTGAAAATGATTTTGATTTTTTTTTTCTGATTCTAACTTTGGTGGAATTATAATAGATAAAAAAAATACTTCCAAAAATTGTCATTTTTTTGGAGAAGATTTAGTTTCTTGGTCATCTAATAAACAACACTCAGTAACTATTTCCACTACTAAATATGAATATGTAGTAGTTGGAAGTTGTTGTGATCAAGTGTTGTGGATGCAACACATACTCAATGACTATGGCATGAGTTTTACTAAAACTATTTTTTTTTTGTGATAACACAAGTGCCATTTACCTAAGTAAAAACCCAACACATCACTCATGTGCTAAGATCATAGATATAAGACACCATTTCATTTGGGATCACACACTTAAAGGAGATATATTTTTATAATTCATCAAAATGAAAGAATAACTTTATGATATTTTTACAAAACTCATTAGTTCAAATATATTAGAATATATTAAATATAATATATGAATGATCAATTTTAAGTAATTATTCATATCTAATTATTGTTTAACAATCTCCTTACATTAATGAATTCTTCTATATTAGGGGAGTTCATATGTTTTTTTAAAAAACTTTTAGTTTTGGTAAGACTCTTAGTTTTATATAAACTTTTGTGTTCTAAAATTTTAGATTTCTAGAAAGTTTTATTATAATAAATTTTACAAACTCAAAAACTTTTATATTTTTTTTGGAATCAAAACTTTTTTTTTAAAAATTTTTTATAGACTAAAAAATTATTACAAAAAATTTCTGAATAATATTTTTATTAAAAAATATCATAATCAGTTTTGAATACAAAAACAAGAAGAACATGTTACTTATACTGATGAAACTTTTCAACTTTGAATGGTACTCTTATTTTAGTTTTTTTACTTATCCTTTACTTAAGTTTACACATACTGTTGATCAATTTTTCTTCTGGTTTTAATAATTTATTATTTTTTATAACTAAAATGTTTTCTAATTAGGTTATTATATATTATGATAAAAAGTTTTCCTAAAACATTAAGAGTTTAAATATACATTTGAAAAATTCTTCAATTAAATCACAGCCATCAGATCAGATAAATGTTTTAATCTTAATCATTGAATGTTTTGGAATATGAAGCATCACCGTCCACGGCTATATAAAGGTAGAACACCCTGTATTCTACATTGATTCTCATCTTGTTTTCTACCTACTCTCTTCACCCCTAAAAGAGATCAGTCTAATTGTTTTTGAATTTATAGGATTATCGAAACAAGTCCTAATATGATGACCACTATGTAGGATTACTCCAATAGAAAAGTTTTCAAAGAACATATTGTGGAGAGATATTGGTATGAAAAGTATGATTCAATTATAAAAATAATTATTTCTTTTCAATAATAGGAAAATGTTTGTGTAGAAAAACCAGAAAAGATTTTGATTTGTATTACCCTAAAATCATTATATAATTATATGTCTCTACTGAGTTTGTTTCAAATGATGATAAGGATGAAGTTTATTTCACTATGTTTTCAAAGAAATATATACTTTATTATAAAATAATTTCATATTTGGTGGTGTTTCTACTGGAGGTGAGGCTTATTTATTATCACAAAAATTACTGGATAAGCTTAGATCTTTTAAAAAATTGGAGGCAAAAGCTTCTTTATTCTCAAGTTATGAGAAAGTGAGGAAAGTATCACATCTTTCACCAGGAACTAGGGTTGTATAAATAAGTATTAAAGGGTATATAATACCAAGGAAGGGTTATAGGGACAACCTTAAGGTATCAAAAATATTTTTATAGGATTTCTTGATAAATATGAGGCACATTAACCTTGTTAAATTTGTTTTCATTATGGTGAAAGATATCAAGAATGCCTTGATAAATTCAAAGATTATTATGTTTAATTATTTCATTAATAACTTTCTTGCGAAGGTTATTCAACTTTTCAGGGTTGAAAACAAAACTTACACAATGAGAAAAAAATTTCTCTGATTGGTGAAGATACTATATCAAGAATGAATTTGGTCATTGATTCTATGTCAAATAAGTTTGTTGATAAGGATGAGCGAAAAAATTTCACTAATTGGAGAAGATACTATATAAAGAATAAAGTTTTTTATTGACTCTAAGTAAAATAATTTTTTTGATAAGGATGATATAACTATGTCTAAAGTTTAACCTTCATAAAATCTAGGAGTTGTTGAGAATAAAAGAATGGCAGATTCTTCCCCATTGAAGAAACATAAGAAAAAAAAAAAGAAAATACTGGATGATGAATTCAAAAATTTGACGGAACATAAGGCATAAAAGAAACCAAAAGATGAATAATTTGGTCTTGATAAGGAATATATATCATCCTTAATAATTAATATTTAATATTATCTTAAACAATCAGAGAATATAATTAAATAAAAGAAGTGATTTGAAGATGCCAAAATTTGTGAAATCTTGTTAAAAGGTATTAAAATGGATTCTGAAAATACTATTCTATCAATTTCTCATACAAATCAGATCAATCTTAATTCCAAAATGGATTTTTTTTGAAACATCATTTATTTCTACAATAGTTCCCACAATTGCTGATAAGAGAAAAGAAAAATAAATTTCTAAAGAATCATTTCAATAAAAAGAATCAATTTCTAAAAAAGTTAAAAAAATATTTCTTATAACAACTAGAATTATTGATAAATAACTTAATGAAGTTGGAGAAGAAGAATAAGGATAAAAATAATAAGGATATAAAGAAAAATGAGAAAAAAATAAGAAGAGAAAAAATAAGTATAAGAAGAGGAGGAGGAAGAAGAAGCTGATGATGAAGAAATATAGTTTTATAAACAGATAAAGGAAAAGAAATAATTTGAATCTTATTCATAATCATCTCAATTACCTACTTAGAATGATAAGGGTACAAAATTAAAAGGTACTCAAGAATAAAAACCATCATCTTTAAAAGAATAAAAGTCTTGAACAAAAGAGAAAGAAAAGTCATCCACAAAGGAAGAAGAAGAAGAAGACTAACAATCATATACAAAAGTTTATGAAAAAGTTGAATCTAATATGAATGTGGAAATTATAGAAGTTTCATAAGATAAAACAATTTCAAATAAAGTAAAATAAAAAGTTTAGAAGGAAATAAAACCCCAGGCAGTATCCTCTAGACAGAAACCTTCAAAAGCATCATCAGGATCATTAGAATTGGAAGCCATAGTTACTTAGAAAGGTTTTGACTTTATCGTCCAAACCCTTAAAAGTATTAGTGGTACTATTTAATATTTTAATAATATTTAGAAAATCTCTAAGCTTATTCAAAATATTATTAATGATAAATAATTGTCTTTGAAAGTTCTCACTAAATCAGTTATCCGTATTGAGGTAAAATTGAAAATTTTACAAGAAAAATCCAAGTCTCAGAGAAGATCATTTAATAAAATAGTGAAATGGTTGAATAAATTTTTTAGTGTTCTTAGAGATCAGGATGATCAAATTTATGAATTCAGGAAACTATCTTTGGAAATGGTAGATTCATTTGAAAATTTATCTACCGATGTATCATATCGTGATAAGTTCATTGAAGAGTTTAGAGACACAATAGATGAACAAACTAAAGAAGTCAAAGTTCTAAAAGATATGGTTCATAATTTAGAGTTGGAAAATATCCATATAATATAGTTTAAAGATGAATTTATTCTTCTAAAAGTATAATATAAGAATATTTATGAGGAGTTGAGAGTCTCAAGTCAGAATTTCAGAAATAGGAAGTTTTGGAAGATCAAATCGGACAACTCAAATCACTAGTGGTAGAATATAAGAAGGACCATGATGAATTCAAAAATATAAAGGCCATTGTAAAGAATATAATGAATAAATAATGATCACTTTTTCATTTTAAACTCATGATGTATATTTTAAAACATTTTAATGATTTTTGAGAGTGAATTACTTTTCATCCAAATATTTTGTGTTTGAATGTTTTCCAATTACTATTGGATGTATGTTCTTTCAATTTATTCTTGATGATTATATATTTCCCATAAAATTTGTTTCATAGGTTATATTTTACTAATATTTTGGGAAATATAATTTCCCTATACTTTTTTTTAAATCACAAAGGGAGATACAGTTTGAGGAATTTTATAAACGGGTATAAGGTTTTAAGATATTTTAAAAGGGGGAGAATTATCTAAGGGGAGATATTTCAAAGTATAAATACTTTTCATTAGTATATGAAACTATTGTAAACTCATGGAGAGTTGTTATATAAAGTTTATCTTCCAAATTCTTAAAAATAAAAAGGATTTTAAGTATTGTAAATTTATTGAGTTTTTCATTTTAAGTGTTGTATTTTGTGATTTCCAAAAAGGGGAAGAATATTGATTCAGAAGTATTACTTATTACGTTTCCATTCCTTAAGTTTTAAAATCACAAACACCTTCTTAAAACCATGTTAACTAAAATTTTATATCTAAAGTGTTTTAGTATTCTTTTTAGAAAATATTAATTTCTATCATACATAGAAATGTTTCTAATGTAATAAAAACATAATTTTTATTAAATCCTTACCATTATACTGGAGGTGCGTCCGATCCATCAGAATGAACTTTTTTTGTAACACCCCAAGCTTCTACGGTACGCTTCTCATTGAATAATGTGATAGCGTGTGTTGTACGCAACACCGAGTTCTAACACACCATAACCAATCAAACTAGCCGTTATGAATAGTAATACCTACCTTTTGAAATTATATATATTTTATATTTTAAAATGGACTTCATTTTTGGATTCGGAATATCGAATTTAGCCTAAGGTGAAATTTTGGTACTTTTCGGATAACTTTCATATTTTGATGAATAGTGAAAATTACTAAATTTTAATTAAAAACAACTTTTTTAATCAAAATAATTAATAGTGATAAATTATGAATTTGAGTGGTTTTAAAGTATATTTAGAATATATTTTTACCATTTAATATAATTTTGGTCATTGGACATAATTTTACAATTAAACCGAACATAAACAAGTGTCAATCTTTTGATAGTTATTATCTCTTAAAAACACGCTTTTTGTTTTGACAGCGGGAATTAATTTTAAATTAATTTCTGCCACTTCTGTGTTTTGAATTTAGAAAAATGGATTCCATATTTGGAATCAGGATGTTCAAATTTTTTAAATAGGTAACTTTTATTTTTATACATTTTGAATAATTACTGCGGTAAATATTTTATTTACCATGGTTAAGGGTAAATCCGGTAAATAAGGGTTAAAAAATAATATTATAATAATACTAAATTACCCTAAAACGTATCCTAGCCTTATTGGTTGATACATGTTCGACCATAGGCATCTTTGGGTCGATTTTGGGACCCCATGGTGCCACTTGTAGGTGATAGGGACACTTTATTTTAATTAAGTTAAAATGAATACAAAAATGACACAAGCATATATCTTTTAGCAAAACAATTTTTACATAGGGTTATAAATGTTGGATTTTAGATTATAAATATTCATTATAAATCTAAAAATATTTAATACATAATGATATTTTATTTATAATTTTTAGACATTAAATAATTTATTTTATTTATGACACAATGATGATGCAGTAATTACTAAAATAGTGAAAAATTAAATTAATTGATATTATAAATACCCAAATAAATATAATATGAAACTTTTAATGAATTAAACTAATTTTCTAGGATAATATGATATATTATGATTGATTTAATTTACTTTTTTTGAAGTAATAAATCTGTTATGAGTTTCAAAAAAATCAACTATTGAATAGTGTCAAAATTGACATAAAAGAGTTCTTAAAACAAATATTATATTATTAATTGATATTAAATTCCTAAAAATCTAAGGTTTGGCCAAGAGACTTATATCATGATAGGTTCATCATTAATGGACCACTTGGGGGTCGCTTGGATGTATATAGTAAGTTTATTAACCATATTATATAAAAATACAAAGAGACATTGTAAAAGTGAAACTAATTAACTTAGAGTTAATACTTAAAGATAAGGTTAATATAAGTACCCAAAACTGTCTAAATTCTATTGGTTGAGTTTTTTTCGACCCATCCCCACCTTAACCTTTGAATAGTCAACTTTGGAGCCATTGGAAACCGATAATGAATTTATTATAAACTAATATCTCTAGCTTTTCCAAAGGTGCCCCTCACCCCTCTTATAAAAGGGCACTCCTCCTTCTCATTTCTTCACACCTTCAAAGCCTTTTGGTTCGGCCAAACTCTACCCAAATACTCTCCCAACTTCCCTCACTACAACCTAGAGGCCTTAGTTTGATCAGAAAGCCAACCTAAGGATCCCTTTTGATCAAATCAAAAGGAAGAACCCGAAGAAGAGGTAATGATTTCACCACCTTTTTTCCAAGTTCATTTCTTCTTCCACTTCTTCTTCCTTTGTTGTTACCATTCTAAAATAACAACTCCAGTATCATATATATACTGTGATGTTATTATAAATATGGTACAACCATATTCAGTATTCTATCCACCCTTTGAATAACATGTCACCATACGTGCGTACGTACGGCTTACCGTCTCCACGTCGTGGTGTAATTGTTATTGAATATAATATTATTTTGATGGGTATAATAATGATATGTAACTCATGTAAATAATAAATATAACATGTTAATGATTCTGTATATATGATATACCATCCATTTATATATTATTTTAAAAGAATGATATTGTCGCTCGTGCGTACGTACGGACTACCGTCTCCACGAACGCGATGAGATTCATTCTCCATCGTATCCATTCAAGTATAATTATCATTTGATGATTTAAAAAATAATGTTTAAGGACTTGATATCATTTTGGATATGAATAATATACAACCTATCCTTTATAAACATGTCTTACGTAACAAAACATATAAAAGAAAACAAGTTAGTTAACACCCGAAACAACGATAATACTAAGATATTATTATCAAATCAATATTAAAAGATCATATATGATATAATATTAATATATATGATTCCTGTATAATTTAATAACAATTATTTCACCATTATACAGGAGGTTAACCTACCCCAACCAAGGAAAAGTACAAGGTAAGGGTTATTTCACAATCTCTTCATTATCCGAGGTTGTTTATACGTAATAATCTACTGGGATCTCATTATCATCCACATCCATGTTTCTTCAAAATGTATTTCAAAACATTTTTAAAAGAATATGGGTTAAAGTCATTTATACCCTTGTTTTACTTTTTATAAGAGGAATCTTTCCGTCATTTTCAAAACAAGGTCCTTTTTAACCTCTTCGACAGAATTAAGGTAAGAATGTTTTTTTTAACTTATACGGCGGGTGCGGTTATTTTCCGCCGTTATAAAATATTCAAAGCTTTCCTTACAATCTTATAAGAATATTTTCAAGAAAATGTTTTATTTTATATGGCTCTTAAATTATTTCAAAAATAGAAAGAGATATTTCTATAAAAAGTGTTTTGATTTCATCTATGTCAACATCCTTTGATGGATTTTACGCTTATTTGAAGTTGATTTATTATGATACAAAACTTCTATATTGTATTGAAGGTTTTGTGATATGTTTGACTGTGGATGTTCTATTTTTATACCATTCATAGTTTATGGTGAAATTATTGACATTTCGTATGCTAGTTTTAATACGAATGTTTATGTTATGTTTAAACCTTTTCATATGGGAATGCATTGGACTTAATATGTGACGGGTGGAGCCCGCTATAGCTCCTCGATGCATCGGTAGGTATCATGAGGCAAACTAGTGTCTTGGCACAAGGCCTTGAAAAAATCTTATTTGTAGTATTGGCACGAGGCCTTGGCTATGTGGTTATGATAGTCTGGCATTTTGCATTCCAACATTATGAAAGTGGTTAGTGATTTTGCATGTGATTATTCGATTAGTAGAATATCCATGTGAATGAGTAAATGGTATTATTTCATTTTATTTATGCCATACAATGTTGAAAGTTCAAGTTTGAAAGGCTGTTTTTTTAGTTACACATTTCCTTAAATGTTTATTCTTATTTATGAAAGTTTCCGCTATATTGTTATCCTTACTGGGCATTTGAGCTCACCCCTTTTCTATGTTTTATTTTTCCCAGGAAGTGAAGAAGTAAATTATGAATGACCTACAGGGATATTATGTGGGGATATGAGTGTGTATTATGAAGACATTATGTTGTTGTAGTAGTTTTTCATTTTATGATGTAATGTAAAACTTATGAATATATCTAGTGTTTCCAAGGCTACTAAACCAATCGGTCTTTCGAGATTTGATCTTTCTTGTGATCATGCCAATGTTATGTAATAATGCACCGACTCTGGGTAACTAGGGTCGGGGCGTTACAGTTGGTATCAGAGGAAGTTTAGTACAAACCTTGGAAGCTAGATTTAGATAAACTCTGATTAGAGCACGTAGACCTAAGATGAACTTTGAGGATTAGTATAGAAGAACTTCCTAGAATTTTGGTATTGTAGGGATTTTGTGAGTTTTCCGAGCAATACATCCCTGTCTGGATACGAGCAGGTAGAGGCGGCTCTGACACAGATGTACCTAGGGGTAAAACCCGAAAACACCGCTTTGAGCTAGACTCGAACGGGAACTGGTGCACGACAACGGGCCTTGCTGCACTCTTGGTTACGACACTCCCGCGGGATATGCTTAGGATAACTCCCATTTTCTTTACAAATCATTATGAAGGGTTTATGAGTATATAATTCCTCAAAGAAAACATTTTTACGATTATGGATTATATCCATAAATAGTTCAATTTATGTTAAGTGTTTTATAAGTATGGTATTATGTATTTTGATTCATAAACTGATCTAGTTTATGCCATTGTTTAGAAATGGCGCCTATTGGAAGAAATGGAAACCGTATCAATGCACACACTCCATGTAGGGATTGCCCTCCTGCTCAAGATAATTATAGTGGAGCTGGTGATGCAACTGGTGCCGATCAGCTAATCACCATACTGGGACAACTCACTCAGGTTATGAATAATAACCTTACCCGTATGGAGCACCCTGATCCACAGCGTGGAGGATCAATGTTAGATCGATTCATGAGGAAAAAACCACCAACGTTCAATGGGAGTACAAATCCCTTAGTAGCTGAGCAATGGATAAATTCCCTAGAGAAAATATTTCAGTCTTTGGGGAGTAGTGAAAGGGAAAAAGTTATCATGGCAGTTTACCGCCTCAATGGAGATGCTGATCAATGGTGGTCATTGATTCAAAACATGAAGGAAGATGATGGAGTATCAAATATGGAATGGAGGGAGTTCAAAGATCTGTTTTTAGAAAAATACTTTCCTCGCGACCATCGAGCAGATATGGAAAGGCAATTTCTGAGTCTGAGACAAAAGGAGGATGAGAATGTCACAAAGTATGAGGCTAACTTTACAAGGTTAGCAAGGTATGATGGAGATTATATTCGCAACCCAAGAAGTAAGATTGATCGTTTCTTTGATGGGTTAAAACCATTTCTCCGTCGAGCATTAGTCTCACAATCCTTTTCATCGTACGAAGACATTGTCTCATGTGCTATCAAGACCAAAAAGGAATTCTCTAAGTCTTATGACTTTAAAGCAAAGAAGGAGAAGAAGAGACCTGCTGATCAATCTGGGAATGGAAATAAGGGGAAGAAGGGAAAGGTTGAATATCCATCTTGTGGTAAATGCGGGAAGAAACATCCTGGTACTTGCTTGAAGGGAATGTGAGTCTGTTACAAGTGTGGTGAAAAAGGCCACCAAGCTCGTGATTGCAAAGGGAAGAAGGAAGCTACCAACGTTCAGTGCTAAAATTGCAGGGAGATGGGGAATTATGCAAATGAATGTCCTAAGCGTCAGGAGGACTTACCTCAGAAAAGGCCAAGGGATCAAGGCCAAGCTTATGCTATCACTACTGCTGAGGTAGAAGCTCCGAAAGACGTGGTGGCAGGTAATTTAATGGTTTCCTCAAGTTTAGAAAATGCATTATTTGATTCTGGATCATCGCATTGTTTCATATCTTCCCAGTTTTCTAAGAAAATTAGATATTTCCAATTTGATTTAATAAGGGAATTGTCAGTTAAAACTCCTAAGGGAAGTATCATTGCAACAAAGTTTTGTGAATCAGTCCCCATTAGAGCACATAAATGTTCGTTATCTGCTGATCTCATCGTCATACCTATGATTGAGTTTGATATAATCCTCGGTATGGATTGGATTTCGGACTATGATGCGAAGATTTATTGTAAGAAGAAAGAGGTTATGATTCTTGATGATAATGATAAGGAACACCTTATCTTTAGAGCAGAATCGTCACCACCTAATTCTTATTTAGATCCACCCCCAGTAGCTCAACTTAATTGAATTATTGGAGAGGAAGAGAATGAAATAACTGTCGGTGAGGAAAGGAATGTTCAAATAGAGTATGTACCTATTGTGAAAGAATTTTTAGATGTATTTCCGGAAGATTTACCTGGACATCCTCCAGAACGAGAAGTTGAGTTTTCCATTGATTTGATTCCTGGATCAAGGCCTATATCGAAACCCCTTATAGAATGGACATTGTAGAATTAGTTGAACTAAAGAAACAACTAGAGGAATTGAGTAATAAGGGATTTATTCGCCCTAGTGTTTCTCCATGGGGAGCCCCTGTTCTTTTTGTTAAAAAGAAAGATGGATCTATGAGGTTATGTATCGACTACAGGGAGATCAATGCTATAACGATAAAGAACAAGTATCCCCTACCTCGTATTGATGATTTATTTGACCAACTGCATGGAGCTCAATACTTTTCAAAGATTGAACTTCGATCTGGATACCATCAGTTCTGTGTGAAGAAGGAAGACATTCCGAAAACAGCATTTCGAACCAGGTACGGGCATTACGAGTTTACTGTAATGCCGTTTGGATTGACTAATGCACCATCTGTATTCATGGATCTGATGAATAGAGTTTTCAAGGAGTATCTCGATGAATTTGTGGTGGTATTTATTGATGATATCTTGATATACTCCAAAACCTACGAAGATCATGAAAATCACTTGCGCATTATCTTGAAGACTCTGAGGAGGCATGAATTATATGGGAAGTTTAGCAAGTGCGAATTCTGGCTTCAGGAGATTTCTTTTCTTGGCCATATTGTCTCTAAAGATGGAATCTCTGTTGATCCTTCTAAGACCAAGGCAATCCAAGAATGGCCAGCACCTACGAGTATAACTGAGGTACGTAGTTTTATTGGTTTGGCAGGTTATTATCGACGTTTTGTCCAGAATTTTGCCCGATTGGCTAACCCATTAATGAAGCTCACACGTAAAGGGGTTAAATTTGTTTGGACAAAAGAGTGTGAAAAATGTTTTGAAGAACTGAAGAGAAGATTAGTCAACGCTCCTATATTGACTCTACCATCGGGGAATGATGGGTTCGTTATTTATAGTGATGCATCAAAGAAAGGACTTGGTTGTGTCCTTATGCAGAATGATAGAGTTATTGCCTATGCATCACGACAGTTGAGAATTCATGAACAAAACTATCCTACTCATGATCTCGAGTTAGCAGCTGTGATCTTTGCTTTGAAGATATGGAGGCACTACCTCTATGGTGAAAAATGTGAGATTTATACTGATCACAAGAGTTTGAAGTATATTTTCTCACAAAAAGAACTCAACATGAGGCAAAGGAGATGGCTTGAATTAATCAAGGATTATGATTTCACGATACACTACCACCCGGGGAAAGCAAACAAGGTGGAAAATGCTTTGAGCAGAAAAGACCATGGAGTTTTGAACATGATGAGAATTGAAAGGGATCCAATTTTCATGGATCTAGTAAAGATGGACATGGGAATAACCAGGGAAGGTGAAACATCAATGCTTTTTCAAATGGTTGCCAAACCATCTTTACTAGAAAGGATTAAGAGTTCTCAGACCGATGATGAATAATTTCAAAAGAAGATTAAAGCTGTGAATGATGGGAGATTGAGAGACTTTGTGTATGAAGATGGAATTTTGAAATTCGGGAAGAGACTTTGTGTTCCCGATTTACCTGATCTAAAAAGGGAATTGCTGGATGATGCTCATAGTTCCAATTTCTCTATACACCCTGGGAGCACCAAAATTTATAGAGATTTTAAGGAACATTTTTGGTGGGACAACATGAAGAGGGAGATTGCTGATTTTGTGTCAAGATGTATGGTTTGTCAACAAGTGAAAGCTGGAAGGCAACAGCCTGGAGGAGTCATGCAACCTCTTCCCATACCGGAGTGGAAATGGGACAATATTATGATGGACTTTGTCATGGGGATACCAAAGACTCCTAGAAGGAACGATGCAATATGAGTTATTGTTGATCGTCTTACCAAGTCAGCACATTTTCTTGCTATAAGAGAAGATCTACCCCTGTAACGTCTAGAAAGACTATATATTAATGAAGTTGTGAGACTTCATGGAGTACCCCTATCGATTGTTTCTGATCGTGATCCCCGTTTTACTTCAAGATTTTGGAAAAGTATTCAGAAATACCTGGATACTGAACTTCATTTGAGCACTGCTTACCACCCTCAGACAAATGGACAATCAGAACGGACTATTCAGACCTTAGAAGACATGTTGAGATCTTGATCACTTGACTTTCAGGGTATGTGGGATCAATATTTACCACTGGTAGAATTTTCCTATAAAAATAGCTTCCATTCGAGTATTCAGATGGCACCATATGAAGCATTATACGGAAAGAGATGTCGTACACCAACCTGTTGGGATGACGTTGGTGAAAGAAAACTTGTAGGCCCAGAACTGGTGGAGGAAACGGTGGAAAAGGGGAAAGTAATCCAAAATCACATCAAAGCAGCTCAAAGTAGGCAGAAGAGCCATGCCGATAATCGAAGGAAGGATTTGGAATTTCAAGTCGGTGATCATGTTTTCCTGAAGGTATCTCCATGGAAGGGAGTCATACGTTTTGGTAAGAAAGGTAAATTGAGTCCCAGGTACATCGGACCTTTCGAAATTCTAGAACGAATTGGGGCTGTAGCTTACCGATTGGCAATGCCGCCAAGTCTCTCCAAAGTTCACGATGTGTTCCACGTATCTCTGTTGAGGAAATACATGCCTGACCCAACACATGTACTCACCTACGAGGAGTTAGAACTGGAACCCGATCTGTCTTATTGCGAAGAGCCCGTCAAGATTCTTGATACGAGAGAACAAGTGCTGAGAAACCGGATGACGCGTCTGGTAAAAGTTTTGTGGAGAAACCATAAGATGGAAGAGGCAACGTGGGAACCCGAGGAACTTATGATGAAGAACCACCCGAGTCTTTTCATGCGGTAGTATTCTAGAAATTTTGAGGATGAAATTATTTGAAGGAGGGGAGAATGTAACACCCCAAGCTTCTACGGTACGCTTCTCATTGAATAATGTGATAGCGTGTGTTGTACGCAACACCGAGTTTTAACACACCATAACCAATCAAACTAGCCGTTATGAATAGTAATACCTACTTTTTGAAATTATATATATTTTATATTTTAAAATGGACTTCATTTTTGGATTTGGAATATCGAATTTAGCCTAATGTGAAATTTTGGTACTTTTCAGATAACTTTCATATTTTGATGAATAGTGAAAATTACTAAATTTTAATTAAAAACAACTTTTTTAATCAAAATAATTAATAGTGATAAATTATGAATTTGAGTGGTTTTAAAGTATATTTAGAATATATTTTTACCATTTAATATAATGTTGGTCATTGGACACAATTTTACAATTAAACCGAACATAAACAAGTGTCAATCTTTTGATAGTTATTATCTCTTAAAAACACGCTTTTTGTTTTGACAGCGGGAATTAATTTTAAATTAATTTCTGCCACTTCTGTGTTTTGAATTTAGAAAAATGGATTCCATATTTGGAATCAGGATGTTCAAATTTTGTAAATAGGTAACTTTTATTTTTATACATTTTGAATAATTACTGCGGTAAATATTTTATTTACCATGGTTAAGGGTAAATCCGGTAAATAAGGGTTAAAAAATAATATTATAATAATACTAAATTACCCTAAAACGTGTCCTAGACTTATTGGTTGATACATGTTAGACCATAGGCATCTTTGGGTCGATTTTGGGACCCCATGGTGCCACTTGTAGGTGATAGGGACACTTTATTTTAATTAAGTTAAAATGAATACAAAAATGACACAAGCATATATATTTTAGTAAAACAATTTTTACATAGGGTTATAAATGTTGGATTTTAGATTATAAATATTCATTAGAAAGATAAAAATATTTCCTACATAATTATATTTTATTTATAATTTTTAGACATTAAATAATTTATTTTATTTATGACACAATGATGATGCAGTAATTACTAAAATAGTGAAAAATTAAATTAATTGATATTATAAATACCCAAATAAATATAATATGAAACTTTTAATGAATTAAACTAATTTTATAGGATAATATGATATATTATGATTGATTTAATTTACTTTTTTTGAAGTAATCAATCTGTTATGAGTTTCAAAAAAATCAACTATTGAATAGTGTCAAAATTGACATAAAAGAGTTCTTAAAACAAATATTATATTATTAATTGATATTAAATTCTTAAAAATCTAAGGTTCGGCCAAGAGACTTATATCATGATAGGTTAATCATTAATGGACCACTTGGGGGTCTCTTGTATGTATATAGTAAGTTTATTAACCATATTATATAAAAATACAAAGAGACATTGTAAAAGTGAAACTAATTAACTTAGAGTTAATACTTAAAGATAAGGTTAATATAAGTACCCAAACCTGTCTAAATTCTATTTGTTGAGTTTTTGTTGACCCATACCCACCTTAACCTTTGAATAGTCTACTTTGGAGCCATTTTAAACCGATTATGAATTTATTATAAACTAATATCTCTAGCTTTTCCAAAGGTGCCCCTCACCCCTCTTATAAAAGGGCACTCCTCCTTCTCATTTATTAACACCTTCAAAGCCTTTTGGTTCGGCCAAAATCTGCCCAAATACTCTCCCAACTTCCCTCACTACAACCTAGAGGCCTTAGTTTGATCAGAAAGCCAACCTAAGGAGCCCTTTTGATCAAATCAAAAGGAAGAACCCGAAGAAGAGGTAATGATTTCACCACCTTTTTTCCAAGTAAATTTCTTCTTCCACTTCTTCTTCCTTTGTTGTTACCATTCTAAAATAATAACTCCAGTATCATATATATACTGTGATGTTATTATAAATATGGTACAACCATATTCAGTATTCTATCTACCCTTTGAATAACATGTCACCATAGGTGCGTACGTACGGCTTACCGTCTCCACGTCTTGGTGTAATTGTTATTCAATATAATATTATTTTGATGGGTATAATAATGATATGTAACTCATGTAAATAATAAATATAACATGTTAATGATTATTTATATATTATATACCATCCATTTATATATTATTTTAAAAGAATGATATTGTCGCTCGTGCGTACGTACGGACTACCGTCTCCACGAACGCGATGAGATTCATTCTCCATCGTATCCATTCAAGTATAATTATCATTTGATGATTTAAAAAATAATGTTTAAGGACTTTATATCATTCTGGATATGAATAATATACAACCTATCCTTTATAAACATGTCTTACGTAACAAAACATATAAAAGAAAACAAGTAAGTTAACACCCGAAACAACGATAATACTAAGATATTATTATCAAATCAATATTAAAAGATCATATATGATATCATATTAATATATATGATTCCTGTATAATTTAATAACAATTATTTCACCATTATACAGGAGTTTAACCTACCCCAAACAAGGAAAAGTACAAGGTAAGGGTTATTTCACAATCTCTTCATTATCCGAGGTTGTTTATACGTAATAATCTACTGGGATCTCGTTATCATCCACATCCATGTTTCTTCAAAATGTATTTCAAATTTTTTTTACAAGAATATGGGTTAAAGTCATTTATACCCTTTTTTTACTTTTTATAAGAGGAATCTTTCCGTCGTTTTCAAAACAAGGTCCTTTTTAACATTTTCGACAGAATTAAGGTAAGAATGTTTTTTTTAACTTATACGGTGGGTGCGGTTATTTTCCGCCGTTATAAAATATTCAAAGCTTTCCTTACAAGCTTATAAGAATATTTTCAAGAAAATGTTTTATTTTATATGGCTCTTAAATGATTTCAAAAATAGAAAGAGATATTTCTCTAAAAAGTGTTTTGATTTCATCTATGTCAACATCCTTTGATGGATTTTACGCTTATTTGAAGTTGATTTATTATGATACAGAACTTCTATATTGTATTGAAGGTTTTGTGATATGTTTGACTGTGGATGTGCTATTTTTATACCATTCATAGTTTATGGTGAAATTATTGACATTTCGTATGCTAGTTTTAATACGAATGTTTATGTTATGTTTAAACCTTTTCATATGGGAATGCATTGGACTTAATATGTGATGGGTGGAGCCCGCTATAGCTCCTCGATGCATCGGTAGGTCTCATGAGGCAAACTAGTGTCTTGGCACAAGGCCTTGACAAAATCTTATTTGTAGTCTTGTCACGAGGCCTTGGATATGTGGTTATGATAGTATGGCATTATGCATTCCAACATTATGAAAGTGGTTAGTGATTTTGCATGTGATTATTCGATTAGTAGAATATCCATGTGAATGAGTAAATGGCATTATTTCATTTTATTTATGCCATACAATGTTGAAAGTTCAAGTTTGAAAGGCTGTTGTTTTAGTTACACATTGCCTTAAATGTTTATTCTTATTTATGAAAGTTTTCGCTATATTGTTATCTTTACTGGGCATTTGAGCTCACCCCTTTTCTATGTTTTATTTTTCCCAGGAAGTGAAGAAGTAAATTATGAATGACCTGTAGGTATATTATGTGGGGATATGAGTGTGGATTATGGAGACATTATGTTGTTGTAGTAGTTTTTCATTTTATGATGTAATGTAAAACTTATGAATATATCTAGTGTTTCCAAGGATACTAAACCAATCAGTCTTTCGAGATTTGATCTTTCTTGTGATCATGCCAATGTTATGTAATAATGCACCGACTCTGGGTAACTAGGGTTGGGGCGTTACATTGTTTCAACTTGTGGTTAGAATTATGTCTTACCGAAAAAAGTATTAACCACCAGACTAACATTGTTACCAATGAATTATAATGAAACTCATTACATTTATCATATTAATAATCAATAAAAAATTCTATCAGACTATCCAAAAGTTTATAATCAGAGTATATAGATTTGTTTATATCAGATGAAATAAAAAACATAATTATAATGGTTCTAAACAAAATTACATCATACATTTATTTATTTTCAGTCTATCAAGTGAAAAATTTACAAGGATGTTGCAACTAACTTAGAAATATGACTGGTTCACGCCCAAATTTACCCAAGAGAAGAAGGGTAGAACGGTCCTTGTAGTGTTGCTTGGGTTGTCGATTCCACAGAGACCTAAGAAGATACCTAAGATACACAACCTAAGGGATGGATTTTTGGCTATGAAGTGGCCAACTTGGATTGATTTTGGATGGGTTTTAAAGATATCTAAAAGATTTAAGTGGATTCAATTTAAAAGAATGAGTTGATCCTAGGTTATCACTCGGGGTGGATTGGACGTATTTTCTTTTTAATGATTTCAATTTCTTAAATTTGAGATGGGTTCATTTAAGGAGATAAAACAACATCATCACTTACTGGTTTAATGCCTACACCCTCTAATACTAATCACCTATACACTTTAAGGATCAAAGTTTTGAGCACTTCAAGGTAAAAGATCGTATTAGTACTTGAAGTGTGTGGCCTTAAATTCAACAAGGATGATGGAGTTTAAAAATCATCAAATAAAAATCCCAATTAAAGAAGTGATTATACATTAATTAGGTGATAAATAACATCCAATCCAGCCCCTTTCTACTCCCTTGGATCAACCCATAAGTGGGTTATCCCTCCATTGATCCTATGGTTTCAATGGAAGCGGAAAGTAGACTCATGAGGGAGGAAATGGAGAAGTAAAGAAAACAACAAAAATAAAATGATCACTCCACCGTTGTGTGGATAATTTCACAAGGGTTGGTGTGAATAAATTCACACCTTGATCCAAAGGTATCAAAGTGATATTAAGAACAACAGAATAAGAGTAGAAGAAGAACTTTTATTAAGAAACTAATGTGAATTGAACAACTTACATGTGAAAGACAAAATTGAGGCAACAAAAATGCAGCATAACATTACAATTGAACAAAGCATCCAAAATCCTAAACTCCTTCACAACAAATGCCTTAAATAGGCATTTTTGGAGCCTTGGGTCGAGCCACCAACAGTACAAAGCATCTTAATTAATTTTGGTAGGCTATAGGTGGTGGAAAGCTTGTGGAATTGGGACTTTTCCACGTTTGACCCGAGGTGGCAGCCAGTTTTCATCCACCGAACAGACGCGTCTGGAAGACCTTCTAGAAGTCCGAATCAGGGTGGTCCATAGAAGAAGAAAATGGAGCTCCGGATGTCTGATAACCTCCTGTAAAATAGGGGCCCATTTGGAGTTGTGTATTCCGAGATATGATCAAATTGGTGTACTGTTTTTCTGGGCCGCAGAATCTGGCCCATAATTGTATCTCTAACTTGGGCCGCATAAATGACTACCATGGAGGCAGAATTAGCATTAACTACTGAAGCGTTATTTGTTCCTATACATGTCTTATAGCATACCACGAAATTTGGGATTAATTGGGCCTGTATGTTGTGCCCCACAGTCTCATCAGTGGGCTGGTGTCCAATCTTCCTTCTCCAGAATTGCTTCCTTTCATTTTCAAATATCTCCATCATCCTCCATGAATTCTCCATTGATCCCTGAATGAAACATGTTCATATTGGAGTGTAGATCAATTTACAAAAATATCAAATTAAAATATTTATAATTAAATTCCTTAAAATCATATGAATCATTGGGTACTTTAAATGATGTTCAAAAATGTACCACATAATAGTGCATTTTAAGAAGGTATTACAATCATAATGTGAAATGATGTTCAAAGTGTAAAATGCACTAAAATGGTGTTTATGAATAACAAAGAACATGAATATTATGTATATTAACAATGAATATTATCCTCATTTATTGGCTAATCACACCCCCAACTTGAGTTTTGCTAGTCCCGAGCAAAATATATCTCATCAAAAATGAAATTTGAATTCCCTTTTCCAAAAACATTTTAATACACAATGATCACCAAAAAACCTTATACCAAACAATCATGAAACCCATAAAAATATTTTAATACGAGATAGTTTTATAAGAAGATCCCAATCCCAAGCCCATTCCTTTGATCAAATCCATCATCATTCTTCATCCAACTCAATTAGGTGTAATGATGTGTTGTGAATCACAATAGATATGGGGGTTCATTTTCATTCAAGGGGAAAATCATGGAAGCGCTAGGTGGAATCACATTTAATCCTAATATGAGTATTCTTCACCCCTCTTTTTTTGATTTTTTTTTGCAATATTGCTATAGTAATTGAGATTGCAATTAATCAAATTAACCCATGTAGCAAGACTTTGCCGATGACTCCCAGACTCAAAGGCCTTAGGGCACCAAGTGAAGCCCACATACTCGGGCATCGTCTTGAGTTAACTTAATCAAAAACAAAGTATTATTACCATAAATAGAGATATATTGAAAAACTCAGGGCTAGAAAACTCTGGAGTCACGATCTCCAAGTGCCGAAAGCCTCGCATTTTATCAATCCATTGCTCTACACGCAAATTTTTATTTTTATTTTTATTTTTATTTTTTTTTAATTTTTTTTTAATTTTTTTTGAATACTCATATTATTCATAAAAATAAAACCATCCTATGCTATTTATTATGGGGCCCCAAAAATTCAAATTAGTACCCCACAGTCTAGAGGACGTGCATTGTGGCATTTTTTTTATTTGGATGAAAATATAAACGATGAAATATCACATTGGACAGCCACACTTTCCAAAATCTATGCTCATGAAATTATACAAGGATTAAAATCAGAATCAGGGCATGCTAAATTATTTGATATTTAGTTTCAAAGTGTAGAATGTGTATTACCATGTTCGAGGTTAAAGGAATTTTTCCTTCCGTTTACTTTTTTTTCAAATCATTCAATTTTTGTTTTTGACACAAAAGCATTTTTTTTATTTTATCTCCCCCCCAACTTAAAACAACACTGTCCCCAATGTTTGAAGAAATGAAAAATTAGGATTAGAGGCAGGGAATAAAAATTTAAAAAGTAAATTGAAAATGAGGATTATGGAATGAAGTCACCTGGTGGTTGAAGTTTGAAGTTCTTGCCGCTCGAATTTATTCCTTTGATATCCATGTCGCTTGCAAAGTTCCTTAGTGGAAAAAGGAAAAAAAACAAAACAAACAAAACAAACAAAACAAACAATATATATATATATATTTATATAATAAAGGAAGTAAAATATAAGAATATATATAAAAATTATAGAATAAGGTAGCACAAGAAGCCGCAGGTCAGTGGTAAGCGCGCGCCCCTGTCTCCCTTCGGTCTCGGGTTCGAGTCCCCGCGGCTTCACCTGTTGTGACGGGGTTTGCCCCACGACCTATGGCGTGGACTTTTTTTTGTATTATTATATATTTATTTTTATTTTTCTTAACCTATTGAATAATAAAAACAAAATAAACTGATGATACATTGTCTTCTTTTTAAATTTCTGGGTAAGGTATTACTCAAGGATCACACCACGTGACACAGATGAATATGGTGCTCCTCTTTCGTACCCATCCATACTCATAATAGAAGAACAGGTCAAAAGTCTATTTTTTTATTTTTAAATATAAAAATGATTAAGTAATCTTATTTGAAAAAAAATAAAGATGATTCAGAAAGATTAGAAACATAAAAACCACGGGTTGCCTCCCGTGCAGCGCTTTGTTTAACGTCGTTAGCTTGACATGAACCCCCCAACTTACCCAATACCAACTTTAAAATTTTTAAGGACCACATGTTTCACAAATTCAACTAGGTTTAAATTCATTAAATTTTTATAATTTGTTTCATTAACAAACCTATATTCTAAAATGAGTTGGTAAATCCAAGAAATATCAAAAATGGTGGATCTAGTTGCTTCTCTAGTCTTGCCTAATACATCAAGGGTCATTCCAATTTTATTTATATCAAGAGAAGAAACAATGAAAACAGGATGGTTTTGGATATCCTCAATGAATTAAAACTTGATGAATGATGGAAAGGACACATGTTCGAGTTCAGGCAGACTAACATTTTTAGACATAGGTTGGGAATTTAGATCGATCTCAATTTTATTTTCAAAATTTATCAATATAATTGGTTCCTTTGGAATAGAATATTCAACCACAAAATTGGAAATATCAGTGTTATAAATGGGTATGGACTCAAATATTGTGATTTTTCTTAATGGTTCAATGATTGGTGTTTTTGAAAAATCATCAACAGAGTTATATTCATGAGACTCAATCCATGATGTCAAATTCTCCTCTTTTGAATCCAAAAAGTTAATTTCCTCCTGATTTAAAGTCCCTTCAAAATTTCCTTGATCCTCTTCATCTATCCCAAATCCAAAGGTTGGTTCTTCAATAAATTCATGTGGGGTTTGTGTGAAACTAGACACTTCACATAAGGTTATGGAAGGGACAGTTTGTGTAGGGATGGGTTCCTCACAAGTTTTAATGCTTTGTAGTTCTAACCTCAATGATGAAACCTCAAAATTCATTATCTCCATTTGTTGACAAAGTTTTTCAAGTAATGGTTGTGAATCATGATGGTCAAGGGGTTGAGACAGATGGTCTATTCCAGGAGGATAACTATGTTGTTGGAATTCCATAGGAGGGTTTTCAGATTGGCCTTGTTGGGATTGGAACTCATAATATGTTAGAATGTATTGTGGATCATATGAATAAAAACATTGTGGTTTAGTAGGTTGTTGATGATCCCACAAGTAGGAATTAGGATGGTCATTGTACATCGTACATGGGGTTGAGTGATCAAAGTAGGGAGAGGTTCCCCATGTTTGGATTTTTTCAAAAGGGTTTTCCATAGGAATGAAATTGGGGATGAGATGAGATAAGTGGGATGAAAAAAAAGAATGATAGTGTATAATATAACTTACTTAGGTCCCCGGCAACGGCGCCAAAATTTGGTTCACGCCCAAATTTACCCAAGAGAAGAAGGGTAGAACGGTCCTTGTAGTGTAGCTTGGGTTGTCGATTCCACAGAGACCTAAGAAGATACCTAAGATACACAACCTAAGGGATGGATTTTTGGCTATGCAGTGGCCAACTTGGATTGATTTTGGATGGGTTTTAAAGATATCTAAAAGATTTAAGTGGATTCAATTTAAAAGAATGAGTTGATCCTAGGTTATCACTCAGGGTGGATTGGACGTATTTTCTTTTTAATGATTTCAATTTCTTAAATTTGAGATGGGTTCATTTAAGGATATAAAAAAACATCATCACTTACTGGTTTAATGCCTACACCCTCTAATACTAATCACCTATACACTTGAAGGATCAAAGTTTTGAGCACTTCAAGGTAAAGGATCGTATTAGTACTTGAAGTGTGTGGCCTTAAATTCAACAAGGACGATGGAGTTTAAAAATCATCAAATAAAAATCCCAATTAAAGAAGTGATTATACATTAATTAGGTGATAAATAACATCCAATACAGCCCCTTGCTACTCCCTTGGATCAACCCATAAGTGGGTTATCCCTCCATTGATCCCATGGTTTCAATGGAAGCGGAAAGTAGACTCATGAGGGAGGAAATGAAGAAGTAAAGAAAACAACAAAAATAAAATGATCACTCCACCGTTGTGTGAATAATTTAACAAGGGTTGGTGTGAATAAATTCATACCTTGATCCAATGGTATCAAAGTGATATTAATAACAACAGAATAAGAGTATAAGAAGAACTTTTATTAAGAAACTAATGTGAATTGAACAACTTACATGTGAAAGACAAAATTGAGGCAACAAAAATGCAGCATAACATTACAATTGAACAAAGCATCCAAAATCCTAAAATCCTTCACCACAACTGCCTTAAATAGGCATTTTTGGAGCCTTGGGTCGAGACAAAAACAGTACAAAGCATCTTAATTAATTTTGGTAGGCTATAGGTGGTGGAAATCTTGTGGAATTGGGACTTTTCCACGTTTGACCCGAGGTGGCAGCCAGTTTTCATCCACCGAACAGACGCGTCTGAAATACCTTCTAGAAGTCCGAATCAGGGTGGGCCATAGAAGAAGAAAATGGATCTCCGGATGTCTTATAACCTCCTGTAAAATAGGGGCCCATTTGGAGTT
Source organism: Viscum album (assembly GCA_963277665.1). Taxonomy (NCBI): domain Eukaryota; kingdom Viridiplantae; phylum Streptophyta; class Magnoliopsida; order Santalales; family Viscaceae; genus Viscum; species Viscum album. Next base: position 1,524,301,295 of record OY728153.1, read on the forward strand.
GTGGATTCCGAGATATGATCAAATTTGTGTACTGTTTTTCTGGGCCGCAGAATCTGGCTCAGAATTGTATCTCTAACTTGGGCCGCATAAATGACCACCATGGAGGCAGAATTAGCATTAAATCCTGAAGCGTTATTTGTTCCTATACATGTCTTATATAATCTCACGAAATTTGGGATTAATGGGGCCTGTATGTTGGGCCCCACAGTCTCATCAGTGGGCTGGTGTCCAATCTTCCTTCTCAAGAATTGCTTCCTTTCATTGCCAAATATCTCCATCATCCTCCATGAATTCTCCATTGATCCCTGAATGAAACATGTTCATATTGAAGTGTAGATAAATTTAAAAAAATATCAAATTAAAATATTTATTATTAAATTCCTTAAAATCAGATGAATCATTGGGTACTTTAAATGATGTTCAAAAATGTACCACATAATAGTGCATTTTAAGAAGGTATTACAATCATAATGTGAAATGATGTTCAAAGTGTAAAATGCACTAAAATGGTGTTTATGAATAACAAATAACATGAATATTATTTATATTAACAATGAATATTAGCCTCATTTATTGGCTAATCAATGACCATTGGAACTATGCCTATAAATAAGAGGTTATTTGAAGAGTTAGGAGGGGATTGATTTTCAACTCATTTTTTCTAAAATTTTTTATGTGTGAACTTCTGATCCTTATTAATTATAATACTTTATAGAGTTTAATTTCTAAGGAATAATTATAAGTATTTTTATTCCTTTAGATCTATTTTTATTTTTTAATCAGTTGTCTGATCATGGTAAAGATCGAGGGATACTGGGAATTGGAAGATGGTGAATCTAATACATTTGATCAAGGGCTTATAGGGCTAAGAATATAAATTACGATCATCGTATTGAGAAATTATAGAGGATTAGAAGATAGAGATACTGATCATCCTATTGAGGGATTTACTAGTAAGAAAAGACATACCTTACAGTAGGTATAAAATTGTATATACTTTTAGTGAAGGTTTTATGACTACCTTAACTCTTAAGGTCAAAGAATAATTTCTTTTATTAAAGCTTAAAAATCATTCTTACTTTTATAAGATTTGAATTTCTTTTTTGTGCAGTATTTAAATTTTTTACTGTGCATATAATAGAAAGTTATTTTGTATACTTTTGTTTCAAAACATTTTACTTTAGTGTGTGTCTATGATACCAATTAAAATTATTCTGATATAATCAGAAATTTTTTGATTCCAATTTTTTTACTTTGATCATCATAAAATCCCTGTGTCTGATCTTTTTTACTTAAATATGCATTTTATTCTTTTTAGTTTAATTTTTAAACTATAATTTACCCCATATTGTATACCATAGTACACTCTTTTGGTCCAAAAAGTGAAACCTTTAAGAATACATGAACCCCAACATGAAATTCCAAGTCTTTCCTTCGATTATCCACATAACACTTTTTTATGATTTAGGCTGATTTAATGTGACATCGAATAGTTTATACTTTAGTAGTTGTATTCTATAAAATCTCTAGGAAGAATAACTTTCTTTCTCAAACTTATTACCATTATATTGGAGTATGAAACCTCTTCCCATACAATGATTCATATGGTGATATCTGGATGCTCGAATGGAAGCTATTATTGTATGAAAATTATAAGGTAGATACTGATCCCACATACCTTGGAATTCAAGAGAACCTGGTTTCAAAATTTGTTAAAATGTTTGGATATTCATTTTAGACCACCCATTAGTTTAAGTATGATAGGTGGTGCTTAAATATATTTCAATGTTGAGATCCCTTTGAAGACTATCCCAGAATTTCAATATGAAGCAAGTTCCATGATCAAATACAATCGATATAGGTGATCCATGTGGCATTATGATTTCATTGATATATATCTAGTCAATGTGATCAATGTGTAGATATTCTCTTATTATTAAGAAATGAGAAGTCTTATTAAGATGATTAAGGATGACCCATATAACATCATTCTTTTTTAGAGTCTTTGGGATTCTAGTTATAAACTCCATTGTAATATTTTCCCACTTTCATATAGGTATTAATAGAGATTTCATGAATCCCTTAGGATGTTACCTTTTAGAATTTACCTACTATCATACTAATCATTTGAAAAAAAAGTCCAAAATTTCTAATTTACTACCATAATAATGGAAATGTTCTCTTATATAACTATACATCTTTATGATACTAGGGTTCATCAATAAATTTAGGCCATCTTCTTCATCTAGAAGTTCCCTTTTGAACCTTGGTTTATATGGAACACATAACCTCTTCCCATACATCAAAACTCCATCTCTATAGATGAATTATATCAATTTTCCATCATTCAATACTTTAATATTCCTTTGTAAGTTCTCATAATCTTGTTGGTACTTCTCTATCCTTTATATTAATAATGGTTCAATAATTTATTGGAAAAGGAATGATGGATCCCCTTTCCTAGAAGTCACCATATCTATCTTTAATAGATCTCTATATATGGGATCCTGGTTAATCCCTATTATGGTCAAAACTCTATGGTCTCTTCTACTCAATTCATAAGCCACCTTGTTTCCCTTCCCACGGTGATAGTGTATTGAGAAATCATAGTCATTGAGTAGTTATTACCATCTTATTTTCCTTACGTTGATCTCCTTATGAGATACGATATACTCCAAGATCTCGTGGTCCGTATATATATCACATATTTCACTATATATGTAGTTTATCTATATTTTCAAAAAAAAATATTATGGATTCTAGCTCAAGGTCAGGAGTTGGATAATTCTGTTAATGGATTTTTGACTACCTTGATTCATAGTCAATAACTATGCCATTCTGCATAATGACACAACCAAGTCCATTTTTCGATGCATCACTATAAATTAAAAATACTTCCTTACCTAAAGATAAAGTTAATATCATTTAATTAACCATTATATGATTTATCTCTTCAAAAAATTCCATACATTCCCTTGATCATGTGAATTTAACCCCTTTATGTGTTAACTTGGTTAATGGGTTAGTCAACTAGAAAAAATCTTGAAAAAACCACCGATAGTAACAAGATAAACCCAAGAAACATTAAATCCAAGATATGATAGTCAATGTAGGAATTTATTTGACTACATTTTTCTTTTAAGGGTTAAAAAATATTCTATACTTGGAGAAAATATATTCAAGAAAAGAAACTTCATTGATCCAAAATTCACACTTACTATACTTCCCATACAATTCCTTTTTTCTAAGGGTCTTCAAAATTATTTGAAGATGACTCTCTTAACATTCATAAATCTTAGATAATATAAAGATATTATAAATAAATACCAACATAAAGTTATCAAGATACTCCTTGAATGCTCTATTAATCAGATCTATAAATATAGAAGGGGAATTAGTCAATCCAAATGGAATCACCATAAAATCATAATGTCTATACCTTGGTTGAAATACCATTTTTGATATATAATCCTTCTTCAACCTTAGTTGATGATTACCAAAGTGAATATTGATCTTTGATAAGTATTGGTCTCCTTGAAGTTAATAAAATAAGTCATCCATGCATATAAAAGGATACTTATTCTTTATAGTAATGGAATTGATCTACCTATAATCAATGCACAATATATTGGACTAATCCTTCTCTTTTCATGAATAAAACATGGGATCCACATAGTGAAACACTAGGGTGTATAAATCCCCTATCACTCAACTCCTACAACTAGTTCTTTAACTCCATAAACTCAAACGATGCTATTTTTTAATGAGTTTTAGATATAGGAATTGTATCAGGAATGAGTTTAATGAGGAACTAAACTTCAATCTCTAGTGGATGACTAGATAATTCTTATTAAAAACATCAATGAATTTTTGTACCATAGTTACATCCTCTATTCTTAGGACAAATTACTCATCCATAGATACACGATGTTCCTATATTCCTAGATTTTCATTAAGTAGAGATACTGGGGGAGGGTCTAGACATGATTTTTATAATGGAGTTTAACCTATAAAGATGATATTCTACTTCACCTTCATGAATAATAATCTCATTCTCTTAGAAATAAATTTTTTCATCAAAATTTTAAATCCAACCCATACCAAGGATCATATCAAAGTCAACCATATGTATGATAACCAAATTGGTAAATATGGTTCACCCTTGAATCATAATTGGAACTACACGACATATATTTGTTTCCATAAGACCCCCACTTGGTGTATTAATTGATAACTCCATTACAAGGGTGTTGGGGAAGTATCTAATGTTTTTAGAAAATATTGTAGATATAAAAGAGTGAAAAGATACAGAATCAAATAAAACATTATCTAAATTTGAGGCAATGATAAAAGTACCTACCACTACATCATTAAGAACTTTGAATATAGTTATGGTAACCACATAAGCTTTTCCTTGATCTATTGGGATTTTTTAGATAAATTCACTTGATGTTTGGGGCATTGGTTTTCATAATGTCCATTCTTTATATAGTTAAAGAATTTAACATAAAATTATTTTTCATTTTTTGTGGATTGGTGAGATTGATAGCCTTTTTCTCTACATAATTAACAAACCCCGGTTCCCTTCATGTAAACTCTAGGGTGTTTATTCACATAATTATTACATGCGGGAAATATCATCCTTCCTTTACTTCCCTTAGTGAGATTGTTCTTCCCATGACTCTTAACCCACCTATTCTTATCCTGATTTTCCTTGAATAAATATATCTCAAGGAACTCCTTTTTTTATCTTAATGTATTTTGAGACTATATCCTCATATGATGAAAAGTTCTAAGTAACCAATGATTTTAGAAGGCCTAGTTTTAACCCATCAAATAAATGAACAATCCTTATTTTTGGTCTATGCATATAGTTAAAAATGATCCTAGATAACCTTATATAGTTAGCCTCATATTCAACAATATTTTCCTCTTTTTTTTTAAGAATGAGGTGCTGACTTTCTATTTCCACTCTTTTCTCACTAAGAAAGCATTTTTCTTAGAATAGATCCTTAAAAGTTCACTATTACATATACTTCATCTCAAATTCCTATTTAGTGTTTTGAATTAGTGACACCATTAATCCCCATATCTATTCAGACGATAGACCACCATGATGACTTTTTTCCTTTTCACTACCTCCCAAAGAAAGAAAGATATTTTCTAGGTACTTGATCCATTTTTAGTAACAAATGGATTAGTAGTTCAATCAAATACCGGAGGTTGTTGTCACATGAAGTGATCTATAATAGTTATACAATGTTTTGGATTAGTTGGTTTCTCTATGAAGATGATATTATTTTTCATAACATGGGTAAATTGACCTAATATGGTTATGAACTTATATGCCTAAAATCTAGATTCATTAAATTCTTTAGGGGGATTATACTTACAATGACTATGGGTGTTGATATGGTTCCCATTCCTCTCATCAGTCACCATCTTTTTATAATGGAATACACATAATTATATCATAACATTGAATCTTAAAATATAATTTCTATTATGCTTTCTAGAGCGTTTCCGAGAAATCTTGAAGGGTTTTCATAGAAATTGAACTATCTAACTTGGTTCCTCTAAATATAACCCCAAGGTTTCTACTAAAATTTCTTTGATACCAACTATAATATATCAGACTTTAAAAACCTAGATACAATAGTTATATTACATTATTGGTAAAAAGAAAAAGTGTTCCTAAAGTATTGAAAATTTTATTAGTCTTGAAAGACTAACTAAATACATACAATAAATTTCAAAACATATGATGCAACATGACCATATTGAGATAACATGAATAGACCTTCCATCATATACCTAAAAATTACACATATAAATCCTATAGTTTTCTTAGGCAAAGGAAAAGAAATAAGGGTGAGCTTATATGCTCAATAAGGTGTAATATGTAGTGGAAGATTACATAACATAAATGTGGAATAAGTGATATGGAAATAATCAATGAACAACATAAATCTATAATCAATTGAAACCAAGGATATGATACATCTATGAAAATAAATTAATGCATGGATAAAAACATTCATTGATATTATACTGATGGAATTCATAATTCTAAACATTAAAAACATGTTGTTAAGGACTTGTTCTAAGACACTTTTCTATCATGGGAAGAGGTATACACCAAAATCCAACCTATTTTGTCTCACAAGACTCGTCAATGTATCGAGAGGCTATATATTTATGGGGTCCACCCATCACTTGATTAATTACAATGCATTCACCATAATAGTTATCAAGACATTTCATGTCATTCCTTGAGGAACCTCTTGTTGAATAAAACTTGGCTATCTATATATTGAGAAATATGGAAATCAAATACTTACCTATTTAATAAAATAATATGGATTTATAGGATAAAATCCATTAACTAGAGAGTTGTGGGTTATCATCAAAGTAATAGTTGGTTCCCTTATCAAATAAATATTGGGAAGAGGGTATATTCAATATGTTGGGTTATCCATAGAAGATATTAATTGGGTTTAATAATTTTTAGTGGTAGGCATTCAAGGAAATGGTAGGAAAAATCCATCATCATGGTTCATTAATAGTGTGTTAATATTCCAAATCATATCCCATGAGAGTGTATTTCTAGGTGTGAAGTATTAGGATCAGTCATTATAAATTTGGGTGGTGATTGAGTCAATTGTAAACCAACCCTTTTCAAGGTGATTAAATCTAGGTGCATCTGTTCCAAAACCACATCCACTTTCTATTATCTAGATATAGATTCATTTTATAAAAAAATACACACACTTTTACTTTTCTAAAACGTAGAATAGTTTCCCCCCATGGAAATAGTAACTATTGAATCAAAAGAATATGATAGAAGGATAAAAATATAGACTTTTAAATCCATTAAATTTCATGAGTAACATTTTAAAAAGTCTTCCATGGAAATGTATGTACCACGTACACAAAATAAAATAGATAGTGATTATAATATGATTCCCAAATAATGAAAATTAAGATGAAAAAACCCACTTATGGATTGGGTAGAAATTAAATCATACCATATTGAAAGATATGGATTGAAATTGATTTTTAAATACCATTAATAAAGTAATTTCATGATATAAAATCTCAAATAGGCAATATATGTACCATATAAAAAAAATCATGTGAAAGATGCATAATATTTCTCAAAGAGAGGAATTTTAAATGAAAACCCTTACCTATTATCCTAATTTCCATGAATATACTTTAAATTCACATATAATAAACATAGATATATTAATTACTTAATTAATAACCTTAACCATATCCATTTTCATTCATACTCTTCACAAATAGTCATTCTCTACACGAGTTCTTTTGATTTTTCACATTAGTGTTTATAGTTTTGATTTTTTATACTAGTTTCATAATAATAGTGTTCGTATTCATTCTTCTTCCAAATATTATTATTACTAGTAAATTAAAGTTACTATTAGGGATGATTTATAATAATTTATAATGTTTCAAAATCCTTTCATGAGTGTTTTATACCTTATCCTTGAATATGATGTCGATAATAAGAATGTTTTGGTGATTTGTGACGAACAAAGGGAGTTTCCTTAATAAAAGAATTAGATAATGATATAATATATTAAGGAAAAAAATTTATTTTCAAATTTTTATCATATTATACTAGTAAATAAGTTTTCATAGTCATCCATGATATAAATGGATAATATTTTTCAAGTGGGTGGTTAAACCAACCCAAACATGAACATACCCTGATTTAATGAATGATTATGAGGTAATTTTGTTTTAATATAATTATACCAAAAGAATAATGATATTATTAAGTTTTTATTTATTTTATATATATTTTAATTTGAAGTAAGTGTAATAAAAAGTAATGAATATGAAAATCATACTTGATTTAAATAAAATATTATCTTCTTAGCACACTTATTTTAAACGATTAAATTGACAATGATCATTTATTGATCATATCATTAATATTTTCTCTAATATTCCATACCAAAACCTTAATGATATAATAAAAATTATATTTATCCTTTAATAACACCCTCACATCTAAATTTATAAATCATTTATGGAAAACAAAACACGTTACGTCATGGAGGCGGTAGTTCGAACAACACACTAACAACAATTTTGTTTTTCTTAATGGATGAGGTATATGACTAAATAATTATTATAAACTTAATATAGTGAAATTATAGTATATAAATTATAATAATATAATTACATTACTATGGATATAATAAATTTTAAGTAATATAATTAATAATAAAACTAAATAGTTGATAATACTCATGTTAGAGACTTGAATTTTCCTTACAAGTCTCCTTGAATTTGAAGGGATTAGGCTAACTATGAGTGACCAGGGGATTATTTTTATGGGATAGGTTTATAAGGAGAGTAAAATGGTATATTTTTTAGGATAAATTATAATTATAGGTGATTATTTAAGTGGTGAAGATGTTACCATTTTATTAGTGAAGGGAAGGGTAGTTTGGGAGTAACCCTTACATTTTCAATAATACAAGGTTACTATTAAAGTTAAAAAGGAAAAAAATGGAAAAAAATATAGAGTACACATGTATTTTTCTATTTAAATATCAATAATTCAATTAAATTTATTTTTAAATGCTTTAGGACTTTTACACTAGGTTAAACTCAATTGACCTCTTTTACTTTTACCAGATAATTAATTTTTAACCTTTGTAATTAATTTTAATAGAAAAAAAAGATTAAAATTTTTACCTAATTTGTTACTTATAATTTAAATTTTAAATATCGTTTTATAAAATAAAAATTTTAAGGTGTTAAACTTTAATTTTAAGATAAACACGCTTAATCGAGTAAAAACACTTTTTAGAGAAATAATGTTTTTAAGATTTAAATTTATATATAAGATAAAATTAACTTGAATACTGATTTTAATAACATAAATTGATTTATTATAAAATAAATATAATTTATGAGTCTTTCAAGGAAATAAAAAACTGAATCTCCCTTGAAAATTCATGATTTAAAGAAAAGACCAAAAGTAATTGTTTTATTAAAGTAACATTTTAATTAGTTCAAAAAACATTGTGAATAGAATTTATAAATTCAAAGAATATTTTAAAATGAATATTGGTATCCCTTAAATTAATATTTTATTACTTAAAAGGTTTTATGAAATTATAATTCATTCTTATATAATGGTAAATTCATATAAATTACAGGTTTCATAAAAACCATTTTTTGACTAAAAAATAACCTTTACAGAAAAAGATAAAAAATTCATAATATGATAATTTTGACATGATGAATTCAAAAATGAATTCAGTTTGTAAATTTTTGTAATGACCCGGACCCGGCCAGCCACCCGAACAGTGCCGAACGGGTCGGGTGTTACTACCTTAGGCGCACCTCCCCTAAACGCCAAAGGCTGCCAACTAGCAGTGAGGGTCTGATTAGGTATAGTGGGGAAGCTATACCCTCTCAGAGGAATAAAATGGTACTGGTACGAGTATAAAACTAAAATATGCAGCGGAAATAAATGACTTAGTAGACTCGAACCAGACCCGAAGAGCGGAAGCATATCCAATAGCAATAAACTAACGAAAGAAATATAAAAACAATAGCAGCAGAAAGTAAACAGGACAACATGTTGAAGAATACAAGCAACTACTTATATAACCAAACAAGGCATGAATCTAAAGCAAGTCATACAGATCAAAATATAATGGCGCCAATGGCTAACCAATAGTTGCTACATAATAAGGTAAGCATGCTGATACAAAAAGGAAAATTAAACAAAGAAACTCCAGCAAGGAACGACCTCAAGGTCTATACCAGTCTCCCTGCCAACATCACTAAAGTCCAGCTCCTGAGGCTAACCCATTACCTGCACGCAATTTCATAAAGTCTACACGCATCCTGAAGGTCCGTGTAGGGTGTGAGACAAGTGTCAGTGGAATACCACCCAAGGGTGTGTACCTAATATAAGTGTTTAGGTAGACATGCATAAATAAGAAGACGGTCAACAGTACAATGCCCAAAAGTAAGCACAAACTCCACTGGGGCTCAGTCGTCACCAAGAAGTGTCACCTACTTCGGCCAATGTCGGAATCTATGGTCTGTAGCCCGACACCTCGTGCGACCTGACACCATGTGTCTCAAGTACTGACGTCCCAAAGGCCTGCCCCACCACTATAACCCAGCTTGGAAGCTCAACCTGCCCATGGCACAACATCTGGAGGAACAACGATACCTGTCCTCAAAAGATAACAGGAGGGACATCGATGTCTGCCCTCAAATCACGACGAGCCTCTGCCCCCAACCTGACCACCTCAAAGATCTCTCCCGAAGGCTCCTCACCTTCCACGTGGCTTCCTATGGTAAGCACCCCCAAACCAAAAATACCTAACCACATCTACCAGGGGCCTCTACCCAGCGAGTGGCCTTACCATCTCATCTCGGAGTTTATCTGTGTTCAGACTACTCAAAAGTACCCGGTGAGCAGTAATCACCTAATTATGTCCCAAGCCACAATACATCTAACACCTCATGCCCATGTGAACCTGTCGCTCAAGTCTGATGGCCTCACCATCCAAGTAACCCAGGCCAATCCCAACCTGACAGTCCAACTGCCTCAACCGACGTCCATGACGCCCAATCCCATGGTAGAAACCACCCAAAGTAACCCGAGACAAAGACCCAACCTGTGATCCTCATCACTCAACAAAATATCCGAGCCACACCTAACACAATGAGCAGTTCAACACAGGCAATATATCACATTGCATATTCATACTTGGGAGCATCACTTTAAATAGGCAATTACTAAACAGTCAAATTTACACTAACTTGTGTTAATACATACCAGCACCTAAGGTCTTAAATGCCTTAAACAAATTACTAACATTATTTAACAAATCAAACTCATTAGTTTAATCCAACATCATCAAAAGAAGTCTAAAATCAACAGTTTAAATACTGGTCCAAATCATACGCATTTCGACACCCCCGACCGAATTTCTCCAACGAGCTATGACCTCTCACCCGACCTCGATCAAGCACAACAAGGGTCTGGGAATACCCAGAGTCATCCCACAATGCAGATAAACTATTAAAGATAATAAACGAGGGTTTTGATCAATACCCAATGTTGCGCCCGAAGGCTGCAACCCCCAAAAGTCTACGAAAATACGGAAGAAGATATGTACCACCCACCTCGTACTCGTACGATGACACTCCTTTGATATTAGCCTCCGAATCGGTCTGAATCGCAGTAGATCTGCATTTCCTTCAAATCCAGAAATTCCGTTTGGATGGGATCTGCGGAGGAACATGTGAGGGATCAAGGATGAAGAAAGGTGCGTGGGGTTAGCCTTTCCGATTCGGTCCCACTGCCACTGACAGATCGAAGAATGGAGGTCGTACGGAGATTCTGGGAGGGTTTGTGTTTTTTTTGAAGTTCTTAGATGAACTATTCATCCAAAGGGGAAGAATAAGGGTTTTCTAGGAATAATACGTGATGATGTCTCAAACGATCAAATAAAAATAAAAGTACACGCCGTGTATTTTCAAAGTACACGCCGTGTATATGTGTTTCCGTACTCCGACTTAAGAGGAGTCCAACACATGGCTTGGAATGTGTACACGGTTAACACACGACCATGGACTCGGCCGCTACATGGAACAAAGTTACACGGTGTGTCAAGAAAGACTACACGCCGTGTAGATTGAAATTTATACTTGGGAATCACAAGGCATGTACTTGGACTTGCATGGTTAAGGATATAAGACATGTCTACAAATACACTCCGTGTAGCAAGAAAATTCTACACGGTCATTACACGACATGAGCTTGGTGGGCACACGGCTAGTCACTCGGTTAACACATACAAGACGTGTACTTAAAGTACATGGCGTGTAGTCTGGAAATTTCCAGAAACTGCCTAGATTTTCCAGACTTCTCAGTGTGTAGAAAGAAACTTCTACATGGTCATCACATGGCATGTACTTGGTGGGAACACAGCCGGTCACTCGGTTAACACATACACGACGTGTACTTGAAGTACATGGCGTGTAGTCTGGAAATTTCCAAAAACTGCCCAGATTTTCCAGACTTCTCAGAAAATAGTCAAAATTTCAAACAGGATTGGGATTTGACCTGTTTGTAAAAACTCGAGTTCTTACAAACTCCCCATCTTAACGTACCTCTTCCCCGAGCTACTGAAAAAAACCAAGAGATGGCACCGAACACTCCCATCCCGGTTAAACCACCTGGACTACCCCGGTCTCAAGGTTCGAGCTAAATTTCTAAAAGGGATCCCCACCTTAGGAATTGACTACCCAGTCTCAACATGAACAAAGCTCAAAGTAATCAAAATAAACAAAAAAGGCCCAATGACATATTTCCCAGACCCATGGTCCTTCCGTGATGCATCATCACCCCTGCACCTCCTCGGTGCTCACATGTCGCTTCCGACACCCAACGTAACCCTCACCGCATCGGTGTCTGCCTCCATGAGGTCATGCTTCTAATAGATGCTCAAATCAAAACCTGGTGCCTTGCACCTCGAGTAACCTGCATCTACGATGCCCCGATTCCCACGACACCTCATGTAACCTGCATCCCTGATGCTCCTGATGCTACGCATCTCAAATATATAAATAAAATATATAATGCATCCGATATGATGCCAATCCCACTAAATAGCATCTAGTCAGTCCACAAGTATCCTGTACAACTCGTGCACCAATCAGACACACCTCAAGAGGCCATGCCAAAAGAAAGCAAAGAACTCACGGCCACACCCATGGTGTACCTACCACCGTTGTCGGATCTCTAGCCTACTCAACCCCTAGAAGCTCCACAGCGTGCACCTGGCTTGAAGCACGACTACCTGATGCCTGACCTCCCTGTGGTGCTACTCCAGTCACCGGCCACTGACCCCTCATCTGGGTCCCACCGTCTCTGTCACGTCCTCCATGCACAGCTGAACCTCGGCTACCCTCTCTTGGTACCGAAACTGAACCAATACCTGACGCCACAGTCTGTCCCGGTCCCTACCTACCGGCTGTCTGAGAAGGATGCCTGCAAAACCTCTCCAGATGCCCGACCTGACCACACGCGCGACACTCCTTCGGAGACCTATCACACTGAGCCCGAACATGTCCCAACTATCCGCACTGAAAACAAACCACTGCTGAACTGCCATTAGGTGGTCTAGCTGATTCCTTGGCCTACCCGCCCTGCTGAAACTCATCTCTCCCCCACTTCCTGCTATTCGAACCATCACCTGAAGCTGTCACCCTGAAAAAATGAGATTTTTCTCTCTCATTTTCCTTGGCTATGAGTGCCTGATTCACCACCTTAGAGAAGGAACCTAGCCTGAAGATGTTTACCTGAACCTGAATGGTGTGTCGTAAGCCATCCTCAAAGCGCCTCACCCTAGCTGCATCATCGCTCACCATACCAAGTGCAAAACGGGACAACTCCGTGAAGGTAGATGCGTAGTCCATGACAGACATATCTCCCTACTGAAGACTCAAGAACTACCGAGCTCTCTCTTCCCTCAGCTTCTCTAAATAAAAGTGCTCAAAGAACCTATCCTCGAAGTCCTTCCAAGAGATTCCCTCATGCCTATGAGCCTGTACCTGTACATCCCACCAATGCTTCGCCGGTCTTTTCATCATGTACGTCGCCAGCTTGACCCTCCACCCCGGAGGCGTCTCGAGCTGCTCGAAGATCATCTGCATACTCTCTATCTAGTTCTCTACCACCTGTGGAACACCCTCACCCTGAAAAAGTGGCGGTTGCTGTGACTGGAACTCCCGTGTTAGATATGCCATAGAAGGCTCTGCACCCTACGCGCCTTTTTCAATCCCCTACAAGACACATACCAGGCTAGCTCGGAGTTTCTCTTCAAGCCACAGTCTGAACACTGCAAAACTCGGCTGCTACCCTGCCTGCACTGGATCCTAAGCCTGATCCTGTCCCTGAGCCTGTACCTGCGGCTCATGCTCTGCCTGTACTGGATTCTGAACATGATCCTGCAACACTGCATCGTCTCCTGCCTGATGTTCCTTCTAGTTGTGAAGGAGTAACCTGCTGAATACCATAAATGGTCAGACAACCCATATATATATATATATATATATTACAATATATTATACGCATATAAGGAAATTAGTAAAGAGGAAGTGTATAACAACTACCCTTACTCTCCCATATCGCAACCCATGACCTCGGCATCCCGACCTCACGGCCTAATTAACCCCCCTCAATAGAGCCAAGTATCAATAGTACATCGGGCCATGCCCGTACTGACAACCAACATTGCCTCAAACCCAACGACCGAGTCGCCCAATCCTGACAGTTACACTGCCTCACTCATAGTACCTGCCTGCTCTCATAAGATCCAGAATCATATATCCTGCACATGCAATTCTAAAAAATACAAAGCATGGAATACACATTGCAATAAACAATAAATTCTATCAGGAGTTTCACCTATTCACATTTCAGAGCATACATAGCATGACAATTGATTTTATTCACATGGTATTATCACTTCACAAAGCATACATGCAATTATGAAATTGAAATACCCTAAAATGTGCCTATCAAAATCCAAAAAAACAAGCCTTTCCATACTGGACAAGGTTTTCACATCATAATCAATAACATCACAAAACAATTGAGCCACCGAGGTGGAAATCATATCAACTGTAATCTGAGAAAAAAGTAAACATCAACTCCCACCCCCGGCAACTCAATCCATCTCTCGTACATGGGGCTGCAGGAACCCAAGCACAAGTTCAAAAATCAAGTTCCAAAAACATCCTATCTCCATTCTACCATATCCCAAATAGTAAAACCAGCAAAAATAAAAAGAGAAGTCTCCAACTCATTAGTATCCAGAAAACACTGCTACTAAATCCCTGTCAAAAAATCCTCTGATACCACTTTGTAACAACCTGGACCCGGCCAACCACCCGAACAGTGCCGAACGGGTCGGGTATTACTACCTTAGGCGCACCTCCCCTAAACGCCAAAGGCTTCCAACTAGCAGCGAGGGTCTGATTAGGTATAGTGGGGAAGCTATACCCTCTCGGAGGAATAAAATGGTACTGGTCTGAGTATAAAACTAAAATATGCAGTGGAAATAAATGACTCAACAGACTCGAACCAGACCTGCAGAGCCGAAGCATATCCAATAGCAATAAACCAATGAAAGAAATATAAAAATAATAGCAGCAGAAAGTAAACAGGACAACATGTTGAAGCATACAAGCAACTACTGGTATAACCAAACAAGGCATGCATATAAAGCAAGTCATATAGATCAAAATATAATGGCGCCAATGGCTAACCAATAGTTGCTACATAATAAGGTAAGCATGATGATATAAAAAGGAAAACTAAACAAAGAAACTCCAGCAAGGCACGACCTCAAGGTCCATACCAGTCTCCCTGCCAACATCACTAAAGTCTAGCTCCTGAGGCTGACCCTTTACCTGCACGCAATTTCATAAAGTCTACACACGTCCTGAAGGGCCCGTGTAGGGTGTGAGACAAGTCTCAGTGGAATACCACCCAAGGGTGCATACCTAATATAATTGTTTAGGCAAACACACTTAAATAAGAATACAATCAACAACACAATGAGAAAAAGTAAACACAAACTCCACTGGTGCTCAGCCGCCACCAGGAAGTGTCACCTGCTTCGGCCAACACCAGAATCTCTGGTCTGTAGCCTGACACATCGTGCCACCTGAAACCATGTGTCTCAAGTACCTACGCCCCAAAGGCATTCCCCACCACTGTAACCTAGCTCAGAAGCTCAACCTGCCCATGGCACAACATTCGGAGGAACAACGATACCTGTCCTCAAAAGATAACTGGAGGGACAACGATGTCTTCCCTCAAATCACGGCGAGCCTCTGCCCCCAACCTGACCGCCTCAAAGCTGTCTCCCGAAGTCTCCTCACCTTCCACGTGACTTCCTATGACAATCACCCCCAAACCAAAAATACCTAACCGCATCTACCCAGTGAGTGACCTTACCCCTTCATCTCGGAGTCTATCTGTGTGCACACTAATCAAAAGTACCCGGTGAGCAGTAATCACCTCATTATGTCTCAAGCCACAACACATCTGACACCTCATGCCCCTGTGAACCTGTCGCTCAAGTCTGATGGCCTCGCCATCCAAGTAACCCGGGCCAAGCCCAACCTGACACTTCAACTGCCTCAATCGACGTCCATGATGCCCAATCCCATGGTAGCAACCACCCAAAGTAACCCAATCCAAAGCCCCAAACTGTGATCCTCATCACTCAACAAAATATCTGGTCCACGCCCAACACAACGAGAAGTTCAACACAAGAAATATCTCACATTTCATATTCATACTTGGTAGCATCACTTTAAACAGACAATTACTAAACAGTCAAATTTGCACTAACTTGTGCCAATCCATACCATCACCTAAGGTCTTAAATGCCTTAAACAAATTACTAACATGCTTTAACAAATCAAACTTATAAGTTTAATCCAACAACATCAAAAGTAATCTAAAATCAGTAGTTTAAATACTGGTCCAAATCATACGCATTTCGACACCCCCGACCAAATTGCCCCAACGAGCTATGACCTCTCACCCGGCCTCGCTCAAGCACAATAAGGGTCATGGAATACCCAGAGGCATCCCACAATGCAGATAAAATATTAAATATAATAAATGAGGGTTTTGCGCAATACCCAATGTTCCGCTCGATGGTCACAACCCCCAAAAGTCTACGAAAACACGGAAGAAGATATACACCACCCACCTCATACTCGTACGATGACACTCCTTTGATATTATCCTCTGAATCAGTCTGAATCGCGGTAGATATGCATTTCTGTCAAATCCGGCAATTCTGTTTGGATGCGATCTGTGGAGGAACAGGTGAGGGATCAAGGATGAAGAAAGGTGCATGGGGTTAGCCTTTCCGATGCGGTCCCGCTGCCACTGATGGATCGAAGAACGGAGGTCGTACGAAGATTTTGGGAGGGTTTGTGTTTTTTTTGAAGTTATCGGAAAAACTGTTCATCCAAAGGGGAAGAAGAAGGGTTTTCTGGGAATAAGACGCGACGACGTCTCAAACGATCACATAAAAATAAAAGTGCACGACGTGTATTTTTAAAGTAAACGCCGTGTATATGTGTTTCCATACTTTGAATTAAGCAGAGTCCAGCACACGGCTTGGACTGTGTACACGGTCAACACATGACCATGGACTCGGCTGCTTCACAAAACAAAGTTACATGACATGTCAAGAAAGACTACACGCCGTGTAGATTGAAATTTATACCTGGGAACCACACGGCATGTACTTGGCCTTGCATGGTTAAGGATACACGACGTGTCTAAAAATACACTCCGTGTAACAAGAAACTTCTACACGGTCATCACACGACATGCACTCGGTTGTCACACTACCGGTCACTCAGTTAACACATACACGGTGTGTACTTAAAGTACACGACGTGTAGTCTAGAAATTTCTAAAAACTGCCCAGAATTTACAAACTTCTTAGTGTATAGCAAGAAACTTCTACATGGTCATCACATGGCATGTACTCGGTGGGCACACGGCCGGTCACTCGGTTAACACATACACGACGTCTACTTAAAGTACACGGCGTGTAGTCTGGAAATTTCCAGAAACTGCCCAGATTTTCCAGACTTCTTAGAAACCAGTCAAAATTTCAAACAGGATCGGGATTTGACCCATTTGTAAAAACCCAGGTTCTTACAATTTTAAAATTATTAAATTAATCTATCAAATAAATTAATTAATAAAGGATATTTAAAGGGTATATTGCATGATAGTCCAGGAAATAGTGTTTACCTGTTATAGTAGCGCCTCATGTATTACATTTACTGTGATCTAATTTAGATTTCTATAGTACATTTATAGCTAAAGTATACCATATTCATTCCTAGTGAATAAAACCAGAGCACCCCAAGAAGAAGTGCTCTCTCAAATATAGTAATTCGCCTCTAAATCCTCAAACTGCACCTTTATTCCTTTCAACTTAGTCAGTGCTATATGGTAAGGAAGAATCGATGTAGTATACACTCCTAGAATGAGTTTAATCCCAAATTTTATTCCCCTATCAATAGAAATACATTATAATTCATGAGGAAAAAAATCATGATAATTATTCACTAAGGAGAAAAGGAAGACAAAACTATCGTCTAATTTGCTGTAAGAATTACAATTACCACCTGCACTATAATGGCTCCCACATGACCAGGATCTGGTCCCACTCTAATTTCTTTTAAATATTATTATATAGTAAAAACATGGTTTTATCCCTTAGTAGTAGTGAATATGAATCATATTCAGTTACAATCAATGTGATCTCGGTAGCTAGTCAACTAGTTCATACCAAAAATCACATCGAAGCTAGTGTTTTCAAATATCATAAAATCCCATATATGTCCATAGCATTTCACCACCATAGGACACTTTGGAAACCTCTGATTATGGCCTTTATTTTTTACAAAGGTGTTTCAATATTAAAAAACTTATCAAATAAATTATCTGACAAGTCGAACCCAATAACAAATTCAACAGAAATAAAAGAATGGGAAGCTCTTGTATCAAAAAAAATCAGTGGAGAGCATATATATAATAAAAACCATGCCTTAAAAAATTGAAGGTGTTTTTCATAAATAATATAGATACTGGTCCACCACATAAACCTTGGTTATGTCAGATCCATGGTCCCCACTTGAGGCTGATTAATCTATTAGGATAAAAAATTTTGTAGGTTCTACACCTATTGCAGAGGTCCTCTAGCCACTCCATGGATTGATCTTCCCGAGCTTAACTATGATGAATTCACAAAAGATTATTGGAGATAACCCATATTTCCACATTAATTATAATAACTAAGAGGATTGGGTCAAAACTAAGATGATGTCCTATACATCCATAATTATAACATATGAGGGAACCCCCTTCCATAGAGGGATTTGAAGAACCTCTTTTTTTCTATGGTTTCCTGTTGCTATCCTAGAACATGTCCTCTGACATCCTATATATACTTATATAAAAGGAACCCACAAACCACTATTGATTCCAATCACGGGTCCATTGAGAGCTGGAAGAAGACCTATTGTATTATCCTCCTCCATTTCCTTCTCGATCATGTGAGACATGTGAAGCATATCATAGTATGTTATTAGGTTTAAATTCTGAACATGGTGATTTTTCTCTGGTAAAAGGCCAATATTTAACTTATTGGACTTATATTACTTATTTTACACTAAATATTTTTAAATAATAACAACTACATAAAATGATTTGAATAAGTATTCACTGACATCGTTCTCTTCCAATTCCCTATAAACTTCTAGGCATGGTCTAGCTTCATCATATCAAGGAAAAACTCCTCAAAGAAGAGGTAATTTGAGGTATTATAAGTAAGAAAAATATGAATATTATATTTTTTTATAATGTTCTACCATCTCCTAGACAATCCCTATAGAATATAACAACCAATTTCACCCGCAGTTCATCCATAGTCTTCACCAGATCAAAGATTCACTTGATGATATCAATATAATCCTTAGAATCCAAAGGGCCTCTAATGCCCTGAAATGCTATAAGATACTAAATCTAGAAATCCCAATAATAATAAACCATCATCCTATGATATCCTATTCCTTAAAAAATAACTAGATTTAAGACTCCTGACAGAAGCGATTTTGTATCCTGGGCTGCTGGAGCTACCATGGAAGCATGCCCATCTGCATTCTCTTACACATCCAAGAGTACTACAGAAGAATTTACCATAGTAGGACCATCCATAAAAACTTCTCTAGGTGGTCCCATAATACTTATATGAGGATTAATTATCTAAAATTCCATAATTAATTCTTATAGAATCTTATAACAACTTACTAGGATAACTACTCAAGCAATTTACTACCATACTCAAATGATCACTATGGGAAGACTTTCCCTAGGGGTTACACGCACCTATAAGTCATAACCCCTTAGCACTACCCATAGCCTAATCCAAGTCTTCCTCACCTTAATGTTAGTATTATTCATATACATATATATAACAAGGTATAATATGCTCAAGTTTAAGTAATTTAAATGTTAGCACAAATACATTATAGACGCATAAGACAAAAATTACAACTGGAATTTAATTAATTAAATATATATAAATGGAAATAAATCATATGAATGAAATATGAACCTACATTCCTACTTATGATTCATTAATGCACAAAAATCCCATAAACTATAATATTATAATAATGATACTCATAATCATTATGAAACTGTAAGAACAGAACTGATAATAGTAATCCCATCACCAAAAACTCAGAGGTTAGTTACATACAAGCTGGATAAGTGTGAACATGACTCCCCTACCTGATTTACACACAATATATCTCATTTATACCATGACACAATCATAATCAATAAGAAAATAAAAAGAAAAAGAAAATAAAATATCCCTTTGATACGAATTTGTAACACCCTGACCCAAATCACTAGGTCCGAGCTGGAGTTCCATATTACCTCATACATGCCTCCCCATATAAAAGAGGCTATAGAATAGAGGTGAGGGCTTGAATAGTTTTATGTGGAGACTATTACCTAAATAAAAATAGACATACATCATTAACATAGTAAAACATAAGTAAATAACCACATAACTACTCAATAGAGAATAAAAAATAAGTTATACAGTAACAAATGACATATAAGTCATAAAAAATAAACCAAAGGATTACCAATGTGGTGGATTAATCTGGTGTATAATGTCCAGAAAAAATAAAATAAATTAAAACAACAAAAATAATCTAGAGTTCATCCTGAAATTGCTTTTATCACCCAAGCTTCTTCTGTGCAGATGTCTGATATTGGGCCTTTTCCCCTTACTAGATTCCTGACCATAAAGTCTATATGCATACCAAGATTACCATGAATTGTTTGAGAATAAACCTATAAAGACACCACTAATTAATCCTTAACACAAGTGAAATAATATATAAATATGTATGAGATGAAAATAAAGTAAAATCATAGATAAACAATCAAGTTTTGATTCATCGTGCATTAACCAAGAGGCCATGAACCCCAACTCCACCTAATTTGGTACCAACCCAAAAGGAAGGTTAGACTTAATCATTGTGCGACTTAGATCATTCCAATCCATCTACAAGTTGGCTCAAAAAACACAACTAACTATCTAATATTCATGTTTCACCTTTAAGGAACAAATACATGCCCACCTTTTAGGGAAATACCAATACCCATGTGTTGACCCAATTCATGGCTCTAGGGAAAGGCAGTATAATGCATGTAGACCCAATATCTAGTTCCAAGGCAAGAAATATTCACACATGTTAACCCAATTTATGGATTTGGAGAAATATACATTGTCATAATTCATCTATAAAGGTGAAATAATAACCTTCCAATTATAATGACGACACTCCACCTCTAATTTGGAAACTAGTTGAGCTAAAGAAACCTCGTACCTTAAAACCAGCCATAGATGAACCATACATGCAACTAGAAACAATTCACAATATAGAAAGTAATAAGTATGTCATATTAAGAAAGGGTATCATGTTCCACACACTCACACACCCACATGTGAATCATATAAATAAAGTGTCTCATGGGCCACCCACCCACCCACCCACCCATAATAGAATCATATTAAGAAAGGGTCTCACAACATGCATGCACACACATGATAATCAAGGATTATAAATTTATATAAAGGACATGAAAGAGTAAGTAATTCCTACCTCAAGAGTATCAATTCAAAAAGCTAATAATTCCCACCCAGATCAATCCCACACACCAATTATCCCTAGGAAAATTTCCAAATAACCACATGAGGGATCTAGAATCAAGATTCTAGAAGAAGAACATGGGAAGGGATAAAATTTGATTAGGCTTACCCAATGAAAACCACTATCACCAATTAATCTAGATCCAATCAAGAGAATAAAGAGACCCTCAATAGATATAGGATATAATCCTCAATAAAAGGGTTTTAAACTCCTCAAGGTGTAATTGAAGGGTGAAGAGAGGTGTAGGGTTCAACTAGGCTTGATAGGAAGAGACAAAAATTATATCCAAGGGAGATCAATACTTTTTTATGTAAAGGAATCCTAAAAGCCTTAACCACAACATGGTAAAATCCCAACATGTAATGGAACCTCTAGTTAAAGAAAATTATGGTTTTTAAGTCATTTGAACCTGAATATTATTTTTCATAATTACCCTCATTGAATCGCTGACATGTATTCCACTATAACATGGTTCCAAAATTCAAGTTGTTTTACCCCTACTACACCTTGCACTATGGCATGGTGAGGTTTCACTAGTTGTTTTCTACAATGTTTGAACATCCAAACCATGATCCACCACAGAGCCACCATGACATTTTATATAACACTTTGATATGTTGTGTTGCTCTATGGATATGCTTTTCCCACTGAAATGAAATTTAATTCATCTTGTTTTCTATAAGAGTACTTCCAATACACTATTCCCAAGACCAAGAGTGTCTCAACTTACCTATTTCACCCAAGAAGGCTTCCAGTGAAACATGCATACCACTATGATAATTTTACTACCCATGGTTCACTCCAAAATTCCCAAACTCCACCTTTTCCACTGAGTAACCCTCTAACACTTCTCAAAAGTTAATAAAAAGTTAACCAAGGTAATCCAACACTAAAGAACATCATTCCTTGAAATTTGAGGGTGTTACACATACCCACTAACATGAGTATGTAGGGTGTGATCCAGTGACCAAAATGATACTTACAAGAGTCCATATCATTCCTTTTATAAGAGAAACCAATAATTATACTTTGAAAGTAAGTAATATCAAAATAAGTTTTTATTTTATTTATAATATATGAAAATAAATGAATAGAAATTTATGCCATTTATTGAAACATTCATTTTTAAATAATTTTTCAAAGATTTTTTTCTATGGTATTGTCATTTAAAAACCAACCATCCCCCTTTTAAGATATATAGCTTTTGAAAACCCAATTCAAAACTTCCTTTCAGATTCAAAACATCACCTTTGAAAATAATCCACTTACATACTTTTAAAACAATTTCAAAGGAATTTAAATAAATTTTGAAACTTGAAAATGACTACCCATTTTTATTTAAAACCTTGGAAGACACTCCAAAAATATAAATAAAGAATAAGGGGAAACTATAAAAAAATATAAATCCATAGAAGGTCATGAAGGAATTTAAATAATATATTTGGGAAAAACTAATTAACCTCTAAACCCAACCATAAAAGAGATCAATGAATCAAAATTAAACTCAATCCATTAAATAAGTAACTCACATGCTAATTAATGAAAAATAAAACATAACATATGATATATATCATGAGGCAAAATCATAGGGGATAATGGGAAAATATTCAATGTGCATAGTTAGAACCAAATGTCAGCAGATTAATAGACCTAAAACTCTTCTCTTAAATCAGTCTCACTAGCCTCATCGAAGACACACCCTATATCCTAGTTATAACATTCAACTAAGGGATACTAGATAGTGTATAATCTCAACTATCAAGGAACCCATCCCTTTATTTCTTACTTTTTATCCTAGGGTACCTCATGAACTAACTAAAGGAGGTGGTCCACTAAACAAGCATACATCAATCACATGAAAATCACAGAGCCTAAGGTAACATAACCGAGTAAACATATCCATTTTACCTCTAACAACCCACTTTCATAATATGTACCTTCCCCAAAATCATAGCGATGAATCAAAAATAACCCATCCAATATTATTCACTAGTATCAACAATGAATAAATAAATGACCACAATAAGGGTGTATCTAACAAAAAAATGAATTTATTTTTCACAAGGTGCCAACCGGGCCTTTGATTTTAAACTGATAATCACACATTTCAAAATCCATTTTTGAATATATTTTTAAAACAAGGTGAATTTAAAGGAATACATAAGCAATATTAAGGCACCATCATATTCAAATAACCAAAGGAATCACCAAAAAAATATACAAATCCAACAGAAATATCTTTTTAAAACATGGGAAACTCCCAAACCATAAACCTTCTATATGTGCAATAAAAATATACATGCATGAGATGCATGTACACATTAATGAATGATGCATGATAAGAAAATATATATAATATATGATATTATATACATGAGTGTACATTTAATATGTGCACATGATCCATGTATAATTTATGAATGTGATGCATGAAATATAAAAACACACAAAAATATATATATATGATATATATTTATTATTCATGTGATTCACATATATATATATATATATTATTTCTCCTAAATGGTTTCATCAATTATAATCCATTTATGAGTGGATTAATGCCTTTTCATTAATTAATTGAAACCATTCAATGAATTACTCCCCAACTAGTAGAAACTCATATGATGCATTTGAGATTCCTCAGGCTTTAGCTATATGATATGATTTGATCCTTACTTATTGGGGGTGGTAAGTTGTGCAATTCATGTGTGATTCAATTGAAAGAAAACTATTCCTCCTAAAAATACATTATCTCTTTTAATAATGCAATAGAACCCCTTAATATATTAGGTATCCTCATGAAGCATTCATGGATCCATTGGTCGGTGTCCCCCTAGAGGCAGGGTGCATTTTTTCACTACTCATAGTGATCTCCCTCAAGAATTATCCTTCACCAATAAAGAAGAAGGTTTTTGTTGTACATAGTTTCTAGGAACTTTTTTTTATATTTATTATTTACACGTTATTATTCTTAAATATAGATATCCTATGTTTGTGTTTTCATTTTCTATTTATGGTCATGGGATAATCATAGGAAACACATCAATGGTATTATAGGGAGTTTCTTAAAGATTTAAACGTTTTTTTATCAGTTGTTTTCAAATAAAAATGAAATAATTTTTTTATGTAAAATTAGAAATGCACAACAGAACCTTATGTAACTTGTGTAAAGGTAAAATTGATTTTCCCTAACATAGGTCAAATATGTAAAAGTAATACCCTTACACAGATGGTTTTCATAAGGGTAACCACTATTAAACCTTTACGTAAATGATTTTCTTAAAGGTAGTTTCCTTATGTGACAGTGAAGGTAGGATACATAAAGGTTATACCCTTACACAATTCATTACATAAAGGTTATACCCTTATATGATCCAATTTCATATAGGTAGATATGCCTTCCCCTTATGCGGTACCCTTACACAAAGGGGTTTATGTTAGGGTCATTGACTATTACCTACCCATACGTTGTGTATTAAATATTCAGAGAACCCTTATGCAAAGGAGTTGTGTAAGGGTGATACCTTTACATGAGGAAGGATTACCTATACGCAAAGGTGTTGTGTAAAGTTAATACCATTTTGTAAGGTAGTTTTGTAAAGGTAAACTATGTGTTACCTTTATGCAGCAGCTAAAAACATCAGTACCCTTATATAAGGTGTCTGTGTAAGGGTAATAATGTGATACCCTGACACAGATTAGAGGTTCTGTGTAAGGGAAACCATAATATAATTAGAAATTATTCTTATTATATTAAATGGATTTAACGATTTATAAATTTTTTATAAATCACTATAAAAGTTATTTTGGGAATACTTAATTTATAAAGGGTTTGTAAATTAATTAATTAATTATAAATGGTTTATAATTAATTAATTAAATGTTTATGAAACATTTTATTCAAAAATATTAAATTTTAATATTTAAAATACCTTTAAATTACATGAAAATTCACATGATATAGAAATAGAAGTGTTTGTTTAGAAATCATAAGAAATAATTTACAAAGGGTTATAAATTTTTAAATAAGTCCAAAAATATAAAATGTTTATATTTAAATAATAAATTATTCATAATAAATTAATTTTAATTGTTCAAATTAAAGGGAATTTATTTGGATATTATTTAAGCCACATCAAAAGCATTTTAATGATTTATATGATCAGGGTTTAAATAATAAATAAGTATATTATATTTAGATTATTTTTAATGTTTACACAATAGAAATTAGATTATAAATAGTTTATAATTCATAAAATATCATATATTTTAAATTTATATTCCATATAATGATAAATATGAAATATTTCATATTGAAATTAATATAAAGAGTTTATATTCAAAATTAAGGAATATACATAATGTTAAAGATGGAATTATAATGGGGTTTATATTTATCTTTTATTTATGAATTTTCCATAGATTTTTATCTCATGTTTAAGTATTTGAATTGTTTATTTATTTAAATTGTTAGTACTTTTCATATTTATGTTTAGTAAATTGTTTAATAAATATGAATATTGTATGATTTAATTTATATGATAAATCACTTATATGAAAAAGCCTTGAATTTTTTATTCTAGGAAAGACTCCATAATGAATTTAGTTTTTCATTTACCTTGGACTCAATTTGTAATTGAAGTTACTAGCTTGAATTTAGTTGTTGAATATAGTTTGTGAATATATTTTGTGAATATTAGGATTTAGAGTTATGATAAATTCGATTCACTATTGAGTAAAGTATCCCTAGGTAGAGGTACTTGGGGTCATACTACCTACATAACTTGAGTCTTATGCCTTGTCTAGGATAGTGAATAAGGTTGGATATCTATCACTTCAAGATTACTCATGTGGATAACTATATGAATTTACATGAAGTGATCATATACCTTATTCATATGATGTATATAGATATATATAAATATGTTTGAACTTTATTTTTGGGTAATTAACACAAACTTGTGGGTTATGTAAATGGTTACATGTCAATATGGTTTGAACATATTCATTTAGTGGAGGGAATAGGATTAAAAAATAAATAATTAAAATAATTCATACATAAAGAGAATAACATAAGATGGAATGGTGATATTAAAATCTTCTCAAATACTAAGCATGAGATTCCTTCTAAAGAAACACTTTCAATACCACAATCATTAAATCAGGTAGTTTCATGCCACATCGAGGTGCCCCTAGATTATATTGTATAAGGAAATAAATTAATGAGTGAATCAGGATTGTTCAATGGGTAGTTTGTTTCCATATCATGGTTCCCTTATATTTCTTTGTGATTAGAGCTTTTTTGATGTTTTATTTAGGTTACACTAGATGGGAAACCCCGAGGGTTGGGATACTAGAGTAATATAGTTGGGTTTATCCATAAGGTGGATTAGACAAATTGTTGTTTACTCTACTATAAAATAGTCATATATGATATGGATGGGATTATTACCTACCTAAATAAATATGTGGTGAGTTTAATTCCATAAAAGGTTATTTTCTTAGTGAAATATGGATATTAGCGCACTAATGGATTTGATGTGTTTTTTTTATAAAGGGGTCATCATTTTAGTGGGAGTATATTTTATAAGATCCCAGGTTTTTTCGAGGAAAATATATATTTTATTTTTTGATTTAAATGATTTATTATGGCCTAATGTGAGTACCCATTGAGGTCATGGGTGTATCAAGAGTGTTCAGGGATTTTCGGAGCTCAGAGCCTCACTTTTGGGAAAAAACAAATAGGCTGCACAGTTAGGAGAAACTGTGTAGGACATGCCACATAGTTACCCCTAATCGTATAGGGCTTGACAGTGGGGTGTAGAAGGTTTCACAGTTTGAGGAAACCATGCACCCTCATCCTCATGCCTATGTGATTCACCTTCAATTTTTAGTATATCCAAAATGCACTGTTGATGCACAGTTTTTCAAACCGTGCACCATGACCACGTGAGTTGCCCTTTTTAAGAAGTGAAGGACGTACAAATGGTGCATGATATAGAAAACCATGAGACCAAACCATATGGACCAATATTTCTTGTGAAGATCACCATTTTTACCTTAATTTTTTTTAAAATGTAAACCTATTTTATTCTTCCTCCGTTGGACAATAGATCGAGATTGGGAGCTCTTCTTTGAAGCCTTGAGGTAGGATTGGTCACCAATTCTTCATATGAACTTGAAATAGGGATCCATTTGTCATGTTGTATTCACACTGGTAAGTACTAAAATACTTTTGTACATTTATTTTTTTGATTTTGTATCGGAAGAGTTATTTAGGCGTAAGATAATATGCCATATTTCCAGGTTATTCATCTGTCTCTTTGTTTTTATTCTGATCTAGATCAAATAAAAAGATAATACTGTACAAGTGATCTAATAAGAACCTATAGCAGGTGGTCTATACATTTTCCCCAAGGGTTTGGTGTTTTATATTCCTAATTATAGTTGTGCCACATGTTGGACTTCTTGGTGGTGCCCCTAAAATTAATTGAACAATTAAATTGGATGAATTGGGACATTTTAGGGATGCCTATTAGTTCCTTTGAGTTTGTTGGAGGATCTTTCCCCAACCTAGGCCACCCATGAGGCATGAATTTGTATCTACCCTTTTTTTATAACACCTGTGAGGTGTGTGTGTGATTTACTAGTTATAAGAATCCCTTTATAATTGATAAGAATTTATTTAATTGAATTTGATTATTAGAAGAATGTTGTGCATTTTCTTCTATGTGATACATGATGATTAAATGATTTAAATTGTCTAAATGATAATTATACAAATGAGTGGGTAAAATCATGGAATGTAACTGAATATGAAATTATGGTTGAAATGGGATTATGAATTGAAATATTAGTGGATGCCTTAGTTGGTATACCTTGGTTCCTAATTCTATTATATACCATGGATGTTTTCCCCATGAATCTTATTTGGTATAGTGTACACCTTGGAACTTTTTTTAATCCTTGGGTCTTGATTTCGTAGGATACCTAGGGCCTTAATACCCCTTAGATCTGAATTTCTTGGACTCTCATTGGACACGTACTGTTAACATGCTCCTTAGAATCCACCTTGGTCTTTATTGAGTTTCCACCGAGATGTTCCTGGGACTTGATGAGGATTCCTTGGTATTATAAACATTGGATCCATCCCTTCATAGACTAACACTTGTGATTATATAACAAGGCTGTGATGAATTATATATATAGGATTATATGAAATCATTGTGATGGATGTTTACACCTAGTTATATGACATCGATGTGGTGGATATTTACCTCCAATGGGTAGACCGGATAGTATCACTTCTTTATTTTATTTTTTACCACTTCCCTTGTTTTTGGGAGCCTAAATATATTTTGAAAGGATCCTTTTTTATCTTGATAGTACCAATTTATAGTTTTTTATTTTTCCATGGGCATTTTACTTTCATTACTTGTTTAACTATTGTATACATTATACACTACTTATCTTGTTATACATATCTTGGATTGGTTATAGACACCATTGGTGGTGGCCTATGGAGTGTTATCTCACACTATATTTGAGCCTTAGTTGGGTACCCAAAATGACTTCATGAATGTTGGTAGGGACTAGGGTAAGCACCCACAATATGATTCTTGATTTTTCTATGCTTAGGAGAAGGGGAGAACAAGACTGAGCTATGATCGTGATGCTAACTAGGATAGTTATTTTTGGATTTTTTGGTAATTTGATACATGTGTTGTACTATTAATAGTATAACTATTCTGTCTAATTTTTGGAAACATGAAATGATCATCATTTTATATGAGATTAATATCAGGATTGTTTATTTATTCATTTTATGGATGTTTAACTTGTATCTGGGTGATTTACTGCTTCTGATTTTGATGGTTATTATTTTTTCCATTGTGTTAGACTTGAACATGAGGTTATAGTCACACCATAGACACACCCTAGGTAATTTCTTCTTGTCAAAAGCCTCTAGAGTTTGGGGAGATGTTCTTGAGTCAATGTGACCCACTGGTTCAGGGTAACATTTAGTGGAATCTGGGTTAGGACGTTAAAATGTGGTATCATAGCATTTCTTTTTTGGTTGTATTAATATTTGAGATAATATATAGGGATATAAAGGAATTAGAATTTGGTAAAGAGCTATTCCTGGGAGTATCTAACCCACTTACATGAAAAAGCCAAATTTCCTAGAATATAAATAACTATTTTCTAGATTTTGACTATTATATTTGATTTGATTCTACCATTGGGTGATGAAGTTGAATTGTGATGTTATCATTGATATGATTGAGGGTTTGTTTTATTATTTCCTAATGAGATGAGGGTATGCATCTCATGCATCATTTTTAGGAACTTTTATAGGATTCACATGACATGAATTGTGTCTTTCCATATATGATGCATTGCTTGACTACATGACTTTTTGATATGTGACTTTTTTTATATACCTATTTTTTGATAAATGATTTGTGTAGGATAATGAGAAAAATGGTTAGTAATTAGATTTCCCACTGTAACCTAAATATTTATTTCTTAATTAGGCTATAACAGACACCATAAGCAGTCAATTATGGAACGTTTAGTCATGGATCATTGGTCTCATGGACTAGAACGTGTTATAGTGTGAATTAAGTGGAAACCATATTTTGGTTCATGAGGTTTATGGTCCCTTATGGTTCAATTTTGGTGATTTTTTTTGTTTAAACATTTAAATATAAATGTGAAATGACAATGAATTAAAATGGAAATTGAAATTGAGAAATAGATAACTTGACCTTGACCTGACTTTTGAGTGGGAATTAGGAAATGTCTCTAGTGAAGTTTATGGATGTTACTTTTTACCTAGTATTGGATTTAGGAGTAGGCATAGATGCATGATGTGTTTATAGGAAGTTTTTGACCGGTCCTGTGTTCTAAACTATGATACTTTCATTATTGATCTTTTCTAAGGCATGTGTTTGTCATTATAGAGACATGTCACTATGATGACCTCTAGTCATATGCTAGCAGGGTGGCGATGAACATGCTCTAGAGTCAGTAAGTGATGGGATACCATTGGATCCTACTATATTTCCAACTATAGTACTATTTTTCTAGAAATAGGTTATGATAACCCTGCTTTTATTACAAACTTAAACATGATTTATTAGATAAAATATTCACTTGATACAACATGGAAGATTGATATGTCTAGTGTCTTTGGGGCTTAGGATCATTAAATAACAACTTAAAACATGAAATACAACATCTTTATTGAAAAATTCCTTTAAATGACCACTACATTCCCTCGTACTTAACATTGCATGTGATAACCTGAGAACATGAATAAGAAAATGGGTGATCTATAAAGCCCAGTAAGGGAATAAACATGGAATACATGAGGATTACAATACATGTTAGAAAATATGCATATCAATAGAGAACAATATAAACATGAACATAATGGCATGATAAATCATGATAATCATAACATGGAAATGTGGCAACAACACTTAACATGGAATTAGCATGAGCCAAGGCTCATTGCACATGAAGCATGTGTAAATTCTTATTGCACATGAAGCATGAGTAAACCCTCATTGAACTTGAATTATCATGATTCAATACTAATTGCACATGATTTATCATGATACTATACTTTAACCAATGCATTGGAGCTCTATAAGGGTGCACCCTTCTTAAACATTTCATTTAATGCATAAGTGTGCCACATGGATCATAAAACATGGATTCATAAAACATAATCATTTATTACACGAAAAAGGAATGTGGAATGAAACTTAATAACCAATAAGTAAATGTTCATGAAGGTGACTACCCTTGATGGAGAAATGGGCATGGTATTCACTACACATTGGCATTGGCTTAGAAAATTGGTGCAATTTCGGCAGTGTAACGACGTGATATAAGAATTCATAAAAATGGTTGATGAGAGAGAAAGGGGTGTCTCATCATATCTACATAAAATGGACAGTAAGGGGGGTTATATAGATACATGTCCCAAAAATTGTAATGGAATTTATATTCATGATACAAAAGTATTTCTTTAATGTAAATGAGGAGAGAGAAGTTCCTTTCGGAATTTCGGTATAGTAACGAGTGTACATGGGAGGAATTTAATGAGAGATAAATGGGTCTACCATAATTCAAATAATAAGAGGGAAGTATGGGGGAGGTGAGAAACCATACCCCAACATTTATAATTGAAATTAAAAGGGCATAACAATATTAAGAAAATTGGACAAAAAGGTGAAAGGAAGAAAAACCCTTACTTGGAAGTGTTCTCCCAAAGGCTTGAGAGAGGCTTGAGAGAGGCTTATTGGGAGATTGGGTCACCTTGGGAGGATTCTATAGAGATTAGGGTAGAGTTTGGACGAAATAAAAAGGCTTTGAGTGTGGAGGAAGTGGGAGCTTGGGTGGGTTTATATAGGAAAGGTGAGTGAATTATTTATTATTTAGGTTTGGGACCCCTTACATTAAACTAGTCCAAACCAAAAATCACCTCATGGTTTTTGCCCATGGTTTTTGGAAAAGGGGAGAGGAAAAAAATATTTTATAAGGCCAAAGTCTGAACTTCTTAAAATAATGGGGTTGCTTATGTGGAGGTGAGTCACACTCCCATGGAAAATAATTTAAAAAGACAAGATGTTTAATAAGTCTTGAGGGGTCCATTAATGCTTTTCAAAATAAGTCAAAAAAACCCAAAATCACATTATTTTAATGGTAAAACATATATTTTCCGAACATAAAGCTTATAGTATTTTATTACATCACTATTGGGTCATTATGATGTCATAAAACACATTATATATTTAAACGGTATTTAATTTTTACCCAAAAATTTGACTGTCTCAGAAAATTATGAAAAATTCACCGTTGAATAATTTCGACATACTGATTCCAGAAATAACATTTATTTTATCTAAATAATTTTATAAATATGTTAATTTTCACTTTTAAAATAAAAACCGACATTTATCGAAAATTCACAGGTTTTGACAAAAATGGCTTTCAAATCATAATAAAAATTACAACTGCATTCATAAAATTATAAGATCATTTATATTTAATAAAAATTAATTTAATAATAATAATAATATTTTATTAAAATATCATTTAATTCAAAAATATCTTAATTTAATAAAATATAATTCTTAATTAAATAATAACTAAAAACACTATTTGTACTTTAAAAAACTATTTACAATGTATCAATAATGACAAGAAAGTATATTCATTATTATATACAAAAATAATGTACAGGAACATAGTACTAGCGATTTGTTACATAACCCCCTTAAAACAGCCGTATAAGACCTAAGGGTAAGGTGTGCGATGGTGAGAGACTCTTGGGGTGGCTCAGATAACATCGCTCGAGTGGTAATCTCTATCAAATTCCACTTTTACTGTAGACGGTCTCGTTCGAGCTTGACATGATGAAGCTCAGCTTGGTCTTGGTCAAGAGCGAATCCCAAGGACACCACCTCTTTTCTGAGCTCCAACAAATGGGCTTCGTATGGAGCAATTATACTGGATGAGGCCATTTTTTCTTTTGTCTGAGTAGATATGGTTTGTTAAAGCCTTATATTTATACTAATCATGTGATCACTGTTCAAAGTCTATAAAAGTAACGATCACAATTCTTAACATAAAACCAAAGTAGTTCACATTTTATATAAAAATTTTACATAGAGAGACATTTAATTATATCAAGAGGGATTTCCATTAATGAAACTTTGGTTCGTTACAATATTCCCCCTTATGAAATTTTGCCCTTGAAATTTCCTTTTCCCACACTAAAACATATGTGGGTAACTCAGCTTCATCATTTCCTCTGATTCCCAAGTCACTTCTTCAAACTTGTGGTTTCTCCACAACACCTTGATGAGGGGAATTGTCTTATTTCGTAGAACTTTTTCTCTATGATCTAAGATCTTCACTGGTTGCTCCTCATAAGAAAGATCATCCTCCAACTATACCACCTCAGAAGAGAGTACATGTGAAGGGTCCGGTATGTACTTACTTAAGAGGGATACATGAAAGACATCATGTACTTTGGCCATGATAGGTGGAAGTGCTAGTCGATAGTCCATAACCCCAACACGATCAAGAATCTCCAAGGGGCAGATGTACCTTATACTTAACTTACCTTTCTTTCCAAACCTCATGACCTTCTTCCATGGAGATATGCGTAGAAAAACAATGTCTCCAAATTTAAACTCAAGGTCTCATTGACGGTTATCTGCATAACTCTTTTGTCGACTCTGGGCTACCTTGATATGCTGCTGAATGGTTTTCACCTTCTCCACCATTTCTTCGACCATTTCTGGTCCAAGAAGCTTACGTTCACTGACCTCATCCCAACATGCTGGTGTTCTTCACCTTTTACCATAGAGGGATTCATAAGGTTCCATTTGGATGCTCGAGTGGAAACTATTATTATAAGAGAACTCAACCAGAGGAAGATGTTGATCCCATCCTCCTTTAAAGTCCATTGAGCACACTCTCAACATGTCCTCAAGTGTTTGGATAGTCCACTCAGATTGGCCATCAGTTTGAGGATGATAGGCTGTACTAAAGTTCAGTTCAGTATCCAGAGCATGTTGAAGACTCTTCCAAAACTTAGAGGTGAATCTTGGATCTCAGTTAGACATAATAGATAGTGGTACTCCATGCAGCCTTACCACTTCCCTGATATATATCTGTGCCAGTTGATCCAATGAGAAATCCTCCTGAATAGCAATGAAGTGTGCAGTCTTTGTAAGACGATCCACCACAACCCAGATTGCATTGTTGCCTTTGGATGTCCTCAAAAGTTCGGTGACAAAGTCCATGGTGATGTTCTCCCATTTCCATTATGGTATGGGAAATGGTTGCATCATCCCCTTATACTTATGCCTCTCTTCCTTCACTTTCTGGGACACCAGGCACTTTGATGTATATTCAACGATCTCCTTCTTCATATTATCCCACCAAAAGTTTTCTCATAGATCTCGATACATATTTGTGCTCCCTGGATGAATAGAGAAATTTGAACTATGTGCATCATCCAAAAGTTCCTTCTTCAGCTCCGGACTTGATGGAACACATAGTCTTTTCCCAAATCGCACAATTCCTTCTTCATTAACATTAAACTATGGGGATTTCCCTTTTTCAATAGCTTCCACTTTTTCTTGAATTCCCAAATCATCCTTTAGAGCATCCTTTAACCTTTCCAAAAGAGACGGTTGAGCAATCATTTGTGAAAGGAATGATGATGTTCCCTTATTTATGATTCCGATGTCTATCTTCACCAGTTCTAAGAATATTGGATCCTTCTCAATTCTCATCATTGATAGAATCACTGGGTCCTTTCTACTTAGGGAATATGCCACCTTGTTCGCTTTCCCAGGGTGTTAATGTATTGAATGGTCATAATCCTTGATGAGCTCTATCCATATTATCTGGAACATATTAATCTCTTTCTATGTGAATATATATTTAAGACTCTTGTGGTCAGTATATATCTCACATTTCTCACCATAGAGATAATGCCGTCATATTTTCAAGGCAAAGATCACTGCCGCCAACTCCAGATCATGCATTGGATAGTTTCGCTCATGGATTTTCAACTACCTTGAGGCATAGGATATCACTTTATCATTCTTCATCAGAACACAACCTAAGCCCTTCTTCGAAGCATCAATGAATACCACAAAAATTTCCCCACTTGTGGGTAAAGTGAGCACAGGAGAATTGATAAGTCTCCTTTTCAACTCCTTGAAGCTTTCTTCACATTCATCACTCAAATAAAACTTTACTCCCTTTCGAGTTAGCTTGGTAAGAGGTTTGGAAAATCATGAGAAATTTCTCACAAATCATCGATAATATACAGCTAACCCCAAGAAGCTACGGATATCCGTTACCGATGTTGGCCTCATCCATCCCTCAATTACATCTGTTTTGGAGGGATCCACAGATATACCATTGCTTGTGATGATATGACCCAAGAATGAGACTTCCTTCAACCAGAAATAACACTTTCTGTACTTTGCATAGAGATTATCCTTGTGAAAAGTCTCCAGTACAGTTCTTAAATGCTCCTCGTGATCCTCCTTATTTTTGGAGTATATTAGAATATCATCTATAGAGACTACCACAAATTTGTCTAGGTAATCTCTAAAGACTCTATTCATCAAGTCCATGAAGATTGTTGGAGCATTGGTGAGTCCAAAAGGCATTACTATGAATTCATAGTGCCCGTATCTTGTATGAATAGCAGTCTTGGGGACATCTTCCTTCTTCACCCTTACTTGATAGTATCCCAAACGCAAATCTACCTTGGAGAAGTATTGTGCTCCACGCAGCTGATCAAACAAGTCATAGATCCTTAGTAGAGGATACTTGTTCTTTATCGTGATTTTGTTAAGTTCACGATAATCGATGCAAAGCCGCATTGACCCATCCTTATTCTTGACTAAGAGGACTGGTGCACCTCATGGTGAAGCACTTGGGCATATAAACCCTTTATCCAGATTCTCCTGTAGTTGTTTCTTCATCTCTTCAAGCTCCACGACAACCATTCTATATGGAGTCTTGGATATTGGTAGAGCCCCTGGTATAAGTTCAATTGAGAATTCAACATCTCTTCTAGGAGGAAGACCAGGCAGTTCCTCGGGAAACACTTTAGAGAATTACCTCACAATAGGCATTTCTTCAAGGATGGTTTCTTCCTTGGACTCAATCATCTGAGCCAGATATGCATGCTCATAGGGCAGTAATATCCATGCTTGAGATGATGGAGCTAAAGGAGATTCATCTTCCTCTTTACACATGTAAAGAATCGAGGGTCGATTCTCCATATGGAGTGTGATTTCCCTCTCCCGACAATTTATATTGGCTCTATATAAGGAAAGCCAATCCATGCCAAGAATTACATCAAATTACACCAGAGGGAGTATGAAGAGGTTTTTAGAGAAATTAAATCCACAGATTATAATAGGGGAGGACTTATATTCATGGGATGAAATGATTTCCCCATTTTCCGTACTCACTGACATCTTCAATTCTATGATTAGTGGTGGTGCTGGGATTGTTCTACTAAACTTTAGAGATATACAATAACGTGTAGAACCTGAATAAAAAAGTACATTCGCTATTTTTGAATGAATAACTAGCATACCTGTCACCACTTCGTTGTCAGAGTTCAGTTCGGCAGAAGTGATGGAAAAAGCTCTTCCTTGCTGCCTTGGAGGTTGTTGGTTGCCTCCGAAAACCTTTGGATTAGGGCACTGATTTGCAAGATGCCCCGGTTCTTTGCAGTTGTAGAAATGAACCACGCGTTGAGTTTCAAACGGAGTGTTCCTCTCCTCTGTCACAACCGCGGGTCTTTCTTGCTGACATTTAACAGCTAGGTTCCCTTCTCTTCCACACCTAAAGCATTTCTTCATCCCCTAGAGGTAATTTCTAGGGTGCTTATTTCTGCACTTTTGGAAAGTGGGGTGCTGGATCTTCTTAGCACCATTGGATTTCTCCATCGGACCACCATCATTGAAGTCCACCTTACTCTTCTTGTCCCAATGATACCCATGTGATTCCCCGATCTCTATTTCAACCTTGAGGGCACATCAGACAATTTCCTCATAGCTGTCGAAGACACGGATCACTAATGCTTTCCGCAGGCTAGGCTTCATCCCACCAAAGAAGCGGTCAACCTTGCATTTGGGGGTAACGACAAAGCCGAAAGCGTATCATGAAAGACTTGTAAAGTTTTCCTCGTACTCTCCAATAGATTCTTCTTCTTTTTGCTTGAGGGAAAGGAAGTCCCTTTCCATCTTAAGCCAGAGGGTGCACAGAAAATATTTATCGAAAAACATCTTCTGAAAATCCTTCCATTCCAACTTCTCGATCTCCTCTTCAGGATTTGTATTTTTGATCAACGTCCACCATTGATCAGCTTCACCCTCCATACGATAAGCCGCTAGGAGGACCTTCTCTTGTTCAGAACATTGAAGTATGGAGAATATCTTTTCAATGGAGTTGATCCTTTGTTCATCGATCATGGGATCAGATGATCCACTAAAAGTATGAGGGCTTTGTCTCATGAAGCTCTCGATAGCGACTTGTTCCTTATTAGGGGGGTTTGTACATTCCTCTTAACCCGTGTTTCTATTCAAATCTTGAGTTAGCTGAGAGAGAAGCGTGAGAAAGTTTGTGATTCCTCCTCCCATTGGATTGGGAATTTCATTAGTACAGTCATCACACTAATCTTGACATCGGTTGTTAGCCTGAGTCCTCCTATTATCGGCCATTGGATGGAATAAAAGGAATGTTAGGGGGGTAATACATAAAGGGTAATCCAAAGTCAAAAGTTTATGACATATAAATAAACTTTTATTTCCTTAACTCATGAGTCTATAGGCTTCAATCTAGGCTTTTCATGATCTACTTTCTAACATATATTATTAGGGGATTTTTTTTAATTCCCTTAATAAGGGTTCATACTAAGATTGTGAATTTATCAAAACATATCCCCTGGGAGTGTCGTAACCAAGAGTGCAGCAAGTCCCATTGTCGTGCCCTAGTTTCCATTCGAGTCTAGCTCAATGTGGTGTTTTCGGGTTTTACCCCTAGGATACATCTATGCCAGAGCCGGCTCTACCTGCTCGTATCCAGACAGGGATGTATATGTTTGATAAACCACTTACTCAGTACTTACCAAAACTTAGGGATGTTTTTATTATACTTAGTCTTGTCTCTAAGGATTTACTAGGGTTTTCTAATCCTAATCTCAAAAATAACTAAACCTATCCTCTGATACCAACTATGACAACCCTGCTTGTATTACAAACTTAAACATGATTTATTACATAAACTATTCACTTGATATAACATGGAAGATAGAGAGGTCTATTGTCTTTGTGGCTTAGGATAATTACATAACAACTTAAAAAATGAAATACAACATCTTTATTGAAAACTTCCTTTACATGACTACTACATTCCCTCGTACTTAGCATTGCATGGGATAAGCTGAGGACATGCATAAGAAAAGAGGTGAGCTATAAAGCCCAGTAAGGGAATAAACATGGAATACATGAGGAGTAAAATACATGTTATACAATAGGCATATCAATAGAGCACAATATAAACATGAACATAAAAGGCATTATAAAGTATGATAATCATAACATGGAAATGTGGCAACAACACTTAACATGGAATTAGCATGAGCCAAGGCTCATTGCACATGGAGCATGAGTAAATTCTCATTTCACATGAAGCATGAGTAAACCCTCTTTGTACTTGAATTATCATAAGTAAACACTCATTGCACATGACGTATCATGATACTATACTTTACCCAATGCATTGGATCGCTATAAGGGCATACCCTTCTTAAACATTTCATTTCATGCATAAGTGTTCCACATGGATCATAAAATATGGATTCATAAAACATAATAATTTATTCCACGAAAAAGGAATGTGTAATGAAACTTTATAATCAATAAGTAAATTTTCATGAAGTTGAATACCCTTGATGGAGAAATGGGCATGGTATTCACTACACAATGGCATTGGCTTAGAAAATCGGTGCAATTTCGGCAGCGTAACGACGTGATTTAAGAATTCATAAAAATGGTTGATGAGAGAGAAAGGGGTGTATCATAATATATACACAAAATGGATTGTAAGGGGGGTCATATAGATACATGTACCAACAATTGTAATGTAATTTAGAGTCACGATACAAAAGTATTTCTTGAATGTAAATGAGGAGAGAGAAGTTCCTTTCAAAATTTTGGCATAGTAACGGGTGTACATGGGAGGAATTTATTGAGAGATAAAGGGGTATCCCTTAATTAAAACAATAAGAGGGAAGTATGGGGTAGGTGAAAAACCATACCCCAACATTTATAATTGAAATTAAAAGGGCATAACAATATTAAGAAAATTGGACAATAAGGTGAAAGGAAGAAAAACCCTTGGAAGTGTTCTTCCAAAGGCTTGAGAGAGGCTTGAGAGAGGCTTCTTGGGAGCTCAAGGCACCTTGGGAGGATTATAGAGAGAGTAGGTCAGATATTGGACGAACTCCAAAGGCTTTGAGTGAAGAGGAAGTGGGTGCTTGAGTGGGTTTATATAGGAAAGGTGAGTGAATTCTTTATTATTTAGGTTTGGGACCCCTTACATTAAACTAATCCAAACCACAAATCAGATCAAGGTTTTTGCCCATGGTTTTTGGAAAAGGGGAGAGGAAAACAATATTTTATAAGGCCAAAGTCCTAAATTCTTAAAATAATGGGGTTGCTTATGTGGAGGTGAGTCACACTCCCATGGAAAATAATTTAAAAAGATAAGATGTTTAATAAGTCTTGAGGGGTCCATTAATGCTTTGTAAAATAAGTCAAACAAACCCAAAATCACCTTATTTTAATGGTAAAACATATATTGTCCGAACATAAAGCTTATAGTATTTTATTACATCACCATTTGGTCATTATGATGTCATAAAACACATTATATATTTAAACGGTATTTAATTTTTACCCAAAAATTTGACTATCTCAGAAAATTATGAAAAATTCACCGTTTAATAATTTCGATGTCCTAATTCCAGAAATAACATTTATTTTATCTAAATAATTTTCTATATATGTTAATTTTCACTTTTAAAATAAAAACCGACATTTATCGAAAATTCACGGGTTTTGACAAAAATGGCTTTCAAACCTTAATAAAACTTACAATTGTATTCATAAAATTATAAGATCATTTATATTTTAATAAAAATTAATTTAATAATAATAATAATATTTTATTAAAATATTATTTAATTCAAAAATCCCTTAATTTAATAAAATATAATTCTTAATTAAATAATAACTAAAAACACTATTTGTACTTTAAAAAACTATTTATAATGTATCAATAATGACCAGAAATTATATTCATTATTATATACAAAAATAATATACAGGAACATAGTACTAGTGATTTGTTACATAACCCCCTTAAAATAGCCGCATAAGGCCTAAGGGTAAGGTGTGCGATGGTGACAGACTCTTGGGGTGGTTCAGATAACATCGCTCGAGTGGTAATCTCTATCAACTTCCACTTTTCCCGTAGATGGTCCCGTTCGAGATTGAAATGATGAAGCTCAGATTGGGCTTGGTCAAGATTGAAGCCCAAAGACGCCACCTCTTTTCTGAGCTCCGACAAATGGGCTTTGTATGGAGCAATTCTACTGGATGAGGCCATCGCTTCTTTTTTCTGAGTAATTTGGGTTTGTTAAAGCCTTATATTTATACTAATCATGTGATCACTGTTCAATAACTATAAAAGTAATAGTCACAATTCTTAACGTAAAACCAAAGAAGTTGACATTTTATATAAACATTTTACATAAAGATACATTTAATTAGATCAAGAGGGATTTCCATTAATGAAACTTTGGGTCGTTACATAGGTGATGAGACATAGTTCCCTGAGAGGTTTTTATGCTATATGTTGATGTTTTAGGGAGCACCGTAGGTTGCCTTGTCTATGGATGAGCTGATGTGTGTGTTTCAGAAGTATCATCCTCCTATGTTTTTGGGGGATGGTGGACCATAGGAAACTGAACAATGTATTGAGACTAAATTTTTTATATTTGATCATCTAGAGACACCTACCTAGAGGAGAGTTAAGCTCACAAATTATATGTTTCAGGGAATAGAAAATAACTGGTGGGTTATTTTGAACCAGACTGACAAGCAATGATATGTTGTTTGGGGTGATTTACAAACTAGGTTCTATGATTACTTTTTCCTTGATACACTAAGAGAAGAGCATGCTAGTGAGTTTATACATCTAGAGTAGGGCACAATGACTGTTATGGAATATTCAACACACTTTATAGAGATTCAGTTTTTTGTGATAATATACCTTGCTGACGAGCTATCAAGGGAAACATACTTCAAGGAAGGTCTTGGGCATGTCGTTTGATCTCAGGTCAATATGTTTAGGCTAAAAACTATTACTGAAATAGTGAATCAAGCACTTATTACAGAGTGGAACCTAAGAAAAGATGGGGGTGCAGAGTAGAGCAGTGTAGTATCTCATCCGAGTGGTTCAAATTCCAGTGCCAGGAAGTGATGATTTAAGGATTCTCATAAAATGTGTACCAGCTAGGGTGATAGTGATTTTAGTACTATTTTTAGTCATCAGTGTGGAAAACATGGACACATGAGGAATCAGTATGATCGAGACCCATTTGAGTGCTGAGATTATGGCAGGATGGTCCACATGCGATGTTTTTGTAAGAACTTCCCTCTAGGAGTTATTGGAATGGGATCAACTTCAACTCTAGGTATAGGAGTCAATTTTATAGGTCTTTTTCAGGATGGGTGCTGGAGTAGCATTGGTTGTTTAGGTGGTGGTGGTGTTCATGGCCGAGGAATCCTAACACCATTTGTACCAAGATAGTAGAGTTGGATTACTCCAAGTAGTGAGGTTTCTTTATAGGGATATGGTTTAGGCCAAATATATTATGTACAACCTACCCCTGAGGAGAATAGCTCTGATCCATCTATGGTGAGAGGTGTGATATTAGTAGCCTTTACTCTTGTATCTTTTATTTTTGACATATGTTCTTCACATAGTTTCATATCTATACCTATTATGGATATACTTGGGATTATTGTTCAGTTTTTTGACGGTGTTATGACACTTGATACTCAATTG
Source organism: Viscum album (assembly GCA_963277665.1). Lineage (NCBI taxonomy): Eukaryota > Viridiplantae > Streptophyta > Magnoliopsida > Santalales > Viscaceae > Viscum > Viscum album. The sequence continues at coordinate 1,524,343,856 of OY728153.1, forward strand.
GGAATTAGATCAGAGAGTGTACTCCAATTCAGGGAGTGACCCCTTGATATTGGTTGTTGTCACTTCTTATAGAATACTTTTTTCATCATGATGATAGGGATTGAATTCAAACTCAGGATGGAATGACTAGTTTTTTATTGAGCCTATGTTTATTACTATCACTGGATGGTGAATTTATCATCACCAAAAGGTGGGGTTTATATTCATAATGGTGAATGGGATTTTTAGAAGATCCAAGCTAGACCAGAGCATCATGAGATGGGTAAGATAACATTGTAGATTTCAAGTTAATATCTGGATGATCAGGGATTATGTTAGGTAGATTTCCCTCCATTGGTTGATCATTTCATGGATATTTTTCAGGAGGAACTTTTGGTTTACCTATTGAGAGAGAGGTTGTGTTATCCATCAATCTAGTGCCAAGAGTTTCACTAGTTTCCATTCCTCTATATTGGATGGCTATGATGGATTTGAAGAATATCAATAGGATGATAGAGGATTTGGAGGAAAAGGGTTTATACGAACTAGTACTTCTCTATGGGGTTCACTAGTTATTTTTGTGAAAAAGGAGGATGGTAACCTAAAGCTATACATAGATTACTAAAAAATGAACCATTTTAAGATCAAGGGATAGTATCCATTTCAATGATAGATATCCTTTTGATCAACCCTGAGGATCTCAGGTGTTCTCAAAAATTTATTTGAGATTTGGATACCATTATGTGTGTGTTCGACCTATAAACATAACTCATACAACTTTTCATAGTAGGTATGGTCGATATGAGTATTTGGTTATGCTGTTTGGTCTCACCAACATGCTATAAGTTTTAATGGCACTGATGAACCGAGTTTTTCATTATTATCTGGATTCATTTGTGGTGGTATCCGTGGATGATATCTTGGTGTATTCGCATAATCACCATGAACATGCCAAACATCTTGATATCATTTTGGATACACTGAGAGAACTTCATTTATATGCTAATATCACAAAGTGCCACTTTTTGATGGACAAGATTCACTTCTTAGGTTATATTATCTTAGATATAGGAGTATTAGTTGTCATAGAGAAGGTAAAAGATTTGGTTTCTTGGGATAATACTAATAATATATTTGAAATATGGAGTTTCTTCGGGATATATGGGATATTATAGTCATTTCATATAAAACTTATCATTCTTAGCAACACCATTGACAAGATTTACTAAGAAGGGTGTGAAATTTATATGGTCATATACCTGCAAGAAAACCTTTCAGGAGCTGAAACAGAGACCGACTTTAGCACTAATCCTAATCCTTCATGAGCTAAGTAGTAGCTATACTATGTATTGTGATGCATCATGTATTAGGTTAGGATCATTAATGATACAAGGGGACAAAGTTGTGTCATATAGGTCTCAAAAGTTGAGACCACATGATAAGAATTACCCGAAACATGATATTGATTTGGATGCAGTTATTCATGATTTGTATTATTGTAGAACTTATTTAATGGGTGAGAATATTTGGGCGTACATAGACCAAGGAAGCCTCAAGTATATATTTACACAACATGACTTGAATATGAGGTAGTGAAGGTTGGTTGAGTACCTACTATATTTTGAATTAGATCCTACCTATATTCCTAGAAAGGGAAATGTAGTGGCCGATGAACTAAGTAGAAGGGTTCAGATACAGGAATTTTAAGAGGCTAATAGTGAGTGGAATCTTATGGCTTTGTTTTCAAAAATTCATTTGGAGGTACATGATTATTATGTACAAACCTTTATTTTATCTTTTTCTATAAACTCTACTCTTCTAGATAGAGTGAGGATGATTAAGCTAATGTATTATGAGGGTCTAGTCCTACAGTAGAGTGCATAAGATGAGGACCCACTTCCCAATTGTACTATGGGTGAGGACGGGATTCCATGAATCCATGGTCATGTATGTATTTTAGAAGACATATGTGGGGAGATTATGTAGGGATTTTATGCCTCAATTTGGGCAGCACATCTTAAAATTACCAAGATTTATCATGATTTAAATTTCTAGTATTGGAATCTAGTGATGAAATGTGAGGTGAATGGTTTTTTCATGAGGTGTTCCACCTATTAGAAGGTGAAGACAAAACATCATCAACCACCAGAGCTTTTACAATATTTACCCATTTCCAAGTGAAAGTGGGAAGATATCATGATGGATTTGGTGACCAGTTTACCGAGGTTTCTTTGAGGTAGTGATACTATTTGGGTTGTTGTTGATATGCTCAAGAAGATTTCTCATTTCTTACAAATCAGGGAGTTTTTTAGTGTAGATGAGTTTGAGAGGATGTATATCTATGAGATAGTATGACTTTATGGGGTCCCTCGTATTATCATTTTAGATATGGACACTCAGTTTATGACTTGTTTCTAATATATTTTGTAGAGGGATTTGGGTACAAAGGTTCTTCTGGGCACAACATACCACCCTCAGACTGCCAGTCAGATCACACGATTTAGGTGCTTGAGGACATGCTAAGAGTATGCATCCTGAATTTTTGGGATTTTTGGGAGAGACATATTCCCCTTATTGAGTTCACCTAAAAAATAACTATCAGGAGACTATACATATGGAACCTTATGATTATTTTTATGGTAATCCATGAAAATCATCCCTGTGCTAGTTATAGGTAGGTGAGACAGCTTTACTGGGACCACATCTCATGCAGGTGACTTATGAGTAGGTCTAGTTGATCAGAAAGTGGATGGATACTACACAGTCTCAACAAAAATCTTACACCAATCACCGTTGATGACCTATAGAGTTTGAGGTTTGAGAAAATATATTTTTACATATATCACCTAGGCTGGTTCACAGATAAATTAGGATATAAGGTAAGCTTTCACCACGATATGTTGGGACATTCTAGATTTCAGAGAGAGTTGGGCCAATATCCTATTAGTTTTAGTTACCCCAGAAGTACCACACCATGCATGATGTATTATATATATATGAGCTTCACCTTTATCATTCAAACCCATATCACACTCTATAGCTGGATGAGGTTGAGATATAGGTTGATGTGACCTTTGAGGAGTATCCTATTCATATCACTGATAGGAGCATGAAGATTCTATGAGGCTAGTCTGTTCCTATAGTATAGGTGCTATGGAAGAAAAATCATTTACAAGATGAGACTTGGGAGCAGGAGGTTGATGCATGTGCTCAGTGTATGCAGTTATTCTCAAAATAATCTTGAACACCATTAAGAGGAAAATTAATGGATAAATTGCTTTAAAATGGAAGATTGTAAGATCTTAGGTTTTTTTGAGGTAGATATCTATTTTTTTTCTGGTTTAAATGATTTATTACGACCTAATATGAGCACCCATTAAGGTCATGGGTTTATCAGGGGTGCTTGGGTCTTTTTTGGAGTTCAAATACATGATTTTGAAAAACAAAATAGGTTGTATGATTAGGAGAAATAGTGTGGTAAAGGCTGCATAGTTACCCCTAAGTGTGCTAGGATTGATAGTGCGATGTAGGAGGTCACATAGTTTGAGGAAACTATGCAAACTCAAGCACATTCCTGTGCAAGGCACCTGTAATTTTTAGCAGATCCAAAATGCATAGTCAGTGTGTGATTTTTCAAACCATGCTCCATGACCATGTGAGGTGACCTTTTTAAGAAATACAGGGCATACAGTTGGCACATGGGTTGTTTAACCATGAAACCAAACCGCGCAACCTAGTATTTATTTGGAAAATTACCATTTTCCCCTTTTAATGTTTTAAAACCTAAAACTATTTCATTCTTCCTCTTATGGACATTAGCTCGATCATGAGAGATCCTCATTGAATCCTTGAGGTTGGATTGGTCACCAATTCTCCATCCAAACTCATAATCGATATCCATCTTTCTCATTAGATTTTTTATAGTAATTACTACAATCATTTTGTATCATTATTCATTTGAATTCATATCGATAGAGTTATTTAGGTGCACGATAATATGCCATATTTCTATATTCTTCATCCATTATTAATTTTTCTTCTGATCTGGATCAAATCAGAATATTATATTGGATGAGTGATATACTATAGACCTACGATAGGTTGTATATACCTTTCCCTCAGGTTTTGGTGTTTTATGTGCCTAGTTACAGTTATGCCGCATGTTGGACTTCCCAAAAGTGCCCCTAAAATTAATTGAACAGTTGAATTGGATGAATTGTAACATGTTAGGGGTACCAATAATTAATTTGAGTTTTTTGGAGGTTTTCCCCCATTTATCACCCTATTTCAGATTCCACTAAAAGGTTCCATGGGATGGTGTCCACAAGACCTAAAACATACCTCCCTAAATGCCTGAGGCTTCTGACTAGGAGTGAGGGCCTAGGGTGAGTCCATAGGGAGACTATTCCCTCACTGATCAGATTGAAGAATAATGATATATATATATATATATAAGGAATAATAAACAAAATACATGAGGGAAAATAAAATACATAATCATGGATGATAAATAATAAACCAGAGAAATCTAAAAAACAAGTAGATACAATATGATGATGATTTTATAAAAAAATGAATATGAAAGGGGAAAGGTATACAGACATATACCACATGCCAACAAAATATAAAAAAGGCCAAAAACTGCTTCAATAAGAATCTAAAACATAGGCTCAGTTCTTTTCCCCAAACTTCTTCTTATAACTATCAATCAAGCATCATAAGCTGGCTTCTTCCCTTTATCTATACCTATAGTCATAAAGTCTACTAAGGTACCAAAGGATACCCGAATATGGTGTGAGATAAAATCCCAATAGGATACCACAAATGGTGTCTATAGCAAACCCTTTTGTTCAATATAAATAAACAGTATTTCATAAATAAATAAATAAATAATAATAATAATAATAAATAAGTAGATTGGATTGGGTTCCACTTGGACACCCATCTAATTTACCTGCCTCATCCTAAGCTGATGAGTCTGAACCAAGGGATCCTGTAAAGGTAAGGTGAGTGGGATAATATGTGAGAAGGTGGTATATCTTAAAGATTGTGACTGGTATTATAGGAAATGCAATTATGTTTTCAAAACCAAGGGATTATATCTTATTTGAAAACATTCATTTACTTTTTAAATTTAATTAAATCCTTTTATAAAAAATATAGCAAGTCACTCTAAACCTATCCATGGATACCCTAATGGAATTCCATGTATCTCTCTAGGGGCTTGGTATGAGTCCAAGGCCAAGGAGTCCATCTAAGGTGAACCAAGAATGCAGTATCAAGTGTCACTCCTAGAATGGTGTGAAATAAGAAAGAACTAATCTCTAAGATCATACCTAGTATTTCACATAGGGGCTAGAGTCTCTCTTATAGAATGGTATAAACATTATTCCATTGATCTTTTCTACTAGATCACCCCTAGGGAACTTGTTTCACTCTTTTGGAGGTAAAATAAATAATTCTTAGTGATCCCATCCAAGGCATATCTAGTGGTGCCCCTGGAATGATTACAAAGAATTAAAAATTCTAACAAGAAGTCACGAGAGTCCATCCAAGGGTTCCTTAAGTTAGAACCCCTTGTTTAAACCTTGGAATTGAGGTGAAAGCATTAAACAAAAAAAGATCATATATAACATGTCTCCAAAGAGGGAACATTTCAATAGTTAGAGCCTTTATATCTTAGTAGGCATATTGGTCAAGGCATTTCCATTGGGAAAACCATGTATATCATATGGAATAAGGCTCATGGACTAATCTTATGTCCAATCCAATTAGTTCAACTTAATTAATTAATTCATGGAATTATTTATATGGAAATAATCTCAGGGGAATTTAAATAACTCAGAAAGAAGGTTCAAAGGTGGATCTCACCCATTGGGGTGGAATTAATCAATGAGATCAACCGAAGGTGTTGATTCACCACAAACCCAGGTCAAAAAAGGCATGTTAAGGCTTTCAATTTAATTTAATTAAGAAATTAGAGATTTTACTATAAGGGTCTGTCTCGGGGAAGAATAACGCATGATATAGGATGCAACTAAAAATGGAGAAAGAACCTAGATAACCTACCTTAGCCTCGTAGAGCTTCACTAGTTTAGTGTCAACCTTTAATTCAGGCTAGAATGGAAGAAATCAGAGAAATCATCAAATGACATAAAAATATTGAAAATGATCTTGCACCGAAATAGAACAACAAAGAATGTAAACAAATTGAAATATATGAGAGAGGTTTGTAGAGAATACCTATAGCATTCCGTTTCTTCTAATGGTGATCGATTTGGTTGATGAATAAAGAAGATGGATTGATCCATAGTTTGAATGGGATAGTAGCTTCATATATGAAGATGAGGATATCCCACTGGAGAAATAAAAGAGGAGGAGAACAAAAATGTTTTAAACATTAAAGTTTGGAAAAATTTTAAACCCACCCTCAAATATAGGGGAACATGGTTTGGACGAATGATTAGAAAAACCATGCACGAATCATGTGCCAATCCACTACTTCAAGGGTAACCCTGCATGGTTTGGCAGATAGTTTTTCTAACCATGAAAAAACCATAAAATATTCACTATAAAAAACCTAAAGTTGGACACACATGTGTGCGCTTAGGGTCACTTAGTTGCAGATAGACTATGCGGTCCTCAGAACCCCATTTTCTGCAGCCGCACAGTTTCTATTAACCATGCAGCCTAGTTTACCTCTTCCAATTTTAGAGATCCAAGCTCTGAACGATCCCCAGACACACCCTAGACCTCCTTGACTTCATTAGGAATCATTATTAGGTCTAAAAAAGGAATTTTAACTGAAAACAAATGGCATGTACCTTTAGGAAAAGTCCGGATGTCATACCCCCTCCTTAAGACAACTCATTCCTGAGTTTCCCTTCTGAGGGTGGTGAACCATCATCAGAGAAGTGATACAGCCACTGTGCACATACATCATCTTCCCAATACTAGGTCTCATCTTGTACACATATGTGCTATCATAGTACCAAGACCATAGGAACTAACCTGCCTCAAAGATCCTTGATGCTCCGATCCAAAATACATATCAGATTCTTCTTGAAAGATGAATCCTCCTCCAGCTCAATATTCTTAGGGTCAAATGAATGATACAATTTAGATTTATAATAATGAAGCTACGATACATGGAATATGTCATGCATGACAAGATACCTCTGAGGTAATAATGATCGATAGGCTATCAGCCTGACTCTATCTACTATATCAAAGGGTCTGAAATAATGAGGCGATAAATTTCCCTATCTCCAAATTCATCTATGACCAAATATAGGTGATACACATAGAAAGAACCAATGTCCCACCTTTAAATCCAAAGGTTTGTGGTAATGATTAGTATAAGACTTCTTCCTGGACTGAGATGCATCCATATGCTTCGAAATCATCTGGACTTGCTCTAAAATATCTTGAATGGGATGAGGACCTAATAGAGCTGCCTCAATCACCTCTATCCATCATAGGGTTGAATGGAATATCCTACAGTAAAGGGCCTCATATGGATACATCTAAATCAGTTCCTGAAAACTGTTGTTGTAGAAAAAGTCAACCATAGGGATATTCTTTTCCCAAGAACCTCCAAAATCAAGGATGCAAACTCAAATCATATCCTCCAACACCCATATCATCTGCTCGGACTACCCATCTATTTGAGGGTGATATTCCATACTAAAGAGAACCTATGAACCCAGTGCCTTATGGATCCATTTCCAAAAGCATGATGTAGACCAGCCGTCTTTGTCCAATATGATAAAAAGGGGAGCACCATTAAGGCACACTATATCCCATATGTAAATCCTCCAAATCTCATCAACTAAAAATTTCTACTAGATCGGTAGGAAGTGTGAAACCTTGGTTAACCTATCCATGATTACCCATATTGTATTTTATCCTTGAGGGGATATTAGCCAACCTATCACAAAATCTATGCTGATGTTGTTCTATTTCCACTCAGGAATATATAGAGGCTACAAAAGTCTAGTTGGACAATGGTGCTCTGCCCTCACCTATTGACATGTGGATCACAGAGTGATAAATACTGCAATCTACCTCTTCATACTTGAACACCAATACTAATGAAGTATATCTTTGTACATATTGGTAAGACTAGGATGAACTTCCCAAATAGAGGCATATGATTCCCTCATAAACACTTCCCTTATATTTGAAGGAACATATATGTAACACCCTGAGATTTTATGAAAAATATTATTTTAATTTCATTAATGTCTTATGTTTTATTCTACACCAAGATTACCTTGCGCTATACGCAACACCGTATTAGCTTGCAGTATACGCAACACTATTCTTGGACCGTGTTACACACAATTTTGATAATAGTTATTCTACGCAACATTGAGTATATATATATATATATTAAATGTATAAATGAAATATGGTTGGATTCTGTTAAACGAAACAACGAAGGATTCTTTCACAACACGCAACCCTGACTTGGCTTGCATTACACGCAATCGCGACCTTCCTCGATAGCGTGTGTTGTACGCAATACCGGGTTTTAATAAACAATGTTATATTATTATAATATTGTCATGAACTAGCTGTTATGAATAGTATTAACTAAATTTTGAATTTTATAACATTATTATTCATCTTACACATTTCTAGAACATGGTATAAGAACAAAATAAAATTTTCGGGTAAAATAAGTATTTTTCAAAAAATGCAGTTTTGCCGCCTTTTGATGGCGCACCCACTTTAAATCTGGGTTTTGACATGTTTATAAGTTCAATTTGACAAAATAAAATTCTTTTTTGGAATCAAGAAATAAAAATTTACTTTGGATAAAATTTTCATATTATTCTGGTAACTTTCACATTTTAATGAATAGTAAAAACATGCTATATTTTAATTAAAAACAAATTTTTTCATCGTAATATCTTATGTGGTTAAATTATAATATTGAATGGTTTTAAAGTATAAATAGAATATATTTTTACCATTTAATATAATGTATGTCATTATCATTGATTTTACCTTGAATTCGTAGGTTAAATCAATTCAATCTTTTGCAATGTTTTAAACAAAAACCCGTTTTTATTTGACAACGGGATTAATTTTAATTTAATTTCTGAAACTTCTGTGTTTTGAATTTTAAAAAATGGATTCCATATTTGGAATCAGTGGGTCCAAATTATGTTAATAGGATACTTTTTATTTTTTGGAATTATGAATAGTAACTACGGTAAATTTTATTTACCACAGTTAAAGGTAAATCGGGTAATTAAGGGTAAATATAATATTTTAAAATTACCCTAACAAATGTCAAAATCCTATTGGATGACTAAAAAACGACCCATATCACCTAAGGGTTGGATTAGATTAATTTAATTAAATTTTTTCAATGAAAATAATTTAATTATTATTAAAACCAAAGAATGTGACAACATGTCACTTTCTTAAATCTTATAAGTATAATAATTTTAATCTAGTGATAAACTTCATGAAACTTCGAACATGAATAGTCTACAGAAATATAATACAATTATCTACATCATAGGAATTTAGTTAGAATTTTTAGGGATTAAATAATTATCATTTATTATGACAGAAAGATGATGCAGTAATTGTCTTATTAATGAAATATTGACAGAATTGATGTTATAAATGCCCAAATAAATGTAATTTGAGACTTTTTATGACTTACACTAATTTTATAGGTTAATATGACATGTTATTGTTGATTTAAGTAACTTGGTTCTAACTTATCACTCTGTTATGAATTTCATAAAAATCATGTACCAAATAGTGTCAAAATTGACATAAAATAGTTTTTAAAACAAATATTATATTATTAATTGTTATTTTATTCCTAAAAATCTAAGGTTCATCCAAATGACTTATATAAGATTATATATATTAATAATAAACAACTTGGGGTTATTTTGGCTTGATATAGTAAGTTTATTAACCATATAGTGTAAGAAAACAAAAAGACACGGTAAAAGTTAAATTATTTAACTTAGAGTTAAATCTAATTGATAAGGTTAAAATAATAACCTAAACTTGTCTAAATCCTATTTTTTTATAGTATTTCGACCCATCCCCACTTTACCTTCGAAATAAGACCCTTTGGAACCATTATAAACCGATTTTTACTTTAATATAAAATAATATTTTGAGATATTCCTAAGGTGCCCCTCTCCTCCCTTATAAAAGGGCACCTCCTTCCTCTCCTCCTCACACCAATTTGAGCATTAAAGCTCGGACAAACCTGGAAAAATCTCTTCTCCACTTCCCTAGTATCATCATAGAGGTTCTGGTCTTCTTCAAAGACCCATTTTAGTTCCCTAAAAGGAGGTCTCAAAGAAGCACTTCAAAGAAGAGGTAATGTCTGTTACCGATTCTTTCATCTTTATTTCTTCTTCCACTTCTTCTTCTTAGATTGTTTCATTATGAAGTAATAAAATCAGTATCACTCATATACTGATATGTTATTATAAGTATGAAACAACCCTATCTATCCATCCTACGGAAAAAGAAATCACCGCGCGTGCGTACGTATGGAATACCGTCTCCACGACACGATGAGATTCATTCTCCATGTTAACCATTTAAGAATGATTATAAAGTATATATAAGAAATAATAATGAAATATATGAAATTATAAAGGTACTGGATTTATGTGTATATATATGTATGTCATCTACTTAATTCCACTCAATTCAATAACGAAAAGAAAACAGCGTTCATGCGTACGTACGACCTACCGTCTCCATGAACGGTGTATTTCTTTCCATTTATTGATCCATTATATATATGTATATTCTGAATATATATTATATATAAATCATGTTTTATATTCTATAATTAAGTAATAATGATCTAAGTAATCTTATGAATAATTACAAGTTAAAACACGAACGACAAATGAGTCGATTTTACCCAAAACGCTACTTTAACATGAATTTACAAAAGAACGGGTAATATAAAGTCATAAGTGAACCGTATATGATATAATAACAATGAATATGATTCTGTAATAAGTCAATGACATTATTTAAATCATTATACAGGAGGTTCGGACACTTACGAAGCAAATCAGACCTAAGGTAAGGGAAATATCACAATCTCATTTTTATCCGAGATTGTTTATACTTTGGTCTTTACTGGGGTGTATTTTATCATCCAAATACATGTTCCCTCAATATGTAATATTGTTTTTATCCACTTAAAATAGTTTAAATCCAATTTTACCCTTCGGTGAGTTTTTAGTAAAGAATATGAAAGGAATCTTTTGTCGTTTTTCTCGTACGAGGCACTTTTTGACTTTTCCGACAAAAGTACGAAGAATGTTTTTTTAACTTATACGGCATGAATGGATTTCTAAAACATTATTTCCAAGAAGTTTACTTTACAAGTATTAAAGTTTATTTTTAATCAACTTCTTTTAGTTTAAAATTGTATGACATGTTAAGAAAGGAAAAGTGTTTTTGAAGTAGAAAGGATATTTTCCTCAAGAATGGAGTTCAAGTGTTTTATCAAAATTATTTTCCATATAAGATAATAAAGGGTTCTGTTTTTATCCCTATTATTACATTGATTTGATTATGTTGTGAGGGAATTATTTTTATGAAGTCATTTACCTTATATGATTTTTTTATGATGTCATGATGTTTCAAGAATCCCATTTTTGTTACATGTGTTATGCGATTATGTATGATTTATGATTATGTGGAACACATAAGAATGGTATCATTATGAGATGGGTGGGACCTATATCTCCCTCCAATGCATTGGGTAAAGATTTTATATCTCATGAGATAGACATGGCTGGAATGGTAGGTTATACCGGTTCAGTGAAACAGGACTGAAACAAGGGTTACTCGATTCAGAAAAGGGACTTTGTCCACTAAGATAGTCTTGGCAATGAGTCTTGACTAACAAGAAATGATTCTCTATGATTATGTGTGAATGTCACAAAGTTTCATGTTTTAAGTTATGATTATTGTGATTACATTTCACTGCCATGATTTACCCCATGTTATGAAATTATGATCTCTTTTGCAGGTTAAGATTTCCAAAAGTTATGTGCTCATGTATATGATGTGATTGATATTTCTTTTGTTTACCCTTACTGAGCATTTGAGATCACCCTTTTATGTTTTCTTTTCCCCAGGATATAAAGAAAGGTTTTAGGTAAAAAAAAGGGAAGATCTTTATGGGAGATATTGAAGATCTTTCACCACGATTAGAAGATTACGTTCCGAGTTTACAAAGACACTAAACTATTACGATCCTTGTGTGTGTGTGTTTTTTTATGTACTAAGTATTCTGAAAAAGTAATGTAATGTTCATGTACGTCATGATTCGGGTCTCTACAGTTGGTATCAGAAGAAAGGTTTAGTCAACCTTTGGAAACTAGGATGTGAGAACGTTAGTGAGATCCCTAGAGATATTTCTAAGGTATGTCTAGGGATGTCTCTAAGGATAAGTATACGTATAGGATATAGTCCTAGAACTATGGTAACGATCTTATAATTTAACCTAAGATGTTATATATTAAGGTTACTCCCCCTTTACTATGTTGTTTTCCCCTAGCATGATTTTTGCCTCTCACACTATTCTTTTTTGGGTTTTAGAAAATGGTTGGAAACAAGATGATTCACGATAATGGAGGATATGATGGACAATGGAATGATATTCTTCATAATGAAATGGGATTTGGAAGTCCAAATATCATTATTATGACGAATCAGGAATCTCATAATATGATCAATAAAGTAAAATTTGGTAAGTTTCCTGACTCGGCTAATAAGAGAAAGATGGAGTTTCATGATGATCATAGAGGAAAGAAAGTTCAATTTCCCCTATGTAAATCATGTGGGAAGAGGCATCAAGGAGAATGTTTCAAAGGAACTGGAAGATGCTTTGGGTGTGGAAAAGAAGGACACAAAGCAAGTAAGTGCAAAGGAAAAGGTTCAGTTAACACCATGGATGAGGATAATGGTATTGCTACGATATCAAAAATGGTTAAGTGTTTTAAATGTGGAATGTATGGGCATTATGCAAACCAATGTCCTAAGGGAAAGACTCATTAAGAGAATCAGTATGGTCGTATGGGTAGTATTTATATGGATGATGATGAAGAGACTACAAATGATATGTGAGATGAAAGAATTGTTGAAGCTCGGTCAATGGTTTAAGAAGGTAGTGGAATGATTACATGTTTATCAAGTGTAATGTTGTATAAGTAATCTCATGGTACTATGGAATAAAGAGACATCTAAGGATTGTTACACTATTGTCTTTCCTAAGTTTTTAAAGTGTATGATTAATGGTACTAGTAACCATGAAATGTTATTCAGATATTTTTTGGAAAGTAGACGATATGCTCATAATGAAGGAATAATAAGATAATGAGATATTTGATTGTATTCATGAGCTCATGACTGATATAAGGAGAAGGTTATATCATGGTTTGAGTATATAGAATTTTTGGATTTTGGTATGTGGAAAGAGTTAACTTTTAACTGCATTCATGTTTTCACTAAGGTTCAATGGGTATTCAAGAGAATACATGATTAAGGCCTTTGAATGTTTGGAATGTGACCAACAAGACATATCTTATGATATATGGGGATCAACGACAGTATTAAATATCTGGCAATCGTTTTCATTATATTATGAGAGTGGAATGCAGTATTATGGATAAGCCTAAAGATTGAAATGGATTATGTTGGACATAAGTGAGTATTGTTTAAGGATAGAAGTTTTTTTTCCGATATTATTAATGGGATGTTATAGTAATGTAGTTTTAGAAAAAGGACAACCTGCAGGATGGGCGACAACCCATCGCTTCGGACAAGGCTGTGGGAATCAAACCCACAACCGAAGTGCGACTGGCCTTTATCGCCTACCACTGGCCTACAGGAAGTCCCTGTTTAGTAGAAACTAGTTTTATTATATTAAGCTGTATGATATGTGAAGTATAAGTTCATTTTAGGAACCATATATGATTAATATCACTATAGATGGACTTATGTATTTTTTTTGATAACTTTTCTAACCTTTTGTTTGAGACAGATGGAATGAACCATCATTCTATCACATGATCTGCTAACACATCACGAATGACAAATTCAACTTCATTTCTTTAAGAGATGAAGTGGAAATTGTCCAAAGAACGACAAACGGTGAGACTATACCAAAATCACGAAAGTATTTCTTCTAATTCCAATTTCATCAACTTTAGGGAAATGATCTTGAAAACCAAAAATGTTGTCTTAGTGCTCTTATATCTGATGAATCAGATGGTACCTTAGATCATCACAAATTTATGGCTTTGTGATTGCTATCTTTTCCATAGCCATGTTCTCTACCACTCTCCATCAGAACATGATGGTTAGATTTCTCTTCCATATCCATATTTTCACCTATGTGGAAACCCAATGATTAGTTTATTTGGGTAACCGTTACGTTTAATACTTTTGTTTTTAAAGATAAGTTTTGGTATTCCTTTTTACGATGTGGGTTTCTATCAAAGAAACTTTCAAATAGTAAACCATTTATAACCCCGACGAATTTCGAGGGCGAAATTCATTTTAAGGGGGGTAGAATGTAACACCCCGAGATTTTCTGAAAAATATTATTTTAATTTCATTAATTTCTTATGTTGTATTCTACACCAAGATTACCTTGCGCTATACGCAACACCGTATTAGCTTGCAGTATACGCAACACTATTCTTGGACCGTGTTACACACAATTTTGATAATAGTTATTCTACGCAACATTGAGTATATATATATATATATATATATTAAATATATAAATGAAATATGGTTGGATTATGTTAAAAGAAACAACGAAGGATTCTTTCACAACACGCAACCCTGACTTGGCTTGCATTACACGCAATCGCGACCTTCCTCGATAGCGTGTGTTGTACGCAATACCGGGTTTTAATAAACAATGTTATATTATTATAATATTGTCATGAACTAGCCGTTATGAATAGTATTAACTAAATTTTGAATTTTATAACATTATTATTCATCTTACACATTTCTAGAACATGGTATAAGAACACAATAATTTTTTCGGGTAAAATAAGTATTTTTCAAAAAATGCAGTTTTGCCGCCTTTTGATGGCGCACCCACTTTAAATCTGGTTTTTGACATGTTTATAAGTTCAATTTGACAAAATAAAATTATTTTTTGGAATCAAGAAATAAAAATTTACTTTGGATAAATGTTTCATATTATTCTGGTAACTTTCACATTTTAATGAATAGTAAAAACACGCTATATTTTAATTAAAAACAACTTTTTTCATCGTAATATCTTATGTGGTTAAATTACAATATTGAATGGGTTTAAAGTATAAATAGAATATATTTTTACCATTTAATATAATTTATGTCATTAGCATTTATTTTACCTTGAATTCGTAGGTTAAATCAATTCAATCTTTTGCAATGTTTTAAACAAAAACCCGTTTTTATTCGACAACGGGATTAATTTTAATTTAATTCCTGCAACTTCTGTGTTTTGAATTTTAAAAAATGGATTCCATATTTGGAATCAGTGGGTCTAAATTATGTTAATATGATACTTTTTATCTTTGGGAATTATGAATAGTAACTACGGTAAATTTTATTTACCATAGTTAAAAGTAAATCGGGTAATTAAGGGTAAATATAATATTTTAAAATTACCCTAACAAATGTCAAAATCTAATTGGATGACTAAAAAACGACCCATATCACCTAAGGGTCGGATTATATTAATTTAATTAAATTTTTTCAACGAAAATAATTTAATTATTATTAAAACCAAAGAATGTGACAACATGTCACTTTCTTAAATCTTATAAGTATAATAATTTTAATCTAGTGATAAACTTAATGAAACTTCAAACATGAATAGTCTACAGAAATATAATACAATTATCTACATCATAGGAATTTAGTTATAATTTTAGGGATTAAATAATTATCATTTATTATGACAGAAAGATGATGCAGTAATTGTCCTATTAATGAAATATTGACAGAATTGATGTTATAAATGCCCAAATAAATGTAATTTGAGACTTTTTATGACTTACAATAATTTTCTAGGTTAATATGACATGTTATTGTTGATTTAAGTAACTTGGTTCTAACTTATCATTCTGTTATGAATTTCATAAAAATCATGTACCAAATAGTGTCAAAATTGACATAAAATAGTTTTTAAAACAAATATTATATTATTAATTGTTATTTTATTACTAAAAATCTAAGTTTCGGCAAAATGACTTAGATAAGATTATATATATTAATAATAAACAACTTGGGGTTATTTTGTCTTTATATAGTAAGTTTATTAACCATATAGTGTAAGAAAACAAAAAGACACGGTAAAAGTTAAATTATTTAACTTAGAGTTAAATCTAATTGATAAGGTTAAAATAATAACCTAAACTTGTATAAATCCTATTTTTTGATAGGATTTCGACCCATACCCACTTTACCTTCGAAATAATACCCTTTGGAACCATTATAAACCGATTTTGACTTTAATATAAAATAATATTTTGAGATATTCCTAAGGTGCCCCTCTCCTCCCTTATAAAAGGGCACCTCCTCCCTCTCCTCCTCACACCAATTTGAGCATTCAAGCTCATCCAAACCCTGAAAAAATCTCTTCTCCACTTCCCTAGTATCATCATAGAGGTTCTGGTCTTCTTCAAAGACCCATTTTAGTGCCCTAAAAGGAGGTCTCAAAGAAGCACTTCAAAGAAGAGGTAATGTCCGTTACCGATTCTTTCATCTTTATTTCTTATTCCACTTCTTCTTCTTAGGTTGTTTCATTATGAAGTAATAACATCAGTATCACTCATATACTGATATGTTATTATAATTATGAAACAACTCTATCTATCCATCCTATGGAAAAATAAATCACCGCGCGTGCGTACGTACGGAATACCGTCTCCACGACGCGATGAGATTCATTCTCCATGTTAACCATTTAAGAATGATTATAAAGTATATATAAGAAATAATAATGAAATATACGACATTATAAAGGTACTGGATTTATGTGTATATATATGTATGTCATCTACTTAATTCCACTCAATTCAATAACGAAAAGAAAACAGCGTTCATGGGTACGTACGACCTACCGTCTCCTTGAACGGTGTATTTCTTTCCATTTATCGATCCATTATATATATGTATATTCTGAATATATATTATATATAAATCATGTTTTATATTCTATAATTAAGTAATAATGATCTAAGTAATCTTATGAATAATTACAAGTTAAAACACGAACGACAAATGAGTCGATTTTACCCAAAACGCCACTTTAACATGAATTTACAAAAGAACGGGTAATATAAAGTCATAAGTGAACCGTATATGATATAATAACAATGAATATGATTCTGTAATAAGTCAATGACATTATTTAAATCATTATACAGGAGGTTCGGACACTTACGAAGCAAATCGGACCTAAGGTAAGGGAAATATCACAATCTCATTTTTATCCGAGATTGTTTATACTTTGGTATATACTGGGGTGTATTTTATCATCCACATCCATGTTCCATCAATATGTAATATTGTTTTTATCCACTTACAATATTTTAAATCCAATTTTACCCTTTGGTGAGTTTTTAGTAAAGAATATGAAAGGAATCTTTTGTCGTTTTTCTCGTACGAGGCACTTTTTGAATTTTCCGACAAAAGTACGAAGAATGTTTTTTTAACTTATACGGCATGAATGGATTTCTAAAACATTATTTACAAGAAGTTTACTTTACAAGTATTCAAGTTTATTTTTAATCAACTTCTTTTAGTTTAAAATTGTATGACATGTTAAGATAGGAAAAGTGTTTTTGAAGTAGAAAGGATATTTTCCTCAAGAATGGAGTTCAAGTGTTTTATCAAAATTATTTTCCATATAAGATAATAAAGGGTTCTGTTTTTATCCCTATTATTACATTGATTTGATTATGTTGTGAGGGAATTATTTTTATGAAGTCATTTACCTTATATGATTTGTTTTATGATGTCATGATGTTTCAAGAATCCCATTTTTGTTACATGTGTTATGCGATTATGTATGATTTATGATTATGTGGCACACATAAGAATGGTATCATTATGAGATGGGTGGGACCTATATCTCCCTCCAATGCATTAGGTAAAGATTTTATATCTCATGAGATAGACATGGCTGGAATGGTAGGTTATACCGGTTCAGTGAAACATGACTGAAACGAGGGTTACTCGATTCAGAAAAGGGACTTTGTCCACTAAGATAGTCTTGGAAATGAGTCTTGACTAACAAGAAATGATTCTCTATGATTATGTGTGAATGTCACAAAGTTTCAAGTTTTAAGTTATGATTATTGTGATTACATTTCACTGCCATGATTTACCCCATGTTATGAAATTATGATCTCTTTTGCAGGTTAAGATTTCCAAAAGTTATGTGCTCATGTATATGATGTGATTGATATTTATTTTGTTTACCCTTACTGAGCATTTGAGCTCACCCTTTTATGTTTTCTTTTCCCCAGGATATAAAGAAAGGTTTTAGGTAAAAAAAAGGGAAGATCTTTATGGGAGATATTGAAGATCTTTCACCACGATTAGAAGATTACGTTCCGAGTTTCCAAAGACACTAAACTATTACGATCCTTGTGTGTGTGTTTTTTTTATGTACTAAGTATTCCGCAAAAGTAATGTAATGTTCATGTACGTTAAGCTTCGAGTCTCTACAATATACACATCCACAGAAAGTTAGGGTTTCACTTCCATTAGAAACCCAAATAGAAGATGAGTTCTCTTTTTTGATGCTATCCCTCAAGATTAGAACCTCAGAATCATATAACTACCTCATCCGAACCCAGTCCAGATGGTAGGATGTCACTGCTAGAGCTACTAAGATTGGTTTCCCATTCTGTTCTTGAACCTCAAGAAACAAATTATATAACAGAATCATCAACTACCATTCATTTTTTCCTCATAGAAAGATTGCATATAATTATTTTGAATCAAGTCATCAGATACAATATTACCCTTTACAAGTGTGTAAGAAATCTCAAAGTCGAACAATTGTTGGTATTCCACCCACCTGTGCTACCTCAGATTCAAGAATTTTATGATCTGTGTAAAAAATGAACTTCTCACCTAATAAATAATGACTCTAACATCATAGTGCATCAACCATTAATGATAGCTTAAGGTCATGTGTAGGGTAATTTCATGTGTGAGGCCTCAGCTGGAGAGATCCATATGTTATAACCCGATCACCCTGCACCCAAACCGCTCCCATCCTAACCCCTGAAGCATCATAATAAAATGGATAACTTATGCCCAAATCTTTAAGAATCAGGATCGATGATGAAGTGAGTCTTCCTTTTAACTCCTAGAAATCTATCTCATATCCTTCAATCTAGTCGAATTTCACACCATTTTTAGTAAAGACCGTAAATGGATCTGCTAGGCATGAGAAATACTATATGAATCACCTGTAATAGCTATCTATCCCTATGAAGATACATATATAAAACACATTATGGGGATTCTCCCAGAAAACCATGACTTTCATCTTCTCTAGGTCAATAGATATGCCTGCCTCTAATATGATATAACCCAAGAAGTGAATGCTATAGTTCCAAAAGTGGCATTTACTAAGATTACCATATATATTGTTCTCTCTTAGTGTAATAATTATGATCCCAATATGGTTTTAATGGTCATCTCTAGTGTGAAAATACAATAAGATGTCGTTTAAAAAGACCACAAAAAAGTAATCAAGATACAGGTGGAAAACCTAATTCATTAGAGCCATGAAGACTATCAACGAGTTTGTCAAATCAAAAAACATAACCAAATACTCATACAATCCATACCTACTCTATAATGTTGTGTGTGGTATGTATGATGGACTCACATGCACCTGATGGTATCCTGACCTCAAATTAATCTTATAGAAAACCATTTCTCCTTGGAGTTGGTTGAAGAAGTCATCTATATAAGGAAGTGGACAATGATTCTTCACCATAAGATAGTTTAATCAGTGGTAATCCACACCCATCTAAGGGTACCATCTTCCTTCTTAGATAAAAGGACCGGTGAACCCCATGGAGATGTGCTGGGTTGGATAAAACCCTTAACCTATAAGTCTTCAAACTACTTCTTGAGTTCCTAGAGCTTTGTAGGTGACATCCTATAGGGATGAATGGACACTAGTGATGAATCTGGAATAATATTGATGGTGAACTTGACATCTCTCCTAGGAGGTAAGATAGATAAATTTTCACGAAATACTTCTCTGAAATGATCCACCATAGGAAAGAATTCCACATATTTCATTCCCTGATTTCTCATAAAGAGACTGACAATATGGGTTGTCACTCTACCCAACCCAGTACACTTGAGTCCAAATTATCTTGCCTAGATATCCCATTCACCCTTATGAATATACATTTTTTCCTTGGGTGATATGAAAGATGCCCAATGGTGATATAAATCTACCTAGTCTCAATAAGGTACAAGACATTCCATAGTGAGAATGATGTCAATGATGGTCATATCAATGAAAAAGAAACTCCATAGAAAATGGTACCCCCTATTTCAAGGGGTCACTACTTGGACCGACGTATACCCTCAACTTGAAATCCTAATGGCATGTCAAGAGTCATAACGCCACTCAATTACACTATCATTGAGGCCTAAATTCCCATTGTTTCAACATATAGAAAAGAGTTCAATGAAACTATATCAAACAAAAAATATACTAAAGTGGATGATACCAGAATAGTACCTCTAACTATAGATAGACCTAGACACTACTCCTCAGGGAAAGGATGCACTGTGTATATATGGCCTGAACTGTCTCCATGAGATGCAGCCTAGGTAGCTTGAGCAGGTCCACTATACTGATGCTGAAACTCCAAATGATGAGAGCCTCAGCATCGACCACCTGCTTAGCCCAAACAACCTATAGAAGAAAAAATTTCTACCTGATGAGGTGTTGTTGATCCTACACTTGAAGGCAGTGGTGGAATAGAATCTAGATCACTTGGAACTGAAGGAAAGGATTAGTAGAAACATTGGAGGTGACCCATACCACTGTAAGCCCAGAACTTGATTGGGTTCCTTGTATACTGGGGCTTTTTGTGGCTTGGCATGCCACACTGGTGACACACCACATTGTTATCAGTGAATGAAATGTGGCTGGTACTTTCCTCATGTGTACCCTTGAAACATTTCTTCCTATCTCTAGATATTACAATACTCTTCCTAGAAGCTGAACTACCCTATTTCACATCACTTGATTCCCTTAGGTTCCACTCATTGAAGAGGTATTGGTTCACAATTTCTAAAAAAGTGGTCAAATGAAATATTTTCACCTATTATTGGATGAAATATACAATCTCATCCTTGAATTGTCTCATAGTAGTTAGATCATCACCAGAAATGGTCAGTTTGAAACATTTCAATTCAGTGAAGCGAGTTGAGTATTCCATAACTAAAATTTAATCTTAATGAAGGTGCATGAATTCTCAAGAATAGTATGTTCTCAGAGTATGAGGAAACAATTAGTCGAATAAGTTTGTCTAGAAGTCTGCCTAGACCATACCAAGATCTCAACCAAACTAAGATAGAACATCCCACCAACACTTGGTGGATTCATGTATCATGTAGCTCACGAGATTGACCCTCCACTTTGAAGGTGTCTCTATATTCTCAAATATTGACAGCATGACCTCCAACCATGATTTAGTAGTCTAAGATCCACCATCCCCCTATAAGTCAAGAGAATGTTGTTGTTGGAACTCACGGGTCAACTCTTCCATGATATGGAGGAGGTGCCTCATGTGGCACTCTTAGAGGTACCATGGGTGGACCAGGTCTCACTGCCTCAAGATTATGCTTATCGCTACTCTCTTGGAATACAACATGAGGTAGTCACAGTGGCATAGTTCTATAATTTCCAAGCGCATAACTTAGAAATAATTTATAACTGATAGGGAAAGCGGTAAAGAAATGAAAGGTACATGACCTGCATTTAAGCTTTATACAACCCTTATCATGCTCCAAGATTTAGGTTTGGGTGATCAAAATGAGTCACATAAGAAATATAGGATACATGGCCTACTATCCAATACTTTGGGTTGGGGTCAATGTCTCATATCTAGCCTATAAGGTTCCCATTTCATTTAAAAAATTAACCATTTTAATTCATTTATGTATTTAATTATCTTTAAATAGTTGAATTAGATGAATCTTTATTTCCAATTTATAAGGGCCCATACACCTTATAGATTGAAATGTGGAATCCACTTAACCCTAAACATAACACATTCTAACCCTTACGATTGATAGTCTATGGCTCAACATGACATAACTGACTACTTAAGGTGTCTAATTTAACCTGTGCAGGAAAAAATAGTTAGGTTAAGGTAAGAACTTTAAGTGTCAGTTATGTTTCTCATTCCTATAGGGAAAGTTGGAATATTTATATATATAGAAATCAAAGCACTTCAAGGCTTAACAAACAGGGAACATACAACAGTCACATGAAAAACGAGAAATGCACACTGAAAAGTAGATATATCATGGAATAATGCATGAAATTTAAATCCTAGAGTTCCTAGTATGGTGAAGGGATTATACACCCTCATATCATTGGGATAAAATAATAAATATCCCATCAGGATAATAATAATGAAAACAAAGTGTATCAACCTATGGTGAAATCCATGAAACTATAACAACGCAAACAATAACAACATTTACCCAACCTAGGAAATTTGGGTTTCCCCTATATGTGTGTTAGCTAATACCAGGCACATTATTATTACTAAATTCTAATATCCTTGTCTCCTTTCTGAACTCAAATAGTAATACAAAAGGAAAAGTCTCTGATATAACTTTTTTCCTAGGATTTCACTTAACGGTACCTTGAGATGGTGGCCACAAGTCCTCAAGAGTGACTCCCTGAATGTTAGAGGTGACCAACTTGTAGTGAGGTCCTAGGGTGTGTCCATGGGGAGAATATACCATCATTTATCAGAGTGGATTTTAATGATATATATAAGGAATAATAAATAACAAATAGAAGCAAAAACAAATAACACAATCATGAATGATAAATAATAAATTACTGAAATCTAAACAAAAATTAGATAAAATATGATGACGATGTTATAGAAAAATGAATATTAAAGGGGCATTGGATAAAGGCATATACCAAATTCTATAAAAATATACAAAAGGACAAAAACTACTATAATAATCATCTCGATCATAGGCTCAATCCTCTACCCTGAACTCCATCCTAGAACTGTCAATAAAGAATCAGAAGCTAGCCGCTTCCCTATCTATACATATATTCATAAAGTCTACTTAGGTACCAAAGGTGGCCTGAGTATGGTGTGAGATAAAATCCCAGTATGACACCACCAACGATGTCTAGATCAAAACCTTCTGTTCAATAGAAATGAACAATGTTCCATAAATAAATAAATGAAAAATATAAATAATAAATAAGTACATTGGACTGGGTTCCACTTGGACACCCATCCAATTTACCTAGTTTAGACTAAGACAGTGAGTCTAAACTAAGGGATCCTACAATGGTAAGGTGAGTAGGATAATATGTGATAAGGTGAATTGTCCCCAAGCTTTTGATTGGAATTGTAGGACACATCCCTACCTTTTCAAAACAATGGGATCATTTCTTATTTTATAACATTCATTTAATTTTTTTAGTTAAATTAAACCATTTTATAAAAAATTTAGCGATTAACCATAATCGTATCTATGGATACCCTATAGGAATCCCATGCATCACTCTAGGGGATCGGTATGCATCCAATGCCAAAGAGTCTATCCAAGGTGACTTAAGAATGAAATCCAAAGTGTCACTCCGGGCATGGTGTGAAAGCATCATAAACTAACCTCTGAGTCTATACATATTATTACACATAGGGGGATAAGTCTATCTCATAGAATGGTACAAACATATTTCCATAAATCTCATCCACAGGGTCTCTCCTAGGGAACTAGTTTCACTCATCTAGAGGTAAAAATAAATAACTTTCAGTGAGCTCATCCTAGGAATAACTAATATATCCCCTAGCATGTTTACAAAGAATTAATAATTCTAATAAGAAGTAATGAGATTCCATCCAAGGGTTCCTTAAGTCATAACCCCTTTTTTTACCCTTGGAACTATGGTGAAATAATTAAATAAGAAAAGTACATATATAACATGTCTATAAAGAGGGACCATTTCATTAGTTAAATACATTATATCTTAGTAGGCATATTGGTCAAGGATTTTCCTATGGGAAAACCATGTATATCATAAGGCATAAGGATTATGGACTAATATCATTTCAATTTCATCTATTTAAACTTAAGTAATTAATTCAAGGCATTATTTATAAGGCAATACCCTCATGAAAATTTAAACCACTAAGGTAGAAGGGAAAATAAGTCTCAAATGCGAAGCTAACCCATTAGGGTGGAATTAATCAAGGAGATAAACCCAAGGAGTTGATTCTCCACTAAATCAGGTCAACAAAGTCATGATAAGGATTTTAATTTAATTTAATTAACAAATTAGAGGCATTGTCGGAAGGGTCCGGCTCACGGCACAATGAAACATAATATAAGATAAAAGGAAACAAGGGGAAAAAACCTAGACCACCTACCTTATCCTATTATAGCTTACCTCATCCAACGTCAACCTGTAATTCAGGATAGAATAGAATAATTCAGATAAATCATCAAATGACCCAAAAATAGGGAAAATGATATTTCACTGAAATAAAGCAATAGAGGGTGGAAGAAACTTGAAATAGATGGGAGAGGATTGTAAAGTGTACCTATAGCTTTCCATTTCTTCCATTGGTGATCGATTTGGTTAAGGAATTAAAGAGATGGCTTAATACCTAGGTTGAGAGGGATGAGAGATCCATGCATAAAGAGGAGGAGAGACCACTGGATAAATGAGGGAAGAGGAGAGGAAAAAGTTTTAAAGCATAAAATAGGGGAAAAAGTGTAAATTCACCCTTAAATAAAGAGGTGCACAGTTTGGCCGCATAGTTGGACAAACCATGTGAGAACCATGTTCCAAGACAATACTTCAAGGGGGAACCCCACATGGTTATGTGTACTATTTTTCTAACCATGTGTAAACTATGAAAAAATCCACTGTTAAAAACCTATAGTTGGCTGCATGGGTGTGAACATGGGGTTTCTTTGTTGAAAAAAAAACTATGCGGCCCTGATACCCCACTTTCTGTAGCCGTACGATTTAGATAAACCATGCTGGCTGAGCGACATAGTTTCTACGAACCATGTAGGCTGGGCTGCATGGTTTCTACTAACCATGAAGCCCAATTTAACTCTTCCAATTTTAGGGATTTGGGCTCTGAACCATCCTTATACACACCCGAGACCTCCTTGAATTTATTATTCATCATTATTAAGGCCAAAAAAAGAAATTTAATCTGAAAAAAAATGGTTCATACCTTTGGGAAAAGTTGGGATATTACATGCCAATCTAAGACACCAATGGAGTGTGTCTTTATGTCTTCAAATTTGTTTTTCCACCTATGGTGTGTGTATGTGATTTCCTAGTTTGAGGAATCACTTTATAACTGATAAGAATTGATTTAATCAAATTGGATCGTTAGGGAAATGTTGTGATACCTCTTCTATGTGATTCATAATGATTAAATGATTTGAATTGTATAGACGAGAATTGTACAAATGAGTGGGTAAACTCAAGGAATGTAACTGAATGTGATATTATGGTTGAAATGGGATTATGAATTGAAATGGAAATGAATTCCTTGGTTGGTATACCTTAAATAATAATTCCATTAGATGTCATGTATATTTATCCCATGGATCTTAATTATGGTAGCGGATTCATTGGTCATGTTTTCTCCTTGGGCATTGATTTTGTAGGATTCCTTAGAGCTTACTACCCCTTGGTTTTGGCTTGTTTGGACTTGAATTGGACATGTTATTTTGAAATGCTCCTTATAATTCACCTAGTTCTTTACCAAGTTTCCACCAAGATGATCCTAGGACTCAATGAGGATGCCCGGGTCTTCTAAACCTTGGATCTGACTGTTCGCAGTCTAACACGTTTTATTATACATCAAGGTAATGATGAATGTTATATACATGATTATATAACATGGCCCTGATGGATGTTTACACTTAGTTTTACGACATGATCGTGGTGGGTATTTACCTCTAGTGGGAATAATGGACAATATCACTTATTTATTTCTATTTTTACCACTTCCCTTATTTATGGGATCATGACTACCTTTTTTAGGGATATTTTTTTGGTTTGATAGTACTAATTTACAATTGTTACGTTTTCCCTAGGAATTTCACTTGCACTACTGCTTTACCTTTTGTATACATTTCACCCTTCTTAGTTTGTTATAAACACTATAAATGTGGCATACTGAGTGTTATCACACACCCTATCTAGGATTATGTTGGGTACTTGGAAAAGCTTTATGGATGCAGGTAGGGACAGAGGTAAGCACCCATAGTACAATGCTTGATTTGTTCTATGCTTAGGAGCAGTGGAGCACATGACAGAGCTTGGCTTAGGATGTTAGATAGGATAGTTCTTTTTGGTATTTTTGGTATTTTGATACATGTATTGTATTGTATCCTATATACCTATTTTGGATACTTTTTAGAAACATGAAATTATAATCATTGTATATGATATTACTATTATAATTGATTATTTGTTACTGTCATAGATGTTTAACTTGTATCTGGGTGATTTACTACTCCTGCTTTTGACTATTATTATTTTTCCACCATGTTACACTCAAAAATGATGGAATAGTCTCCAAAAAAATACAACCTAGGCCCTCACTTCTAGTTGGTAGCCTCTAGTGTATGGGGAGACGTGCTTGAGGCCATGTGACCCATCGGATCGGGGCACCATTTAATGGAATCTGGGTCAAGATGTTACACATTTAATAAAAGTTCTTATTAAATGTTCAATAACACATGATACTCATGGGATAAAATGTTTTTTATAGATAATATCATCATAATAACGATGAAATTTGAAATTAATCTTTTAAAAGGAGAAACTTAATGTAAGTAACTCTTAATACTAGTAACATATGAAAAGTTATTAAGAAATATTAGTGATTTAAGAAAAATTATTAAGGTAAATTTAATGTGTCAGAATAGTTCATTCCTTACTATACAAGTATTGATGTTGTTAAAAAAGTTAATACAGATTCTTATATAATAATAAAGTTATTTATTTAAGGTTTTAAAGGCATTAAATAAAAATGAACAAGGGAATCTTAATCTCTATCCATGTGTATAATATGATTGGGTATACCAATGATTTTAGTCTCATATACTCAATATTATTGGATACGTCAAATAATATTCAATATGGTTGAATATGCTAAATAACTTGGTGAGACTAAATGTTTACTTAAAGCTTTAATAGCTATAGATATAAATTTTATTGTTATGATATATATATAATATCAACTATATTATTTATGAAGTTCTATTAATATATAAAAGGTTAGAGGATGAAAATATTTGAATCTTGAAGTATTATTTCAAGTAATAGAGTAAAGGAGTTTCTACATTGATTACCTAGATAAATCAAGCTTAGATGAAATTTTCATAATATGTTTATTATCAAAATTTTCTATTGGTAAAATTAGGAAAAAAAAATGCTTAATAAAATGAGATGATTTTTTTGATACACATGGTTTATGTTATTTTCAGTTATATAACATTATTTTAGGTGAGAATAAAATGTCTTGTTATGGTTAAGAAATTCATAATATTTTCATTTATGTAAATTTTATGAAAAAGTGAATGAATTCAAGGAAAATTGACCTAATATTATCGAAGTGTTGAAAATGGAAGAACTGAGTATATGATGTCTGGATTATGGTGCTGTATAGATAGTAAAAGTGGGTAAAAGTTCAAACTAGAAGAAGAAAAGTTGGTTAAAAAGTTCAATAATTATTCTTCAAGTAGCCAATAAATGTCATTGAAACCCAGGGTTTTTAGGAATGAATAATAATAATTCAATATGATTGTATTATCCACGATATAACATAAAGAGTTTGTGAAACTCCATAGAATGTCCATGCTGTGTTTGAAAAATATAGGAATTAATTATTCTGTTTTAAGGGTATATTATACTGAATGTATATTTTATAAGTGTTGTAAATATACAAGAGTTCAAAAAAAGGAGTAGTTTTTTGAGATTGTATATTAAAATCATGGAGTAAAGAGTGAATAAATTTGAATGTAAAGGATAGTGTCAATATTAGATGACTCTAAGTAAATGATGTGCATCTTCATATCATTTATATTATGTGATAAGAGAATATGTTCAATAACAAGGATTTTTATGAACAATTATGAGATAATAAAATTAATACACAAGTTTTATGATTCATCAACTTATATAAACATATTTTTAGAAGTGGATTTGGATAAATGTTTTTTATTTAGGATAAAATGTTTTTCTAAGTATTTTTTAAAATATGCGGAAATGTGTTCCCTCCAGCCATCAATGGTATATTTTAATAAATTTTTATTTTCAAATGAATATGTTACAAACACATAGAATACCATATGAGATATGAAAAAAATATATTATTTGTTAAAAATTTATACTAAAAGTAAATAAATTTTATTTACTATAACATCCCACATCTTGCTACACTTTATTCATGATTTATTACATAAGGATATACTTTTATACAACCCCATTAGATCATGAGGACTATTATATTTGGGTAATTAGGTACATTGAAACACCCCAAGAATTTATGATTATTTTTTCAAAATAATATAATATTTTTGATATTTTTCATTAAAAAAATACTAAGTTTAGCTTAAATTACACACAACATTGAGTTTAAACAAAATGTGACATATTATTAAAATATTATTATTTAATATTATAGTTATCACCTAGCCATTAGAATGGTGGTAATAGATTAGACTAACTAAATTATGAAAATATATTTTTTACACATGTATATAAAATGAATTCTTTGGTGACCAATTAATTAAAAAAGAAAATAAAACTATTTGAAAATAATGTAATTCTTTTTCTGATAAACAATTTTTATGAAACGATACACATTTGACCAAAATAAATTAATAAAACCAATTTTTGTGAATGATTATAATGAAATTTATATATTATATATTCAATAAAATATTTAAAGATCATATTATTTGTTTTCTAGATAAGAGATAAGAATAAATCCAATTTTACACTTAAAAACTATATTTTTATAAAGAACGGTTTTTTCACCATTTTTGTGCACTTATTTTAAAAATAAATTTTAAACTTTTATAACATTTATTTTGAAAAATAAAATTCACTTTTTAAATAATAATATAAAAATTATCTTAGGTTTATTTTTTGATAATTCTCTAAAAAGATTTGATGAATAGAGAAAATACTAAATTTTAATCGAAAATTACCTTTTCATTTTGATTATATATAAAGTTAAATGATATTTTAATTTGTTTTAAAAGTAAAATTACTTAAATTATATATATATTGATCCAATTTAGGTCATTTTTATCAATTTCATATTGAAATTGGATCTAAAATCTTTGTAAACTTCTGAACATTTCTCTTTGAAGACCTGCATTCTCATCACATATGCAGGATTAATTTTAAATTAAGTTTTCCAATTATATGAATTGAATTTAGAAAAATGGATTTAATATTTTTTATCATCATAATTTATATTATTTAATAATGTTAACTCAATTTTGACCAAAATTTATAGTTAAAAAATTAAAAATTAATTACCGCGGTTAAGGTAAAAATGGGTTTACTGAGGGTTAAACTAAAAAGATAAGAGATAAAATGACCTAAAAATAGTATAAAACAAATTTTATGACCTTATTTTGAACTTATAGTGTTAATATCAATAATAATCTATTTTGGGTCCTTTTAGTATGTTAAAAACGTGGGTACACCGTTTTATTTTAAAAAATTACAAGTATGCCACTCACCTCACTAATAAAAGACCACCCCCTCTCCTCTTTTATTCACACCTTAAAACCATTTTTTCCAAAAAATAACTACCCAAATAAATTATAAACTTTCCTAATATCATACCGTAAGCCTTGTTTTTGGAATAAATACAACCTAGGAAGGATTTTGGTGCAAACCTAAGGAGGTTACCCTAATAATAGGCAAGGTTCTTCAACAAGTGTTTTTATATTATTTATTCCTATACCTCCTTAAATTATTATTAAACCATGATTATATAATAAAATAAATATCTTAAATATAATTATATGTTTTTATTTTAAGTTTATGTGAAACAACCATATCTACTTCCATCAAATGGGTTGTGAAATCATCATTCACATGTATGGAAAAGTACCACCTCGCGAACCAATGTCATTCATTTTTCCATTACCACCTCTCACAGTTGGGTATAATAATGAATATAAAGTATATATATTATATTTATAAAATTATTATACCTATTAAGTGATTATATCATATATAAAATTTTAATTTCCATTCCGTAGGGGATACAATAATGTCGCTTGTGTGTATGGTGGACTACCGCCACATAGAGTGATGTGATTCGTTTTCACTAACACTTTACATGGAAGATAATAATGGAAAATTTAATGAATATATGTCATATAAATGACATAATTATGATATTATTTAATTATTTATAATTTTTAAAATGTAATCTATCATTTTATTTCATACCTTTTTACTCACTAAAAGATGATAACGTCGTTCGTGTATATGTGGATTAACGTATTAATGAAGCGATGCGACTCTCTTTTCATCACCACACCACATGAATAATATTTATAAGTATATTTAAGGAATTAATATATTATTTATGATATTATGAACATTATAAAAAGATAATATATTACTTACCTCTTTTCCATAATAATGGTTGAAAAATGGAACGTTACTCATACACACGTACAACCTAACGTCTCCATGATCGTAACATACTTCATTTATCAAAATAATATTTAATTATTGGTATTAGAAGTATAAATGATGTATAAATATGATAATTATTTCATTATTTTTATTCTGTATATTATGAAATCATGATCAAAGTAAGAGGATAAAAAATAAAAAACCAAAACATATACGAAAAATAAAGCGGCTATTACCCAAAACACAACTTTAACATGGAATTGTTTATAAATAGGTAATAAAATTAAATAATTAAATAATATATGGTATTATATATATATAATTATGGTTATTTAATATATATATTTCTCTAATATAACTATATTTATTAAATAGTAGGTTAAAATGTGTATGAAGGAAATCACAACTTAAGGTAAATGATTTCTAGTCTCTTTTATTTCGGGGAGACATATGAAAATTCACCACTTGTTTATTTTTTGTGGTATATTTACTACCAATTTTACATATTATATCATTAATATTCTTCTTTTCATGATATTTAAGATTTCAATTTATGTTATTATTTATTTTTACTTATGATTCAAAATATTAGTCAAATAGTAAGGGATTTCCGTCTCACTTTTTACTTCTATGAGACACATTCTATATTCACCATTTATTTATTTAATGTGGTGTATATAATGAACATGAATGTATTTTATGATTATTAAGATTATAGTTTTTTGGGATTCACATATCACTTTTAGGATCTCCCTTTCATCGGTTTTATAGTTTAAAAGTTACTAAAGTGGTAAGAGATTTTCATTTCAATTTGTCTTCTTTGAGACATATGTTATGTTACACACCTATATCATTTTACGAGGAGTATATATAGCATATTTAACATTTAATATCATTAATTTATTTATACTCATGATATTTTAAGTTTAATTTAATTTTATTTCTTCATGAGGCTTACATTTATCAAAGTGGTACGAGTTTTAGGTTACAATCTCATCATTTATCAGGACTATTTATGATTATACTTTTAGTGATGAAATATTATGATATATCTATCAATAAACTCATGAATTATCTTCTACTCTGGTTATGTAATGATAATACATTCTTTCACTTCATTTTCCTCTATTTATGTACTTAATATTTCAAAAAAAATGTTTTTAATAAAAATATTCCTTTTGGTTGAAAAATTATTTTTCTTCCAAAACCATGTTTTCTAAAGGTATTTAAAAAAATGTTTTAACATGATCCAAATGACTTATTAAATTCATTTTTACCCATTTTTAAATTTTTAATTTTTTTGAAAATAATCTTCATATATTTTTCCAAATAATGTATGTTTGTATTTTATAGAAAATGTAAAAGGGGTATTTGTTTTAACACGTACAACATAAAAATAATTTATTTCCATCATGAAAATTATTTTATTTAAGGGTTACTTTATAAATTTTCAAGGTTATTTTCAAATAAATGGATTTTAAAAATGTTTTATGTTTAAAAAGTTTTTTTCAAAGTGGAAAGGATATTTTCCTCAAGAAATGTTTTAAATGTTTTTTAAAGATTCCTTTATAAGTTTTAAATGTTATTTTAAAAGAAAAGGATTTTGAAAATGTTTTATGCTATAAAAATTGATTTTTAATGAAAGTTTTTTTCCTTAAGAAATGTTCCAAGTGATCTTTTAAAATCCTTGTCCATATAAGATGATATCCTTTGATGTAACTTATTCTTTACTGGGGATATGAACCAAGAATATCATTATTATTCTTTCTATGAATGGTTCATTATTTCAAGATGTTTATGAAACCTATTTCTATTCCACAAGTTATACCTTGATAAAATTCTTAAGAAACATGCTTCTTTTTCAATGGTTTATACTATGATGAAATGATGAAATGATTATGAAACCAGAATCTTTTACATAGGTTATTATATGATGATTTTTTATGATCTTTTGGCACACATACATACGATTTTTATTATGTGATAGATGAGACTTATATCTCTCTCCAATGCATTGGGTAATGATTAATGTTATATGATCTCAAAGGGTACACGAGAGGTTATCCCAAGTCTAAAAGAGGGTATAAGAGAGGTTATCCCAAGCTCAAAATAGGGTACATGGGATGTTATACCATGTTTGAAAGAGGGTACATGGGATGTCATCCCAAGCCCAAGAAGGTACACAGGTTCTTAGTTCATGCACAATATATTCTGAATGTCTGGGTGGGTATCCTTAATATAATATTTTCTATACCTATGTGTATGCCACAAATATTTTTCTTATGCTAATGTTATTCTCTCATAGATCATGTTATTTGGTTAATTATGATTCATGTCTTATGAACTCCCAATATTTATTCCATGACTCAAGATTATGATCTTTGATATGTAGGGTATGATTTTCATATGTTAATATCATGTTCTCATACACTTATTATATTTTTATGAATACTTATATCCCTTGTTTAGCCTTACTGAGCTTCTGAGATCACCCCTTTCTTATATTTCATTTCCCTAGTTTATGAAAAAAGGTTTTAAGTATGAGTACTAAAGGGGAATATCTTTATGGGATACATTGAACATCTTTACTAAATTAATAAGATTGTGTTCCATGTTTACAAAGGCACTAAAATTTTATGATCCTCAGGCATTTATATGTGTAATATAATGAATATTCATATAAAAAGATGTAATATCCATGTATGATATGTCCCAGTATCTATATTTGGTATCATAGGAAATGTTTAGTTAACATTTGGAAACCAGGATAAGAAAATATTAGTGATATCCCTAAGGATATTTCTAAGGATATGTATAGAGATATATCTAAGGATAAGTCTAAGGATGAGTTAAAGTATAGTAAAATGTCCTAGAATTTGGGTAAAGGATGGAGTAAGTGGTTTCCAAAAAATTACATCCCTATCTATATACTAATAGTGGATTTGGATATGACATAGAAGTTTCTAGGGGTAATAAATCAGAAATGGGTGAATTTATCTAGACTTGATTATTACCTGGTGTTTAACAATAGGCTTTACTGCACACCTAGTTTGAAACTCTTGGGGATATGATTTAGAAATTCACAAACTATTTTTGAACCATAATGAAGTATTTAAATATATAATAACCATGAATGACATATATTATGCCTACGGTTTCATATATTAGAAATAAGGTTTCATTATTTAGACACCCTATAAGTGTGTTTTCATGATTATTTAGTTACCCACTATGATTAGTGTTTCTCACACTATAATTTGGTTTTAGTAAATGGTGGAAACCATAAGGAACTGGGTTAACTTGAATATGATGAAAAAATTATTGATGAGAAACTGAATGGGATGATGATTGGAGTGAAGTATATTTTGATTATACCTGATTGTTATTACAGGACATGATTAACAACGTTCACCTCAACCAACTCAGACTCACCAAAGAAGAGAAGGATAGAGTTTGATGAGAGTTTAGGTAATGAAGGCCATGGATGAAAGATGATTAAATTTCCTTTATATCAAGAATATAGGAAGAAGCACCCAAGTTAATGTCTCAGAGGAACATAAAGATATTTCAAGTGTAAAAATAAGGAAACAAAGCAAGTAATTACCAAGGAAAAAAGTAAAATTTTCAGTTGAGGAAATGGATGGGAATATTGGTCTCCCTAAGATTTTATTCAGGGTTGAATGTTTCAAATGTGGAAAGTATAGGCATTATGAAAATAGATGACCTAAGGGGAAATCTCCTGAAGAGAATTAGTGAGGTTATATGAGTAATTATTTTTTTTGTTGATGATGAAGAGACTACAAATGACATATGAAATGAAGGAGGTATTAATGAATAAGATAATAAATCCTAGTTAATATTTTGAGAAGGAAGTAAGATGGTTGAAATATTTATGTGTTGGAATTCAAGAATTATGAAATATATAAGGATTGTTAAGTATAAATTTTTCATTAAGGATTTGAAAGAATATGTTGAATTAGGATGATGACCTAGACAAGTGATTTAATTACAAGGTTATATTTTATAGAAAACACGTGATTAAGTGAATCATTACCCTTAATATTTTCACAATGTAGAGATAATGATGTTGGTATAAATAGATGATTGATATGGATAAATTAGATTGGATAGTAC
This sequence comes from Viscum album, assembly GCA_963277665.1. Taxonomy (NCBI): domain Eukaryota; kingdom Viridiplantae; phylum Streptophyta; class Magnoliopsida; order Santalales; family Viscaceae; genus Viscum; species Viscum album. Next base: position 1,524,378,966 of record OY728153.1, read on the forward strand.
CAATTACTTTAGAACCGATTAATGTTTTGTTAACAAAGTGTTTTATGCTATCATTGATGGAGTTTACAACATTTTTGGATTTAAAGAATATGTCCAATAATCTATGTTTTATGTGAGGAATGAAGAAGCATGTTTTTGAGAGAATACATGATAACAATATTCACATGTTTTTTATGTGACAATTAAGATCTACGTCATCTTGTTTGGTTAATTAATGATAAGTTCATTATGTAAATTTAGTGACTTTATTTTTAAAGTTTTGGATTTTAATCTTTTGGAAGGGTTATAAGGTTAACCATTTATGGAAAGGTTTAAGTTTATATTTGGAAAAGGATTTAGATATTAATGTATTACATCACCATTTGAATATTTATGCATATTGTAAAACCTATACAGACCATTTTTGTATGATAAAAAAAGATAGATGGAATGAATTATCATTATATTTATGGATTTTATGATCTCTTAGTGCTTTAGGCATAAAAAATTCACCATAATTTCTTGGAGTAAGATATAATTTGTAAATTTATCAAGGTACAACCAAAGGGTGATATTTTGATTATTAAATGGATTAAAATCAAGTAATTATATCATCTCATAAAAATTATTCAGAATTAGGAAAAAGTATCTTGAAATAAAATATTGTCATGTTATCACCATTTTTGATGATATTAATGACCTTTTTCACACCTCTTTGATGTATGGTTTTTTGGTAATTAACCTTTTTGGGATTAACCAATTTAATGTGATCAATGATCTATGTCACTTTCTATAACTATCCATGCTTTTCTTCTATGTCCAAATCTCTACATCCCACCTATGTTCTTCTATATGGAAACCTAATTATGAGTTAAATTAGGTAACTATTATGTTTCCAAAATTTATTTTTTAAGATAAGTTCTATTATTAATTTTTATGATGTGTGTTTCAGTGAATGTATTTTCAAATTTTAAAGCTTCGATGAATGAGAATAATTTTGAAGGAAAATTTCATTTTAAGGGGGGTAGAATACAATACCTTAAGATTTATGAAATATATATATTTCAACTTAATTTTATATTTTTGATATTTTTAATTACAAAAAATAATGAATTTATATTGTGTTATATGCAACACTGAGTTTGTCTTGCATTACATGCAACACTGAGCTTATCTTGCATTACATGCAATGTTGAGTTTAAAAGAAATGTGACATATTATTAAAATATTATTATTTAATATAATAGTTATCACCTAGCCATTGTAATGGAGGGTATAAATAGGATTAAATAAATTTTAAAATATATGCTTGAAAATTTTGTATAAAATTAATTCTTTATTGACCAATTAATTAAAAATTAAAATAAAAACTATTTTAAAAAAGAGGAAATCTTTTTCTAAAAAACTATATTTATACAAACAAACATGTTTTACCTTAATAAATTAATAAAAACATTTTGGTTAATGTATTTAATGAAATTTATATATTATATATTCAATTAAATTTTTACAAATCATTTTATGTGTTTTCTATATAATAGATAAGAACAAATCCAATTTTATGCTTAAAAATTGTATTTTTTTAAAAAGAAAAATTTTCACCATTTTTTGTTCACTTATTTTAAAAATAATTTATGAAACCTTTATAAAATTTATTTTAAAAAATAAAATTATTTTTTTAAATCAAAATATCAAAATTATCTTTGGTTGAAATTTTGATAATTTTCTAAAAAGATTAATTTTTTGATGAATAATGAAAATAATGAATTTTAATTGAAACTGTCTTTTCATTTAAATTATTTATAAAGTTAAATTATATTTTAAATTGGTATTAAATTAAAATTAGTTAAATTATATATACATTAATATAATTTAGGTCGTTTTAATCAATTTAATATTGATATTGGATATAAAAACTTTGTAAACTTTTGAACATTTTCTCTTTGGAAACCTGCTTTCTCGTCACATATTTTGGATTAATTTTAAATTATTTTTTTCTACTAATGTGAATTGAATTTGGAAAAAATGATTTCAAATTTTTAATCATAATAATTTTTATTATATAATTATTTAAACTTAATTTTTTACCAAAATAAGTAGTGAAAACTGTAAAAACTAATTACCGGAGTAAAGGTTAAAATGGGTCTATAGGGGGTTAAACTAAAATGATACGAGTTAAAATGACATTAAAAATTATATAAAACTAATTTTATGGAAATATTTATACATTATAATGTCTAATTATCAAGAATACTTTATTTTGGATCCTTTTGGAATGTAAAAAATGCAGGTAAACCATTTTAAAAAATTAAAAGTGTTCCACTCACCTCACTTTTAAAAGGCCACCAACTCTATTCTATTATTCACACCTTCAAACCATTTTAGTTCAGAAAATTACTGATAAAATAACTTCCAAAACCCCTAATACCATCCTATAATCCTTATTTTGGCCATAAATCCAACCTAGGATGAATTTTGGTGCAAACCTAAGGAGGTTACCTGAAGAAGAGGTAACATTCTTCAATGAGCGTTTTTGTTTTATTTCTTCCTCCACCTACTTAAATTATTATTAAAACATGATGATATTAAAACCTCAGTATATTAAATATAATAAGATATTTTTTTTAATTTCATATCCTACAACCATATCTACTTCCATCAAATGGTTTACAAAATCATCATTCGTGTTTACGGTGGACCACCACCTTATGAATCGATGTCATTCATTTTTCTATTATCACCTCTCACTATTGGTTATGATGATGTATAATATATATATATATATATATATATGATATTTATAACATAATTATACCTTGTATTTATTATATCATATATAAAATTTTAATTTTAATTTGGTAGAGGATACGATAACATGTCTCACGGAAGACTACCACCTCGTGAAGTGATGTGATTCATTTTCACTAACGCTTTAAATGGAAGATAATAAGGATAAAATTAATGAATATATGTGATATAAATGAAATAATTATGATATTAGTGTCATATTTATCATTATAAAAAGTTAATATATCATTTTATTTATTACCTTTTCATTCACTAAAATATTATAACATCGTTCATGTAAGTGTGAACTACCACCTTTATTGAGAGATACAACACTATTTTCATCACCACACCACATGGATGATATTTATAAGTATATTTAATAAAATAATATGTTATTTATGATATTATTATAATTATTTAAATATAATATATTACTTACCTATTTTCTGTAATATTCATTGAGAAATGGAAATGTTACTCATGCACACGTACAACCTACCATCTCTATGATCGTAACATACTCCATTTCTCAAAACAATGTTTCCTGGTTTTTATTAAAAGTATTATTAATTTTTATATATGATAATTATTTCATTATTATTATTCTTTATATCATTTAACCATGATCAAAGTAAGAGGACCAGAAATAAAAAATCAAAACATATGCGAAAAACAAAGTGGTTATTACCCAAAATGTGATTTTAACATGGAATTGTTAATAAAAAAAGTAAAAAAAGGCATAATTAAATCATACATGGTATGATATATATAATTATGGTTATATAATATATTTATAATAAACTTATATTTATTATATAGGTGGTTTGAATGCGTCCTAATGAAGTTGAGACTTAAGGTAAGAGATTTCTAGTCTCACTTTTATTTCTAGGAGACATTAAATTTCACTATTTGTTTCTTTTTTGTGGTGTATATACTGCCAATTTGACATTTAATATCATTAATATACTTATTTTTATGATATTTAAAGTTTAATTTTATTTTATTCTTTATTTGGGCTTACAATTTAAAATATTACTAAAGCAATAAGGGATTTCCGTCTCACTTTTTACTTCTACAAGACACATGCCAGATTCACCACCTATTTATTTTATGTGTTGTATATAATTACCATAAATTTATTTTTAGGATTCTTATAATTATTTTTTTGGGATTTACAAATCCATTTTATAATATCTCTTTGATGGGGTTTGTGGTTTAAAAGTTTCCAATGCGGTAAGAGATTTTTTTCTCAATTTGTCTTCTTTTCGACATATGTTATGTTATGAACCTATATATTTTTATGAGGTGTATGAATAGACCATTTAAAATGTAATATGATGAATTTATTCATCCTCATTATATTTTATTTTCCATATAATTTTATCCCATATTGGGGATTATGTATCACAGTTACCTGTAGGGACCCCAACCCCAGTAGCCAGAAGTCGATGTCTGCTTTATTACATTGGTATAATATAAAATGAATCACATCCCAAAGGAATAAATAGTTTAGTATTATTGGTAAACTATATAAATGCATGATTCCAATATTATATTTGAATACCAAAATTAAAACATAATATTTTTGAGAATATCATTATTCCCTCTAGCATATTCCTACATATCTTTCATATCACACTTCCTAGATTCATAGGAAATGAAACAAAATAAGGATGATATTAAATTCTTAGTAAGGTTTAAGTACAGAGGAAGATATAATAAATAAATTAATTGTAAAAAATAAATAATTAACAACATTAAAAGGTAAATAAATGAGTACACATTTCAGTTAAATAACTAAATATGGAATAATCAATATGACATGATAAATAACTGTAAACATATAACATTTAATTAATAATCTGGAAATGAAATGCGTCTAGAGATAATATCATAGTAAAAATGTAATTTATAATAATAACTAAAATCTTAATTAAGGAAATTATTAATTATTATATTCCATGATCTCAGGCATCATGATACCTCTACTTTTAATTCCTTTCACAAGGTAGTTTAAACTATAGTTAAAAACTCATTTAATACTAGTTCAACTTATTTGTATCATGAGAACTACTGATACATCAAGGGGATATATAATTCCGGGCCCCACCTGACACTATCAGTCCAAATAATTCCTCATATATAAAATAATTAATTTAATTAATGAACAATGTTCCTTATCATCAAATATCTATATTGAGTAAGGGATACAGATTTATCAATATTACCCCAGATAAACAAATAACTTTCAATGTAAACACCATATATAAAAATGGTATATAGTTTAATAAATAATCATACCCATCATAAAATAACATGGATATTTAATATAAATGTAATTTATAATGAAAAATAATTACTATAAAGTGATTGTTTCAAGAGAAAATTAACAATAAAAAAGAAAGTGAGATTGTGCAATAACTTTTACAACATAATAATTTTTAAGTAAAATCCCCTTGGATGAAATTATTCAATGTGAAACTTAAAATACCATGAAGTGTCATGAACCAACTCGGGTCGACCCTGAACCGGACACCTGAGCCGGTCTGCGACAAGTCCCTAGGGGAGTTCCCGATCCCCCCGGGATGATAACTAGTGCTGGGAATCAAAAGTAAACAAGTTGGAATGATTTGGCCCAAAATAAAATTAACTAAGTAGAAGAAATAAAAAAACAAAGGAAAATAAAGAAAGAACAACCAACAATGCTACTAACCTAACCACGACCAAAACTCCACGTGACCCCTCGGGTCACCCTCCAAAACCACAACCAACGTCGCTCAAGGTGAACAACTGAAGCTGGAACCTGCACCAGAACCAAAACAAGAAAACACTATAGGCGTGAGTATTAAAACTCAGTAGGCTAGCCCGATAAATCTATTCCCAAAGCACTACCATTAAATAAAGAATCTATTAATTTCAGGTTTGAACTACATTACCTAAAATACTGGTTTCACATACACTTTTCATTTCTAAATTAAGTAACAGTCCATTGCCCTTATTCAAATTTAAAAAAATAGAAAGTTTTAATGTTAAAAGGGAAAAGTGCATTACATTTTTAAAACATTTTTTTTCTCTGCCAATTTAAAATCCAAATTTTATTTTTTTTATCCAAGAGGAAAACCACACACAACACACAACTAGGGAAATGGAAAAGTAACACACGAGGGCCATCAACCGAACTAGGCACCTCGACTATCTGCCACAAACAAGTAAGCACTGAAGGAAACATGGGTTGAACCTAGGAGATTGTGAACAATCCAGAACATACCATACATGTGACTCATCCTGAAGGCATGCCCTAACTCGATGACGTCATAACTCCCTAATGCTTGGTATATCCCTACATTGCCTAACCGAGGGGCCCAATACCCATAGTACCAATAACTCAGTATTCCCCTGCTATGGGGCCACTAGCCAGTGTGTAATCTAAACTAGTGCAATAATCGTTCTCAGAAGATTCACTCACTATGCCAGGTTCCCATGTATAATTCTAAGGAGGGTGTGCCATACAATTAAAACAAAAGTAATGCATATAAATATATAATACAAACACATCATGCAATCCGACACCATCCCATCCACCTCAAGGGTAGTCCCTTGCCATCGACATACATTTCACAAGTGAGGTCCCATACCGAGGACCCTCCCAATCACATGGATCAGAACTAGGCAAGGAACCCAACTCAAGAAGGGTTTTACCAAAAATCAATTCAAAATACCAAAAGGGCCTTTGATAGATTTCACACGTCACCCTTTCACAATAATTATCACAAAATGCCAACCTGGCATTTAGCTGTTCCCATCCTGAGGTACATTCATCAAAATAATTTCAAAACCATTTTAAAAGTGCCAACCGGGCCTCTAAGTGTTTCTCAAAATGAAACCAACACATTTATTCACATGTCAAACCACTATTTAATAAAAAATCATTTTTCATCAAAAATAAACATTTCTCATAAAAATAAAAATACACTTGAAAATTCATAAATTAATTTTTAAAAAGCCAAACGAAATTTTCACCATGATGTAATAGTTTATCAAGAAAAAAAATTTCAGTTCATTTCATAAAAATAAACCGCTTCACTTACAGCAAACAATTATTCTAAAAAAAATATTATTTCTAATTTAACAAAAATTAATAAAATAACAAGAAATTAATAATTTCTAAATTTAACGGTAAGTGAAGTGGGGAAACCTACCTCAACTTGTAGTCCAAACATGACGATGTGACCCGCTTCGCTCTTGCGCACAAATACCTGCAAGCTAAAGACTGCAGTGAGTACCAACGCAGCACATAGACATCACCAAGGACTCAAAAACATGAAAACATTGGTTTAAAATATCTCAAACGAAGAAGCAGCACAAACCTCACCTCAACACAGTGGCAAGTGGACCAGAACAACCCCAAACAACTCTCCTTTAGTAGAGAACACTGAAACAATTGTGGCGAGGACCAACGTAGCACAAAAAACTATCAGGGAAACACAAACGCAAATGAGATACTAAATTAAATGTGCACATGATAAAAAAACTCTCACCTTTAATGGAGATGGTGAGAAAGACCAAGAGCACCCCGCGAATGACGGAAGGCGGTCCGACGCGATCCGAACCACCTCACCTTCGGTAGCGGTTGCCGGAATACGCATAATCGAGACCCGAGGAAGACTTCACACACCCGGAGAGGGGTTCACGCCAGAGCAGTGGGTCGCCGGAGGTCACGTTCGGAGCAGGGGGGATCGTCGGAGGCCGTACCGGAGGCCATAGGTGGAACCAGAGCGGGCGCGGTGTTTGCGGAATGGTAGGGTCGCCGGTCAGGATAGCTGGGCACAACCAGAGAGGGCGACCGGGAGGCTGGAACAGGTCTGGTGCGTGATGAGCGGGGCGACGCTCATCGACCGGCGAGCGGGAGGAGGTGGAGCCGGCACAATGGGTCGGAAGCGGGGTCGCCGGGAGGTGTGGCGTGGGGGAGGAGAACGGGAGGGGGGGCGGCTCAGCGCGGGTCGTAGGCAGGTTGCGACGGGAGGCCGACTGTAACATCCAAAGTAAGTAATGAATAATAGATATTTTTATCTATGTCTATTAATTATTAAGATAGTGTTTTAGAGGCTTAAAATGAAAATAAATACAATCTTATGCATGGAATACACTAATATTCTTAAAAGATTGTTTACTACCTTTTGATGGAAAACCCTTTTTAAATCAAAATTTTGACAATTTTATAATCTATATTTGTCAAAATAAACATATTCATTATTATTGGGACATTGAAATTTACATTGGATAAATTTTTGTTATTTTTCTGACAATGTTCATTTTTTAATGAATAGTGAAAAAATACTGCATTTTACATCAAAACTGCTTTTTCATTTAATTTAATTATATGGTTATATTATCCTTTTAATTGGTATTAAAGTGTAATCTGAATATATTTTTACCATTTAATCCAATGGTGGTCATTAGGATTAATTTCACTTTGGAATTGGTCATAAACTAATGCCAAACTTTTCATAAATATTGTTTAAAAAAAACCCGCTATTTGTTTTGACAGCGAAAATTAATTATTAAATTAATTAATGCAACTTATATGTTTTGAATTTTTTAAAATAGACATCATTTTTGAATTTGGAATATCAAATTTAGCTTAGGGTGAATTTTTGGAAATTTTCTGAAAAACTTCAATTTTTGATGAATAGTGAAACCACTAAGTGGTACTTATAAAAACTGATTTTCCGTTTAAATGAAATTTTGCCATCTTTGTGTTTTGAATTTCAAAAATCCGACATATATCGTTGTCATTAATAAGTAAAATGTGGTTCAATGGGATTAGAATAATTTTTTGGTGAATAGTAACTTATTAAGTTTTTAATCGCGATTAGAGGTAATTAGTGTAGTTTAAGGTAAGAATAATGTTTTAATAAAATGAAATGACCTAGACACATGTCCTACCCTCATTTGATGTGTCATGTCTGATCAAGACAATCCATGGGTCAAATTGGGGACCCCATGGAGCCACTTTGGTTGGAAAATGACATAAATACCTTTTTATTTAATGTTAAAGTAAAAATGACACAAACATAAGTTATTTTACTAAAACAATTTTTACATGGGGTTATACAATTCAGATTTTTGATTATAAATAGTCATTGGAAATATAAGAAGCTTTCCTACATCATATTATTTTTTTTATAATTTTTAGACTTTAAATAAATTAAATTATTTATGACATCATGATGATGCAGCGATTACCTCATTAATAAAGGATTTAAATTAAATGAAAGGATAATGTAAAATCAATGACATACACATGTCCAAAACCTATTTTATGGGTATATTTAGAACCCTTATCACCTTAACCTAGAATTATATCAATTTGGGACCTTTTGAATCCGAAAACCATTTTCAAATAAAGTAACATTTCTTTACTTTCCAAGAGTGCCCCTCCTCTCCTCTTATAAAAGGCTCCCACCTCTACCTCCTTACCCACACACCAAAGCCTTTGGATTGGCCTAACCCTGCCCATTTTGTCTCTCCACATCCCTCTCTTACTCCTTGAAGCCTCACTTTGGGCAGAAGTCTTCCCAAGGAAGCCTTTGAGCTCAAACCAAAGGGAGTTACCCGATTTTAAGGTAATGTCTTCACTTGAGTCCTTTTGTTTTATTTTGCTTCTCCAACCCCCTAAACTCTTTTTATTAATTTATTTTGTAACAAATCCAGTATATTAAATATACTAGGATGTTTTTATAAGAAATATTAGAGCTACACTTACACACACCTACATCTAATGGTTAAAGGACATACTGTTTCCGTGGATGGTGAATTCATGCCTCCCGAAACGATGATTGTTCAAAATTATTTTAACACCTTAAAAGGTGGCCATTAAGATGTCACTATATTTATATATGATATATAATATGTTTATGTTTTCCTTAAGCTTCTGTATTTTTCATTTTGGGCATACCTTTATGGTTTCCATTATGAGTAAACGTGATATCTTCATTTAAGGAAGTGCGGACTACCGCCCCCTCAAAGTGATTTGATTCGTTAAATACCATATGTGGGACGTATAAAGGATGGAACTATGATATTATATATGATATTATACTGGAATTATAATATACCTTTATATAATTATGATTCCATTCTATAAAATACGAAATAGAAATGAAAGTAGCGTTCATGCGTACGTACGACTTACCGTCTCCATGAACGGTGCATTTCATTTATTACCTCTAAATGATTATGTAATATTATAAATTCATGTATATACTGGATATATATGATATATACATCATGATTATAATTCTATATATAATGGATACATAACAACTTGTAATTATAAAGGGTTTATTTTTGACTCAAGTACCAATGATCGTTAAAACGACCGTTATTAACTTAAATAATTACATAGTGTTCATGACATGGAAATAAGTGATATAAAAGGAATAATGAACTTGAAAAAGGTTCTTAAGAAAGTAGAAATTAACTCAAGTTTATTATTCAGGACATTAAAGAACGATCAAGTCAAGTCGGACCCGAGGTATGCGACTTCATCACAATCTCCTTTCATTGAGGCATATTTTGTTTTATACACAACCTTCTTTTATATGGTGTATAAACCCCTTTGAATTTTACGTTTATCCAAAAGGAATATTTTTTATACGAAGTGTTTTACTAAACGAAAAAAGGGAATGTTTTTGTCGTACGTATGCGGCGACAACGACTTCTACACCGCCGTGACCTTTATTTGAGTTTCGGCTTCCTCTACAAGCCTACATTTTTTTTAAAAAGAAAAATAAATACCATGTTTTACTTTTCTTTTATTTTGGTATTGAAAATGGTTTTCATAATGTTTTTATATCAATGTGTTGTATTGATATCTTGTGATTGAAAGGTGGAAATGTTATGTTTCCTTTATACATGTTTTATGTGATATGATTATGTTGAGGTTCTTGGGAATTATTATGAAGACGGGTGGTTCCGTGATAAACTAAGGGCGGGTGAGCCTGATATAGCTCTCCAATGCATTGGGTAACGCAAATGAGTGAAATGTTAAGGTTTCTCCGAAGAGATTTAGGGAATATACTGTGATGGGTATTCCAAACGTAACCAAGAGGGTTACTCCCTACGTAAGAATGTTATGAATGCCTCAAGTTACTTTTATGTCTTATGATTTCTATGATTTATTCATGATTTGATGAGGTATGTTAAAGTGATTATGTTTTATGGGTAAAGTATGATTTCATTCTTATGTATATATGTACCCATGTTTCCTTTACATATATTTTTATATCCCTTACAGAGCTTTTTATGCTCATCCCAAGTTTTTTTGAAATGTTTTTCACAGGTCTAGGGAAAGGTACATGATATGATGATAGTTTCAAGGAAGTGTCAAGAAAGAATCCATGTTTTATTTTAAATATGTTTCCATTAATGGGAAAGAAGAATACTATCTTTATGTAACCACTTTGTTTATATGTGGAATGTAATGTAAGTTTTATGATCTAATTCTATAAAACTCTAAACCCGAAAAGATTCTCAATGTGTAATCTTTTAATAACTCAAGATTAAGTAAGGTTTAAGGCTGGGGCCTTATAGTTGGTATCAGAGGTCAGTTTAGATAACTTTAGGAGTTAGAATTCTATTAAATGATTATCGAAAAATATTTTTTAATGGTCAAATTGAAGTGATATAGCATTTGAAGATTACCATGTTGCTTCATCTAAGACATGTTTGTTCAGAATGGTTTTCCGCAGAGGAAACAGGGAAGCAGTGCTAGGAAGGCATGCAGAAGGAAATAACCTTCCGAATCAGCATCCTGAGATGGTCGGAATTGGAACTGAATAGTTTTTTGCAGTAATGGTGCAGTTGACTCAAGCGATAAATGGCGGCGATATCCATACACGAGATCAGCCAGATCAATCGCAGAGGAACATGTCAGTGGTGGAACATTTCATGAGGCAACATCCCCCATCATTCAGAGGACCATCTGACCCTGTGCTAGCTGAAGGGTGGATTAAAGCAATGGAGAATATTTTCGATGTCATGGGGTGTTCATACAATCAAAAGGTTAGTCTTGCTATTTACCGTTTGGAGGGTGAAGCAGATCAGTGGTGGTCGATGGTTAAAAATATCAGGGATGCTGATGAGATTGATGCTCTCGACTGGGATGAATTCAAAGGTATGTTTCTTGAAAAGTATTTTCATAAGGCTATTCGACTTAGGATGGAAAAACAATTCTTGGAATTGAGGCAAGAGGAAGACTCAGTGGCTACCTATGAAGAAAGGTTCACTCGATTGGCAAGGTATGCTCCAAATTTTATCTGAGACCTTGATAGTAAAATCAATCATTTTTACTCAGGATTAAAGCCAAAATATCGAAGTCCATTAGCTTCTCGTGAGTTTAAAAGTTATGAAAAGCTTTTTCGATGTTCTGAGAAGGTGGAAATGGAGTTTTCCGATGATCAAGTGTTCTATAACAACCAGCAGAAGTAGAGACCAAGGTGGCAGGAGAAAGGGAAGAATTCTTCAAAAAAGTCTGATAGTAAGAAATTTAAGTTTACAGTTTGTGATAAATGTGGAAAAAGGCATGCTGAGGAATGTCTTCTGAATTCTGGAAAGTGCTACCGATGTGGTAATATGGGACATAAGGCTCGTGATTGCACTGAAAAAGATCAAGGTGAAGGTAAGACCAAATTTCATTTACAGTTAGTGAAATGTTTTAAGTGCAATGAGATGGGTCACTATGAAAACGAGTGTCCGACAAAGAGATTGAGTGATGGGAAGCAGTTATACTACAAGCAAAAAGGGGTGGTGAAATCCTTTTCATATAGCATCCGGTATTTTTATAACACAACTTTCATTCCATTACACGGAACTGAGGATCTTTAAGGTTTAGTGTCTTGGAAACAAGGAACATAAAACATGAAACAAAAAAAACATTCTTCTTAAACACTTGAAAGGCTTCTCCTCAAGTTCACCCTAGGCTGATTACTGCATCTCATAACCTGGGGACATACATCAAAAGAAAGGGTGAGAAGAAGGCCCAGCAAGGGAAACAAGTGAAACATTTTACATATGAACTTGAGATACATCAATAAAGTCATGAAAAGAACTTTAAGGAATGAAAATGAAATCATGAGGCATATCATAATAAAAATAAAACTTTTTCATAACTTGAAGATGTGGATACATCATTTAACATAGAAAATCATGAACATATCACCAAGGTCCATCCCCAAGGTGTCATTTGAAAATTACCAAGGTTATTCACCAAGGTATCATGAAAATTGTAATCTCTAGTGGTTGCATCATTACCCAATGCATTGGAGTGCTATCAGGGTGCACCCTTAAATTTGACTTTATTATCATGTGAGCCACATATATCATCATCAAAAATTTCATAAATAACCCATATAGCATAAAATAAATGGGTTTCATTTCATAATCACAACGTTTTAAAAACTGCTTTAAAGACATGATCTTTACGTCACTTTAAAACCCACAGAAAAGGAAGGTGGGTATCATGTATGTAAATCACAGAATTTAAAATAGAACATTTTGGTATATATGTGAATACCCCTTTAGAAGAAAGATCTTTGAGTATTTACTTAATAATATAAAAGAACTTTTGAAAAAGAGAGAGACATTTTGAGACTGAAATTCTGCAGCATAACGACTATGTTACAAGGTTTTAGAAGACATTAAAAAGAGAGGAAAAATGGTTCAAACATTCATAAATGACCCATAAAACAGTATATGGACAGAATAAGAAGGATACATGATCATGGTAAGGAAATTTCAAGTACATACCATTTGAAATGAAAAACATGGAAGGAAGACAAAAATTATATTTCTCTTATGAAAGTTCGGCAGCCTAACGACGTTACTTAAACTTCAAACAAAATGGTTTGAAAAGATCAAATAGGGTCTCTCATAATGTGAACATAAGAGTTAAGTATGATAGATATAGAGATAATTCCCCAACATAATTAAAAAGGAACTTCAAAGACTTGACATGAAAGTAGAACTTTGAAAAGAATGAGAAGGGTGAAAGAATCCCCTAAAAATTCGACAGCCTAACGGCGCCACTTAATACTTCAAAATACTGAATTGAATAGATCAAAAGGGGTCTCTCATAATATGAAAATAAGAGTCCATTATGATAGATATAGAGATCATACCCCAACATAACAAAAAGGAACTTGAAATAATTGACATGAAAGTAGAACTTCAAAACGAGAAGGGTGAAGAACCACTTAAAAATTCGGCAGCCTAACGGCGCCACTTAAAACTTCAAAATACTGAATTGAATAGATCAAAAGGGGTCTCTCATCATATGAACATAAGAGTCCAGTATGATAGATATAGAGATCATACCCCAACATAACAAAAAGGAACTTGAAATAATTGACATGAAAGTAGAACTTCAAAACGAGAAGGGTGAAGAACCACTTAAAAATTCGGCAGCCTAACGGCGCCACTTAAAACATCAAAGTACTGAATTGAAGAGATCAAATAGGGTCTCTCATCATATTATCATAAAATATCAGTATGATAAATTTATATATCATACCCCAACATAATAAAAAGGAACTTGAAATACTTTACATGAAAATAGATCTTGAAAAATGAGAAGGGAGAAAGAATCCGTTACAAAAATTTCGGCAGCCTAACGGCGCCACTTAAAACTTCATAAAACGAAATTACGAGAGTAAGAGGGGATATCTCATTATATGAACATGAAAAGGGCAGTAAGAGGAGTATAAAAGAACATCTTCCAACATATGAACATGGAGCATAAAAGGAATGACATAAAAGAGATTACTTGAAATTAAAGAGAGAGGTCGGATCCCTTACCTTAAAACGTAACTCTTAAAACTCAAAGGTTTGGACCTTGAGGGCTTGGGGGCACCTTGGGAGGACTAATTGGGAGGTAAGGAGACTCGAACTTCGTTGGGGGAGAGTGGGGAGTCGAATGGATGAGAGGATGGCTTGGTATTTATAGGGAAAGTGAGGGGACAAGGCATTAATGGCCAAAGGACACCTCATTAGTGGTTTTGGCAAAACCATGGGCTTGCCCATGGTATTTTCCCATGGTATTGGCCACTTGGGACACCTCATACCTTATATTACTATTCATAAGTCGACTATATTGATTACATACTTAATACATCATTTAATGATGTCATTAAACACCCGTAACTTAAAAACTGTATTTTCACCATTCATCGAAAATTCAATTTTCTCAGAATAGTCCCAAAATTTCACCTTAACCAAATATCAATGCTCTGATTTCAAAAATGAAATCCATTTTATAAAAATAATTTTCTAAATATTTTTAATTAAATTTTTAATTAAAAACACTATTCATCGAAAATTTATTTATTTTTTCAGAAAAATCCCCAAAAATTACCTTAACATAATATCGATGCTCTGAGTTCAAAAATGAAGTCCATTTTATAAAAATAATTTTCTAAATATTTTTAATTAAAATTTTAATTAAAAAACACTATTCATCCGAAAAAACTGATACTTGAATAATAATTTATGAAACCGTAATTTAACCATTTTATTGAATCACTTTACTTAATCAAAGTGCCTAGATTATTTTAATACTTTCTTTAAGTGAGATTACTAATCCATTTGGACACATTATTAATCCTAATCATAAAATCACTATTCATAATTTACTATTCATCAAAAATCACGTTGATCTTATTAGACTCCAAATTTCGTACTGAACATAATTGTAGAAGACCATTTTTTGAAAATCATTACACATTTTTAATTATTTAGGGTTTACATAAACATATTTAAAATATCATTTTTCTAAAATTCATCAAAAATATGCATACTATATTTATTCGGTCATTTGAAAATTCATAAAAGAAATCGAAATTTTTATTTAAAACAAAGGATTACACAAGATAGTTACGGTCTCCTTACATAGCCCCTTATCACACCAGCATAGGACCTAAGTGTAAGGTGTGCTAAGGTGAGAGAATCCGAGGGAGGCTCGGCCAACATCGCACGAGTAGTAATTTCTATCAGTTTGAACTTCTCGCGAAGGCGATCCCGTTCTAGCTTTATACGATGAAGTTCAGCTTGGGTTTGGTCCAGAGCAAAGCCCAGTGGTGCTACCTCCTTCCCAAGTTCTGTTAGATGGGATTCGATCGGTCCAAGACTACTGGGTGAGGCCATCAAATCTTCTTTCTATATTAATTAACCAAGATTGCTTGTATTTAGAGACAATAGTCAAAATGTTTAGTTTCCAGCAGTCATATTGACCAATGGTCAAATAACAGTCAAAACCCAACAGTCTCATTTTAATTATACTCATGTTATCAAATGAAACATTTTTGTTGAGTATAAAAATAAAATAAAATAACACATAAAATTAGGAAACAATATTTATTTAAAAAATTCGGGTCGTTACAATCTTCCCCCCTTAAGAAATTGCGTCCTCACAATTTTTTAAAATTGGGTTTTGAAATTTCATTGAAAGTCCCACATCGGAAAAGGAGTCAGTAAAACTATTACTTTAAAAGAAATAAAGGGAAGTACAAAGGTCACCCGAGTTAACCCACACTAGGATTCCATGTAGGAAAACATGGACATGGAGGAGAAAACCAAGGGTCAAGTTCTGAGGGAGAGTGATAGAGAACATGATTAGGAGAAAGTTAACCATAAGAAAATCCCAAACTTATGATGTGTGTAAACGGTCTTTGATTACCTAGTAGGAAACGTAAACCAACAACATTTTTGTTTTACGTTTCTTTTCATAATTTTGAGGAATTCATTTACTACATAGAACAAAAAAATAAGAAAATATACATACCTTCAAGTAGAGTTTCATCCTTTAATAAGTCCCTACCAACACTAATCTTTTCTCCAAATGATGAGACTTCAAAAACACTTGGTCTCGTAAAAGCACAAGAATCATCTTCTAGAGAATCACATAATCTACAAAAGATTAACTATCTATTTCTTCTATCTTTAAACATTATCCCAAAAACAGAAAGGTTAAGGTAAAACAACTCTTCAAAAAGAAAGAATCCCATAGGAATGGAAACTACTTTTAAATCTATAAAGTTCCATGGTACTACCCAAAGTTCATCATAGACCATTCCATAAATAACGGTCCTTAAAATTCCTCAAAATAAACCAAACTAAGATTGAAACCCAAATACAAGAAGGATTTGATAACATAGTCTTCCAAAACAACTTCATTGTTAATCTCCAGACAACATCAACCACTCCTAACATCTTATAACCAAAGTAGCTAACCTAAACATATTTTACCCAAGATAGGTTAATCATTCCCTTAAGTAACCTAAATTACTATAAGACCACCTTAAATTCATAAATTCTTCAAAATATAAGTCAAACTTACTCCTCAATGAAAATACTATAGTAATCTATTTACCTCGATCATATAGGGTCCCCAAAATAGTGAACTTCTTCCAAAATAATAATCATCTTTTAATCCCCTAATCATCTCTGTCATATTAATACGGAAATTGTCGCATTTCCTATCACATTGGTTGTTGGGACACGTTATTCCATTTCCCACCATTAACTAAGAAGAGAAAGTATAATTAGAGGCTTAAATACTTAACCAATAATCATGAAAAGGAACTTAAAGCATATAAGGATAACTTATAGAAGAAAAGTATACCATAACTTGTGATCCCCTAGGTTCCCATCTAGGTTATCCATGATCATATATTCTTATCTGAATCTTTATTTTATTTTATCTTTGTTCCTTTAACAATGCTTCATACCAAGCTTATGAATTTACCAAAGCATATCCCCCGGGAGTGTCATAACCAAGAGTGCAGCAAGGCCCGTTGTCGTGTACCAGTTCCCGTTCGAGTCTAGATCAAAGCGGTGTTTTCGGGTTTTACCCCTATGTACATCTGTGCCAGAGCCACCTCTACCTGCTCGTATCCAGACAGGGATGTATTTGCTTGGAAACCCCTTACTCAATACTCAACAAAATACCAGGAAGATTTCCTATATTTAAACTTTTATATAGGGTTCTTCCTAGAGTTTTCATATCCTAATTTCCAAAAATAACTAAACCATCCTTTGATACCAACTATAGCATCCCGTATTTTTATAACACAACTTTCATTCCATTACACGGAACTGAGGATCTTTAAGGTTTAGTGTCTTGGAAACAAGGAACATAAAACATGAAACAAAAAAAAAACATTCTTCTTAAACACTTGAAAGTCTTCTCCTCAAGTTCACCCTAGGCTCATTACTGCATCTCATAACCTGAGGACATACATCAAAAGAAAGGGTGAGCAGAAGGCCCGGCAAGGGAAACAAGTGAAACATTTTACATATGAACTTGAGATACATCAATAAAGTCATGAAAAGAACTTTAAGGCATGACAATGAAATCATGAGGCATATCATAATAAAAATAAAACTTTTTCATAACTTGAAGATGTGGATACATCATTTAACATAGAAAATCATGAACATATCACCAAGGTCCATCCCCAAGGTGTCATTTGAAAATTACCAAGGTTATTCACCAAGGTATCGTGAAAATTGTAATCTCTAGTGGTTGCATCATTACCCAATGCATTGGAGCGCTATCAGGGCGCACCCTTAAATTTGCCTTTATTATCATGTGAGCCACATATATCATCATAAAACATTTCATAAATAACCCATATAGCATAAAATAAATGGGTTTCATTTCATAATCACAACATTTTAAAAACTGCTTTAAAGACATGATCTTTACGTCACTTTAAAACCCACAGAAAAGGAAGGTGGGTCTCATGTATGTAAATCCCAGAATTTAAAATAGAACATTTTGGTATATATGTGAATACCCCTTTAGAAGAAAGAGCTTTGAGTATTTACTTAATAATATAAAATAACTTTAGAAAAAGAGAGAGACATTTTGAGATGGAAATTCTGCAGCATAACGGCTATGTTACGAGGTTTTAGAAGACATTAAAAAGAGAGGGAAAATGGGTCAAACATTCATAAATGACCCATAAAACAGTATATGGACAGAATAAGAAGGATACATGATCATGGTAATGAAATTTCAAGGACATACCATTTGAAATGAAAAACATGGAAGGAAGAAAAAAATTAGATTTCTCTTATGAAAGTTCGGCAGCCTAACGGCATTACTTAAACTTCAAACCAAATGGTTTGAAAAGATCAAATAGGGTCTCTCATCATGTGAACATAAGAGTTCAGTATGATAGATATAGAGATAATGCCCCAACATAATTAAAAAGGAACTTCAAAGACTTGACATGAAAGTAGAACTTTGAAAAGAATGAGAAGGGCGAAAGAATCCCCTAAAAATTCGGCAGCCTAACGGCGCCACTTAAAACTTAAAAATACTGAATTGAATAGATCAAAAGGGATATCTCATCATATGAACATAAGAGTCCAGTATGATAGATATAGAGATCATACTCCAACATAACAATAAGTAACTTGAAATAATTGACATGAAAGTAGAACTTCAAAATGAGAAGGGTGAAGAACCACTTAAAAATTCGGCAGCCTAACGACGCCACTTAAAACTTAAAAATACTGAATTGAATAGATCAAAAGGGGTCTCTCATCATATGAACATAAGAGTCCAGTATGATATATATAGAGATAATACCCCAACATAACAAAAAGGAACTTGAAATAATTGACATGAAAGTAGAACTTCAAAACGAGAAGGGTGAAGAACCACTTAAAAATTCAGCAGCCTAACGGCGCCACTTAAAACTTCAAAATACTGAATTGAAGAGATAAAATGGGGTATCTCATCATATGATCATAAAATATCAGTATGATAAATTTAGAGATCATACCCCAACATAATAAAAAATAACTTGAAATACTTTACATGAAAATAGATCTTGAAAAATGAGAAGGGAGAAAGAATCCGTTACAAAAATTTCGGCAGCCTAACGGCGCCACTTAAAACTTCATAAAACGAAATTATGAGAGTAAGAGGGGATCTCTCATTATATGAACATGAAAAGGGCAGTAATAGGAGTATAAAAGAACATCCTCCAACATATGAACATGGAGCATAAAAGGAATGACATAAAAGAGATTACTTGAAATTAAAGAGAGAGGTCGGATCCCTTACCTTAAAACGTAACTCTTAAAACTCAAAGGTTTGGACCTTGAGGTCTTGGGGGCACCTTGGGAGGACTCCTTGGGAGGTAAGGAGACCAGAACTTCGTTGGGGGAGAGTGGGGAGTCGAATGGATGAGAGGATGGCTTGGTATTTATAGGGAAAGTGAGGGGACAAGGCATTAATGGCCAAGGGACACCTCATTAGTGGTTTTGGCAAAACCATGGGCTTGCCCATGGTATTTGCCCATGGTATTGGCCACGTGGGACACCTCATACCTTATCTTACTATTCATATGTCGACCATATTTATTACATACTTAATACATCATTTAATGATGTCATTAAACACCCGTAACTTAAAAACTGTATTTTCACTATTCATCGAAAATTCAATTTTCTCAGAATAGTCCCAAAATTTTACCTTAACCAAATATCAATGCTCTGATTTCAAAAATGAAATCCATTTTATAAAAATAATTTTCTAAATATTTTTAATTAAATTTTTAATTAAAAACACTATTCATCGAAAATTTATTTTTTTTCAGAAAAATCCCCAAAAATTACCTTAACATAATATCGATGCTCTGAGTTCAAAAATGAAGTCCATTTTATAAAAATAATTTTCTAAATATTTTTAATTAAAATTTTAATTAAAAAACACTATTCATCCGAAAAAACTAATACTTGAAAAATAATTTATGAAACCGTTATTTAACCATTTTATTGAATCACATTACTTAATCAAAGTGCCTAGATTATTTTAATACTTTCTTTAAGTGAGATTACTAATCCATTTGGACACATTATTAATCCTAATCATAAAATCACTATTCATAATTTACTATTCCTCAAAAATCACTTTGATCTTATTAGACTCTAAATTTTGTACTGAACATAATTGTAGAAGACCATTTTTTGAAAATCATTACACATTTTTAATTATTTAGGATTTACATAAACATATTTAAAATATTGTTTTTCTAAAATTCATAAAAAATATGCATACTATATTTATCCGGTCATTTGAAAATTCATAAAAGAAATCGAAATTTTTATTTAAAACAAAGGATTACACAAGACAGTTACGGTCTCCTTACATAGCCCCTTATCACACCAGCATAGGACCTAAGTTTAAGGTGTGCTAAGGTGAGAGAATCCGAGGGAGGCTCGGCCAACATCGCACGAGTAGTAATTTCTATCAGTTTGAACTTCTCGCGAAGGCGATCCCGTTCTAGCTTTATACGATGAAGTTCAGCTTGGGTTTGGTCCAGAGAAAATCCCAGTGGTGCTACCTCCTTCCCAAGTTCTGTTAGATGGGCTTCGATCGGTCCAAGACTACTGGGTGAGGCCGTTGAATCTTCTTTCTATATTAATTAACCAAGATTGCTTGTATTTAGAGACAATAGTCAAAAAATTTAGTTTCCAACGGTCATATTGACCAATGGTCAAATAACAGTCAAAACCCAACAGTCTCATTTTAATTATACTCATGTTATCAAATGAAACATTTTTGTTGAGTATAAAAATAAAATAAAATAACACATAAAATTAGGAAACAATATTTATTTAAAAAATTCGGGTCGTTACATTGCAACTATTTCAGCAGATTTCGGGCCATCAAATGAAGTTGTATCAGGTACATTGTTTGTTTTTTCAGATTATGCCAGTGTGTTGTTTGATTCGGGGTCTACACATTCTTTCATCTCTGAAAACTTTTCTAGTAAAATGGGAATACCATCTCAAGAAATGACTCATGAACTTTTGGTAAAAACACCTGGGGGAAATGTTTAGGCAAAAAGAATTTATAATAATCTTCTTATCCTTATCTGTGGAAAGAACCTACTTGCAAACCTTATTGTTATACCTCTAGTAGAGTTTGATGTTATCCTGGGTATGGATTGGCTCTCTATTTACCATGCTAAGATTGACTGTAGAGCTAAATAAGTTTCTTTTCAGAAAGAATTTCAGTTTGTGTACAAGAATGAACCCTTACTGTTGATAACTTATCAAGAGGCCAAGAAACTTGTAAAAGATGTAAATGAATGTTACATTGCACACATCGTTGAAAATAAAGGAACTGTTTAAATTAATGATGTGCCAGTGGTAAATGAGTATCCTGATGTTTTTCCTGATGAGTTGCCTAGAATAATACCAGATCGGGAAGTTGAGTTTACTGTTGACTTAGTTCCTGATGCTAAGCCAATTTCAAAACCCCCTTATCGAATGGCTCAAATTGAACTTTTAGAGTTGAAGGATCAATTGCAAGATTTATTAGAGAAAGGTTTCATTCGACCTAGCACATCACCACGGGGTGCTCCTATTTTATTTGTTAAAAAGAAAGATGGTTCAATGAGACTTTGCATTGATTATAGAGCCTTGAATAACATCACTGTTAAGAACAAATATCCTTTGACTCATATCGATGATTTGTTTGATCGACTCCAGGGAGCTCAGTATTTTTCAAAGATTGACTTGAGATTGGGGTACCATCAGCTGAAGGTAAAGGAAGTAGATGTTCCAAAGACCACGTTCCGTACAAGATATGGCCATTATGAATTTGTAGTAATGCCTTTTGGGCTAACCAATGCACCTGCTGTATTCATGGACTTAATGAGTAGAATTTTCCATGAGTTCTTGGATAAGTTTGTGGTGGTTTTCATTGATGATATTTTGGTGTTTTCTAAAAGTAAAGAGGAGCATGAAAGACATTTAAGGGTTATCTTTCAAACCTTAAAAGAAAAAAAACTATATGGAAAATTCAGAAAGTGTGAGTTTTGGTTGTAAAAAATTTCTTTCCTTGGTCACATTGTTTCTAAAGATGGGATAACTGTTGATCCTGTAAAAACAAAAGTTGTGGAAGACTAGCCAAGACCCACAAATGTAACAGATATTTGTAGCTTCCTTGGTTTGGCAGGCTTTTACCGAAGGTTTGTTAGAAATTTTTCAAGGTTATCTAGTCCAATGACTAAGCTAACTCGGAAGGATGTTAAGTTTATCTGGACAAAAGAATGTGATGATTGTTTTCAGGAATTGAAAAAAAGATTGGTGAATGCTCCAGTTTTGGCACTATCTTCCAGGAATGGTGAGTTTGTTATATACAGTGATTCTTCATTGAAAGGACTTGGTTGCGTCCTAATGCATAATGATCAGGTAATTGCTTATGCTTCACGACAGTTGAAAACTCATGAGGTAAATTACCCTACACATGATTTGGAATTAGATGCTGTTGTTTTCACTTTAAAAATTTGGAGGCATCATTTGTATGGAGTAAAGTGTGAAATATATACTGATCACAAAAGTTTAAAGTATATTTTCACTCAGAAAGAGTTAAACATGAGATAGAGTAGATGGATGGAATTAATCAAGGATTATGATTGTACAATTCATTACCATCCGGGAAAAGAAAATAAAGTGGCTGATGCTTTGAGTCGAAAAAGTAATGCTTCATTAGCAATGTTGCGCTTGGAACATGATCCTTTGGTTAAGGATTTGATGAAATTTGGCATAGAAGTTGTTGGTGCAGGATGTTCTTCTCTTTTGTTTCAGGTATCAGTGAAATCTTCTCTATCAGACAGAATCAAGCAAGCACAGAAGCAAGACAGTGAGTTACAGAAAAAGGTAGAGCTGGTTCAGAAAGGTAAGTTGCCTGAATTCAACATTGATAATGATTGTGTTTTGAGATTTGGGAAGAGATTGTGTGTGCCTTGTGATTCACAGTTGAAGAGAGAGTTGTTATGTGAAGCTCATAGTTCTCCGTTTTCAGTTCATCCTGGCAGTACTAAGATGTACAGAGATCTGCGGGAGTATTACTGGTGGGATGAAATGAAAAGAGATATTGCTGATTTTACTGTGAAGTGTTTGACATTTCATCAGGTTAAAGCAGAGCAACAGTTACCGAAAGGGATGCTTCAGCCTTTACCAGTGCCAAAGTGTAAATGAGAGAATATATCCATGGACTTTGTTGTGGGATTACCGAAGACATCTCGAGGTAATAATGCAATCTGGGTTATTGTTGATCGCTTGACTAAATCTGCTCATTTCCTTGCTATACGAGATACTTTTTCGCTAGATCAACTTTCCCGTTTTTATCTTAAAGAGATAGTTAGGTTACATGGAGTTCGTATCTCCATTGTATCTGATCGTGATCCCAGGTTCACTTCTAACTTTTGGAAAGGCCTTCAGAAGTCGTTGGGTACTGAATTAAATTTTAGTACAGCATTTTATCCTCAATCAGATGGGCAGTCAGAACGAACAATTCAGACCTTGGAGGATATGCTATGAGCTTGTTTGATGGATTATTCGGGAAGTTGGGACCAACATCTTTCTTTGGTTGAATTTTCATATAATAACAGTTTTCATTCCAGTATACAGATGGCACCATTTGAGGCGTTATATGGGAAGCGATGTCGAACTCTAGCTTTTTGGGATGAATTGGGTGAAAGGAAGTTGATGGGACCAGAATTGGTAGAAGAGATGGCAGAAAAAGTTCAGTTGATTCAGAAACACATGAGAACAACTTAGAGTAGGCAGAAGAGTTATGCAGACAACAGGAGGAAGGATCTAACTTTTGTGGTAGGTGAACATGTTTTTCTCAAAGTCATACCATGGAAAAGTGTGATGAGATTTGGTAAGAAAGGAAAGCTGAGTCCAAGGTTCATTGGACCATATGAAATTCTGGAGAGATTTGGATCAGTTGCGTACCGAGTGGCTTTACCTCTGAGTTTATCTCAGGTACACAATGTTTTTCACGTTTCGATGTTGAGAAAGTATATGCCAGATCCATCTCATGTTTTGAGTCCAGAGGTAGTTCAGCTGGAAGAGAACCTATCTTATGAGGAACAACCGGTCCAGATTCTTGACCACAGAGAGCAAGTGTTACGAAATAAGGTGATTAATCATGTAAAGGTTTTGTGGAAAAACCACATGATGGAAGAGGCAACATGGGAATCTGAAAATGCAATGAGGGATAAGTACCCCCATTTATTCGATAAGTAAATAAATTGCGGGGACACAATTTTCTAAAGGGGGGAAGGATGTAACATCCCAAGTAAGTAATGAATAATAGATATTTGTATCTATGTCTATTAATGATTAAGATAGTGTTTTAGAGGCTTAAAATGAAAATAAATACAATCTTATGCATGGAATACACTAATATTCTTAAAAGATTGTTTTACTGCCTTTTGATGGCAAACCCTTTTTAAATCAAAATTTTGAAAATTTTATAATTTATATTTTTCAAAATAAACATATTCATTATGATTGGGACATTTAAATTTACATTGGATAAATATTTGGTATTTTTATGACAATGTTCATTTTTTAATGAATAGTGAAAAAATACTGCATTTTACATCAAAACTGCTTTTTCATTTAATTTAATTATATGGTTAGATTATACTTTTAATTGGTCTTAAAGTGTAATCTGAATATATTTTTACCATTTAATCCAATGGTGGTCATTAGGATTAATTTCACTTTGGAATTGGTCATAAACTAATGCCAAACTTTTCATAGATATTGTTTCAAAAAAACCCGCTTTTTGTTTTGACAGCGAGAATTAATTATTAAATTAATTAATTCAACTTATATGTTTTGAATTTTTTAAAATAGACATCATTTTTGAATTCGGAATATCAAATATAGCTTAGGGTGAATTTTTGGTAATTTTCTGAAAAACTTCAATTTTTGATGAATAGTGAAACCACTAAGTGGTACTTATAAAAACTGATTTTCCGTTTAAATAAAATTTTTCCATCTTTGTGTTTTGAATTTAAAAAATCCGACATACATGGTTTTCATTAAGAAGTAAAATGTGGTTCAATGGGATTAGAATAATTTTTTGGTGAATAGTAACTTATTAAGTTTTTAATCGCGATTAGAGGTAATTAGTGTAGTTTAAGGAAAGAATAATGTTTTAATAAAATGAAATGACCTAGACACATGTCCTACCCTCCTTTGATGTGTCATGTCCGACCAAGACAATCCATGTGTCAACTTGGGGACCCCATGGAGCCAATTTGGTTGGAAAATGACATAAATACCTTTTTATTTAATGTTAAAGTAAAAATGACACAAACATGTGTTATTTTACTAAAACAATTTTTACATGGGGTTATAAAATTTATATTTTTGATTATAAATAGTCATTGTAAAGATAAAAATATTTAATACATCATAGTATTTTTTTTATAATTTTTAGACTTTAAATAAATTAAATTATTTATGACATCATGATGATGCAGTGATTACCTCATTAATAAAGGATTTAAATTAAATGAAAGGATAATGTAAAATCAATGACCTACACATGTCCAAAACCTATTTGATGGGTATATTTCGAACCCTTATCACCTTAACCTCTAATTATATCAATGTGGGACCTTTTGAATCTGAAAATCATTTTCAAATAAAGTAACATTTCTTTACTTTCCAAGAGTGCCCCTCCTCTCCTCTTATAAAAGGCCCCCACCTCTACCTCCTTACCCACACTCCCAAAGCCTTTGGCTCATAAAAACCCTGCCCATTTTGTCTCTCCACATCCCTATCTTACTTCTTGAAGCCTCACTTTGTGCAGAAGTCTTCCCAAGGAATCCTTTGAGCTCAAACCAAAGGGAGTTACCCAATTTTAAGGTAATGTCTCCACTTGAGTCCTTTTGTTTTATTTTGCTTCTCCAACCCCCTAAACTCTTTTTATTCATTTATTTTGTAACAAATACAGTATCTTCAATATACTATGATGTTTTTATAAGAAGGATTCGAGCTACACTTACACACACCTACATCTAATGGTTAAAGGACATACTGTTTCCGTGGATGGTGAATTTATGCCTCCCGAAATGATGATTGTTCAACATTCTTTTAACACCTTCAAAGGTGGCCATTAAGATGTCACTATATTTATATATGATATATAATATGTTTATGTTTTCCTTAAGCTTCTGTATTTTTAATTTTGGGCATACCTTTATGGTTTCCATTATGGGTAATCGCGATATCTTCATTTAAGGAAGTGTGGACTACCGCCCCCTCAAAGTGATTTGATTCATTAAATACCATATTTGGGATGTATAAAGGGTGGAAATATGATATTATATATGATATTATACTGGAATTATAATATACCTTTATATAATTATGATTCCATTCAATAAATTACGAAATAGAAATGAAAGTAGCGTTCATGCGTACGTACGGCTTACCGTCTCCATGAATGGTGCATTTTATTTCTTACCTCTAAATGATTATGTAATATTATAAATGCATGTATATACTGGATATATATGATATATACATCATGATTATAATTCTGGATATAATGGATACATGAACAACTTGTAATTATAAAGGGTTTATTTTTGACTCAAGTACCAATGATCGTTAAAACGACCGTTATTAACTTAAATAATTACATAGTGTTCATGACATGGAAATAAGTGATATAAAAGGAATAATGAACTTGAAAAAGGTTCTTAAGCAATTAGAAATTAACTCAAGTTTATTATTCAGGACATTAAAGAATGATCGAGTCAAGTCGGACCCGAGGTATGGGACTTCGTCTCAATCTCCTTTCATTGAGGCATATTTTGTTTTATACACAATCTTCTTTTATACGGTGTATAAACCCCTTTGACTTTTACGTTTATCCAAAAGGAATATTTTTTATAGGAAGCATTTTACTAAACGACAAAAGGGAATGTTTTTGTCGTACGTATGCGGCGACAACGACTTCTCCGCCGCCGTGACCTTTATTTGAGTTTCAGCTTCCTCTACAAGCCTACCTTTTTTAAAAAAAGAAAAATAAATAACATGTTTTACTTTTCTTTTATTTTGGTATTGAAAATGGTTTTCATAATGTTTTTATATCAATTTGTTGTATTGATATCTTGTGATCGAAAGGTGGAAATGTTATGTTTCCTTTATGCATGTTTTATGTGATACGATTATGTTGAGGTTCTTGGGCATTATTATGAAGATGGGTGGTTCTGTGATAAACTAAGGGCGGGTGAGCCCGATATAGCTCTCCAATGCATTGGGTAACGCGATGGAGTGAAACGTTAAGGTTTCTCTGAAGAGATTTAGGGAATATACTGTGATGGGTATTTCAAACGTAACCAAGAGGGTTACTCCCTACGTAAGAATGTTATGAATGCCTCAAGTTACTTTTATGTCTTATGATTTCTATGATTTATTCATGATTTGATGAGGTATGTTAAAGTGCTTATGTTTTATGGGTAAAGTATGATTTCATTCTTATGTATATATGTACCCATGTTTCCTTTCCATATATTTTTATATCCCTTACTGAGCTTTTTATGCTCATCCCAAGTTTTTTTGAAATGTTTTTCACAGGTCAAGGGAAAGGTACATGATATGATTATAGTGTCAAGGAAGTGTCAAGAAAGAATCCATGTTTTATTTTAAATATGTTTCCATTGATGGGAAAGAAGAATACTATATTTATGTAACCACTTTGTTTATATGTGGAATGTAATGCAAGTTTTATGATCTAATTCTCTAAAACTCTAAACCCGAAAAGATTCTCAATGTGTAATCTTGTAATAACTTAATATTAAGTAAGGTTTAAGTCTGGGGCCTTATACCGACAGAGGGGGGGGGGGTGCGCGGGGTGGTGAGCTGCAGCGGGAGGCAGAGGCCAACGCGGCCGGGAGGTAGAAGGAGGAGGCGGGGCACACAGGAGAGAAGAGAGGGGAAGATGGGGGCAATGACTAGGGTTAGGAAAAGAAGGAAAGAGAAAAAAAGAAAAAGAAGAAGAAGAAATAAAGAAATAAAATAAAAAATATTATAAGATAAAAATGAAAATGAAAATATTAATTATTATTATTATCATAACAATATAATGCCAACAATTATAATATTATCAATATATATATATATATGTATATATATTTCCAGCATCAGGCAAATACATGGTAACCTGGGCCAAACTCATGGTCACCACTAATGGGGCGGTGCTCGCGCACCGGACCATAAACAAACAGAAAATATTAAGCTTCAAAAAATTTCAAACCATAACTCAAACTAAAATTCATCCAATCGATGTAGGACCGAGAAAAGAATAAAATAAAATAAAAATAAGCATACGGGGTCAGGGTGTGACATGAATTATGAATTAAAAATAATATTAAATGTCAAAGGTGAAGTATATACACCACATAAAATTGAATTGGTGCATAATAACAAATAATTATTAATGGAATGTAAATTGAGATGGAATACCTTAACTCACACTTCCTTTTAGTTATACATACTTTAACCTCATTTATATTAGTTTTACATATTTTATTGACTTATAAAATAACTATATTAATATTTATAATATCATATATAATCCTTTTATAACATCTTATTACCTATTCATTAATAATATTTTATTATTTTCATTGTTTTAGGTGCTAATTGCCTTATTTTCTCGTGCATGTTTCATCATGACTGATCTGTTTCTCATGTCTATTATATAGTTCTATCATATAAAAAATAATAATCATGAAATAATTATCATATTTATACATCCATTATACTTTTAAAACAAATCATGAAATATTTTTATGAAAAATGAAGTACGTTACGATCAGGAGACAGTAGGTCGTACATACACATGGGTAACACTTCCATTTCATAATGGTAATTATGAAAATAAGGTAAGTAGTATATTATATTTAAATAATAATAATAATATCATATATACCATATTATATACTTATATACATCATACATGTGGTGTGGTGGTGAAAAGAGAGTCACATCGCTCCGTGAAGGGGGTAGTCCACACGTACAAGAATGATGTTTTAATCTTTAAGTGAGTGAAAAGGTAAGAAATAAAATGGTATATATTATCTTTAAATAATGATAAATATTTCATTAATATCATAATATAATCATTAATTATAAACTTATTACATTCTATGTAAAATTTTAGTCAAATACGGATCACATCTCTTCGCAAGGCGGTAGTTCGCCTTACACACGAGCGGTGTTATCATATCCCCTAAAAATGGAATTTAAAAAATAAATATATGATATAAATAATATATATGTATAAATATGTTATAAATATAATATATATACTTTATATTCATCATCATACCCAACCGTGAAAGGTTGTAATGGAATAAGGAATGACATCAGTTCGCGAGTCGGTAGTCTGCCGTACACACAAACGATGATTTCGTAACCCATTTGATGGAAGTGGAGACGGTTTTAGGTCATGAAATTATTATAAAAATTTAAAAATATATTTAATATAAAATTTTTATTATATCACCAAGGTTTAATAAGAACTTAAGGGGGTGGATAAAGAAATAAAATAATGATGCTCGTTGAATAACATTGCCTCTTCTCCAGGTATCCTCCTTAGGTTTTCACTAAAGCCTTCCTAGGTTGGATTTATGCCCAAAATAAGGCTTATAGGATGATGGTAGGTAATTTGGGAAGTTATTTGGATATTTTTTTTTCAAAAAGGATGTGTGAAGGTGAGAATAAGAGAGTAGAGGTAGTAGTCTTTTATAAGTGAGGTGAGTGGAATACTTGTAATTTTTGAAAATATTCAACCATACCAATGTTTTTATCATTCCAAATGCTTCCCAAATGGGAAATTATAGAATATAGAAAATATAAGGTCTAAATATGGCCATAAATGGTGTTTTTACAAGTCGGTAGGTCATTTTTAACCCTTATCTTAGTTTAACCCTCAATAAATCCATTTTTACCTTAACATCAGTAATTAATTTTTACTATTTTAACTATTTTTTTGGTAAAACATCAAGTAAAAATTATTATAAAATAAAAATTATTCTGATTCAAAATATTTAATTAATTTTGGAAATTCAATTCCATGTAGTGGAAAAATTTAATTTAAAATTAATCTTGCAGACGTGATAAGAAATCATGTTTTTAAAGAGAAAATATTCAAGAGTTTACAATGTTTTTATATAAAAATTAAATATAAAAATGACTCTAATGACCAAAATTGAATTAAGTGATATATAATTGAAATAATTTTACTTTAAAACCAATTAAAAATATAATTTAACATTATAAATAATTTAAACAAAAGGAAATGTTCAATTAAAATTCATCATTTTTTACTATTTATTAAAAAATAAAAATTTTCAAAAAAATACAAAATATTAACACTAAGATAATTTTTGTATTCCAGTTTAAAAAATTAAATATTATTTTTTAAAATAAAATTTCTAAAATTGGTAAAAATTAATTTTAAATTATGTGCGCAAAGTGTGATTAAATTATCTTTTAGAAAAATACAGTTTTTTTTCTAGAAAATAATTATTTTACTTTTAATTGATTATTATAATATTTATAACCATTAGATAACCATAATTTTCATAATTTAGTTATTAATATTCATATCCTCCAATTTAATATCTAGTTTATAAATATTATATTAAATAATAATATTTTAATATTATTTCACATTTCATTTAAATTCGGTGTTGTGTGTAATGAAAACTAAACCCAATGTTGCATGTAATGAAAGATAAACTCACTGTTTCATGTAACGCAAGATAAAACCAATGTTTCATGTAATGCAAGTTAAACTCAGTGTTGTGTGTAATTTAAGATAAACTCATGTTCCATCTAATGAAATATAAGCTTAGTGCTATTTGTAATGAAATCTATTGAAGAGATTGAATTTATTTAAAAATAAATATATCATAAAGTCTCAAGGTTTTATATTTTCTTCTTAGATTAGTGTTTCATGTTTCATACACTACCAAATAAAATATTCATATTTTATAATTTTAGGGTGATATATTCTCCCCACCTTAAATAAATTGTGTCCTAAAAATTTAAACTTGATCTTGATAGTAAAGGGTTTGAAATTTAAAAATTATTTTGTTGAAAACCCACATCACAAAAAGAGTTGATAAAACATCCTCTTAATAAGAGATAAACGGAAGTATAATGGTCATATAGAATAGCACATAACTAGGTTTCTGAGTAGGTGAAAATTAGTGGAAATTGAAGATATGGACATGGAATAAAATTATAAATAATTATAGAGAGTGATTGAGGTCATGGATAAAAATAAAGTGAATGTTTAATGGAAAGTTAAGGACCTAAAATCTGTAAATATGTGATGATTTTAAAGATAATATGATTCATTAGATATGAATTTATTAGGATAAAATTTTCATTTAAAGGCCCTTTTTCCTAAAGTTGAAGAATTATTTTACTATCCAAGAATATAAGGAAATATATTTACTTTATGAGTTTCTATTTCATAAGTGATATTTCATCCTTTAGTTTTTCTTTGATAAATTTTAAATTGTTCATTTATCTAAGAAATCAATATCAAAAAATGAATTTTTTATGCCCGAAGCATTAAAATTCACTTTTAACAGACTGTAAGATCTATAAAAGAGTGAAAAGTCTTTACATATGTCTCTAAATATTTTCCAAAACCAATATGTTTAACACAAGTTATCCAATATGAATGAATCTATATATGGTGAAGTAATAAATTAATCTCTAGAAACCTCATCCAATTTTAAGCTTAAAAAATTTCATAAATGGTTAACCTTATGAACCTTACAAAATATTAAGATCCATAACTTTATAAAGGTGGTCACTGAATTCCAAAAAATAAACTTATCATTAATCCCCAAAACAATATAATGTATCTCTTAATAATAACATACCAAACATGTGAATAACTTCATCATGTATTATCTTGAAACATGTTAATAACTTGAATTACTATAAAACCTTATTGAAAAAATGCATTCTTATTCAGTCCTTAGGTAAAACATAGATTATTGGATATATTCCTTAAATCAAAAAATGGTGTAAATTTCATCAATGATAGCACAACGACTTTTTCAATAAATCATTAATCCGTTATAATGTAGTTAACACTATCCAATTTACTTTATCCATATCAATTATCTCTTTATATCAACATCATTATCTCAATATGAGGAACATATTAAGGTTCCTCAATCACATGTTTTCCAAGAAATTTAAATTTCCATTGAATCAATTTTCTTGGTCATCAATACTGTTAAAAATATTCTTTCAAAACCTTAATGAAAAATTAATGTAGTACATTCCTTATATAATTTTTAATTCTTATAACTAGGATATCATTGATAAAATACTCAAATAACATAATTCTTGGATCCAAACACAAGCACATTAACCATTCCTCTTCATATTTTGTAATAACATAAGCTTAACCATGATCTATTATTTTCCCTTGAGGTATATTCCTTTGATTCTTGAGACATTTATTTGTATAGTGTCCCATATCCTTACAGTTGAAGCATTGTACATTGGAAATTTTTTTCTTACCCTTGAAATAATTAGCACGATGTCATTTTTCTCCATACTTGTAGCAAGCTCCCATCTATTTTAAGAAAGCACCAAGGTGTTTCCTTCCAAAATTATCACATGTGGGAAAATTCTTATTTCCCTTCTTCCCTTTATCCATATTTTTTCTATCCATCCTCTTCTTCTCATTATTCCCTTTAAATCCATGATACTTAGATAATTATTTGTCTATATTTTTAGCACATGATACTTTATCCTCATAATATGATAATGTTTTGGATACTAGTTTCCTTTGAAATACTGACTTAATCCCATAAAATAAATGATCATTCTTACTATTTGGATTATATGCATTGATACAGTTCCCATTTATTCTTTTAGGAACCATTTATAAATGGTAGAATACACTAGATTAGATCATTTAATTATAAAACATAATTTATAATCCCAAATATTGTGAAATAATTAATATAAATTGAAAAATTTATGCATAGGTAATATAATAATCATAAACATAGTTTCTTTGGGAATATCTTTATTTTCAAATCTTTCATAATGGTTTCTAAAGAAAATATGAATTATTCTAAGTATAACCCCTAATAGTGTCAAACCAGGTGCGTATAAAGGCCCTTTTTTGTTCACTAAGTGATAATAAGTTCAAGAAAAATTCACCATTTTCATAGTTATTACCCCTAGGTACATTTGTTCTAGAACCACATTCAATTGTAATATCCAGATAGGGATGTATTGTAAAGAAAAACCACATAATCTCTACCATACTAATTTTTTTTGATTTTATTATATACTTGTATTCAATGTATATCATAGGGTTATAATCCCTAATATATAT
The DNA here is from genome assembly GCA_963277665.1 of Viscum album. Taxonomy (NCBI): domain Eukaryota; kingdom Viridiplantae; phylum Streptophyta; class Magnoliopsida; order Santalales; family Viscaceae; genus Viscum; species Viscum album. Next base: position 1,524,413,023 of record OY728153.1, read on the forward strand.
TTTTTAAATCTAGTTCCCATGGTTTCTACTAAACTTTCTCTGATAGCAACAATAGCGATCCTGACCCTAATATCTCAGAGCAAGTGTCTGTTTTATTATATTGGCATAATATACAAGGAACCACATCTCAAAGGACTGAATAGTTTTATAGTATTTCTAAACTAGATTCATATATGATTCCAATATTACATTTGAATACCAAAATTATAATATATTGTTTTTTAAATACCATTATTCCCTTTAGAACATTCTTTTGTATATTTTATAGAACACTTCATAGAATTCTGGGAAAGAAAAAAAATAAGTGTGAGATCAAATGATCAGTAAGGGTTAAGTACAACAGAAGATATCAAGAATTGATGAAGCGTAAATAAAAAATAATAAAAAATATACCAAGTTAAACTACTATACACACATTCCATTTAAATAACTAGATAAATCCTAATCAATATGGAAATGTAAATAATTGAAAACACATTCAATTTAATAAATAAATTGAAAATGAAATGAATCCATAGATAATATCATAGTGAAAATATCATGGATAATAATAACTAAAATATTAAGGAAGGAAATTCTTAATTCTTAGACATCATGATCTCAGGCATCATGATACCTTTACTATCAAGACCTTTCACAAGATAGTTTAAACTATAGGTAAAAACCAGTTTAATGCTGGCTTAACTTATTTGTCTCATAATACCTACCAATGAATCGAGGGGATATATAATGTCAGGCCCCACCCATCACTGTAGGTTCAAATAATTCCTCTTATATTAAATAATCAATTTAATTAATGAACAATGTGAGTTTTCATCAAATATCCATAGATTAAAGGATATATATTTATCAATATTTCCCCAGATAAACAAATAACATTCAATGTAAACACTATATTTAAAAATGGAATATGATTAATAAATAATAATACCCATCATTTAATAATGTTGATATTTAATAGAAATATAATTTCTAATAAAAAATGATTCTAATAAAGTTATTGTTTCAGTAAAAAGTTAACAATCACAAAAGAATGTGAGATTGTACAACAACTTTTACCACATGGTAATTTTCAAGTCAAATCCCCTTGGATGAAATGATTCAAAGTAAAAATTAAAATACAATTAATTATTAATTAATCATAATATTAAATGTCAAAGGGGTAGTATATACACCACATAAAAGTGAATTGGTGTGTAATAACAAATAAGTCTCAATGGAATGTAAATTGAGATGAAACCCCTTACCTCACCCCTCCTCATGGTTGTACATGATTTAACCTTATTTATAGTGGGTTTAAACATGTTATTAACATATAAAAAACCATATTAATATTTATAATATCATATATGATCCTTTTATAACATATCATTACCCATTCATTAATAATATTTTTTTATTTTCTTTGTTTCAGGTGTTAATTGTCTTGTGTTCTCATGCATGTTTCGTCATGAAAGATTTGGTCCATGTACCTATTATATAGATATATAATCTATAGAATAATAATAATTACATAATTATCATACTTATTTCAATTATACATTTAATACTAATCATGAAATATGGTTATGAAAAAGTAAGTACATTATGATCAAAGAGACGATAGACCGTACATTCAAATGAGCAACACTTCCATTTTTCAATGGTCATTATGGAAATAAGGTTAGTATTATATTATATTTACATAATGATAATAATATCATATATCATATATTATATAATTATATATACCATCCATTTGGTGTGGTTTTGAAAAGAGAATCACATCGATTTGTGAAGGTGGTAGTCCATATGTACACAAAAAATGTTATAATAATCAAGTGAGTAAAATGGTAAGAAGGAAAATTATATATATTATCATTATATAATGATAAATATGTAATTAATATCATAATTGTTTCATTTATATCACATATAATCATTAATTTTAACCTTATTTCATTCCATGTAAAACATTAGTGAAAGATGAATCACATCGCTTCACAAGGTGACAGTCCGCCATACACATTATAAACGTTATCTTATCCCCTAAAGAATAGAATGTAATATATATATATATATATATATGATATAATGAATCCAAAGGTATAAATATGTTATAAATGTCATATATATAATTTGTATCCATCATCATACCCAACCGTGAAAAGTGGTAATGGAAGGATGAATGATATCAGTTTGTGAGGAGGTAGTCTACCGTACACACGAATGATAATTTCATAACCAATTTTATGGAAGTGGAGATGGTTGTTGGATATGCCATTATTATAAAAAATCTAATTATATATAAGATAATTGGGTTATTATATCATAATGGTTTAATAATAATTAAAGTAGGTGGGGAAATTGATAAAATAAGGGTGCTCGTTGAAGAACATTACCTATTATTCGGGTATCCTCCTTAGGTTTGCACTAAAGACTTCCTAGGTTATATTTTTTCCCCTAAATAATAATTATAGGATGAGTTTTGTTAATTTTTTATGTTATTTGGGCAGTTCTTGTAAAAAAAGAGGTTTGAATATGTGAAGAAGAGATAATAGGGGGTGGCCTTTTATAAGTGAGGTGGGTGTCACACTTGTAATTTCTTGAATAGATTCAATAATAACAACATTTTTATCATCTCACATGAAATAAAAATGGTAAATTATAGAAAATATAATATATAAGATAAAAATAATACCATAAAATGGGTGTTTTAGAAGTTTTTAGGTCATTTTAAACCCTTATCTTCTTAGTTTAACACCGCAGTAAATCCATTTTTACCTTAACTGTGATATTTAATTTTTACTATTTTCACTACTAATTTTGGCCAAAAATTAAGTTGAAATTATTATAAATTTTAAATTATTCTGATTAAAAATTTGGAATCCATTTTTGGAAATTAAATTCATATAATTAGAAAAATTTAATTTTAAATTAATCCCACAGACATGATGAGAAAACGAGTTTTTAAAAAGAAAATGTTAAAATGTTTACAATGTTTTTATATAAACATTTAATATTAAAATGATTCCAATTAACTAAATTTAATTAATTGATATATAATTAAAATAATTTTACTTTAAAACCAATAAAAAATATAATTTAACATTATAAATAATTTAAAAAAAAGTAAATATTCAATTAAAATTTAGTATTCTTTACTATTCATCAAAAAATAAAACTTTTTAGAAAAATAAAAAAAAAATTTACCCTATGATAATTTTGGTATTCTAGTTTAAAAAATGAATTTTATTTTTCTAAATAAAATTTCTAAAAGTGGTAAAAAGTTATTTTGAATTATGTGCGCAAAGTGCGACTAAAACCTCTTTTAGAAAAATATAGTTTTTCATAAAACATTTTTTTTATTTTTAATGATTCTTATTTTATTTCTAATAATTGGATAACCATAATTTTTATAATTTATTTATTACTATTGATAACCACCAATTTAATGGCTAGGTTATAACTATTATATTAAATAATAATATTTCACATTTCGTTTAAACTCGACATTGCATATAATGAAAGCTAAACACAATGCTGTGTATAATGTAAGCTAAACTTAGTATTGCATGTAATTAAATCTATAAACTATATTCCATATAACACAAGCTAAACTCAGTGTTGTGTGTAATTCAATCTAAACTCATTGTTTCTAATAACAGAAACTAAAATCAATATTGTGTGTAATGCAAGATATTGAACTAATTGAATTTATTTAAAAATAAATATATCATAAAGTCATAAGGTGTTATATTTTCTTCTAATATTTGTGTTTTATGTCACATAATATATTAAATATGATGTTCTCATTTTATAATTTCAATATGTTACATTTCCAAAGTGGATGAGTTTTATGTTACAATTTCATTGTTTATCAGGATTGTTTATGATTATGCTTCCAATGATGAAATATAATGATCTATATCTCAAGAAACTCATGAATTTTATTCTACTTTGGTTATTTCATAACAATAAATGTTTTACCTTCACTTTCCTCTCTTTATGTACTCAATATTAATTTTTTTTAATAAAATTCATCTTTTTGGTCGAAAATCATTTTTTTACAAAACCATTTTTTCTAAAAGTATTTTTTTAGAAAATATTTCTAAAATTATGAAAATAATTTATTAAAGAAATTTTTACCCATGTTTTAGTTTTTAAAATATTTTTTCAAAAGAATATTCATGTCGTTTACCAAACAATTCCCATTAGGATTTCACCAAAAATGTGAAAGGAATATTTGTTTTAACATGTATGACATGAACGAAATTTCCCACAATCATGAAAATCATTTTATTTGAAGCTTCAGTTATACGTTTTCAAGGTTATTTAAAGGAAATATATTTTCAAAAAAATTTATATTCTAATTTTTTTTTAAATAGGAAAGGAAACTTTCCTCAAGAAAATTTTTAAATGATTTTTAAAGATTACTTTATAAGTTTTCAATGTTACTTTCAAAGAAAAGGATTTTGAAAATGTTTTATGCTTTAAAATTTGATTTTCCAATAAAGGTTATTTTCCCTAGGAAATGTTATAAGTGATCTTTTTAAATCCTTCTCCATTTAAGATGATATCTTTTGATGTTACTTATCCTTTTCTGGGGATATGATCTAAGTATAACATTATTATTCTTTCTAGGAATGGTTTATCATGATACAATGTTTATGAAACCTATTTCTCTTCCTTAGGTTATACCATGATTTTTTTTATGAAACTCACTTCATGTTCCATGGGTTATACTAGGATGAAAAGATGAAATGATTATTAAACCTATCTCTTTTGCAAAGGTTATGATATGATGAAATGTTTATGAAACCCATATCATTTTAGGGGCTATGATATGATGAATGTTTTATGACCTTATGGCACACATATGTATTATATTCATTATTTTATGGGTGGGACCTATATATTCCTCTAATAAATTGGGTAATTATTAATATTATTTGAGCTCAAAGGGTGTATGTGAGGGTATCCCAATCCTGAAAGAGGGTATATAGGAGGTTATCCCAAGACTGAAAGAGGGTATATAGGAGGTTTTACCAAGACCTAAAGAGGGTGCATGAAGGTTCATCCCAATCCCAAAGTTGGTACACAAGTGGTTATCCTAATCCTAACATTTTATTAATGTCTTGGTGGGTAGCCTTGATATAATATTATTTATGCTTATGTGTATTCCACAAGTCTATGTCTTATGACAATGTTATGCTTTTATAGCTCATGTTCTTTGATTCATTAGGATTCATGTATTATGACATACCAATATTTATGTCATGACTCATGATTATGATCTATAATATGCAGGGTATGGTGTCAAATGTTATGCTCACATTCTCATACCCTTATGCTCATGTTATGATTTCATATCTCCATTATTTACTCTTACTGAGAATTTGAGATCATCCCTTTCTTAAGTTTCCTTTTCCTAAGTTACAAATAAATGTTTTAAGTAGTATTACTAAAGGGTAATATATTTATGGGAGACATTAAAGATATTTAACGAATTAAGAAGATTGTGTTCCAATTTTCCAAAGGCTCTAAACTATGAGGGTCCTCAAGAGTGTGTTTCTGTGATGTAATGAATATTCATCTAAAGAGATATAATATCCATGTGTGAAAATTCTAATTCTATGTGTAAATATAATAAAAATTTACAACATAAATATAAATACATATACTAATACTCAATAACATGGACTTAAATTTCATTTCTCTTATAAAACTACATAGGATATCCTTAGGATGTACATAAGTATGGGGTGATCTATAAAGACCAGTAAGGGAATAATCAAAGCATAACATGATGAAAGTAATACATGTGAGTCAATAGGCATACCAAATAGATATAAAAGGTGTGATAATCATAATATTGAAAAATGAGCCATGATTTAACAGGATAACATCAAGGAAACATAGGAATATGGAAACAACATAAATCATGAAATAAGAATAAGTCAAGGATAACTACCAAAAAGACATCAAATGGTGGAAAAAATCCCATAATGGATTAGGTTCACTCGCTAATCCATACACAACACCTCATGAAACAAAAACATCACCCGATGCATTATAGGGCTATATAATTTTGGGCTCACCCATCACATTCATATCATATACATGCATAAGTGTTCCACATAGATCATACAACAGAAGTATGTATTTAATAAATTTTAATCACCAGATTAAGGAGTGTTATATGTATACATGGAATTAAAAAATAAATGAAGGATAAATACATATAGTTTAATACACTTGAGATGAAATGGGGATGGGTATTCACTATATAATGGTTTGGCATAAAAAATCACAAGATTATTTTGGGAGCATAACGTCGGTACATAAAGATTCATAGAAAGGATTAATGAGAGTGAAAGGGGAATGCCATCACTTTTAAATAATAATTATATTAATATAGATTTATAATAACATATCCCAACATAAAAAATTTGAAATTAAAAGGAATAATATAAAGAAGGATCTTGAATAAAGAGGAGAAGGAGAGGATCCCTTACCTTGGGAGGGTGATTCTTAAAGCTATAAGGAGATTCATAAGATATTAGAGGAAAATTGGAAGGTATATAAAGAGATAAGGTTATATTAAATTCATGCATCAAGAGTTTTAAGTGAATAGAAATGGGAGGTTGGGTGGATTTTTATATCCAAAGAGAGGAAATTTATTTATTAGTTTCTAAACTTAAGTTTTGGACTCTATATGATAAATTAGTCCAAACCAAAAATAATCCCTGGATTTTTTCCATTATTTATACCAAAGTGGAGTGATTTTAATTATTTTATATGTTTAAGAACCTAAATCCCTAAAATAATACCCTTAGTGATGTGTATGTGAGTCATGTTTATAAATAATTGATTTTAAAACCATAAAATATAATATTGGTTTTGAAGGATTCATTAAGGATTTATAAAATTAATATAATAGCTTAAGAAAATAATTTTAAATAGTAAACATAATTTTGGTTCTGGATACCTTTTATGGAATATATTACATCACCTTTGGTTCATTATGATGTCATGATACATACCATATATTTATATCATATTTAATTTGTACCCAAAAATTTGATTATCTCAGAAAAGTATAAAAAATTAACTATTGGATAATTTAAACACACTGATTTAAAAAATAATATTTATTTTATAAACATAATTCTTTAAATTTAATAATTTACTTTTTTAAATAAAATTCCCCACTTATTAAAAAATACTATTTTTTTATAAATAAAAGTATTGTTAACTCTTATAAACATGAAATTTGAATTCATAAAATTATATTATCATTTATATTTAATAAATATTTTTTAATTATAATATTTTATTAAAATATCCATTTTTTCAAAAATCACTGAATTCATAAAAAAGAGTTTATTGATTGAAACTATATATTTCGTAAAAATACAATTTTTGTTCTATCATATCAAAATAAAACTTATTATTTAATCATTATTAAGTAATAATAAAAGATAAATATAATCATTATTTTATTAAATATATAAATTTATACTATTAGGGCATTGATACATAACCCTTTATTAAACCCGTGTATGTCTGTACGATGGTGATATTTTCATGGGTGGTTCGACGAACATGGTTTGGTATATGATCTAAATAAGCTTGAACTTATCCCGTAAATATTTTCACTCTTTCTTTAGATGTTGAATCTCATCTTGGTCTTGGCCAATGGAAAATCCCAGTGATTCTATCTCCCTTTAAAGTTATAATAAATGGGCTTCATAGGGTACAATCCTACTGGTCAAGGCTATCATATCCTTTGTCTGTGTCCAATGGATTTATCCTAACCCTTTATATATATATACCAATCACATGATCATTGTATAATGGAATACTATCAATAGTTATGATGCTTAATGGTCTTTTAAATCTGACTGGATATAACTTATAATGGTTCAAAATAACAAATGTAATTAATTTCTTTTCTATAATTTCATTTCTTAATAAGGCATTTAATCATTTAAAAAAGAAATTTTATTATAAAAATCCAGGTAGTTACATTCTCCCTCCACTTCATAAAATTTTCTCTAAAGATTTTTATTAAATAAATTAAAACACATGAGGATATTTCTGTTTCATTTCCTCTTTCAGTTCCCAAGTTGTATCCTCAAACTCATGGTTCCACCCCAGCACTTTAACCAGGCATGTTGTCTTGTTTCATATAACTTTATCTCTATGATATAGGATCTTCACTGCCAACTCCTTGTATGAAAGATCATTCTCCAATGGTACCACCTCTGGATTCAGTACATGTGAGGGGTGTGGTATATACTTCCTCAAGAGGTATACATGTAACACATCATGCACTTGAGATAGGTTAGGTGGGAGTTCTAGTTTATAGGCCACTTCTCTACTATGATCAAGGATTTTTAAGGGGATGATATACCTTGGACTATTCTTTCCCTTCTTCCCAGACCTCATGAATTTCTTCCATGGAGATATATAAAGGAATACTTTATATTTGAACTCAAATTCTAGGTCTCATCGATGATTGTCTATATAAATTTTATATCAAATTTATGTGGACTTCATATAAATTTGATTGGTTGGATTCTTATCCATCATATCTTGGATAAGATCAAGTCCCATTAGATTCCTATCCCTAACATCATACTAGTATGTTAGAGTCCAACAAATTTTCCCATATAGAGCCTCATAAGACACAATTTGAATTATAGAATGGAAACTCTTGTTATATGAGAATTTTTCTTTGGTAAGTTGTTGATATGAACTTACTTAAAAATCCATTGAAAAAGATCGCATCACATCCTCTAGATTTTGAATGGTTATTTCAGAATGACCATCCATTTTAGGGTGATTAGAAGTACTGAATATCAATTATCTACCCAATGCTTTCTGAAGGATTCTCCAAAACTTCAAAGTAAACCTTAGATCTTGATCAGACACAAAAGAGTGTGGAACTCCATGCAGTTTTATCAATTATTTTATGTATATCTTGGAAATGTTTTCAAGAGATAAATCTTCCTTGATATCAATTAAATGCGTTGATTTGGTAAGGCGATCAACTAACACCCAGATGGCGTTTTTCTTTTTGGTGTTTTGGGGAGTCCTATGATAAAATACATAGTTATGTTTTCCTATTTCTATACCGGTATGGGTAATGGTTTCATTATTCCATTATAATTTTGTTGTTCATCCTTGACTTGTTGGCACACCAATAATCGAGACACAAATTCTAAAATCTTTCTCTTCATGTTATCCCACCAGAATTTTTTTATATCTCTATACATCTGAGTGATTCTTGGATAAATAGAGAAGGATGAGATTTTTTTATCATCCAGAAGTTCCCTCTTCAGTTATGGTTTTTATGGGATGTATTTTCAGGTTAAAAACCTTATATCTTTATCTTTAGAAAAGTTGAACTCCTGAATATTTTCTACCTTTTTAGTAACACCTCAGTCTCTTAATGGGACTCCTTAACCCCCTCAAGAATGTATGGTTGGGAAATTATTTGAGAAAGGTAAGAAGAATATCCTTTTTATTATTCCAATGTACATCCTTTTCATATCAAAGAATATTATATCCCTTGAGAACCTCAATATGGATAGGTTTGTAGGATATTATCCACTTAGAAAATCTGTCACTTTTTCCCCTTTCGAGAATTTTAATGGATCAAAAAATCATAATACTTGATCAACTTTAACCATTTTCTTTGGTCCATATTGATATCTATTTCTATGGATATATACTTAAGGGTTTTATGATCTGTATATATGTCACACTTCTCTCCATAGAGTTAATGTTTCCAAATATTCAATATAAAGATCACTATAACAAATTATATATCATTATTTGTATAGTTATTCACATGAATCTATAATTAGTGGGAGGAATTGGCTATTATTTTTTTTATCTTTCACAAGTACTCAATCAAATCCCTTTTTAGATTCATCGTTATAGATCACAAATCCTTCTCCACTAGTTGGTAATGTGAGCACAAGTGTAGTGATTATCTTATTCTATATATATTTAAATATTTTTTTCATTCATTATTCTAGAATAAATTCACCCCTTTTGATTTATCTTGGTTAATGGGCTTGAAAATCATGATACGTTTATCATAAATAAACTAAAATCCCTAGAGAATCCAAGGAAACTATTGATTTCCATCATCGATGTTAGTCTGGGTCATCCTTCAAATGCTTATATTTTTGAAGGATTCATAGATATTTATTTATTGGTGATAACATTCCTCGATAATGTTACTATCTCCATCCAAAACTCAAATTTACTGTAATTTACAAATAAATTTTACCTTTACAAAGTCTTTAGTATGACATTAAAATTCTCCTCATGTTACTCCTTGCTTTTAGAGTTGATAAAAATATCATCTATAAATAATACAAAAAAAATATCATTGTAATCCCTAAAGACCATATTCATCAAGTATATAAAGATTTATAGAGCTTTAGTGAGTCCAAATAGAACCACTATGAACTCATAATTCCTATAACTTGTACGAAAAGCAATCTTGGGGATATCCTCCTTTGTTACCTTTACTTGGTAATATCCTGAATGAAGACCCACCTAGAAGAATTATTGGGATCCACATGGATGATCAAAAAATTCATTAATCTATGGAAGAGGATACTTTTTATTTATCATGATCTTATTGAGATCATGATAATCAATGTAGTGGTGCATTAACCCATCCATCTTCTTATCGAAGAGGACTGGTGCACCCCATAGTGAAGCACTTGAGAATATAAACCCTTTATCCAGATTCTCCTGTAGTTTATTCCTGATATCCTCAAGTTCAAAAATTTAAAATCTATATATATTATTGAATATTTTAAAAGATATGGGTATGTTATTGATTGAAATATCAACCTCATGGCTTGGAGTAAGACTAGGTAATTCTTCATGAAACACATCAACAAATTCCCTTACAATGGGAAAGTCATCAAGGTTGATCTTTTTCTTATTCTAAATCATTTCAGCTAGATACTCTTTCTCATAAGGAAATAATATCCATGATTTTGATAATGATACCAAATAATATTCATCATATTCCTTTCACTTGTATAGAATCAAAGAAAGATTACCAATATAGAGGGTGATTTCCTTCTATTGGAAATTTACGTTGGATCTATATAAAGAAGACTGATCCATACCTTGAATAACATTGAATTGTGATAAAGGGAGTATCATGAGGTTTACTAGGGAATTCAGACAAAAAATTTTGATAGGGGGGGATCTATATACTTAGGATGCAATAATTACCCCATTTTTCAGTTTTACTAATAGCTCTACTTCCATGTTTTGTGGCGGTGTTTGAATTATTATACTAAAATTTCATGATATAAAAGAATATATAGAACAAGAATCAAATAGTATGTTCACTATCCTTGAATTAATAACTGGCATACATGTCACCACTTCATTGTCGTGATCCACCTGAGAAGTTATAATTTAATTATCTCACCCTTGATCTATTGGCCTTGGAGTTTATTGTTGTCAGTTTTCATTAAAAACCCTTGGCTTAGTGCATTAATTCAAATAGTGAATTTGTTACTTGTATTTTAAATATTAGACAATCATATAAGGTTTGATTGGAGAATTTATTTATTCTATCACATTGGTGGGTTTCTACCATAGGAAATAACTTGTTAGGTTACCTTCTTTCCTACACCTAAATAATTTCCTTCCCCCCTTCAGGTAATTTTTGGGATGATTCTTCCCATAATTTTTACAAGTGTGATATTGAACTTTCTTACCCCCATGAGAATTCTCCATCACACCGCTTAAATTAAAATCCACTCTTTGCTTCTTATCTCTAGAACTATGAGATGCTTTATATTCACTAATCTCCATTTTTAATTTGAGAGAACATCAAAAAATTTCCTTATAGAGGTCAAAGTATTGAATTCTAAAATCTTTTTACAGACTTGACTTTAGACCACCAAATAAGTAGTCAAATTTACTTTCAGGGAGATAAAAATGATGGAGTCATATCGTGAAAGTCTCATGAAGATTTAATTTTATGTTCTGATGGATTCATCATGGTTTTTAATTGAGGATAAGTAAATCACTATCCATTTTACATTAGAGAGTGTGAGGAGAATATTTTTTGAAAAACAATTCTGGAATTCCTTCCATTCCATCACTTTGATTTCATCTTCGGGCTTCATATTTTTGACCAATATCCACCAGTGATCAACTTATCCTTCTATATGATAAATATCAAAAAACAAACTTCTTTTTCTTAGAGAATTTAAGGATTGAGAAGATATTTTTAATGGAGTTTACCCATTTTTCCATGATTAATGTATTGGTTGATCCACTAAAATTCATAGGTCTTTGTTGTATAAAGTTCTCATTTGTAACTTTCTATTTCTTATGAGGATGTGTGTTTTCCACCTGATTCAAGTTTTTGTTCAAAACTTGAGTTAACTAGAAAATTATTTCCATGAAGTTCCAAACTCATGCTCCCATCGGGTTGGGAATCACATTTAGGAAGTCAACACATTTCTCATCACATTGGTTGTTGGCTTAGTTCCTCTTATTTCAAGCCATTGACTAAAATAAAAGTAAAATTAGGGATGAAATTTTTTAAACCATTAAACACATAAATGAAAATCCATGAACATTAAAAGGATAAATCATAAATGAAATATATCCCTTAACCTATGAATTTCTAGGTTCTAATCCAAGTTATCCATGATGTATTTCCTAATATAAAATCTTATGTGATTTTTTGTTCCCTTAATAATGGTCCGTAAAGAGATTGTGAATTTACCAAAGAATATTACACAAGAGTGTTAAACAAGCTGTGCATGAAGGATCATTTTCGTACACCAGGTGACAATCGAGTCCAACTCAATTCACCCTTTTCAGGGTTATTTCCCCTAGGTACAATTATTCCAAATCAATACCCACTTGTTGTGTCTAAATAGGATTTTATTTTCTTGGAAATAACTTAATATACACTTTACTAAAGTATAGGAATGATTTCATATGTTTAATCTTATCCCTAAGGATTTCAATAGAGTTTTCTAATCCTAATATCTAAATATAACTAGACTTTTATTTGATACCAACTATGACAACCCATATCTTAATACGGTTTATTTCATGATTTATTACATAAGGATACACTTAATTAAACCCTAAGACATTATGAGGCCTAGTAAATTTGGGTAATTAGGTACATAGAATGAAAAATTATTGAAAAAATATGAATACATTGACTAAAACTCCATAACATTCCCTTAAATTCTATTTCTCTTTTAAAACTGCATGAGATAATCTGGAGACGTACATAAAAAAGGGGTGAGCTATAAAGATTAGTAGGGAAATAATCAAAGAATAACATGATGAAAATAATACATGCGAGTCAGTAGGAATATAAAAGATACATAAAATGTGTAATAATCATAATATTGAACAATAAAGAATGGTATAACATGATAACATCAAGGCAACATAGGAGTGTGGCATCAACATAAAATATGACATATGTATAAGTCAAGGATAACTACTAAGACAACATAACATGGTATAAAAAGTTCCATAATGGATTAGGTTCACTCCCTAATACCATACATAAAATCCCATGAGACAAAAACATTACCCAATTCATTGGAGGGCTATATAATTCTAGGCCCACTAATTACATTCATATCATGTACAAGCATAAGTTTGACATGTAGATGATATGCCATCAAGATGTATTTCATCACTTATAATCCCACGATTAAGGAGTGTAATATAAATACATGTAAGTAACCAATAAATGAAGGATAAGCACATATAGGCAAATAACCTTGTGTTAATATGGGTATGGGTATTCACCACACACTTTTCTATCATGAAAAATCATAGGATAATTCTGGCATCAAAATGACAATGCATAAATATTCATAGAAGGGATTGATAAGAGTGAAATGGGTATATCAACACTTTTAAATAATAATTAAATTATGAGGAATGTGTAAGAAAATATCCCAATATGAACAATTTTAAATTAAAGGGCGTGATATAAAAAATGTGCTGAAATAAAGAGGAGAAGAAGAGGATCCCTTACCTTGATAGGGCCGTTCTTAATATATGGGAGCAGATTATTAAAAAATTTGGGGAACCTTAGGTTGGGTATATAGAGGGAGGGTTAGAGTAAATTCATTCTCTAATAGTTTTTAGTGAATACTAATGGGGGGTTGTGTTGTTTTTATAGCAAAAGTGATGATAAATATTTATTAATATCTAAACATTGGTTTTGAACTCTATATGATAATATAATCCAAAACAAAAAAAACCATGTTTTTACCCACGTTTTCTGGAAAAGTAGAGTGATTTTATTTATTTTATAAGTCTAAGAACCAAAATCCTTAAAATATTACCCTTGGTGATGTGGAAGTGAGTCATGTTTATAAATAATTGATTTTAAAACCTTAAAATATAACATAGGTTTTGGAGGATTCATTAAGGTTTTATAAAATTAATCAAATAACTTAAAATACACATTATTTTAAATGGAAAACATATATTTTTTCATGGATACCTTTTATTGAAAATATTACATCACTTTTTGGCCATTATGATGTCATAATACATATCTTATATTTATACAGTATTTAAATTTTACCCAAAAAAGTGTTTGTCTTAGAAAATTATAAAAAATTCACTATTTGATAATTTTGATGTTATAATTTCGAAAATAATATTTATTTTATCAAAATGATTATATAAATATGAGTGTTTACACTATTAAAAAAATCCATATTTATTGAAAATACTAGTTTTTTTGACAATAATAATTTTTTGACTATTATAAAAATTACATTTGACTTAATAAAATTATATTATAATTTATATTTAATAAATAATATTTTATTATAATATTTTATGAAAATGTGATTTATTTAAAAAATTATTGAATTCATAAAAAATATTTTCTTGTTCGAAACTATATATTTCCCAAAAATATTATTTTTGTTTCATTGTATCAAAATCAAATTTACTATTTAATCATTTTAAAGTGATAGTAAAAGATAAATATAATCATTATTTTATTGAATATAAAATTTCATACTATCAGGGTCTTGATACATAGACCTTTATTACACTAGTGAATGCCCTAAGGGTCATGTGTGCAATAGTGAGATTTTCTTGGGGTGGTTCGATGAACATGGTTTGGTCTATGATCTCAATGTGCTTAAAATTCTCTTGTAAAAAGTTTTTCTCATGATTTATTTTCTTAATCTAGGCTTGGGATTGGTGAAGGATAAATCCTAGTGATTATATATATCTTATAAGTTATGATAAATGAGGTTCATAGGGTATGATCTTACTTGTTGAGGCCATCATTTCCTTTGTGTGTCAAATGGATTTATCATAACCACACACACACACACACACACACACCATAAAATCACTATATAATAACTATACTATCAATAATTATAATGATTAATGGTCTTTTAAATTCAATTGTATATAACTTATAAAAATCCTAAATATCCAATGTAGTGCGTGGGTTTTCTATAATTTCATTTCTTAATAAGGAATTTAATCATTTAAAAAGAGAATTTGATTATAAATATTTGGTCATTACATTTCCAAACAAAAAAGGGTTTGTGTATATTATCAAGATATTCTAAAAAGAATATAGTGTCTAAGTGGCTAGTCGGAGTATGTTTGGACATAGAGAAGTTCAAAGTTAAAAAATAAAGGATAACATTAATATTTATTTATATTATTTTTTACTTAATATTATAAATTTTTATTATGTGTGATGGTAAATAAAATTGTAAAATGTTACATCTAGTTGATATTTGGAAATTGAATATCATTATTATACCAATTTAGGGTTAAAGTGTTTTTTCACTAAATATCCTAAAATAGTTTAGGATATATGATGATAATAAAAATGTAAAGAGTTAAATTTAGTTATCATTAAAAATGAAATACAATATTTCTTAAAGGTTTATATTAGTCAAAATAAAAATT
Organism: Viscum album; assembly: GCA_963277665.1. NCBI lineage: Eukaryota > Viridiplantae > Streptophyta > Magnoliopsida > Santalales > Viscaceae > Viscum > Viscum album. The sequence continues at coordinate 1,524,429,004 of OY728153.1, forward strand.
TAATTTCAATTTATCTTAAAATAGTTTAGGGTATGATAGTAAAGAAAAATTTAAAGAGTCACATCAGTTACAGTAAAAAGTGTTTTCACTTTATCTTAAAAAGATTTTAGGGTATGGTGATAAATAAAAATTTAAAGAGTTACATTAGTTATTGAAATAAAATGTTATCACTTTATCCTAAAAGATTTTATGATGCGGTGATGATGATAAATTTAATATTTACATTTAGTTAACGTATTAAAGTTATTGTCACTTTATCCTGAAATATTTTAGGAGGATGAGTAAATAATAATGAAAGTAGTTACATTATTTCAAGGAAAATGTTTGATGAAATAGTGTTCCAAGGATTATAATGATGAACTTATAAAAAGTTTTAAGTAGAAAACATAAGTTAACATTATAAAATTTGATGTTGTAAAGTTAAGATGTTTGAATTTGTTCAAGAAATAGAACAGTTATGAATATGATTCCTAAGTCTCACTATTATTCAAACTAAATTACTTTATAGACGTTTCTAACTAAAGAGTTTAGTTGGAGGGTTTTATCAGATGATCATTTAGGCATGTGACAAAGTATTATGGGATTAAATTATATGATAAGGTTAACATGAATAGAATCTTGTATTCATTATAAATAGTTGTATTTGAGATATTAGGAATATATTCACAAGGTAATAAGTAGATACTTATTACTTAGATTTATCCTCCAAAGTATATCTCATAGAATGTAATACAATCATTGATATACTTATGTGTGTATGATTATTATAAATGAATTTTACATGAGGTTAGAGTGATACTTGACATGAGAACCTTAATACTTTTATACCCTACTTAATCAAGTCATCATATGGACTTAGATGATCGGGGGGTGGTTGGGTATATTTATGATCATGTGTTTGTTGGAGGACAACCAAGATAATATTTTTCCACTTGTATAAAAAGTAATAACATTGAGAAACCACTAGACATGGAACATATAAATATAGTATAAGCCTGTCAACTTTTCTTAATTCTTCAAAAAAGACTATCCAGGTTGATGAATACAACACATACCATTCATCTATCTGATAAGTACATCGCACATAAAGAGATATGAGTACATTTAATGGAGATCAAACCAAAAACCTTGGTAGCTTGATTAGCACTAAACTTTTTCTAGAGGCATATATTTGATTACATCTAAGAAATAAAGATTTTATAATTTTTTGCAACACTGCTAAGGACCGTAGGGTCACACAGTTAGGACCTTTGTTAAGGATAATGTTTTGGAAAAAGTATTTGTTAAAAATGAAGATATTTTGATGAAAAACCATATCCAAAAGAGTCCAGATGGATCCAAAAGAGTTTAAAAGTTTTGACTAAATTCCTCATGGGATTTTAGTATAAGTGGGAGATTTATATATGTGTACAAAAAATGTACATGCATGAGATACATGTATAAATTCATGAATGATACATAAAAACATATATCATTAATATATGATATTATATATATAAGTGTACATTTTATATGTGCATATGATTCTTGTATTATTTCATGCATGTGATGCATGAAATATAAACATATATATATGATCTATATTTATTTTCCATGTAATGAATAGGAATAATAAATAAATAAATAAATAAATAAATAAATAAATATTATTATTTCTCTATAATGATTTCATAAGCCACAATCCATTTATGAGTGGATTAATGGATTTTCATCAATTCATTAAAACTAATCAATGAATTATACCCCAATTTAAAGAAGCACATACATTTCATTCAAGATACCTCAGGATCCATCTGTATAAGTGGATGTGATCCTCTCATGTTGGGGGTGGTAACTTGTACAATTCATGTGAGATTCAAGTGAAAGCACTATATTCCTCCCAAAACCCATTTATCTCTTTTGAGAAGTAACTAGAACCCCTTAAACTATTGATTATCCTAAAAAATAATTCATGGATCCATTTACTGGTGTCTCCCCTTGATGGTAAGGTGATTTCATTCACTTCTCATAGTGACCCCCAAGAATCATCCTTCACCGGTGAAGAATAAGGATACTACTATATATGGTTTCTAGGTACTCTTTTTTATGTATATTATTTACACGTTTCTTGAATATAAATCTCTTGTGATTGGGTTGTCTTATTATATTTATGGTCATGATATGATCATACAAAACCCATCAAAAGAACCCCATTTTATAAACCATGGATAACCTAAACCATCTTGAGTAAATCATCTCCATTTTTAAAAACCATCATTAGTATTTTACCAAACACTTTAAATGCATAAAACATCATAAAATATTCAATGTTCCATTGAAATATAAAATCCACCCTTTATTCCAAATAAAAACCCACAAAATACATGGAAAATATTTGGTAAATGAATCTATAAATAAAATACATCATTATTCTAGTTTAATTTTTTTAAAACACCAATAATTCCAGGTTATCCCAAATAAAAAAATAATGATATAGAAACACCTACCTCAAGAGATGAATCTATGTATCCTTTGATGAAAACCATCCAAAGAGATCTCAAGAGAGATTACACAACCTTTAGAAACCAAAATCCTAAAACTTAAAACAACCCTTATCATGGAACTCAAGTGATATATCCACTAGGGTTAGAGAGAATGGAGGAAAATAAAATAAAATAAGAAGAGAAGTGATTTTTTTTATAGAGGCACTTTCCTTGAGATTTGATGAAGAAAACACCTTAATATCACCTTAGTAAGGTGAAAAGGGGAAGGAATAAGGCCGGGATAATCCCCTTATATGCTTGATTTGAAACGGGGGAGGATAGAAGAGATCCCTTGATTAAAAAGAGGGTGAAAATTTCAAAATTCCCAAGATTGAGTAGATCAGATGGTTTACTCACACAATTTTCTAAAATGTGCAGTAACTATGATGATCACCATTTCTAATAACTACATAGGATACATGGTTTTCTTTACATTATTTATCAAACCATGTACCAAATTGTGTGGTATTATAAATGATTCAAAATTTCAAACAAATAAATATAAACCACCCCAAAATCAATGGGAAACTTGACATAATAAATTTATACATTGAAGTTACATTTGTGAGTGTAATAATCATTCCCACCATGCCACTTTATATGCTCAAAATTTCATCAAACACTTGTAATGATAGGAATTCCAAGACTACCCTACCTCAAAAAAGGACCTAAGAACCTACCTAACTTTTCAAACCTTAAATTCAGAATACAAATGACCTTATACTTTATAAATCCATTCCACTTAGATCCCAAATTCACCAAAAAATAAGGTGATAAGAATCCTAAAAATAGACTCCTCATTAAGAGAATGAAAAGGAGAGAACCCAAAAGGAACCATATATAGTAAAGTAGGAGAACCAAAAGAAATCCATTTAGATACAAGAAACATTGGGATGAATACTCCTATAATCTTCTTTGAAATTTTTATTGCCAATATAAACATCACAACTCACAATCACTTCCCCAACTCCATGCTAGACCAAGGGAAAAAATATAAACAATACCTCTAGAATATTTGAGGTTAAAATAACCAAAACTAATGCCACATCAAAATCAAAGTATACCCAATAGATCAACTATTATAGGATAAGGAACTCACATAGAAACCTATAATAGGTCTACCCACTATTTATAAATCACATAATATATGATTTATAGGAAAAAGTAAATCCACCCATATCATGAACACTCATATCATAACTCAAGAACCAAAAATATAAAAAAAATACAAAACACTAAAATTAAGATCCTTAATCCATTACATTCATAAAGGATTGAGTTTCACATATAATAAAAGGAAAAAACCCACAAAAGAACAAAAAAATACACCACAGTTGTTCAAAATAGGCTCCCAACTATCCAAAAGGAACAATCGCTATCGATCAATTCCCAGGATAATGTTGGGTATGAGACTTCATATTGTACTAACCTTTATACCTAAAAAATCTTTGAAGATGACCAAGATTACTAGAATGATGACAGGTCTTCAAGGATACTAAGAAAGATTTATTTAAGTGACCTAACTTTCCATATTGTAAGCACACAAAATAATTACTATTAACTAAAGAAATGACACAATATTGAGAAAAAAATTCCACAAAAGCACCACTTACCTTCTTCAGATCTTTCAGCCTCTTCTCTTCACTAACCAAAACACTCTTAAAAACACCCAATTACATTGAAACATAAATCCCCATTGAATAAATCACAATAACCACTTAAAAAAGGATAAATTTAGTCACCACTTTTACATACATTGTAGGGACAATTCCTAACCCAACTAAAATTAGATCAAGAAAAAGGACTATTCTAAAAAACCGAGTCTTTGAATCATTGGTGAACAACTCAAGAGAGAAAGGAACCAATCTACCAAATAGTTTGGTGTAATCTTTCACTTAATGGTTACTTTAATAAATTCTCAAGAACACTAAATCTTTCAATACCTTCACATCCTCATGATAATTACATTATATTGAAAGAATCTTAAAATTCCCCCAATTAATCCCTTTAATTGGTCAAAGAATAATGATAGTATTCCACCATTCTAAACATGATTCCTCAAAAAATAGATAAATGAGCTTCACCCTCAAGGTTTTATGAGTTATTAAGGAGTCTAGGATATATTCAATTTTACTCAGCCACTTCATCGACTATTGAGGGAATTGACCATTGTAGAAGACCACAAGAAACTGATCTGGAAACTTAAAAACATGATCCAATAGTTTAGATAAACATGTCACTCAGACACTTTCAAGAGTTTGGAAATAATATTAGGTTGGGAAGTCCACTACTGGATCATTAGAAGAATTACCCAAGAAATTCTAATTTTGTTTTTTTGATTCCTTTCTGGGGGTCATATTCTAAAATGTCATAAGGTAAAAAACCCGAATCAAAATATAATCTAAATCCCAAAAAATGGAATAAAAAACATAAATCAAACCATTCAATGTCCCATTATAAATAAAACAAAATCATAACAATAAAATCAAAGACATACACATTCCTTTAAAGCTCTATTTCAAAAACTCCAGAGCATCCTAGAACCAACTTTAATGGGGACGTAATACTTAAAACCATTTTTAATTTTTGAACCATACACCCATTTCCAAAATACTCAAAAAAATAATGTTTCCATTTTAAACAAGTAAAAAAAAACCATTAAAAGAAAATTTCTTAATAACTTAAGATACTTTAAACTAAACATCTTATCCTTTAAAACTAAGGTAATTAATTATTTGAAACTAAATTTATTTGGTTGAGATAATAGAAAGCTCCATTAAAAAAATAACATTACCCCAAAACTCTATCTCTTCTAGATATATCATTGTAAATTTAAAACGTTTAGTTTGAGGATTCCAAAATACCAAAACATGGTTTTAAAACAATTTTTATTACCAAAGCATAAAAAATTACTTAAAAACTTGAAAAATTAACTATAATATTCCATAATAATTAACTTTAAAAATCCTTAAAATAAAAAATCACATTGAAAACTTTCATGACCCAAATTAATTTATGATACCGTTTCATTGGGTTTTAGAGGTGTGGACTAGTTTTTGTTTGTAAGGCTACAATTTCCGCTTTTCCAAAAAACTCCCAATGGTTCCCCCATCTATTGCTGGGTAAAAACCTACTTTCCAAAGGATGATGATCATCTGAGTTTTTAGGCCCAACAAATCTTAGGGACTTTCATTGGTCGATAGGATAGGAGTTCGGTCTCATCACACCCTTTTGGTGGGAATTTTTGCCTACTATGGGACTCTCTTATAGAATTATGATATGTTCATGCATGTCTTCCTAATCCCGATACATGATTGGTTACCCGAAAAAAATTAATCATTGTTTAATTCTCTCATTAAACAAATAAAGGGAGTCTCATTGATTAACTGCAGGGATTGCAGTCTCATTAGTGATTCCATCTATATGCATCTAAGTTTCTTCATCCATTTTCCTAACAGTGAATATTTGTTTTATGTGGTGAATATGTATGAACAAATGCTTCAGAATGAGTTAATTCATGAGGAGGCAGTTAAAATTTTGAGGAGGGGATTAAGAAATTATGAGGAATCCTACATATCCTGTTTATTACATGAATTAAAACCCACATAGTTCATTAATCCTATGTAGTTTAGCATTAGGAGGAGAGGACATCTGTGTGGGTACTGAGAGACCAAATGTTTGATCTTGGGTATCAGGGAGACATCCTACGTATCCTAGTTATGATGAGATTCAGAGTCATAATAGTTCAATCATGAACTTGGGACTAACCCTAAGGTATATTACCTTATATGAGGGGTGTTCATACCATACCACTCATCTGGCCATAAATTCTAAGATCACCCTAGTTAGTGGAAATTCATGATATCTAATGAGATGTTTATTGTATCACCATAAGCCCATGTGAGTTGTTCTCAGTCTGAGAAACAAGGGGAATATATTATTAGTCTCACAAAATGTGGATATGAGACTTATGTACTGGGAAATTCCTTGGGGAATTTGGTATAGAGCTTGGACCTTGAGAAGGATTCCTACGTATCCTGAGTATGGAAGGAATAATAGTCATCATAGTTCAATTGTTCCTTAAATTATTGATAGGATAGGTGTATGATCACACTCAGAAACATTATGACCATTTTTGAGGTTTTAGAAATGTTTGGAGCTTAAACCAAGATGGATTCCCTTTTGATCAAGGACATGCTATATGATGTCGGTAGTTGGGGATTACACACTAAGGCTGCCCTTATAACCCTGGGGTGTGTAGTGTATATGAAATGATCAGTGAAACTCCCTAAGACCACATGATCCAGGCTCATTTTTAGAAATATGGGTTATCAAGTGATCAATGTCATTTCTATGGATAAGGGTCTTAGATGCTAGGATCACTTGGAATTGTCAATATAGAACTCAAACCTTGAAGAGGTGGCCTACTTATCTTTAATATAGTAGGAATCAGAGTTGTTGTAGTTCCCTTAATTGGGGATTACACTCCAAGTTTTTCCTTGTATCCAAGTCTTACACACCAGTGATGAATGAGGATATCAAATATCAGGATGACCTTGTGACATGGCCTTCTTTTCTAGAGGGAGTTTCATGACCCAATTGACTTGTTTAGAGGACATCACATGACGTAGTTGGCTCGTCCTAGAAGCCACCGCATGAACTATCTTGAAACATATTTGGGGTGTTTCAAGAGTCAGTGAGACATGGTTTAAAGGATGTAAAATGTCCAGGATAACATCCATAGAAGCCATCATGAGACCTGACCATCATGTATGTAGGGTACCATGGGATCTTGGCCGTTATGCCCATAGGATTCCACGAGAACCCATTGATTTTCCTTGATTCTCTCACGAGACTTGGTTTGCATATCTATAGGATGTCTCATGTCTTTCTTAACATCCCCAAAGGGCATCATGAGTCCTTACTAATTTCTTCAGAGAACATCATGAGATCCCATTGTTATTCCCAGGGGCCTTCGTGATACTTGGTTAACATGTGCAGGGGCCATTATATGAGTCAGGTGATACATCCAAAGGATGTCACGAGGCTTGGGCAAAAAGTTTATGGGGACTTCCATGAGACTATAGCGGTATGTCCAAGGGGGTCATGTAACTTTTCTTTGACATTTAAAAAGGGATTTGTATGACCCAGGTAGCATGCTAAAGGAGCGTTATGAGTTCTAGAAGACATGTCCCAGTGTTATAGTGTGTCTTTAGAAGGATCACGCAAATCGCACATGGGTCAGCGAACTTTTTTTTATTTAAATCTTCCACTTTTAGTCTTTATTCTTCCCTATTCCTTATAGAAGCCTTATTTTTATTTAATGTAAGTTTATCTCTAGTATTTCATAATCTAGTGGGCGTACGGGATGATCTCTGCATATCCCACCAGAGACCCGTCACATGATCTATGAATGAGCACACTAAGAGTGTCATGCCTGGTGCATGACTACTTCGACTTCCCACTTGTATATTACCTGATAGAAGGTTGGTCAACCATGTGATCGGTTTCTCTGAGAAATATTCTCAAGCGCTAGTGTGAGAATCCAAGATTTTTTCTAGGCATTGTTGCAGTGAGCTCTGTGGTAAAAAAATACAACCCCTCTTTGAGTTTGGATTTGGGAATTTATAGTCCTCTTCACCCTGATTGTTCTATGATCTGTGTATCATATCTGGTGAAAATCCGAACTAGATTCGGTGAAGGGGGCTGGTGCCACATAACTTTGCAAGTATCTATCATTGGTTGTTCCAAGTGCATCACCTGATTTTCAGTGATCATGAGTCTCTTTCATCAATTCCTCTTTTATCAGATTATTTCTGATTGATGAAGAATTGATTGATCATGTGAGTATGTGAAAGGAATTTTCATATTGTCCTATGGACATGTCTATGGGCCTTCATGAGAGCTTTATGCCTTGCCTAAAATACTTCATGGGGAAAGGGTGGTTTATTTAGGAATCTTCATGATATCTGGTTGACTTTTCAAGAGGTCTTGTGGGGCCACACTGTGGTCTTCTTGGTGCATCGCATGTATTCCAATGACCATGAGAACTCTCACGTCCTCTATTTTTATCCACTTTTATTTTATTTTATAAAGGTTAGGTATTATGCAAGTTTTCATGAGCAATGTCATGGATATTTACTTGATTTTTTGATGATACCTCACATGACCAATATGGTTCATATGAGGGTGTGAAAGAATTTCGTGGAAAAATCTATCTATTTTTCCTTAGAGTGCCAAAGGGAAAGCTTGAAGTTTCCTAGAAATACCCAAGGACTTATATGTGGCAAGGCTAACAAGCCAAAGAGATTTTACAAGATGAGGTGAACATGTTACCAAAGTCTCATGGTGTCTTGTGGGTCTCCAGGGGTGTTCCACATTTCTTTAAGAAACCAAAAGCACCTATCGGATCATCCCTTTTATCCCCTTGGTTTTATTTTACAAAGGTTCAAGATTTATGTGAATTTTCATGAGTAATGTCAAGGACATTTACTCGATTTTTTGACGATGCCTCGCATGACCAATATGGGCCATATGGGGGTGCGTGAGCATGTTTTAGGAAAATATATCTATTTTACCTTAAAGCACAGAGGGGGAAGCATGGAGTTTATTGGACATTCCTAAGGAATTCCGTGAGGGAAGGATGACAAGGAAAAATTATTTCTCAAGATGAGGTGTACATGTTGGCAAAGTATCACGATATCTTGTAGATCTCTAGGGGCCTGTCGCATGTCTTTTAGTGACCAAGAGTACCTTATACATCCTCTCCTTTATCTCCTTTGTTTTATTCTACAATGTTTCGGGATTCATGTGAGATTGCATGAGTGTCATCACAGAAATTTATTCTTTCGAATGATGATATAGAGCATGATCTTCATGAACACTAGGGGTCTCTCCCTTTGGATATTATTATCCTTATTTTATAAGGATTTTGAGATCTCGATCATCCATGTGGGTGATGTAAAACATAATCACTATCTTTTTATAAATTAAGTCGCATGATCAATAATGAATCTCGAGACTACGTGTGAGAATTTCCTTGGACAACCCTTCTTCTTATCTCTGGTGCGTCGCCTAATCCATGATGGATCTTGCGATGTTCACATTTGGTCTTTTCCAATTGTCTTGTTTGCCTATGGTGCATCACATGATAAGTATTAGATCTCATGATGTCATACATAAGTTTTTAACAATAGTTCCTCTAATATACTTTGATACACTACATGTTCATTGATGGACCTTGAGACAACTTGCAAACATTGTCAAGGATAGTCTCTTTGAGTCGCATTTGATATGTCGCATGTACTTAGTTGTATGATGCCATAGTATGACCAAGGGTGTTTGGGTGACAAGAAGGCATGTCAAATGGTGCATGAAAAGTGTTTCTGATCATCTTAGGATTTTCACATAACCCAATCCACCTGAATATGTTGTGTTACCTAAGGTTTTCATAAGGTCACCTCATGTCCAAATACTCATGTGATCCTGTAAAGGGGATCGACTGATAGAGTCATGCATGTGCACATGGAATATTTATCTTCTTTACATGGTGACATTAATCTTGACATGAGGCTTCTCATGCACACATGAATATTTCATGTGTGCGGTATAGACCTCTATTCTATCAACATAGTGCATCGACTCTTGAAATTAATTTCATGCTCTTCATTTGAAGTGTATCAAATAAATTCATTAGGAATTGATTGTATCCAAGTTCTGAGTTGTTGTCCACAATAAATCACATCACTGGGTATTTAGTAATTTAGTATCCTTCTAGGTGGAGGTGAGATCGAGATATGAACAAGAATCCATGATTTCATGACCATGTTTTATTCACAAGACATGAGTTGTATCTTTGCATGAGCTTGAACCCCTTGTAGTATCACATCATATCACATGATGGGTCATGTTGTGCCACTACCATTCAAATAACATGTTATGTGGTGCCAACCTTTCACAATATGGGTCATGTGATGCCATAACCTTTCACATGATTGGTTATGTGATGATTTAACCACATTGTGTGAAAGAGAGAATGCAGTATTGTGTGTACATGAGCTGCTTCATGTAACCCTTATGTAGGGTTGTGTAAGATCATTCATGTAACCATTATGTGGGTTATAGATGATTTGTTTTGTGTAGAAAATAAGAGCATTCTTATGATCAAGTGGAAGTTGATTCAAATAATGACCCCCTTCAGTATTTATAGACGAGTATCATCCTGTCTTTGCACATCCAAGAAATGTGGAACATTCAGTAATCTTGCTCAACCATTCATCAAACCGACATGCTTATCCTGAGATCCAAAAATGGTGTTGCATCGAGATATGATTTTATATAAATGAAACTCCTAGTATTCTTCATGTGATGCATATTTGGACTTGTGTATAGCATAACCTTACTACTGTAGCATGTGATCTTCACCTATAATTCCATCCATACACTATGGTTTTTCTTCATGCATAGGTTATATCCAAAACTGTATATTTTTACTGTATCTTATACTACCATGCATATTAGTGACCCTGTGTATCACCATTACCACATGATATATTTTCGGTATATGGTCTTGATTTGTGCATATAGAACTCCTTACTACACACCTGCACATCCATTCATCATGATCTTCATGCATGCACTGAAAAGATTCTATGGGAATGGTGTATGCTTCACGTGCTGTAGTCACCGCATTGATGGGCTATCCAGGATGATCTTTTCAGACTATATGCATCACACACTGATCATATCCACAAACCATTTTTATGGAATCACATATGTACTTGGAATCTTCACAGTATACCATAATCTACTTATCCTATTGTTTTCTTGATCAACATCATGGGATTCATGCATTATCTTGAAATGTATCTCATCACATCATCTATTATCCACATAAACCATGAGTTGTTTTGTGGGTAACCTCACACACTAATACAATATCATAGTTCTGATACTATTAATGTAATCATATACCTGATTCCTTCTTACCTTCACATGATATCAAATGTGGGATATTTATATGATAGTGTTTCATATGGAAGTCTCATCATGGGGAGTTGCAGTGCAAGAAAAATCATGCATTTGAGTATCTTCTGGTGAGTGATATCAATACCAAGCATGATAGGTGAGATAAAACTTAGGTTCTTTGAGGTTAGACAACATGTGATTCCCTTTACCCATTTCATAATTTTTATAGAAGGTATCTTTCCATGGAAAAGTGTGTAGCACACAATTATGATCATAAAAAAATCCATCCCCTTAGAATTGGATTCATTTGAAATGAACAGAATATGATTATAAGGTAAATATAAGACACTTTTCTATATATCAGAATGATTATGGATTCCTCCTTCTATACGCTATCAGTGAATGGATCTACTAAACTTTATATGTTTTTTTTCCAGTTTTCTTTCATTCATGATGCACATGACATTAAATTTCTCTAATATTATGAGAATCACCAATGCTACCCATCTTTAACATATCATCAAGTAAACCTGAATGTATGGATTATGAGATTTGTTTTAGAAAACTCTCATGAATTCCAACTAACATAAAGTTCCTTACTGATGAATATATTCCAGCTATCTTTTATAATATATGTCCCAGAGGGAGAGTTCTCTATATTTTCCAAATCTGATATAATTGATGAGCATAGCTCAATTTTTAGGGCTATATGATGGGCCTTTCAATATTTTTTAGACTGGGTTGCCACTATTATTTAGTTTAAGGTATTTTATCTTGGACCAAATATTTTTTTTAGTTTAAGGTATTTTAGACCGGACCTAATATTTCATTAGTTTAACATTTTTTAGCCCAGAACTAATATTTCTTTTATTTAGGTTATTTTAGCTTTGACCTAATGTTTCTTTTGTTTAAGACCTTTTAGATCAGACCTAATGTTTCTTTAGTTTAAGGTCTTTTATCTCAGACATAATATTTCTTTAGTTTAATGTATTTTATCTCAGACTTAATGATGCTTTGGTTTAATGTATTTTATCTCAGATCTAACATTACTTTAGTTTAAGGTATTTTATCTCATACCTAATGTTGCTTTAGTTTATGGCCTTTTAGCTCAGAACTAATGTTTCTTTAGTTTAAGGTATTTTAGATTGAACCAAATGTATGATCATGGGATATGGTGCACACATTCTAGGAATTAACTAAAACACTCTGAGGTGTTGGGTTATACCATGATGTTTCTGAGGCTTGTGAGGACCGAAATGCCCTTTTTATAGAGTGAAACATTTGGATGATGGATTTAAGCGCATATGCAGGAACCATAGGCATTCATGCATAGTCAAGAAAAGTTTCTCTTGAAGCAAGGTATCTTTTCCAAGGGATATGGAAGATTTGAGGAGGTTATATTGGTTGAGGGAGGCATATTTGGGAAGCTAGATCCACCTAGAAAGATGGAATATGGGTGATGTAAATCATAACCTAAAAGTCTGAGTCCATGAATACGAGATGGTGCAGACATGCTGAGTATGTCCCATGACATTCTAGTATTATAGATTATACCATGGTGTTGTTAAGGCTCACAAGGATTCAATATCCTTTTTTGAAAGGAAAATATGCCTTCAGTTGGTGGGTCAAGGCCATTATGCGTCAGTAGCATTCCAAGAAAAAGGTAATCTATGCTCTTTTCTAAGGGCCATGAAAGTTTTTTGAATACTCAAACATCCAGATTATGAGGTTGGGTATGGAGGGAAGGCTATCAAGGAAGGGTTCTGACACCCTAGGGAAATTAGCTCTTAAATCAAAAAGCTCAATCCCTACTCCCTATGGTTTCGTATCATGAGGTGTGGTCCATCAAAGGCTATCAAATGAAGTGTCTCAGTCCATACATGAGAAAGGGTACAAAACACAATGATGCAACATCGAGGATATTGAATCCGCTTGGATAGTTTGGCACAAGGATTATAAATCATGACCCATAGAGATCAAGTTAGGATAATGACACGGTACATTCATACATGGATTATTTTAAAAACTCTGAGGTGTTGAGTTCTATCACGATTATGTCAGGGCTCATTAGGATTGGAATCTCCCTTTTTAGAGTGACACATTTGGTTAACGACCATAGGTTCATATGCAAGAGCCATAGACATGAATGCATAGTCAATAAAAGGGACCCTGAATTTTGACATCCTTTCCAAATTCCATGGAAGTTTATGGTGATCCAAGATACCCAAACCCATGAATTTTGTTCTATGGAGATCATAAAATCCAAGGAGGGTTTGAGTACCCTAAAAGTTAAGCCACTGCCTAACAAACATATTCTCATGGTGAGGAGATGTGACAAACCATTAATCTAACTTTTTTCCTAGACTATGGGTTCCAATGAGTGTAGATTATATTTTACTAGGGTTACTTGGAATACCATATGAGCTTTATTCCTTATTTATTTACGCCCTTATTTTTTCCTAAACTCTGATAATGAGGAGTTTATTTGGCGGGGACTCAACTTTTGCTCATGTCTCCCTTTGTGAGTTTTCATCCTGACAAGTTTTGCATCTATTTTGTTAGCAGTATAAGGTCTTGTAATTTAGACCATTATAGTATAGAGTTTCAAGTATGTATATCTTTTACCAATGTACATGAATTTTATGGTCATGATGCACATGGACCTGATATGGGAAATGTTTTACAAGAGACTAATTAGGATGCTCATGGTCTTGAGTACTCCAAAATAATTATGAGAGAGAGGTTAAAGTGTTATAAATAATATATCAAGGTTCTTATGACATGAGTGATGATATGGAAAAGTCATACCAGGAGTTGTTCAAATACACTGAGGTATTCAGTTCTACCGTAACGATGTCAGGGATCACGATGATCAGAATGTCCCTTTTCAGAGTAACTCATTTGGTTGATGGCCATAAGTTCATATACAGGATCCATGAACATGTATGAATATTCAATAAAAGGTCCCTGGAATCTTGATATCCTTTTCCAAGGTCCATGGAAAATTATGATGATTTGAGACACCTGAGGCATGAAGTGTGTCTTATGGATTTATGTTCTTAAAAAAGATGGTAGCAGCACCCCGTACTTTGGTTGACTGAGGTAAGACTCTTTTGGTACTTTTATAAGAAATAAAATATGTGTTATTATTTTCCTAGTTTTATGTCATGTAGTAGGGACGTACTTGCTTCTATGAAATTTTGACATCATGCAGTAAGGACATATTTCCATGCAGTTTTACATCCTGCGGTATGGAAAAAATTCCATGCAATTTAACGTCATGCAGTAAGGATTTACTTCCATGTAGTTTAAAATATTGTGGTAAGGAAAAACTTCTATTCAATTTAATGTTATGTGATAAGGATGTGGGAACCAATGATAAAGTGTGGAAAATTCATGGTTGGATCCAAAGATGGAGACTTAGGTGCCACTACGTATCTGATGAGGGTGATAATCAAGCCACATGTAGTACTAAACAAAGTATCCTACGTAGGTCTATCCCATATGCAAGGAGTGGGTCATTTTTATATTTTTTTGTGATTGGGATCAGTGTTAGAAGTTCAAGATTCACAAAATATGAGAGAAGGAATCAAGTCACACATTTTTCTTGAATGGTAAATACTCTATGTAGGTATGACCCATACGTGGAGGTGGGAATTATTTCCATTGACCATTGTGGATGAGATCATGATTGGAGATCCAGATGTCACTATGTATCTTGTGATTTATAGGAATCAAGGCACACATATGATATTCCATGCAGTTTAATGTCATGCAATGAGGACGAGGGTGAACTGACGTGAATAAATGTAAACATTGCGGTTGGTTCAAAAGATGGATGTCTGGGCATCACTACATATCTCATGAGGATGATAGTTAAAACACAAGTATTTCTTGAGATACCATGTAGTATAATGTTATGTGGTGAGGATGAGGGTAAACTAACATGAATTTAACAGGAATATTATGGTTGGGCCCAAGGGTGGAAGTTTGGTAATCACTACGTATCTCATGAGAATGAGAATCAAACAACACATAGTTTTGAAGAACCGTGCAGTTTAAAGTCATGAGACAAAGACATTGACAATTTGGTTTAATGTAATGTGACGAGGACTAATGGTATACATTTAAAGGTCTTTCATTTAGGACCATAATGTACCTTTTGTTTACTTTTATTCTTTTCTTGTGAGGGTAAATCACTTCTGCAATTTTTAAGCTCACATGAGCTATGCTCTATGTGAGAAATAAGGAATGGAAAGGGTTTCACTACAATATAGAGACAATTGAGGGTAAAATAAGGGGATTTTGTATTATTTAGTGTGTGGGATAGGATATAGGATCAAGTCATACCTATGTATCTCATTGGAAATGAGAATCAATCCATATATAATTCTAGAAGAACTGTGCAGTTTAACGTCATGTGGCTAGGATGTAGGTGACTTGATGTGAATAAAGATGGATATAACTGATCCGTTCAGTTTTATGTCATGCAGTAAGGACATTGGAAATTCAATTTAATGTATTTTTGTAAGTATGAAAGGTTCCATGCATTTTAACATCTTTCTTCCAGGATAAATTTGAATAGTTTAACGTCATGTAACTAGGACAAGCGATGTGACTTACACTAAGCTGGATTCCCTTATGCTGATAGCTACACAAATTATTTCTTGAAAAATCATACATTGGTGGATTGTGTGACACACTCCCCATACATTGTGTTCAATGAGTAGTCCTCCTTGTGGTATAATTTATGTATGATGTAAGGTACCTCCCATTTTGGATATATATTTGGGGGCTTCTTGCTTGGTATCATTGGGATTCTAAGGACCAATAATAGTTACCCTTAGAAGAATGAGCAGAGCCAATTTTTTTTATTAAAGTCTTGTGAAATCTAATTCTGGTGGACCTCAAGGTCATGCAATGTGTGCAAACTATTCTCATCAATCCATTCGAATTCATATAGTATCTTTTGTGATTGCTCATCATCTGAGAGTTTCCCATAGATGGCTACTCAGAACGGGGGAAACTGAACCCTTATAGGTAATACTGCCTCGATCCTGTACACCAATGATTATGGAATTTCTTATGTAGTTGTATGTGTGGTAGTATAGTAGGCCCATAAAACATGGAGGAGTTTTTTTTCAGAGACTTCTTATCCTTGTTCATTATATTCTTAAGTATATTTGATTGAGTCTTATTTAAGGCCTCTATATGTCCATTTTCTACTGCATGATAGTGAGATAAGTGATTGGACTCGATATTGTACTCCTGGTACAACTTCTTTAATTCCGCAGAATAGAAATTGGTGTCATTGTCCATAAATATTATGTGAGGGACCCCAAACCTAATGATGATATGAGACTTTATGAAGTTGATGATATTCTTTGTCCTGACTTCCTTGAGGTGTATTGCCTCAACCCATTTGGAAAAGAAGTCAATAATAGTAAGGATATACTTGAACTACTTAGCTATGGATGGGGGATATATACCCATGAAATCCATCCCCTAAACAAAAAACGACCAAAAATATTTATATGTATATATAAATTCTAGAGGTTTATGGATGAAGTTTTCATGGATTTGGCATGCATGACATTTCTTGGTAAATTCCACATAGTCTTGTATCATAGTTGACCAGTAATCTCCTAACCTCCTGATTTAGTGGGAGATCCTAGTCTCATATTGATGGATTCCACAAGATACCACATCGAATTCTTTCATGATGGAAAAAATCTCCTCTTATACTATGCATCTGAGGAGGATCCCATCGAATCCACACTTATAAAGGGGTTTCTTCTCATTCAGGCCATCTTGTAGGGTAAAGTTCACTGCACAATGCTGGATCTATTCCCTTCCAGATCTATCCATTGGGAGAGTCCCATTTTGCAGATATTTTATTATAGGATCTATCCATCCAGGGGTGATTATTAGTGAATCACGATCTGAGGCAGTGTTGATCTGATTGATCTCTTCCAAATCACAAAATAAAATTGATGAGACTATTCTCTGATGTGTAATATGGAATATTGCTTCTTTTTAATCAAGGTTGGACAATATGGTGGATGCATTGGACAATACATCGGTGTGAGCATTTTGTTATTAGGGAACATGATGCAATGTGGGTTCAAAAGAGAAATCTTCCATTAGTCCCTTGACATAGCCTATGAGAGGGGCTAATTCCTCCTTTTTGATGGCGTATTCACCATTGAACTTCTTTATCACTAACTCCAAATTCCATTTTATATTTAGGTAGGCAATTTTTAGATGTATGGATAATTCCAAGACAGTGATGAGGGATCAATATTCTACCTCATTATTTGTGCAGCCTTTGAATAGTGAGAAAGAGTAGGGAAAAAATACTTTATCAGGAAAGACAAATACAATATCTAGTCCAACCAGATTAAGCTTCAGGTTTTCTATCCTTTTTTTGATAGGAATTCATAATGCACAATTAAAATACATATTCCATGTAAGGGGAGTGTCATGGGAATAGAATAACTCTTCATTCGGAAGCTCGATGTATTCTAGAATATTCGTCAGGGTAGGATGTGTTGCAAGGAAATTAGTCGGGGGTTGTCTTTTAACTGAATTTTGTGATGCAACCTGAATTTCATATTACTGAAGAATGACTAACCATTGGTCTAAGCACCCAGTTAGCATCAAACAACCAAGGATGTACTTGAGAGGATTGATATAAGAGACCAATTGGACTTCGTGGTGTTGCAAGTAATGCCTTAGCTTTTGTACTGTGAAAATGAGTGTGATGCAGTCCTTCTCGATATCAGAGTATTGGGTCTCAGTACCTAGCATAGTTTGGATGAGGTAATAGAGACTATTATCACTCCCCACATCATTATTTTGTGAGATGAGGATGCCTAATGATCATTGCATGGAAGACACATATAAGATGAGTGGCTTCCTTTCCACCAGAGGCATCTGAACTGGTGGGTGCAGTAGGTACAAATTGATACTTTTGAAGGATTCTTGGTAGTCATTTTCCTATCTTTATAGGGATGATTTTGGAAATCTATCTTGGGTATTGAACTTTCTCAAACAAAGTTGGATTTGATCAATTTGTCAACTCTCGCCTATAAATTGGTGACATGAGAGGGGTGCATCTGCTTGAATACCTACTTGAAGACTCAATGCTCATTTTGTAGTCTGGGATGGTGCATAGCCACATCTAGGTTTAGTTTGAGAATTTATATGTAGTCGCATGTGAACCCATAACGTCACCCCTTCATAAATGCAATGTACATCTCTTTATCTTTGAGGGGCATGATGGCACTAACCAGTGTAAGCCATGGGTCTTCCTCTATTCCCATATTTATCTACCTAAGCTCATATATGTTTGGAAGAGACACTTTACTCAAACATTGTAGGTGTGTTCCTATGATCATCCTCATCCTCCTCTATTTTTGAGCCTATCGAGACACTTCTAGATGAATATGAAAATTTGGGGGCTCCTTTGTTACTATCAGGGTGAGAGAGGCCATGAGAGGACACATTATCACCCCTTGTTAGGAGAGTTATTGTAGAGGGATGTTAGAGTTGATAGTCTTAGATGCTTCCACTAGGGAAAGGTGGGGCTTGGACCTATGGAATTAGATCTTCTACCTCAACCTGGCTTATGGGGAGAACTTATTCACTATTGAGCATACTATAGGAATTCACATGGGCGATCCCTTAAGCCATTGGGAGATTCAATCTATATATCATAATCCACTATTGGTTTCTCACATACCTTCTTGTATAAATATTCTTCAACATATTTGGATCCACAAGTCTCGAATAGGGTGTTATCACCTTGTGGTATTCTAAATTTTCCATCCGATGCTGATGATGTCTCACAGATATTGAGATGACGCACAATTTATTATCCTATGATCAGGATGTGTTCTGTGCAGTTTTTTGTCTTGCGGTAAGTACGTGGATATGGGGGATAGGATAGGACATATAATCCATGTGTCCCTACATATCTCATTAGTATGAGAATCAAGAGTTATGTAGTTTTGAGTAACTATATAGTTTAATGTCATGCATAAAGGATATAATCCACACAATTCAATATCTTGCAGTTATGACATGATCCATGCAGTTTAACATCTTATGGTGAGGATAAAGGTCATGAAGTTTAATTTATTACTGTAAGAAACTTAGCCTTACAGTTTAATTTCTTGAAGTAAGGATGATGGCCGTTCAGTTTAACATCTTGTGGTAAGGACGATGGTTAAATAACCTATCAGGACTGTGGATATTCTGAAGGATCTTGGTAAAATATTATTCACATTTCAAGAGTTTCAGGATCTTTTAACTCTATCATGACTACAAATACCTATTCCTCTAACCAATCCTTGAATATAAAGCATCTTTCTATTGCGTTCCTTAGACGCCGATGGTAGGAGAAATAGTTTTCATGGACTATCAAGTTTGCCTCATGTGGCCTTCTTATTGTTGGGTGTTCCATCAAACCATTTTCCATAGCGCAGTAAAAATATTTGGAGACATGATTCATTTTGTAAGAATAATATTTTTTCAATATTGATTTAAAATTCATTCACTTATCCTTGGGAGGTATATGGATCATTCCTTACTGCACAACTGGTGCATCCTACTCAGAGTGATCGGATGACTGGAGTAGGGATTTAGGTGTTGGTGGTTCCAATATCCCCATGTCCATCTACACTTTAAGCGAGTCTTTGATGATAAAGAAACCTTAAATAGTGTTTTTGAGACTTTAATGGAAGGGGAAATGATTGGAATGTCCTATTAACCCTACCTCACTCGGCTTTCTCATCATTGAGATCTTTATCAATCTATTTTTCTTGGAATAATTTAAATACACTGGAACATGTTTGTCTTGGAAAGAATATACTTTTCACTACCTGTCTTGAAAAGAAAGATGACCAGACCGCTTCTCCTATATGTTATCTATGCCACCATTGGTGCAGGTGTATGGCTAAGTCTATATTCTAGGGTATAGAGTCTCGATATTTATTAATTCGTGGGAAGGTGGTAAATAATTTGGGGTCTTGGATGACATAGATGCATCCCATTGATTAAAAGGTACCAAATCTTCTGAAGGTTTTGTAGAGACACCTGGAATAATATGGTTTTCAGAATACCCTTGATGAGGAGGTGGAAAATTTGAAAATTCCCCCATCCTTGTGGGTTAGGGGTCCTAGAAATATAAAAATCCCCCCATCCATATGGAATGGGGTGCTGTGGAACAATGTTTCAATTTCTTCCGATGAGGGGATGACAAATATGAAAATTCCCCCAACCCCGTGGGCTAGGGAACTTCACTATAAGGAGGGATTTAATAGGCACACACTAGATCATCATCCTGAGGTATAGACCTTAGGATTATTCCCACAATTATCTCCCAAATATTTCTATTCTATTATTGGAGTTGAGTGATATATTCTTTTGTAGAAATTTCACTGTCATTCTCAAGGGGCTGGATGGCGAGAGCCATGAAAACACCCTTTCCTCTATTGGTGGTAGGGTGAGTGGATAATTATGGGAGTTCCAATGTGCAACCTAGAGACTGAATCCACTACTTCCACTATCCATTTTCCACTTTTATTACACTATGAAATACCAACATGGTTAGAAACACCTTCTGCAGATGCTTGGAAAATAACAATGAGACTTTCTTTCTCTGTGGAAGTGAAAGAAGGTATTCCAAACTGTTGTGTCTCAGATGACCATAGGAGGGTATAATTTTAACCTTAAGAAGAATGATCATATAAATTATATGAGGAGTCTTCAGATCCAAATGATATCATATTTACTGAGACACATGTTGGATGGAAATCCTTCTTGATAGGGTATCTCATTTGAGGGGTCAGTTTCCATGATGAAGGAAATCCCATGGCAGAATATGGTAAAAATTACCCCAGCCCTGTGGGAAAGGGTGTTCCTTAAGATTCCATAATGATTTAGGATAGATATGATGAATTCATAGGCTACTGGCTAGTAGTGATCTAAGATTGATTCTGGGCCACTGTTAGGATACACTAATGGACATCAGACAAATTAAAGGTAGCAGGTATATGAGACTGCTCTAGAACTAAATTGTTTGGATACCCTAGGTGGTCTCTCCTACCAAGTGTCCCATTATGAATAGTTGGTGTAGGCACAAACTCATCTACATCTCTTTATGGAATCATGGACGTATATTAGCGATGATGATCAAAAAAGATGAGATCCTTCCTAGGAATCTCCTGGGTGATTGAGTTTTCATGTTGACTATCCTCATTCACCTCCCCGACATAGGGAAGGTGTACATTGTTTCATTCCAACGATAAGTTCCCAAAGCAGTTTAATATGGCGATAATGGCCACTTCCTCTCCTATAACCTATAATGGGAAATACAATCAGTGGGAACTCATCCTCTAAAGGATTTCATGAGTCGATCCTAGAGTCCTGATGGAGCTATTGATATGGTATTTCTATCCCAAGACATTCACCAATCGATAATGGAAGTGGTGTGTTGGTGATAATGTATGTCGGGGCCTCAGGTCCAAAGATACTTGTCCAATGATCTTGGAATCTATTGGTATATTCAATGATGTCATTTTGATTGCAAGGAATCTTGAGAAGTATTGATAATAATACAAGAAACATTATAAGCGCAACATTATACATAAGAGTAAATGCTAGATCAATAAATTTTATAGTTAAAAGGTAAAGAGGATGCCCCTTTAAGTTTTGTTAGAAGAAACATGTTGGGTTAATTATTTTTTTTGCAATGAGGACAACATAAACTAACCTGATGGGCATTGGGAAATATATTATTTTGAACCATGAAAGGGATAAAATAGTTAAATTATTTCACATCGGGTTCAATATTTTTGTTTCATCAGGTTTTAGAGGTGTGTAATGGGTTTCACTAAATGGGATAAAATTGTCACCTTTCCCCGAAACTCGTAATGGTTCCTCCATCTGTAGTTGGGTATAGAACTACTTTCCAAAGGTTGGTGGTCATATGGGTTTTCAAGCCCAACAACTCTTAGGGACTCACATTGGTCAAGATGATGGGAGGTCGGTCTCATCACACACTTTTGGGGGAATTTTTTTCATACTTTGGGACTCTCTTATAGATTTAAGATATGTTCATGCATCTATTACTAATCTCAATACGGGACTGGTTTCCCTGAAAAAATGAATAATTGTTTAATTCGCCCCTTACACAAAGAAAGGGAATCTCATTGATGAACTGAGGGGAGTGAGGTCTCATCAGTGAATACATATATATGTATTTTAGGTTATTTATCCATTTTATTAATAGTGAATAGATTTTTTATGTGATGAAACTGTATGAATAAATTCTTCTGAATTCACGGACTTTTTAGTATGTATTTAATATTATGAGGATGGGATTTATCCATTATGAGGCATCCTACATATCCAGGTTATTGTAGGAATAAAAACCCATTTAGTTCGTTAATCTCATGAAATTTAGCATCATGTAGATAGGACATATGTGAGGGTATTGAGACACCAAATGTTTGAGCTTGGGTTTTAGGGTACTTCCTATGTATCATGGTTATGGCAGGAATTAGATTCATTATAGTTCAATCATGCCCTTGGGACTTTCCCCATGGTATATGACCTTATATGAGGGGTGTTCATACCATACCATTTATCTGGGATTATATTCTAAGATCATCTTGGTTAGTGGAAATTCATGATGCCAAATGAGATGTTCATTGCATCTCCCTAAGCCCACGTGAGCTGTGCTTAGTGTGAGAAACATGGGGGAATAGATGATTAGTATCATGGAATGTGGATATGGTACTTATGTATTGAGACAGTCCTTGGGGTGTTTGGTATAGATCTCGTCCCTTGAGAAGGCATCCTATGCATCCTGAATATGGAAGGAATCAGAGTCATTGTAGTTTAGTTGTGCCTTAACATACTAATAGGCTTAGCTGTATGATCACACTTGGGTACATTATGATCATCTTCAAGGTTTCAGGAATGATGTGGGAATACATCGAGATGGATTCCCTATTGACTGAGGATGAGATATATGATGTTGGTAGTTGGGGATTACACACTGAGGCTGCCCTTATAACCCTGGGGTGTATAGTGTAGATGAAATGAATAGTGAATCTCCCTAAACCTTTGTGATCCATGCTCATTGTGAGAAACAAGGGTTAGAAAGTGATCAATTTAATTGCTCTAGATAAGGGGCTTAGATGCTAGGATCTCCCTGGATGGTCAATACGAAACTCAAACCTCGAAGTGGTGGACTATGTATCATGAATATGGTAGGAATTAGAGTCATCATAGTTCCCTTGATATGGGCTTACACTCTGAGGTTTCCCTTGTATCTGGGGATTACACACCAGGTATGGATGAGGATATGAAATCCATGGATGCTCTTATGACCTAACTTGTTTGTCGAGAGGATGTTGCATGACCCAATTGACCTGTCCAGAGGACATCACATGACCCGACTAGCTTGTCCTAGAAGCCATCACATGACCTGTCTTGACACATATGTGGGATGTCACATGAGTCAGTGTGACATGGTTTGAAGGATGTCACATGTCTGGGATAACATCCTTGGAATTCAGCATAAGACTTGACCATCATGTGTGGAGGATGTCATGGGATCTTGTCCGTTATGCCCAGAGGATGTCGCGAGAACCTGTTGATATGCTCTGATTCTCTTGCAAGACTTGTTTGACATGTCTAGAAGATGTCACATGTCTTGGATGACATCCCCAGATGGCATCATGAGTCCTGGATAATACATCGAGAGAACATGACAAGAGCCCATTATTATGCCCAGGTTCCTCTATGAGGATTGGTTGACATGTTCATGCACCATTATATTAGTAAAGTGATGCATCCAAAGGACATTACGCAGCTTGGGAGACAAGTCCATGGGGACCTCTATGAGGTTATGGTGGTACATCCAAAGGGGTCATGTGAATTTTCCTTAACATGTCCGGAGGGCTTCGTATGACCCAGGTAGAATGATAAAGAAGCATTGCGAGGTTTGAGAGATATGTCCTGGTGCTATCATGTGTCTTTAGGAGGCTCACACAAAGTACAAATGGGCTTGAAAACATGTTTTGATTTAATTATTCCAACTTTAGTCTTTATTCCAGACTTTACCTTGTGGATGGATTGAATTTATTCAATGTCGGTTTATCTTGAGTCTTGCATTATATAGTGGGAATGTGGGATGTTCTTCGCATATCCCACCAGAGACACTTCATATGATATATGAATGATCACATGAAGTGTCTCATGCCTGACACATGACTACTCGAATTTCCTGTTGGTATATTACCTAATGGAAGGTTGGACGGTCGCAAGATTAGTTGCTCTAAGAAATTATCTATAACACTGGTGTGAGACTCCAAGAGTTCTTCTGTGCATAGTCATGGTGAGATCCATGGTCAAAAAATATAACCCCTATTTAATGTTAGGGTGAGAAATTTATAGGCCTCTCCACCCAATTTTTTCACTGATTCGTGTGGTGTATTTGATGCAAATTCAGGATGGAGACGGTGAAGGGGGATAGTGCTATGCGGCTTCATGAGTCTTTGTTATGGATTGTTCAGAGTGCATCACCAGATTTTCAGTGATCACGAGTCTCTTCCATAAACACATCTTTTATCGGTTTATTTCCAATTGATGAATACTTTCTTAATCACATGGGTATGTCAAAGGACTTTTCATCTTGTCATATGGACATGTCCGAGGGCCTTAACGAGAACTCGGTGCCTTTTCTAAAATACTTAGTAGGGTAAGGGTGGATTGTATAGTGATCTTCATGAGATCTAGTTGACTTTTCAAGAGGTCTCACAGGGCCACACTGTGTTCATCCTGGCGTGTTTCATGTCTTCCAACGACCATGAGAGCTCTCTCCTCCTCCATTTTTATACCCTTTGTTTTATTTTACAAAGTTCAGGGATTATGAGAGTTTTCACAAGTAATGTCAAGGATATTTAATCAATTTTTTTATGGTGCCTCGCATGACCAATATGGGTCATATGAAGGTGCACGAGCATGTTGTGGGAAAATCTATCTGTTTGTCCTTAGAGTGCCAAAGGGAAAGTGCAGAGTTGACAAGACATACCCAAGGACTTCTGCACGATGAGGATAATAAGGAAAAGGGATTTTGTGAGATGAGGCTGACATGTCGCTGAGGTCTCACGATGTCTTGTGGGTCACCAGGGGCACGTCTCATGTCTTTCAGCAACCACAAACACCTCTTTCCTCCTCCCATTTATACATTTTTTTTAATTTTACAAAGGTTTAGGAGTTATGAAAATTTTTATGAGTAATGTCAAGGACATTTACTTGATTTTTTGATGATGCCTCATATGACCAATATGGGTCTTATGGGGGTGTGTGAGCATGTTATAGAAAAATATATCCATTTCCCTTGAATTTTTGAGGGGGGGAAGCATGGATTTTTTTGGTGATACACCTGATTTGTGTATTCATTTCCACATATATTTTTGAAAAAGAGAACATGTTTTCAGAAAATACCTACCGCTTAGTGGAAAAATATTTTAATTTTAGTGATATTGTTCATTTTCAGGTGTTTTCTGGCCAAACACACAAACCGTGTGAACTCTAAGCAAGATTCCCAACTACACAGTGTGTACATACCTACACGCTGTTTACATTCAAACTCAGACACAGATCGGCTAGACAAGTACATGCCCAAGTCACCAGAATAAAGACAAGACAACGTGTGGGTCATACCTACATGCCGTGTCCAGGATTTTAGATGCTGTTGGTGACATTTTCTAGAGACTACATGCCATGTGTGGTGACTCCACACGCCATTTACCCTTCACCAACCGACCATCGACCCTGTGAAAGTCAAGGGCGACGCAGCTGGGCACTTACCAGTGAAAAACTACAATAAAAGAGCATTTAAGACACTACATGGCATGTACTTTTTATACATGCCGTGTACTTTCTATACACACTGTGTAATTTGTTTTCTATAAATAGAGGGCTTGGAGTCTGGTTTTTAGGATTCATTAGCAAATATTCGAAGGAGGGAGGTTCCGTTGCCCGGCTGGCATGCTACTGCTGTTTCGTTACTCTACCATTCTACCATCCTACCATCCTACCAACTAAATATCCTATCCTCAAAGTTTCTGCGATGACAACATCAGGTATCAAGGATTTTTTTATCATCTTTTCTTCCATGTGTAACTAAACACCCCGTGTTTTGGGGTTGTGGGTGGTGAAAGAGTGTTGTAATTTGGATTAATTATTATTGTTGTGTTGGTTCTTTTTAACTCTTTTTATTATTCTTCAGTCATTCATTTTTATCACTGAAAATTCTAAGTCAGACCAAGGGAAATAATTTTAGGAACTCAAAGGAAGAATAATGATGAATACATTCATGATCATTGGAAGTATTCAATGACTCAAAAATGGACTAATCTAAATAAAGAATTGTGAAACACTGACTGCCAAACCAAGGAGTCAGTTTCTTCAGTTCCATACATAGTTTACCAGACCAAGGGAACCTTTTCATAATTGAAACCTAGGGTGTTGGGTTATCATGAACAAAAAAACCTAATAAGAAGTTAGTATAACCTCCATAATCACTATATCTCCAACAAAATCCTTTTTCTATCAACCACATTAAAAACCACTTTTGTTTTCTTTAATTTTAAACATCAATCTTTACTTCAGTAATCAGAACATTTTTCATAATCAAAAACCAAAATCACACTCTAAATTCATCATCTTTCACTAAATTAATTCCAAACGTAATCTTATTCACGCACTCACCAGTTCCCCATGGATTGACCCCACACATATGCTATACAATATTAAGAGTGGTTAATATCAATTTGGGACACCTATAACATACCTTGGGTGAAACGACAGACCAAATTTTGGAACAATTTCTAGGGAATTCGATTTGAGTGTTCAATTTAATTGTATTTTAATTAATTTGGTGAAAATAAAAATTAAAAATTTACAAAAAATCTCTTTTCTAATCTCATTTTTTTATCTTTATTTTTCCCTTTTACACTTGGGTTTTGTATTGTGCATATGAAAGATCACAGGTTCATGGACAGACACCCCCACACAATCCAGAAGCACCGAGTCATCGGACATTCTTCCAATTGACCTGGAAATCGAACGAACATTATTAAGATGTCGACGTGCACTAGTGGAAGAGCACAACCAGAACTCACCACCCATGGAGAACAAGAAGGAGGGAGATCCTGCCACTGAAGCTGTAGTGGGACACCCATACTAGGACTAACAACCTCCCACTACTGGTATGCTAGAGCAATCCCCACAAGGAGTCTTCATGGAGTTCCTCCTGAGGGATTACCAGAGGCCGCCAAAACAACCCCCTACGGAGTATGGCCAGCCCCAACAGTCGTAGAAGATATTTCAGCAACTGTACTTTGCCCCTCAAGAGAAACAATATATGCAACCTCCACTCCCTCAACAACCGCCTCCACACCATACTCTCATAGAGTATGGATTACCATATATTCATGGAGCTGACACGGGCATCATATGTCCTACAGTGTAGGTCCAACATTTCGAGACCAAGCATGCTATCATGAAGCTAATCTAGAACACATTTCATTTTGGTGGCCTAACCAGTGAAGACCCAAACACCCATATCTCTAATTTCCTAGAGATCTTCGACACATTCCGCTACCACAGAGTGTCTGAGGATGCCATTAATATTCTCCTTTTCCCATTATCCCTAAGGGATAATGCTAAGGAATAGATAAAAGGTTTGCCGCAATTATCTATCCTCATATGGGAGGAGAAGGCCTAGGGGTTCCTGTTAAAATATTTCACACCTTTGAAGATGGTGACCTTACGGAATGAAATACACAACTTCCAACAGCAAAAATCAGAGCCATTGTATGAGTCATTGGAGAGTTTCAAAGAGATGTTGTGCAAATGCCCACACAATGGACTCCCACTCTGGATGCAGGTCCATACCTTCTACAGAGGACTAATGACGAACAAAAATTCCATGGTAGATGTTGTTGCTGGAGGTAAAATTATGAGGAAGTACCCTGAAGATCTTTTAGATCTACTGGAAGAAATGTTTTCCAATAGTTTCTAGTGGAACTTCGAGCGGGGCACACAAAAATGAGGTATGCACAATATCGATGCCACTACTATTCTTGCTGCCCAGTTGGATGCTATGTCCAAAAAGATCGACACCCTAAATTTGAAGAGTGCATCCCAAGTACATGTGGAAAACCATCCAATGTTCAATGAATCTGGTGAAAACCACATCATGGGAGAATACCCGAGACCTACAGTCGGCCCTTCGACAAGCGATGTGATCTATGTTGCTAAAAACTAAGGGCTAAAACAGTACGAGAACCCAGCATGGCGTGATCACCAGAATACAGGATGGGGACCACAATAGTAGAATCCTCCGCCCTTGTGACTACCCACCTATGGTCATACCTAGTATCAAAGCTAGAACCCAAGGCAAAAACAACATTAATAGGGATCTTACCAGCAACATGGGTATCAAAACCCTCACCCGTAGCAGCTGAGGTAGCCACCGCCTCCACCAGCTACACAACCACCTCAACAGGAGAACACCTCAAGGTTATAGGATCTCATGAACAAGTTTATATCTACTAATGAGACCAGATTCTAGAATTAGGAGGCTTTCATTCGAATACTGAAAAACCAAATTGGCCATCTGGAAAACCAGCTCTCAGGGAGGCAGCTCGGTACACTACCGGGTGACACTGAGAAGAACCTGATGGAGGAGGCCCATGTCGTTACACTACGGAGTGGAAAAAAGCTACAACAGAAGGAACCTACATATCCAGGTGCACCTACACCGCTTTTTGATAAAGAAGACAAAGTTACAGACCCCTCATCATCCAAAGACCCACCGGAAAAGTCCCCAAAGGGTAAAGAAAAAGAGGTTGTCAAACCTTTCGAGCATGCCTTACCCTTTCTAAAGAGGATGAAGTAGAGAAAGTTGGACCACCAGTTCGGAAAGTTCATGGAAGTGTTTAAGAAGTTTCACATCAACATTAAATTTTCAGAGGCACTAATGTAGATGCCCACTTATGAAAAATTCATGAAGGATATCCTCTCCAAAAAAAGAAAAATTAAGGATCTATGCATCATTTCACTAACCAAGGAGTGCTCAGTGGTCATACAACATTCAATTCCTTCCAAGCTTCAGGATCCAAGTAGCTTCACTATCCCATGCACTATTTGACAATGTGAGTCTGGGAAGGCCCTTTGTGACTTAGGGTCCAGTGTCAACCTCATGCCCATCAGAGTTTTTAAGAAGTTAGGGCTCAACGACCTGAAGCCTACCCGAGTAGCCCTTCAGCTTGCTGACCGATACATCAAATATCTGAGGGGGATACTAGATGAAGTGTTGGTAAAGGTGGGTAGGCTAATCCTCCCCATAGATTTCATCATCCTTGAGATGGAGGAAGACTAGGAGGTGGCTCTCATTATAGGAAGGCCTTTCTTAGCCACTGGGAAGGTATTGATCGACACACACCAGGGGGAGCTGATTTTTAGAGTAGGAGATAAAAAAGTATCCTACAATGACCTCAAAGCCATCAAGCAAGCATCATTACCAGAGTACGAGGGTTGTTATGTAGTGACCATCATGGATGATCACTTGACCATAAAATGAGATGATCTTGTACGTTCTCACACCTCATATGACTTGTTTTTTATAGACATTCCAGTTGATGAAGTACCACAGGACTTTCAATTCCTTGAAGTCCAGGGAGGCCACTACTGATAATGTGCTATTATCCCTGAAATTCTAGAAAGGGAAGAGGTACAACCACTTGTAACTTCAATTATAAAGGAGCTTGCACTAGAACTGAAGCCTCTCCCATCTTCTCTGAAGCACGAGTACTTGGGAGACCATCAAACATTGTTCGTCATACTTAGTGTGGTACTGTAATAGGAGTAAGAGGATGTGCTTATGTAGGTTTTGAAGCGGTGGAACCAGGCTATTGGGTGGGAAATTGTAGACTTTAAGGGCATTATCCCTACCATTTTCACCCACAAGGTGCTGCTCAAAGATGGAGTGAAGCCTTCTAGGCAACCACAAAAATGCCTGAACCCCCCCCCCCCATGAAGGAAGTTGTGAAGAAAGATGTAATCAAGTTGTGGGATGCATGCATCATATACGCCATCCCAGATAGTCCGTGAGTGAGTCCCCTGTAAGTGGTACCCAAAAAGGGGGGCATCACTGTGATTTAAAATGAAAAAATGAGATCATCCCCACACGCACTATCACAGGCTGGAGTGTAAAGACCCGAAGCTTAACGTACATGGACATTACATTACATTTGCGGAATACTTAGTACATAATAAAAACACACACACAAGGATCGTAATAGTTTAGTGTCTTTGGAAACTCGGAATATAATCTTCTAATCGTGGTGAAAGATCTTCAACATCTCCCATAAAGATCTTCTCTTTTTTTTACCTAAAACCTTTCTTTATATCCTGGGGAAAAGAAGACATAAAAGGGTGAGCTCAAATGCTCAGTAAGGGTAAACAAAAGAAATATCAATCACATCGTATTCGTAAGAACATAACATTTTGGAAATCATAACCTACAAAAGAGAGCATAATTTCTTAACATGGGATAAATCATGGTAGTGAAATGTAATCACAATAATCATAACTTAAAACATGAAACTTTGTGGAATTCACACATAATCATAGAGAATCATTTCTTGTTAGTCAAGACTCATTGCCAAGACTATGTTAGTGGACAAAGTCCCTTTCTGAATCGAGTAACCCTCGTTTCAGTCCTGTTTCACTGAACCGGTATAACCTACCGTTCCAGCCCTGTCTATCTCAGGAGATATAAAATCTTTACCCAATGCATTGGAGGGAGATATAGGTCCCACCCATCTTATAATGAATCCTTTCTTATGTGTGCCACATAATCATAAATCATATATCATCGCATAACCCATGTAATAAAAATGGGATTCTTAAACAACATGACATCATAAAACAATTCATATAAGATAAAGGAATTCATAAAAATGTTTCCATCACAACATAATCAAATCCATGTAATAATAGGGATAAAAACAGAACCCTTTTATTATCTTAGATGGAAAATAATTTTGATAAAATACTTGAACTTCATTCTTGAGGAAAATATCCTTTCTACTTCCAAAACATTTTTCCTTTCTTAATATGTCATAAAAATTTAAACTAAAAGAAGTTGATTAAAAATAAACTTGAAAACTTTTAAAATAATATTCTTGGAAATAATTTTTTAAAAATCCATTCATGCCATATAAGTTAAAAAAAACATTCTTCGTACTTTTGTCGGAAAAGTCAAAAAGTACCTCGTACGAAAAAACGACAAACGATTCCTTTCATATTTTTTACTAAAAACTCATCAAAAGGTAAAATTGGATTTAAAAAATTGTAGGTGGATGGAAATAACATTACATATTGAGGAAACATGGATGTGGATGATAAAATACACCCCAGTAAATACCAAAGTATAAACAATCTCGGATAAAAATGAGATTGTGATATTTCCCTTACCTTAGGTCCGATTTGCTTCGTAAGTGTCCGAACCTCCTGTATAATGATTTAAATCATGATATTGACTTATTCCAGAATCATATTCATTGTTATTATATCATATATGGTCCACTTATGACTTTATATTACCCGTTCTTTTGTAAATTCATGTTAAAGTAGCATTTTGGGTAAAATCGTCTCATTTGTCGTTTGTGTTTTTAACTTGTAATTATTCATATGATTACTTAGATCATGATTACTTAATTACAGAATATAAAACATGATTTATATATATATATTCATAATATACATATATAATAAATTAGTAAATGGAAAGAAATACACCGTTCATGGAGACGGTAGTCCGTACGTACGCATGAACGCTGTTTTCGTTTCCTTATTGAATTGAATGGAATTAAGTAGATGACATACATATAAATATAAATAATTACATTATCATTATTAGGTAATATATTTCATTAGTACTTGTTATATATACTTTATAATCATTCATTAATGGTTAATCATTGAGAATGAATCTCATCGCGTCGTGGAGACGGTAGTCCGTACGTACGCACGAACGATGATATCGTTCCCATGGTCGTGGAATTGCGTTGAAGTGTATTTATACTATTTCAGTATCAATATCACTTTATAATAATCATATATAGTTACTCATTAAACCATTATACCCATCCAATTAAGGTGGTGGCGGAAAATAGATTACACCACGGCGTGGAGACGGTATTCCGTACGTACGCACGCGCGGTGATTTCCTTTTTCCACAGGATGGATAAAAGGTTAATTAGAGTTGTTTCATATTTATAATAACATATCAGTATGTAATTAATACTGATGTTATTACTTTATCATGAAATAACTAAAGAAGAAGAAGTTGAAGAAGAAAGAAATTGAAAAGATCGGTAATGGTTATTACCTCTTCTTTGAAACGCCTCTTTGAATCCTTCACTTAGGGAACTAAGATTGGTCTTTGAAGAAGACCAGGACCTCTAGGATTATTCTAGGGAAGTGGATAAGGGAAAATGTCAGGGGTTGGCCGAGCTTGAGTGCTCAAATTGGTGTGAGGAGGAGGGGGAGGAGGTACCCTTTTATAAGGGAGGAGAGGGGCACCTTAGGAATATCTCAAAATATTATTTTATATTAAAGTCAAAATCGGTTTATAATGGTTCCAAAGGGTCTTATTTTGAAGCTAAAGTGGGGATGGGTCGAAATCCTATCAACAAATAGGATTTAGACAAGTTTAGGGTATTATTTTATCCTTATCAATTAGATTTAACTCTAAGTTAAATAATTAAACTTTTACCGTGTCTTTTTGTTTTCTTTCACTATATGGTTAATACACTTACTATAACATGCCAAACGAACCCCAAATTGTTTATCATTAATATATATATCCTTATCTAAGTCATTTGGCCGAACCTTAGATTTTTAGGAATAAAAAAACAATTAATAATATAATATTTTATTTAAAAACTATTTTGTGTCAATTTTGACATTATTTGATATATGATTTTTGTGAAAGTCATAACAGAATTATATGTTATAACCAAGTTAATTACATCAACAATAATATATCATAGTAACCTAGAAAATTAGTGTAATTCATAAAAAGTCTCAAATTACATTCATTTGAGCATTTATAACATCAATTATGTTAATATTTCCTTAAAAGGGTAATTACTGCATCATCGTTGTGTCATAAATAAATTAATTTATTTAAAGTATAAAAATTATAAATAAAATACCATTATGTAGGAAATATTTTTATCTTTCTAATGAATATTTATAGTCGAATTTATCTTATGTATAACCCCATATTAAAAATGATTTACTTATTAAACTTTGATTTTAACTATTTTAACCCTTCTTTAAATAAATTAATAATAAATGTCCTAATCTAACCCAAGTGGGCCTAAATGGTCATATTTTATTCCTAAGTTTGTTTTTGGTCGAATTAAACTTATCCAATAGAATTAGGACATGTGTTAGGGTAATAGTAATATCATTTTTACCCTTAGTTACCCTATTTACTATTAACCGCGGTAAAATAAGTAAAAAGTTACTATTCACCAAAAAATTATTTTTATCTCATTGAACCACATTTTACTTACTGATATCAACCGTGTCTGTCGGATTTTCGAAATTCCATTCACAGAAGCGGTAAAATTAAGTTTTATGCAAAATTCAGTTTTTAACCTACCACTTAGTGGTTTCACTATTCATCAAAAATTGAAAGTTTTCAGAAAAATACCAAAATTTCAACCTAGGCTAATTTCGGTATTCTGAATCCAAAAATGAAATCCATTTTGAACAATAAAATTTACAAAATTTCAAAAAGTGGTTATTACTATTCATAACGGCTAGTTTTAATAACATTTTAATAGCATATCGCTGTTTAGTGAAACTCGTTATTGCGTACTACACACGCTATCGAGGAAGGTCGCGATTGTGTGTAATGCAAGGCAAGTCAAGGATGCGTTTTGTGTAAGCTCCTTTTGGTGTAGCGTACAACACAAGACATTAGTGAAATAAAAAGAATATTTTTCATAAAATCTTGGGCTGTTACATTCTACCCCCCTTAAAATGAATTTCACCCTCGAAATTCGTCGGGGTTATAAATGGTTTACTATTCGAAAGTTTCTTTAATAGAATCCCACATCGTAAAAAGGAATACCAAAACTTGGCTTTAAAAACTAAAGTATGAAATTTAACGATTACCCAAATAAACTAATCGCTGGGTTTCCACATAGGTGAAAATATGGATATGGAAGAAAAATCTAACCATCATGTTCTAATGGAGAGTGGTAGAGAACATGGCTATGGAAAAGCCAACAATCAAAAATCCATAAATTTGTGACGATCTAAGGTACCATCCGATTCATCAGG
Organism: Viscum album; assembly: GCA_963277665.1. Taxonomy (NCBI): domain Eukaryota; kingdom Viridiplantae; phylum Streptophyta; class Magnoliopsida; order Santalales; family Viscaceae; genus Viscum; species Viscum album. The sequence continues at coordinate 1,524,463,947 of OY728153.1, forward strand.
TATAAGATCAATAGGACAACATTTTTGGTTTTCAATATCATTTCCCTAAAGATGAAAATTTGAATTAGAATAAATAATTTCTTTATTTTGGTACAATCTCACTGTTGTTCATGCCTTGAACAATTTCCACTTTATCTCTTAAATAAATGAAGTTGAATTTGTTATTCGTGAAGTGTTAGCAGATCATGTGATAAAATGACGGGTCATTCCATCTGTCTCAAACAAAAGGTTAGCAAAAATTATATACATAAGTCGATCTATAGTGAGATTAATCACATATGGTTCCTAAAATGGACTTATACTTCATATATCATACTGCTTAATATAATAAAACTAGTTTCTACTAAACAGGGACTTCCTGTAGGCCAGTGGTAGGCGATAAAGGCCAGTCGCACTTCGGTTGTGGGTTCGATTCCCACAGCCTTGTCCGACGCGATGGGCTGTCGCCCGTCCTGTAGGTTGTCCATTTTCTAAAACTATATTACTATAACATCCCATCAATAATATCGAAAAAAACTTCTATCCTTAAACAATACTAACTTATGTCCAACATAATCCATTCTAATCTTTAGGCTTATCCATAATACTGCAGTCCACTCTCATAATATAGTGAAAACGATTACCAGAGATTTAATACTATCGTTAATCCCCATATATATGTCTTGTTGGTCACATTCCAAACATTCAAAGGCCTTAATCATGTATTCTCTTGAATACCCATTGAACCATAGTGAAAACTTGAATGTAGTTAAAAGTTAACACCTTCCACATACCAAAATCCTCAAAATTGTATATACTCAAACCATGATATCACTTAGTCCTTATATTAATCATGAGCTCATGAATACTATTAAACATTTCATTTTCTCGTTTTCCCTTCATTATGCGCATATCATCTTATTTCCAAAAAATATCTCAATCACTTTGAATACCACATCAATAAATATTGCAATACTCAATGATACAACATTATTTTGGAATCCCATTACATAAACACTTAATCATTCCACCACATCGTTGTCATATTCAACATTTCCAATAGTGATCGCATGTGACTTCCCTTTTTCCTTTGCCTTCAGTGGTTGCTCATGTTGATCATCACTAACCCTTGTATTAGGGCATTTATTAGCATAATGCCCCATTTCCTTGCACTTTAAGCATTGAAGTGTTGGTGGTGCGTTCTCTGCAGTGTTTGATTTATTCACATCATTATAAACCCTTTTTCCATTACTTCGACACTCAGCTGCTCGATGACCTTCTTTTCCACACTTAAAACATTTTCTAGTCCCTTTAAGACAATCTCCACCATGCTTCTTTCCACACTTTGTGCATAAGGAAACATTCATCTTCTTTTCACCATTATTCTGAGATTTCTCCTTGAACTCCATCTTTCGTTTTTTGTCAAAACCATGAGATGGATATGTAACACCAACTTCCATTTCTACCTTGATATCACAACGCACAATTTCTTCATAGCTACTGAAGTCTCTTATAGCTAATGCCCTTCGAAGACTTGGTTTTAAGCCACTGAAAAATCGATCAACTTTACTTTCAGGTTGGATGATAATGCCAGATGCATACCTTGCAAGTCTTGTAAAATTCGCTTCGTATATACCAACAGATTCATCATCCTTTTGCTTTAGTTGAAGAAACTCCTTCTCCATCTTTGTTCGAAGAATACGAGGGAAGTACTTATTGAAAAATAAGTTCTTGAACTCGTCCCATTCTATGGACTCAATTTCATCTCTTTGCCTTGTATTCTTGATAAGATTCCACCATTGATCAGCTTCACCTTCCAAACGATATACTGCTAAGATGACTTTATCATGTTCAGAACATTGAAGAACTGAAAATATCTTTTCAGTGGTACTGATCCATTGTTTAGCAACAAGTGGATCAGAAGACCCACTGAAAGAAGGTGGACGTTGCCTCATGAAGGACTCAATAGAATATTGTTCCCTTCTCTGCTCATTTGGAAGTCCAGAATGATTCATAGCTTGTGTAAGTATAGCAATAAGATTTTTCACTCCATCTCCCATAACATTTGTTTGTTCAGGAGGACAATCATTGCATTGTGCATTGCATTGATCAACACGGTTCCTTTGGGTTCCAGCCATCGTCTAAAACCCAAAAAGAATAGTGTGAGAGGCAAAAATCATGCTAGGGAAAACAACATAATAAAGGGGGAGTACTTTCAATATCTAACATCTTAGGTTTAATTCTATGATCGTTAGCGTAGTTCTAGTACTATAACCTATACGTATACTTAACCTTAGGGACATCCCTAGACATACCGTAGAAATATCTCTAGGGATCTCACTAACGTTTTCGCATCCTAGTTTCCAAAGGTTGACTAAACCTTTCCTCTGATACCAACTGTAGAGACCCGAAGCTTAACGTACATGGACATTACATTACATTTTCAGAATACTTAGTACATAACAAAAACACACACACAAGGATCGTAATAGTTTAGTGTCTTTGGAAACTCTGAATATAATCTTCTAATCGTGGTGAAAGATCTTTAATATCTCCCATAAAGATCTTCTCTTTTTTTTTACCTAAAACCTTTCTTTATATCCTGGGGAAAAGAAGACATAAAAGGGTGAGCTCAAATGCTCAGTAAGGGTAAACAAAAGAAATATCAATCACATCGTATTCGTAAGAACATAACATTTTGGAAATCATAACCTGCAAAAGAGAGCATAATTTCATAACATGGGATAAATCATGGTAGTGAAATGTAATCACAATAATCATAACTTAAAACATGAAACTTTGTGGAATTCACACATAATCATAGAGAATCATTTATTTTTAGTCAAGACTCATTGCCAAGACTATCTTAGTGGACAAAGTCCCTTTCTGAATCGAGTAACCCTCGTTTCAGTCCTGTTTCACTGAACCGGTATAACCTACCGTTCCAGCCCTGTCTATCTCATGAGATATAAAATCTTTACCCAATGCATTGGAGGGAGATATAGGTCCCACCCATCTTATAATGAATCCTTTCTTATATGTGCCACATAATCATAAATCATACATCATCGCATAACCCATGTAATAAAAATGGGATTCTTAAACAACATGACATCATAAAACAATTCATATAAGATAAAGGAATTCATAAAAATGTTTCCATCACAACATAATCAAATCCATGTAATAATAGGGATAAAAACAGAACCCTTTTATTATCTTAGATGGAAAATAATTTTGATAAAATACTTGAACTTCATTCTTGAGGAAAATATCCTTTCTACTTCCAAAACATTTTTCCTTTCTTAACATGTCATAAAACTTTAAACTAAAAGAAGTTGATTAAAAATAAACTTGAAAACTTTTAAAATAATCTTCTTGGAAATAATGTTTTAAAAATCCATTCATGCCATATAAGTTAAAAAAAACATTCTTCGTACTTTTTTCGGAAAAGTCAAAAAGTACCTCGTACGAAAAAACGACAAACGATTCCTTTCATATTCTTTACTAAAAACTCATCAAAAGGTAAAATTGGATTTAAAAAATTGTAGGTGGATGGAAATAACATTACATATTGAGGAAACATGGATGTGGATGATAAAATACACCCCAGTAAATACCAAAGTATAAACAATCTCGGATAAAAATGAGATTGTGATATTTCCCTTACCTTAGGTCCGATTTGCTTCGTAAGTGTCCGAACCTCCTGTATAATGATTTAAATCATGTTATTGACTTATTACAGAATCATATTCATTTTTATTATATCATATATGGTCCACTTATGACTTTATATTACCCGTTCTTTTGTAAATTCATGTTAAAGTAGCGTTTTGGGTAAAATCGTCTCATTTGTCGTTTGTGTTTTTAAATTGTAATTATTCATATGATTAATTAGATCGTGATTACTTAATTCCAGAATATAAAACATGATTTATATATATATATTCAGAATATACATATATAATAAATTATTAAATGGAAAGAAATACACCGTTCATGGAGACGGTAGTCCGTACGTACGCATGAACGCTGTTTTCGTTTCCTTATTGAATTGAATGGAATTAAGTAGATGACATACATATAAATATAAATAATTACAGTATCATTATTAGGTAATATATTTCATTAGTACTTGTTATATATACTTTATAATCATTCATTAATGGTTAATCATTGAGAATGAATCTCATCGCGTCGTGGAGACGGTAGTCCGTACGTACGCACGAAAGATGATATCGTTCCCATGGTCGTGGAATTGCATTGAAGTGTATTTATACTATTTCAGTATCAATATAAATTTATAATAATCATATATAGTTACTCATTAAACCATTATACCCATCCAATTAAGGTGGTGGCGGAAAATAGATTACACCACGGCGTGGAGACGGTATTTCGTACGTACGCACGCGCGGTGATTTCCTTTTTCCGCAGGATGGATAGAAGGTTAATTAGAGTTGTTTCATATTTATAATAACATATCAGTATGTAAGTAATACTGATGTTATTACTTTATCATGAAACAACTAAAGAAGAAGAAGTTGAAGAAGAAAGAAATTGAAAAGATCGGTAACGGTTATTACCTCTTCTTTGAAACGCCTCTTTGAATCCTTCACTTAGGGAACTAAGATTGGTCTTTGAAGAAGACCAGGACCTCTAGGATTATTCTAGGGAAGTGGAGAAAAGAAAATGGCAGGGTTTGGCCGAGCTTGAGTGCTCAAATTGGTGTGAGGAGGAGGGGGAGGAGGTACCCTTTTATAAGGGAGGAGAGGGGCACCTTAGGAATATCTCAAAATATTATTTTATATTAAAGTAAATATCGTTTTATAATGGTTCCAAAGGGTCTTATTTCGAAGCTAAAGTGGGGATGGGTCGAAATCCTATAAACCAATAGGATTTAGACAAGTTTAGGGTATTATTTTATCCTTATCAATTAGATTTAACTCTAAGTTAAATAATTTAACTTTTACCATGTCTTTTTGTTTTCTTTCACTATATGGTTAATAAACTTACTATAACATGACAAACGAACCCCAAATTGTTTATCATTAATATATATATCCTTATCTAAGTCATTTGGACGAACCTTAGATTTTTAGGAATAAAATAACAATTAATAATATAATATTTGATTTAAAAACTATTTTGTGTCAATTTTGACATTATTTGATATATGATTTTTGTGAAAGTCATAACAGTATTATATGTTAGAACCAAGTTGATTAAATCAACACTAATATATCATAGTAACCTATAAAATTAGTGGAATTCATAAAAAGTCTCAAATTACATTCATTTGAGCATTTATAACATCAATTATGTTAATATTTCCTTAAAAGGGTAATTACTGCATCATCGTTGTGTCATAAATAAATTAATTTATTTAAAGTATAAAAATTATAAATAAAATACCATTATGTAGGAAATCTTTTTATCTTTCTAATGAATATTTATAGTCGAATTTATCTTATGTATAACCCCATATTAAAAATGATTTACTTATTAAACTTTGATTTTAACTATTTTAACCCTTCTTTAAATAAATTAATAATAAATGTCCTAATCTAACCCAAGTGTGCCTAAATGGTCATATTTTATTCCTAAGTTTGTTTTTGGTCGAATTAAACTTATCCAATAGAATTAGGACATGTGTTAGGGTAATAGTAATATCATTTTTACCCATAGTTACCCTATTTACTATTAACCGCGGTAAAAAAAGTAAAAAGTTACTCTTCACCAAAAAATTATTTTTATCTCATTGAACCACATTTTACTTACTGATATCAACCGTGTCTGTCGGATTTTCGAAATTCCATTCACAGAAGTGGTAAAATTAAGTTTTATGCAAAATTCAGTTTTTAACCTACCACTTAGTGGTTTCACTATTCATCAAAAATTGAAAGTTTTCAGAAAAATACCAAAATTTCACCCTAGGATAATTTCGGTATTCTGAATCCAAAAATGAAATCCATTTTGAATAATAAAATTTACAAAATTTCAAAAAGTGGTTATTACTATTCATAACGGCTAGTTTTAATAACATTTTAATAGCATATCGCTGTTTAGTGAAACTCGTTATTGCGTACTACACACGCTATCGAGGAAGGTCGCGATTGCGTGTAATGCAAGGCAAGTCAAGGATGCGTGTTGTGCAAGCTCCTTTTGGTGTAGCGTACAACACAAGACATTAGTGAAATAAAAAGAATATTTTTCATAAAATCTTGGGCTGTTACATTCTACCCCCCTCAAAATGAATTTCGCCCTCGAAATTCGTCGGGGTTATAAATGGTTTACTATTCGAAAGTTTCTTTAATAGAATCCCACATCGTAAAAAGGAATACCAAAACTTGGCTTTAAAAACTAAAGTATGAAATGTAACGATTACCCAAATAAACTAATCGCTGGGTTTCCACATAGGTGAAAATATGGATATGGAATAAAAATCTAACCATCATGTTCTAATGGAGAGTGGTAGAGAACATGGCTATGGAAAAGCCAACAATCACAAATCCATAAATTTGTGACGATCTAAGGTACCATCCGATTCATCAGGTATAAGATCACTAGGACAACATTTTTGGTCTTCAATATCATTTCCCTAAAGATGAAAATTTGAATTAGAATAAATAATTTCTTTATTTTGGTACAATCTCACTGTTTTTCATGCCTTGAATAATTTCCACTTTATCTCTTAAATAAATGAAGTTGAATTTGTTATTCGTGAAGTGTTAGCAGATCATGTGATAAAATGACGGGTCATTCCATCTGTCTCAAACAAAAGGTTAGAAAAAATTATATACATAAGTCGATCTATAGTGAGATTAATCACATATGGTTCCTAAAATGGACTTATACTTCATATATCATACTGCTTAATATAATAAAACTAGTTTCTACTAAACAGGGACTTCCTGTAGGCCAGTGGTAGGCGATAAAGGCCAGTCGCACTTCTATTGTGGGTTCGATTCCCACAGCCTTGTCCGACGCGATGGGCTGTCGCCCGTCCTGCAGGTTGTCCTTTTTCTAAAACTATATTACTATAACATCCCATCAATAATATCGAAAAAAACTTCTATCCTTAAACAATACTAACTTATGTCCAACATAATACATTCTAATCTTTAGGCTTATCCATAATACTGCAGTCCACTCTCATAATATAGTGAAAACGATTACCAGAGATTTAATACTATCGTTAATCCCCATATATATGTCTTGTTGGTCACATTCCAAACATTCAAAGGCCTTAATCCTGTATTCTCTTGAATACCCATTGAACCATAGTGAAAACTTGAATGTAGTTAAAAGTTAACACCTTCCACATACCAAAATCCTCAAAATTGTATATACTCAAACCATGATATCACTTAGTCCTTATATTAATCATGAGCTCATGAATACTATTAAACATTTCATTTTCTCGTTTTCCCTTCATTATGCGCATATCATCTTATTTCCAAAAAATATCTCAATCACTTTGAATACCACATCAATAAATATTGCAATACTCAATGATACAACATTATTTTGGAATCCCATTACATAAACACTTAATCATTCCACCACATCGTTGTCATATTCAACATTTCCAATAGTGATCGCATGTGACTTCCCTTTGTCCTTTGACTTCAGTGGTTGCTCATGTTGATCATCACTAACCCTTGGATTAGGGCATTTATTAGCATAATGCCCCATTTCCTTGAACTTGAAGCATTGAAGTGTTGGTGGTGCGTTCTCTGCAGTGTTTGATTTATTCACATCATTAGAAACCCTTTTTCCATTACTTCGACACTCAGCTGCTCGATGACCTTCTTTTCCACACTTAAAACATTTTCTAGTCCCTTTAAGACAATCTCCACCATGCTTCTTTCCACACTTTGTGCATAAGGAAACATTCATCTTCTTTTCATCATTATTATGAGATTTCTCCTTGAACTCCATCTTTCGTTTTTTGTCAAAACCATGAGATGGATATTTAACACCAACTTCCATTTCTACCTTGATAGCACAACGCACAATTTATTCATAGCTACTGAAGTCTCTTATAGCTAATGCCCTTCGAAGACTTGGTTTTAAGCCACTGAAAAATCGATCAACTTTACTTTCAGGTTGGATGATAATGCCAGATGCATACCTTGCAAGTCTTGTAAAATTCGCTTCGTATATACCAACAGATTCATCATCCTTTTGCTTTAGTGCAAGAAACTCCTTCTCCATATTTGTTCGAAGAATACGAGGGAAGTACTTATTGAAAAATAAGTTCTTGAACTCGTCCCATTCTATGGACTCAATTTCATCTCTTTGCCTTGTATTCTTGATAAGATTCCACCATTGATCAGCTTCACCTTCCAAACGATATACTGCTAAGATGACTTTATCATGTTCAGAACATTGAAGAACTGAAAATATCTTTTCAGTGGTACTGATCCATTGTTCAGCAACAAGTGGATCAGAAGACCCACTGAAAGAAGGTGGACGTTGCCTCATGAAGGACTCAATAGAATATTGTTCCCTTCTCTGCTCATTTGGAAGTCCAGAATGATTCATAGCTTGTGTAAGTATAGCAATAAGATTTTGCACTCCATCTCCCATAACATTTGTTTGTTCAGGAGGACAATCATTGCATTGTCCATTGCATTGATCAACACGGTTCCTTCGGGTTCCAGCCATCGTCTAAAACCCAAAAAGAATAGTGTGAGAGGCAAAAATCATGCTAGGGAAAACCACATAATAAAGGGGGAGTACCTTCAATATCTAACATCTTAGGTTTAATTCTATGATCTTTAGCGTAGTTCTAGTACTATAACCTATACGTATACTTAACCTTAGGGACATCCCTAGACATACCGTAGAAATATCTCTAGGGATCTCACTAACGTTTTCGCATCCTAGTTTCCAAAGGTTGACTAAACCTTTCCTCTGATACCAACTGTAGAGACCCGAAGCTTAACGTACATGGACATTACATTACATTTGCGGAATACTTAGTACATAACAAAAACACACACACAAGGATCGTAATAGTTTAGTGTCTTTGGAAACTCGGAATATAATCTTCTAATCGTGGTGAAAGATCTTCAACATCTCCCATAAAGATCTTCTCTTTTTTTTACCTAAAACCTTTCTTTATATCCTGGGGAAAAGAAGACATAAAAGGGTGAGCTCAAATGCTCAGTAAGGGTAAACAAAATAAATATCAATCACATCGTATTCGTAAGAACATAACATTTTGGAAATCATAACCTGCAAAAGAGAGCATAATTTCATAACATGGGATAAATCATGGTAGTGAAATGTAATCACAATAATCATAAATTAAAACATGAAACTTTGTGGCATTCACAAATAATCATAGAGAATCATTTCTTGTTAGTCAAGACTCATTTCCAAGACTATCTTAGTGGACAAAGTCCCTTTCTGAATCGAGTAACCCTCATTTCAGTCCTGTTTCACTGAACTGGTATAACCTACCGTTCCAGCCCTGTCTATCTCATGAGATATAAAATCTTTACCCAATGCATTGGAGGGAGATATAGGTCCCACCCATCTTATAATGAATCCTTTCTTATGTGTGCCACATAATCATAAATCATACATCATCGCATAACCCATGTAATAAAAATGGGATTCTTAAACAACATGACATCATAATACAATTCATATAAGATAAAGGAATTCATAAAAATGTTTCCATCACAACATAATCAAATCCATGTAATAATAGGGATAAAAACAGAACCCTTTTATTATCTTATATGGAAAATAATTTTGATAAAATACTTGAACTTCATTCTTGAGGAAAATATCCTTTCTACTTCCAAAACATTTTTCCTTTCTTAACATGTCATAAAACATTAAACTAAAAGAAGTTGATTAAAAATAAACTTGAAAACTTTTAAAAGAATCTTCTTGGAAATAATGTTTTAAAAATCCATTCATGCCATATAAGTTAAAAAAAAACATTCTTCGTACTTTTGTCGGAAAAGTCAAAAAGTACCTCGTACGAAAAAACGACAAACGATTCCTTTCATATTCTTTACTAAAAACTCATCAAAAGGTAAAATTGGATTTAAACAATTGTAGGTGTATGGAAATAACATTACATATTGAGGAAACATGGATTTGGATGATAAAATACACCCCAGTAAATACCAAAGTATAAACAATCTCGGATAAAAATGAGATTGTGATATTTCCCTTACCTTAGGTCCGATTTGCTTCGTAAGTGTCCGAACCTCCTGTATAATGATTTAAATCATGTTATTGACTTATTCCAGAATCATATTCATTTTTATTATATCATATATGGTCCACTTATGACTTTATATTACCCGTTCTTTTGTAAATTCATGTTAAAGTAGCGTTTTGGGTAAAATCGTCTCATTTGTCGTTTGTGTTTTTAAATTGTAATTATTCATATGATTACTTAGATCATGATTACTTAATTCCAGAATATAAAACATGATTTATATATATATATTCAGAATATACATATATAATAAATTAGTAAATGGAAAGAAATACACCGTTCATGGAGACGGTAGTCCGTACGTACGCATGAACGCTGTTTTCGTTTCCTTATTGAATTGAATGAAATTAAGTAGATGACATACATATAAATATAAATAATTACAGTATAATTATTAGGTAATATATTTCATTAGTACTTGTTATATATACTTTATAATCATTCATTAATGGTTAATCATTGAGAATGAATCTCATCGCGTCGTGGAGACGGTAGTCCGTACGTACGCACGAACGATGATATCGTTCCCATGGTCGTGGAATTGCGTTGAAGTGTATTTATACTATTTCAGTATCAATATCACTTTATAATAATCATATATAGTTACTCATTAAACCATTATACCCATCCAATTAAGGTGGTGGCAGAAAATAGATTACACCACGGCGTGGAGACGGTATTCCGTACTTACGCACGCGCGGTGATTTCCTTTTTCCGCAGGATGGATAGAAGGTTAATTAGAGTTGTTTCATATTTATAATAACATATAAGTATGTAAGTAATACTGATTTTATTACTTTATCATGAAACTACTAAAGAAGAAGAAGTTGAAGAAGAAAGAAATTGAAAAGATCGGTAATGGTTATTACCTCTTCTTTGAAACGCCTCTTTGAATCCTTCACTTAGGGAACTAAGATTGGTCTTTGAAGAAGACCAGGATCTCTAGGATTATTCTAGGGAAGTGGAGAAGGGAAAATGGCAGGGGTTGGCCGAGATTGAGTGCTCAAATTGGTGTGAGGAGGAGGGGGAGGAGGTACCCTTTTATAAGGGAGGAGAGGGGCACCTTAGGAATATCTCAAAATATTATTTTATATTAAAGTCAAAATCGGTTTATAATGGTTCAAAAGGGTCTTATTTTGAAGCTAAAGTGGGGATGGGTCGAAATCCTATCAACCAATAGGATTTAGACAAGTTTAGGGTATTATTTTATCCTTATCAATTAGATTTAACTCTAAGTTAAATAATTTAACTTTTACCGTGTCTTTTTGTTTTCTTTCACTATATGGTTAATACACTTACTATAACATGCCAAAAGAACCCCAAATTGTTTATCATTAATATATATATCCTTATCTAAGTCATTTGGCCGAACCTTAGATTTTTAGGAATAAAATAACAATTAATAATATAATATTTGATTTAAAAACTATTTTGTGTCAATTTTGACATTATTTGATATATGATTTTTTTGAAAGTCATAACAGAATTATATGTTCGAACCAAGTTGATTAAATAAACACTAATATATTATAGTAACCTAGAAAATTATTTTAATTCATAAAAAGTCTCAAATTACATTCATTTGGGCATTTATAACATCAATTATGTTAATATTTCCTTAAAAGGGTAATTACTGCATCATCGTTGTGTCATAAATAAATTAATTTATTTAAAGTATAAAAATTATAAATAAAATACCATTATGTAGGAAATCTTTTTAGCTTTCTAATGAATATTTATAGTCGAATTTATCTTATGTATAACCCCATATTAAAAATGATTTACTTATTAAACTTTGATTTTAACTATTTTAACCCTTCTTTAAATAAATTAATAATAAATGTCCTAATCTAACCCAAGTGGGCCTAAATGGTCATATTTTATTCCTAAGTTTGTTTTTGGTCGAATTAAACTTATCCAATAGAATTAGGACATGTGTTAGGTTAATAGTAATATCATTTTTACCCTTAGTTACCCTATTTACTATTAACCGCGGTAAAAAAAGTAAAAAGTTACTATTCACCAAAAAATTATTTTTATCTCATTGAACCACATTTTACTTACTGATATCAACCGTGTCTGTCGGATTTTCGAAATTCCATTCACAGAAGCGGTAAAATTAAGTTTTATGCAAAATTCAGTTTTTAACCTACCACTTAGTGGTTTCACTATTCATCAAAAATTGAAAGTTTTCAGAAAAATACCAAAATTTCACCCTAGGCTAATTTCGGTATTCCTAATCCAAAAATGAAATACATTTTGAAAAATAAAATTTACAAAATTTCAAAAAGTGGTTATTACTATTCATAACGGCTAGTTTTAATAACATTTTAATAGCATATCGTTGTTTAGTGAAACTCGTTATTGCGTACTACACACGCTATCGAGGAAGGTCGCGATTGAGTGTAATGCAAGGCAAGTCAAGGATGCGTGTTGTGCAAGCTCCTTTTGGTGTAGCGTACAACACAAGACATTAGTGAAATAAAAAGAATATTTTTCATAAAATCTTGGGCTGTTACATGGAGAGTCTATGTGGACTACAAAAATCTGAATGACGCCATGAGTAAGGATCATTTCCCCATGCCCTTCATGGATCAAATTCTAGAGATACTAGCGGGGCACGAGTTTTACTACTTCCTTGATGGATATTCTGGCTACAATCAGATTTCCATTTCCCTAGAGGATCAAGATAAGATCACATTTATTGGCCCCTACAATATGTTTTCTTATAGAAGGATGTACTTTGGAATGTGCTATGCTCCCGACACCTTCCAACGATGCATGCTGTATATCTTCCATGACATGGAGGAACAAATCCTGGAGGTTTTTATGGATGATTTTACATTTACAGAAAATCATTCACCACTTGTTTGCGGAACCTGGAGCTGGTACTGAAAATACGTGAGACCACCAACCTGGTTTTGGACTAGGAAAAGTGTCATTTCATGGTGCATAGTGGCATCTTCCTTAGCCATAGAATCTTGGAGAACGGGATAGAGGTGGATCCATAAAAGATATAACTTATTTCACAAATTCCTATTTCAACTTCCATCAGAGACATCTGAAGATTCCTAGGACCTGTAGGTTTCTACAGGCGGTTGGTTTGCGACTTCTCAAAAATAGATCAGCCCCTCACCAACCTTTTGACTAAGGATTCCATTTTTGAGTTCGATGAGGCATTCACCACAGATTTTTTACACCTGAAGCAACACCTGGTGAAAGCTCCAGTGATGATTGTTCCCAACTGGGAGGAGAAATTTCAAGTGATGTGTGATGCCAGTGACTACGCAGTGGGAGCAGTCCTAGGCCAGCGACTTGACTGAATTTTCCAACCCGTATATTATTCTAGTAGGATGATCAACGAGGCATAGATGAACTACACTACCGAAGAAAAAGAGATGCTGGCAGTGGTGTTCACTTTTGACGGGTTCCATTCTTATTTAGTGCTATCTAAATTTATTCTTTATACTGACCATACAACACTCAAGTACCTACTGAAAAAAAGGATGTGAAGCCCCAACTGATCTGATCGGTACTCCTCCTACAAGAATTTTATCTGGAGATCCAAGACAAGAAGGTGACCGAGAACGTTTTTGCTGATCATATCTCCCGCCTAGAGCTGCCACATTTATAGAAGGAAGAAGATCGAGAGATCAAGAAGGATTTCCTTGATGAGCACCTCTTTTCAGTCAAAGAATCACCTCAGCCCTGGTATGGTGATATTGTTAATTATTTGGTTATAGGTTCCATCCACCCTGACCTCACCTTCCAGCAGAGGAAGAGGTTTCTCTATGATGTCACGAGGTACTTATGGGAGGATCCTCTACTGTTTTGATCCTGTGGGGATAGGGTGATCTGATGTTGCATCCTAAAAATTGAAGTTCATGGAGTCTTGGAATTCTATCATGCCTCACCAGTTGGGGGACATCATAGGCCATATTGTACTATAGAAAATATCCTACAATAAGGGTTTTTCTTGACCACCATTCATATAGATTCTCAATCCTTTGTTTCCCATTGTGATTGATGCCTAAGAACCAGTAATGTGGGGAGCCGAGATGAGATGCACCAGCACGCCATCCTGGAGGTCAAGATCTTTGATGTCTGGGACATAGACTTCTTGGGGCCATTTCCCCATCTTTTGAGAACACTTACATCCTGGTCTGTGTTGACTACGTCTCCAAGTGGTTGGAAGCTGCTGCTACAACACACGACACGACCAAGGTAGTCATGGCCTTTTTAAAGAAACAAATTTTTAGCAGGTTTGACATTCCCCATGTTCTTATCAGTGACAGAGGGATTCACTTCGAAAAAACATTGATGAAAGAGGTATTGTCAAAGTACGAAGTGAATCATCATTTGGGGATGCCATATCATCCCCAGTACAGTGGACAAGTAGATCTATCCAACTGCGAGCTCAAGAAGATTCTGGAGAAAATGGTGAACACTTTAAGGAAAGACTAGTCCAAGAATCTAGACGATGCTTTGTGGGCATATCAGATCACCTTCAAGACACTAAAGGGGATGTCTCTGTTCCACATCATCTATGGAAATCCATGCCATCTTTCAGTAGAGTTGGATTACAAAGCTTATTGGGCCATCAAGGCCCTGGATTTTGATCTGAAGGCAGCTGAAGATAAGCATAAGTTCCAACTTTCGGAACATGATGAAATTTGATGGGAGGCGTATGAGAATGCTAAGATGTACAAGGAGAAGATGAGAGAAACCCATGACCAGATGATTTAGTGAAAATCCTTCCAACTCGGTGATTAGGTACTCTTTTTTAACTCCCTTATTCGATTATTTTTTAGGAAATCTAATGTCAAGATGGCAGAGACCATTCCGAGTCATATGAGTATTCTACCATGGAGCGGTGGAAATTACTGGGGAGGATGGTCAATCGTTCAAAGTGAACAAAAAGTGGCTAAAGACTTACTATCACATAGAAGACACAGTGGGAACACTCTCCACCATGCATCTCAGGTAAGCAGAGGTAAGTAGGCTGAGCCAACGACCTAAAACAAAGGTACTTCCTGGGAGGCAACCCAAAGGCTACACGATGTGTACCACCTATAAACACAACATGTAATAATCTTTTTAGTTTATATTCCTAATATTATAAATATATAGATTAACTAAGTACTAAATAGGGATGATGCCAGTGCTGATGTTAAAATCACTGGAGTTTATCCGAGCCGTTGCCGGTTCGAATACCTCCATCCCTACCTTTGGCACGAGGTTCATCCTTTTTATACTCGGGTTAAATTACATGGAGTGTGTGGTATTTTTCATAAGATATATATTTGTTTAAATACAAGAAAAACCATGATGGAGATGGATCAGTTGTCCAGGGTCGTAACCCGATTCCAAAAGACCTGAGTTCAAATCATGAAAACCGTCCCATTTCCATCATTTGTCCTTTTAATAAAACCACACAACATGTATTTAGATATAAGTCATGTGCACCATGCTTTCATTAATAACTGAACATATTTTCAAAATAAATGAATACATGTGGGTGAAGTTTCCAGATTGACAGAGTCTCATCCCTAGATCCAAAAAACTTGGGTTCGAACTCGGCTAATCTCCCTGCTTCATCCCTTTTATTCTAATTAAAAACCACACGTCGTTCCTTTACTTCATCTCATGTAGTATTGGACCTATACATTAAATATATATAATTCATAACCATGAGTAGTAGTACAACCTTTGATCTAGAGGTTGAGGGCTTGCATTTGGATCGGCCGATCGCCAGTTCGAACCTCTCCCCAAGCACGAGACTAAAGGTTGTACTTTTATTTTTCCAATTTTAGAACACATGCAGTGTCCTTCTCAATACATTACGTGTATAGATTTATTTTTAAAATTATATATCTGTATATATTTATTTTATTTTAATTTTTAATATTAATTATTAATATTAATTATTATATAGTTTACTATAATAATTATATTATATACTAGAGTCAAAAAAAGCGTACTACACAATGTTTCTGCTAGAGTAAACACCGTGTAATATGGCTATAAAAGCCGGAAACCCTATGTGGTAACACCCTATATCGTGCGTACCCCCCTGCCGTTTTCTTCACTCGAAACTACACAACCTCCCCTCCTCCAATCTGCCATTTTCATGTGTTTTAGGTCCGGATTGTTTCCTCATTTCATTCCTCAATCAAGGTACGCTGTTTTTCATTCCTTATTTCCCAATTTTCATAGCGTTTAGGGTGTTTTTAGGATCATCCACCGGTTCGGCTTCCCGTAGTACATGCCGTGTATCCCATTTCTGTGGGACAACCCATGTCTCGTACTCCACACAGCCATATGCACTATGTTCTTACACACGCCGTGTCATACCTTCACATGGCGTGTAAGTCAGTTTTGGATCTACTCAGACATCAACTGTGTCTTTGGGCCACACGACCAGGAACCCATTTTCATATACATGATGTGTATGTTCAGTACACATTTTATATCCTTCCTTGGATAGTGACATGCCCACTCGACATGTCTATTCATAGAACACAGAATGCTAACCCTCTTACACTACACGCTGTGTACTCTGGATATACACGCCGTGTTCTTTTACTTTTATAGTTTTCTCACATACTCTTCTTTTACTTTTTATTTTATTTTTATTTTGTTTTGTTTTCATTTCTTTTTCAGGATATAGTATATGGAGACTGCACGTGGAAAGTGTCCCACCTCCTCTACAGAGGGTGAGAGGCCCACTTTTCACTGGATACGACTCCGGACCATGACGACACTAGCCCCAGACTTCTCGGCATACCATAATTCTTTGTTGGCCATCTTTCCACCACTCACCACCTTGGAAGAGGCTGGTACTAGTACCGCACCTCCACCACCCCTCACGGAGCCTCCGAGCACCACCCTTTCTCCACCACCAGCTTACATACCTCTTGATCCCTCCTCACTAGTGGCTGATCCTTCCCCATCCGCCCCGTCTAGCAGACCTTTGCCTCCGGGGCCGCTACACCACTAGAGTTGGCCCCTGACTATGCCCCCTATCCTTTTTTGGTGTTTCCAGTTACTGAACTGGCACATGACCAAGTCCGACGCTTCTCTCACCGCACGATCTAGTTGAGTAGTCAGTATCTTGACAACAGCATGCCTCAACAGCTAGGTATCTGGGGGGAGTTGGAGGATCTCCTCGGGCACACACCATTACTCGTGATCTTCTAGGTCAAAAATTCTATTTTTAGAGATTTATTTTTGGAGTTACATGCTTTCTTTGAGTTTGACAGGCTAGAGTGCCAGGTGACACCTAGAGACACAATATCGATGGTCCAATTTCAGCTGGGTGTTCGACCTTTTCCCTTACCATGACAGATTTTGGCTGAGGGTGTGGCTTTTATCCCCATCCAGTCACCCCACCCCTAGTCTCCACCTTGACCCGCCCCAAGTGTTCTATTCTCATTTCCATGTGGCAGGATATTGCTGGGCTTGAACACCACTACACCCCCACTTCCCAGAAGAGTACCCTCATCATTGAACCTATCCTCCATTTCAACCCCCAGTGCTTTAGTTACATCTTGTTTCCCCGCCATGAGGATATGGGGGTTGTGTCCAGCTATGACATGGAGCTCCTCACCTGTGTATCAGACAGGACTACCCGGACCTCCCCTACCTTTCCAATTATTACTTCCACACCATGTTCACTGATCTTCAGGGAAACCTGAATGGTGGGTTCTATGCCACCCTCCTTGCCCACCACCTCATCATTTTTGATCCTTCCCTTTCCCACGACTACTTAGGTTCCCCCTAACAGATGAAATTTCTCATGATTATTCGCATGGGATTGGTCTGGAAGTAGGGGAACTTATGTCCTTGACCATGACCCATCACCATCCGCTTAGTCGAGATAGACCACTTCCTGTCTCATCTAGAGAATCGACATGCTGCTATCCTTCAGTGATAGACTACATCTTCTCAACACCTAGACCACATTGATAGAATGGTGGAGCTACCACTATAGAATAAGAAGATCCCCATTCCACTAGCGGATACTTATCCTTCCGCGCCTCTAGCTTCAACCGTACCCTCTCCTAGTGCTTTCATGGCCATGGAATCCATTCTCATCATTATTATAGGTACCATCCTATCTCCTCTTTCTGAGCTCACCATCACCGACTCCCCATTAGCAGAATCACTACTAGAAGCCAAGGACTCTATTCCAACTGCTACTACATCTGATGATTCTGCCCCACCTGTACCAGACAATGCCTCCCCTGAGGCTACACTATGACTATGACCTTTGAGTTTTTTTTTCTATCTATGTCTTTTTTCCATTTCTGCACTGTGACGATGTGATTACTTGCTGTTTTCTTTTCCATCAATAGTTACAGGTACACTAGAATGACTTTGGACATCTTGAATTCTTACTAAAACACGATGGGAGTATTCATTCGGTTTTCACAGTATTTTTCATTTCTTTTTTCATTCCTCCCCTCTCCTATGCCTTTTTGTGTCTCCTTCTTCTTTTTTCCCTTAGTAGGGCACTTGGTGGACCTTGTGCAGTATTAAGTGTGGGGGAGGGTCTCTCGATCACCTTATTATTTTCCCTTACCGTCATCTAGAATACATCATTATTGGAAGATATATTTGAAAATGTGAAGAAATTTTGGTTAGTCATATTTATAAATAATAAATCCATAAGTAGGAAATTTTTTAAAGGTTTCATGCTTATTTTGGTTATTAAATTTTTTAAAATTATTGCTGATATAGTTTAAATTGCAACTTGGAATCCTTGGCTACTTACATAGATTAGGCTAATCATTTATATTCATGTCATGACCTGATTGTCTTTTTATTTGATTTTCCCACTCCTGAGAGGTATTCTAAACTCTTTTTTATATTCTTCCTAATACCCTCTTTCTTGAGAGATTCTTAGGATATGAATGACTACCAGAATTGGCAAGTTTTATTTTCAAAAAATGAATAATTTTTTCATTACATTAAAATGATTGAGGCATTAGATTGTTTCAACCCATTTTATCTCGAGACCTACCCAACATATGATCTTTGTAAATCACCCTAGAAACCATGAACAACCTTTATAGGAAGCCACATTATAAAACTATTTCCCTTCCTACCCTAATTCTTTTTAACTTTTCATGATTATTCACTTGAGTTTTAGAGAGGGAATTGGCAGTACATGGAACATTTTTGCGAATTATCATGATATTAAGTGTGGGGGAGTGCCTCTTGTTTATTTGGGGAAGAAAGGATTCCAAAACCCTATTCATGGAATTTCTAAGTGGTCACCTATGTTTAAAAAAATTGACAAAGACAAGGAGGCCTTATATTCACTTGATGGATTGTGAACCCTACCCGAATAAGGGAGATAGTGGTGATGAGAGCATTTAATAGAGCTTGTTGAGGTTGTTTATAAATTGAGATTTATTTTGAATATCATGTAGTGTTATTTAAATTATTCAACATCCCTTTTCAAGTTTTAGAGTTTATTTTTCACATATTTACCTACCAACCCTTAGCCATAGAGACATCTAAACCTGATTGAAAATTCCTCATGATTTTTGTAACTCAATTTTTTGATGTAGAGAACTAGATTTCTTGAAAACCTATGGATAGAGTTTATATACCTTAGATTGAGAATAAATTTGATTAAAAATATCTTGAGTGTTGAGTGTGTTATTTACTGGTGAGATAGATCATCAAGTGTCATGATTATTTTTGAAAGGATAAAAAATGTGTTTAAAAGAGGATGAAAGTAGTTAATTGAATTATATATGAGGCATGATTAGAATATCTTATGAATTGAATCTGTTTTGTACCTTTTTAGAAATTTCTCCTATGACTGTATCATTTACACTTATGATTAATTGAATACCTTCCTTTTAAAATATATAATATTTTAATTAGATGTTGATATTTTCTTGAGGGAAAGAAAATGACTAAGTATAGGGGAGTTTGATACACCTGATTTGTGTATACATTTCCACATATATTTTTGAAAAAGAAAACATGTTTTCAGCAAATACCTACCGCATAGTGTAAAAATACTTTGATTTGATGATCTTGTTCATTTTCAGGTGTTTTCTAGCCAAACACACAAACTAGGTGAACTCTGAGAAAAATTCCCAACTACATGGTGTGTACATACCTACACACCGTGTACATTCAGACTTAGACACGGATCACCCGGACGAGTACACACCCAAGCCTCTAGAACAAAGACAACACGCCTTGTGGGTCATACCTACATGCCATGTATAGGCTTATAGATACGTTTTGTGGCATTTTATAGAGACTAAATGCCATATGTGGCAGTGCCACATGTCGTGTACCCTTCACTAACCAACCGTCGACACTGCGGAAGTCAAGGGCGGTGCAGCTGGCCACCTACCGGAGAAAAACTGCGACAAAAGTGCATTGACGACACTACACATCGTGTACTTTCTATACACGATGTGTACTTTTGTTTTTTATAAATAGAAGGCTTGGCCTCTAATTTTTAGGAGTCATTAGCCAATATTTGAAGGATGGAGTTCCAAAGCCCGAATTCCATGCTATCATTGTTCCGCTACTCCTCCATTCCACTATATTACCAAAGAAATCACCTCTCCTTGAAGTTTCTGCGATGACCACATCAGTTATCGAGAATTTTTTTATCATATTTTCTACCATGTGTAACTAAAAACCCCATGTGTTGGGGTTTTGGGTGATGAAAGAGTGTTGTAATTTGGATTAATTATTATGTTTTTTTGGTTCTGTTTAACTCTTCTTATTCTACTTCAACCATTCCTTTTTATCACTAAAAATTATAAGTTAGACTAAGGGAAACATTTTTAGGGACTCAAAAGAAGAATACTGATAAATACCTTCATGATCATTGGAAGTATTCATCGACTCACAAATGGACTTATCTAAATAAATAATTGTGAAACACTAACTAATGGACCAAGGAGTCAGTTTCATCAGTTCCAAACATAGTTTACCTGACCAAGGAAACCTTGTCACAATTGAAACCCAGGGTATTGGGTTATCATGAACAACACAACCTAATAAGAAGTTCGTATAACCTCCATAATCACTATATCCCCAAAATGCTCCCTTTTCTATCAACCACATTAAAAAACACTTTTGTTTTCTTTACTTTAAACATTATTCTTTACTTCATTAATTGGAACAGTTGTCATAATCAAAAACAAAAATCCCACTCTAAATTCAAAATCTTTCACTAAATTAATTCCAAATTTAATCTAATTCACGCACTCACCAGTTCCCTGTGGATCGACCTTGAACTTATGGTATACTATCTTAAGAGTGGGTAATATCAATTTGGTACACCGATAACATACCTTCGGTGAAACGAAAGACCACTTGAACATACATGAGGACTTCTATGTGGTGAGGATGATAAGAAAAAATGATTTCAAAAGATGGGGTGGATGTGTCGATGAAGTATCACGACGTATTTTGGATCACCGGGGGTGCATCATATGTCTTTCAGCGACTGTGGGTACCTCTTTCCCCATCTTCTTTATCTAATTTGTTTTATTCTACAAAGGTTTTGGAGTCATTAGATATTTACTAAGTATCATCATGGATATTTATCCTTTCAAATGATGATATGGTTCCTGAGATTCACTACCATTGGGGGGTCTCTCCCTTTGGGTATTATTATCCTTATTTTATAAGGATTTTGAGATCTCGCTCAGTCGTGCGGGTGCTGTCAAAGACAATCACTCTCTTTGTCTATAGTGCATAGTCTAATCAATAATGAATCTCAAGGCAGCGCATGAGCATTGCCATGAACAGCCTTTCTTCTTCACTACTACAAAAATGAGCAAGGGAAGAACCACCTTTTATCAACGCTAATAAAAAATCATTGATTAAGGTAAATATTTATCAACGATGATTAAAAGCGCTGATAAAGAAGCCTTTTATAAGTGTTAAAAAATCACTGATAAAGGAACCCTTTATAAGCGCTAAAATTTTAGCACTGATAAAGGGTTGCTTTATCAACACTGATAAAATACATCTTTATTAGTTTTAGAAAAGTGTTGATAAAGGGTGTGCTTTATCAGTGCTAAAAAAGTGCTGATAAGGAATCCCTTTATCAATGCTGATAAAGGATCCCTTTATCAGCGCTGATAAAACCATAGTCCCATTTTATAAAATTGGGTTCTTAGTATCCTCTGTTTATCGCTCCCTCAATCTATCACGGTACTGTACCCCTACGACAACTCCCCTCCCCCCTAATCTTATCTTTGTCAGACCTCTACCGCTAGCCCTACTCCACCTCTATCCCTACTCCATATCCTGCCCCTCGAACCCCTTCCACAGATCCTCCTTTCCGCGAACCCTACTTCTACTCCTCCCCGGTAGACCCTATTCCACGAATATACTACTCCTCCATTTCTCAATGGTTGGTGGCTCCTCCTGTGCACCTCCCCCTCTAGCGGTCGCACCTTCCCCTCCTGATGTAGCGCAAAAAGCTTCCTGACCGCTTGAAGCTTCTTCTCTCCCTCCATCGCAGGTGCGATCTACTCTAGGTAAGTCTCCCACTTCTCCTTTTAGGTTTATTTTTGGTAATTTATCTACCTAATCTATATTTTTTCATTATTTTAATTCTCATTTGGCCAATGATTCAATGAATAATTGGTGAATGTTCATTGCACATTCCATAGTTGGAATCACGGATCACTCCATGTGAAAATGAGACACTGGCAGTGATATTCTTTTATAGACACACCGTATACCCCTAGGGACACATCACTTCCTCCTTTGAGGATAGTTTTGAGCTCTATTTCCCTTTATTTTAGTTTTTTTGTGAGATTTTTGAGTTTCCATGGACTAGTATTGGTGGATTGTGTTCCCTTGGTCCATTCCTATGAGGGATTGATGCAACTTCATGACCTCATCCATGGATGTTAGCCCCTATATATCTTATTAATGATTAGAACAGTGTTGGTGCGTTACATTATTCTTGATTGAGTTGTCTTAGTCCAATTATATGAGGGTTATTATGGAATTAGGTCCCGTTCATTAGAACTCATACCCCTCGACGACTTGGAACATGTATCAATTCAAGGGACTCAGAGCGATACTCATTTCATTCATGTTTCCCTATATTGGGTTTGCAGAATTGAAATCACCAACACTTACATGGGCATTGATCCCCTATATTGGAGGATATTTCAAGTAGGGTCTATTGTCCCCAAACAATTCTTAGGAATTAACCCCCCTCTTTGTATAGTGACATGATCTTTTAGATGGTGTATTAGTCTGATGGAGCATGTATCTCGGATGAACTCTCTCAGTTTTCAATATACTTATTCTATAGTGAGTGGTATCAGTTCACTTTTATGGGGGTTAGTATGGAATATGATCCCGAGCAATAGACCACAGGTCACTTAGTGACCTTGAGCTTGTATCCCTCTGAGAGGCCTAAAGCAAACTTTATTTCCAATGTGTTTTCCCTATGTTGGGTTTATTGAATTGGCATAAAAAACACTTACACAAGTGTCTATCCACTATCTTGGAGGATTATTGTAGTATAATCTAGTATCCCCCCACCAAGCCTTGGGAATTGACCCCCTATATTTATATCATGAGGTGATATTTCTGATGGGGTATTAGTCTGATGGAGTGTATATCTCGAGTGAACACTCTCAGTTTCCTTTGTGATTATTCTTGGATATATCAGATGAGTGTGACCTCTAGGATGAGTGTCATCATTGGAATTATAGCTTGGGTTTCATTTCCACTCGAAGGAGTGTTACCTTGAAACCCTGAGTGGATCTACAACTAGAAGTGGTTGAGACATTTTTTGACTCAGAGTCTTTTATGATTATATTTGGGATATTCTTGGTTATCATTATGTATCATATCATGTTTGAAATACATATTTTGACATGAATACTCTTGATGATTTATGTATGGTGTTTTTGGGGTGTCTTATTGGGTATTTTAATACTCATCCCTACAAGGGATCTTCCCATACATGTCATGTCTTATACAGATGATGGAAAATTTCAAAAAGTCTTTGGTTGACTAGGATAAGGTAGAGATTAGTTTGGGATACACAGACTGAGGTGTATACCAATGGTGAATTAACATCTATCCCCTCCTTCTATGTAGGTCATAAATTATTTTCCATTTTTTGGTTGGATTGTATTTCAGCTCTTTTAATTAAATTCATTAATTTAGGGTGTTCAATTCATAGACCGACCTCTAGTGGTTTGGGGGAATTAAACATGTAATAATAATCTTTGGATGGCTATATTATTTTTCTATGATTATGCCTATGGTCTGAGTTTATATCATAATAATTTAAGGTAGTGATCTTCTGGGATGTAGGGTTGGTAGCACCCACCCACAGTAGGTTTGTGATGCAAGTCTCATCTCAGGTGGCACTGTCATTAATAGGTACCTCAAGGATAAACCATTACTCCAAGTAATTTAATATGATTGTGATGGGTATAGACAGATCACATTGCATTTTATTAACATTAATGCTATAGTAAAATAGGCAGTCAACAAATAGCCTAGGCAGAGGAAGGAACTGGAGAAAGGAGGTCTGTAGAGCACTAAAGTGATGGAGGAGATCGTGGAGCAGCATGAGGTGGATGGAACTTTGATTTGATTCTAATAATACCATCCCTAAGTAGACCACTCCTATATTTAGAAGTTAGTGGTTAGAATCTTGGATTGTTGTAGTCACTAGAGTCTTTTTACCAGGAGGCTCATGGAGTGTTTGGAGGTACGATCTATGTTCATTATACTTTTCTTGTAGTACTATTAGAAATAGGTACATAAACTATTTTTCATAATTTTTTCAATTATTTTCTAGGCATATTGTAGGAATTGGTAGATCCCCATGTTAGTGATGTTTGGTATGAATTTGGACTTGCAGGAGAGATGAAAAATTCCCCCATCGAGATATGGTCTTGAGAGGTGATCCAAGAATGTTCAAGAATGTTCTTCATACGTTAACCAAAATTTGTTTTTTATGTAGGATTTAATTACTATAGCTTTAAATTTCATTTTTAAAAAGAATGTTGGTCATAATTTAACCAAACTTTGTTTCTTTTTCAAAGCTATATGCAGCAAAGTTTTAGACCCAGTGAAATTTCCAGCTATGGAAAGAGAAATTTTCCTCATATTCTTTGAAATAGAAATGTTTTTACCGCCATTATTCTTTGATATGATGGTTCATTTGATGGTTCACTTGGTGAGAGATATTTAACTTTGTGTTCCTGTGCACTATAGATGGATTTACCCTGTTGAACGGTATACAAAGATTTTGAAAGGGTTTGTCAAAAATTGAAGTTAGCCAGAGGGTTTTATTGTGGAGTGATATATTATTGAGGATGCCATTGAATTCTGTACCAAATACTTATCTGATGTGGAAAGCATTGGTCTCCCAAAATCTTGTCACACTGGATGCATTGAGGGTGAGGGAATTTCTGGAAGAGATGTTGTGACAATCAATATTACAGATTGGGAGTAGTCCCACCTTTATGTTTTTCACAACAGTTGGGATATTGCTCCATATATTGAAACCCACAAATAAATTCTTAGGTAGTTGAATCTATCAAGGGCTAAAAAATGGATATAAAATACACATAATCACCAAATTTGAGGTGATCCATTCTCCTCAAAGAGATGTCTTAGCCGTGGTAATTAGTATTCTACTAATTGTTCCCATGAAACATGAATTAGAAAAACATTGATACTTTTCCTGTACTGATCTTCTATAGGGTGATAATGACTGTGATTTATATATGTCAACACCCACCTATCACCTTGTAGTGAGGGATACGGTGTTCAACATCCCATAAGACAAGCTTCATAATAGACCACTTCCAAAAGATCATTTGAATGTGACGATTACTATAGCTCATGAGCCAAATGTAGATCTACTTATTCCACTTGATGATGATGATATTCATACAGTCGAAAAGGCTATTGGGACACTTATTTCATGGCCATCAGAACTTGTAAGAGTACATGTGGACAAAGAGGTATTTATTTTCATTTTTTTCAAGATAAACCTTTAAAAATTAAAGAAAAAAAGGTATGAACCAATTAATGTTATTATAGATGGAGAAAGGGAAGGGGTGAAAAGAAACGTGGGCTCAAAAAGTATCTAGAGGATCGACCAACCGATCCCAAAGAGATACTAAAAGCACAATAACACCACCTATTCTCTATCCACATTTAATAGCATTGAAGACTTATGTGGATACAAAGATAAAAAATGTTAGTAGTCATATAGTTGTTTTTGAAAAAAATATATACAGAGAGGAAATTCAAGATTTCGTTGCTGCTAAAAATGTAAATGAGATACTTGAATACGGTTGGAAAGGAATCACAGTTGTAAATTTATATATGAGGTATGTTTTCATGAATTTATTTTCTAAAAGCTGATATAATATACTAATTATGACTAAATGCATTTTATATTATTGGAAGGTGTATATATGAAAACTAGTTGAAGGGATTTTCCCATGATCCAAAATTTGGACTCGTTATTCCTCATACCACATCAACACAAATAATGAAATTAGATCCATCAAAAAAGGATGAAATAGTGAAAGGCTTGCTGAAAACATTTTAAAGAAAGATTACGGATGATGGAATCTTCCTAATACAAACCATGCAGGGGTAAAACTCTATGATTAAATCATATCAATTATATTTTCACTTATTTTATTACTTATTCCTTTTTGTTTTTTAGGCAATATTGGATGATAATTGCGGTGAACTTGGATATTCCAAAAATTTATTTTCTAGATTCAATGTAAGGATATCCACCAAACCGACCACACATGATAAAGTTTGTGAATCTGTAAGACACTACATACTAAGTTTTAGGTCTAAACATCAAGTTATATAATTTATATTATCTTTTAATGAGGATACATTTATGATAGGGTGGTTTATCAATATCTTCTAAAATAAGGAATAAGGACATGAGATAAGCATAAAGAGGCGAGAAAATACTACGTCTAGATCGGTATAAGGGTATATATAATAAAATTTCACCACCCAAAAACATATCAAAACAAGTTACTTATTATCCTAATGATCAAAGTTTTTGCAGTGTCCAAAATAAAAAACAATAATTATTGTGATTATTATGTTTGTAAATTTCTGAGAGAGATCGTTTTCCATCAACAAATTAGCATCCCAAAAGAGGTATTTTAAAAAACAACTACTATTTCATTTAAATGATTTATTAATTATTTATTTATATATGTTTTAGTACTACTCTGACTGTCGAAAAGCCTCATATTCACAATAAAATATAGATTTTTTCAAAAACGAGTGGGCCTCATACCTGATGGAAGATTATACAAAAATATCATGAAGATCTGACTTGGGGACATGTACAATTGGCGGCCATTTTTGAGAGGGGTTAAGGAGATCAAGAGATGAAACATTGTTGTATGTAAATAATATTAGGAAAATTGTAATTGTTATTAAATAAAATATCCTTTCTCTAATGATTCATTTTTCCATTTTAACATATTAAATGCACCAACAACATGCAAGAATGATGAACCACTTTTCTTTGGATTTTGGATAAGAAAAACAGTAAAATCTCAAAAATACCTTCATATCCAACCAAATAAATTCAGATTGTGTTGAAACATTAGGAGAAATATCCATGGGTCATTTTTGAGGTGTACGAGTCAACCCCCCCTCAATCTAAGACACGATGTGGATGGTATCACTCAAAGTATCTCTTTTTTGTTTAAAATGGACAGAATTTTAAGTGAAAGCTACAACTGACATACGAAAAACCGACCCAACACATTCGGATTGTGTTGATACTTTAGGGGAACAATCCATAGGTCATTTTTGATGTGTATGAGTCAACCCTGCCTTAATCCAGGGTACGGTGTGACCGGTATCACCCAAAGTTTCTCTCTTTTGTTTAAAATGGAAAAAATTTAAGTGAAAACAACAACTAATGTACGGAAAACTGACCAAACACATTCGGATTATGTTGATACTTTGGTATAACGATCCATGGGTCATGTCTGACGTGTATGACTCAACCCTACCTCAATCTGAGGCATGGTGTGTCCGGTATCACTCAAAGTAACTCTCTTTTGTTTAAAATGGATAGAATTTTAAGTGAAAACAAAAACTAACATATGTAAAAAGGACATAACACATTCAGATTGTGTTGATAATTTAGGAGAATGATCCATGAGTAATTTTTGATGTGTATGAGTTAAACCTACCTAAATCTGAGACACAATGTGGCCGTTATCATTCAACGTGTCTCTCTTTTGTTTAAAATGGGCAGAATTTTAAGTGAAAACAATAATTTTCATATGGAAAACCAACAAAACACATTCATATTGTGTTTATACTTTATGATAAATATCCATGGGTCAGTTTTGATGTGTAAAAGTCAACCCCGCCTCAATCCGAGGCACAGTGTGGCCGGTATCACACAAAGTGTCTCCCTTTTGTTTAAAATGGACAAAATTTTAAGTGAAAACAACAACTGACGTACGGAAAACTAACCAAATGGATTAAGATTGTGTTGATAATTTAGGAGAATGATTAATGGGTCATTTTTGATGTGTAGGATTCAACCTTTCCTCAATAAGAGGAACGGTGTGGCCGGTATCACTCAAAGTGTCTCTCTTTTGTTTAAAATGGACATAATTTTAAGTGAAAACAACAACTGACCCACGACAAGCTGACCAAACACATTAGGATTGTGTTTATACCTTATTATAACCATACATGGGTCATTTTTGATGTGTAAGAGTCAAACCCTTCTCAATATGAGGCACGGTGTTACCGGTATCACTCAAAGTGTCTTTCTTTTGTTTAAAATGGATAGAATTTTAAGTGAATGCAACAACTGACGTACGAAAAACCAACCAAAAACATTTGGATTGTGTTTATACTTTAGGATAATGATCCATGGTTCATGTGTGATGTTTAAAAGTCAACTTTTCCTCAATCTAAGTTATGGTGTGGCTAGTATCACTCAAAGTGTCTCTCTTTTGTTTAAAATTGACAGAATTTTAAGTGAAAACAACAACTAACGTACGGAAAACCAACCAAATGAATTAGGATTGTGTTTATAATTTATTATAATGATCCATGTGTAATTTGTGACGTGTATGAGTCAACTTCACCTCAATATAAGGCACATTTTAGCTGGTATCACTCAAAGTGTCTCTCTTTTGTTTAAAATGGACAAAATTTTAAGTGAAAACAACTACTGACCTACGGAAAACCGACCAAAAACAATCAGATTGTGTTGATACTTTAGGATAATTATCCATGGGTCATGTGTGATGTTTAAGAGTCAAATTTTCTTCAATATGAGGCATGGTGTGGCCGGTATCACTCAAAGTGTCTCACTTTTGTTTAAAATGGGTAGAATTTTAAATGAAAACAACAACTAACGTACGAAAAACTGACCAAACACATTCATATTGTGTTGATAATTTAGGAGAACAATAAATTAGTAATGTGTGAATTTTACGAGTCAATCCCTCTTTAATCCAAGGCATGGTGTGGCCGGTATCACTCATAGTGTCTCTCTTTTATTTAAAATGGACAGAATTTTAAGTGAAAACAACAACTAACATACAGAAAACAAACTAAACACATTAGGATTGTGTGGATACTTTATAAGAAATATTCATGGGTCATTTGTGATGTTTAAGAGTCAAATCCGCCTCAATATGAGGCACAGTGTGGCCGGTATCACTCAAAGTATCTCTCTTTTGTTTAAAATGAACATAATTTTAAGTGAAAACAACAATTGATGCATGGAAAACTAACCAAACACATTCGGATTGTGTTGATACTTTAGGAGAACGATACATGGGTCATTTTTGATGTGTAATAGTTAACCCCACCTCAATCCGAGGCACAATGTGGCTAGTATCACTCAAAGTGTCTCTCTTTTGTTAAAAATAGACATAATTTTAAGTGAAAACAACAACTGACGTACAAAAAACCAACCAAATGAATTCTTATTGTGTTTATACTTTAGGAGAACGATCCATGGGACATTTTGGACATGTATTAGCCAACCCTATCTCAATATGAGGCACGGTGTGATCGGTATCACTCAAAGTGTCTCTATTTTGTTTAAAATGGACATAATTTCAAGTGAAAACAACAACTGACGTATGAAAATCCCCCTTCCTACTATACACACCAAAAGCATTCATTTTTTCTTAAAGAAACACATAATATTGAAATAAGCACTATTCTAAAATAATTTTAAAAATACCAATGATCTTAAAATCTATGAAATTTATTCCATTAAAACCATTAAATCCCCCACCCTCTGGACACCGCCCCATGCCGCCTAGACACCACCCCACCCCCCTAGACACCCCCAACCCCCGGGACACCTCCCCACCCCTTAGACGACCCCCACCCCTCCTAGACACCACCCCACCACCTGAACACCCCCACCACCTGGACACCCCCACCACCTGGACACCCTCACCCCATGGACAACCACCCCCACCCCCTGGACGCCACCCCAACCCCTTGGATAGCCCCCAACCCCCTGGAACACCCCCAACCCCCTGGACCACCCCCACCCCCTAGACACCACCCCAACCCCTGGACACCCCCACCCCCTGAACACCCCACCCCTCTGGACACCCCCACCCCTCTGGACAACCTCTCCCACCCTGAACAGCCCCCACCCCTGGACTCCCCCAACCCCCTGGACGACCCCCACTCCCTGGATGGCTCCCACCCCTCCTAGACACCACCCCACCACCTGGAAACCCCCACCCCCTCTGGACACCCCCACCCCCATGAACAGACACCCCCACCCCCTGGACACCACCCCACCCCCCTTGGACAACCCCCCCAACCTTCTGGATTGCCCCCCACCCCCTCTCGACACCACCCCACCCCCTGGACACTTCCCCCACCCCCTGGACACCCCCACCTTATGAAAATACCCCCAACCCCCTGGACACCCAGCCCCCCCCCCCCACACCCCTGGACACCCCAACCCCCTGGATGGCCCCACCCCCTGGACGACCCCCACCCCTCCTAGACACCATCCCGCCACATAAAAACCCCCCACCCCTGGACACCCCCACCCTCATGGACAACCACCCCACCCCCTGGACACCACCCCTCCCCCCTTAGACAGCCCCCAATGTCCTAGACCGCCCCACCCCCTGGACACCTCCCCACCCCCTCGACACCCCCACCCCCTTGACACCCCAACCCCTGGAAATCCCCCCAACCCCCTGGAAACCACACCACCCCTACACACCCCCATCCCCTCGGACAACCCCAACCCCTGGACACACCCTAACCCCCTTGGACAGCCACCCCAAACCCTAAACATCCCCCAACCCCCTGAATTTTGAATTGAATTCTTTATGTATTTAATTAACTTATGAATTATGTGCTAATGGTGTATGTGTATACTTGTTGTATGTGTATTCTTGTTGTAATTACCTTATAAATTATGTGTTAATTTTTTATAGGTATACTTATTGATATGCTGATTTTTTGGAGGTCTTGTTTAGGTGTGCTGCTGCAGAATTTTATCTTACAACAGGCAGGAAATTTATCAACACTTTTTTAGCACTAATAAATTATCCCTTTATCAGCACTTTTTAGCGCTAATAAATAATCCCTTTATCAACAACTTTTTAGCACTGATAAAGGTTCTCTTTATCAGTGTGTTTTTAGAACTGATAAAGGCTCACTTTATCAGCACTAAGCTTTACAGTGCTTTTGTAGTGCTGTTAAAGCCCGTTTTGAGCACTGATAAAGCCCGTTTTTGTAGTAGTTCTAGTCTGTGGTGTGTATCATGATCCGTGATGGATCTTGAGATGTGCACATATGGTCTTGGACAATTGTCTTGTTTTCCTATGGTGTGTCGCATGATCATTATTGGAACTTTTGAAGACATGAAAAAGTTTTCATGCAATGTTCCTCTGCTTGACTTTGATACACCACATGTTCATTGATGGACCTCACAAAGGCATGGGAACATTATCAAGGACAGTCGCTTTACCTCTCCTTTGATATATCGCATGTCCGTGGATGCATGATGCCATAACATGACCAAGGGTGTTTGTGTGTTAAGGCATCATGCCTAATGGTGCATGAAAAGTGTTTCTAGTCATCACAGGGTTGTCACATAACCCAAGACACTTGAATATATTGTGTGATCGAAGGTTTTCATAAGGTCAAAACATGTCAAAATCCTTGTGTGATCTTGTAAATGGGCTCAAGTGATAGTCTTGTTCACACACATGGAATATTTATTTTTTTCACATGGAGATATTAAGTTTGACATGGAGCTTCTCATGCACACACAAATATTACATGCATGCAGTATGAACCCCTATTTTATTGACATGGTTCATCGATTCGTGAATGTTATTTCATGATCTTCATTTGCAGTGCATAAAATAAATTATTTAGGACTTGATCATATCCAAGTACCGAGTTGTTTTCCACAATAAATCACATCAATGGGTATGCGGTAATTTAGTATCCTTCTTGGAGGAGGTGAGATCATGATACGAATAGGCATTCGTGATCGCATGACCGTGTTTTATTCATGAGACACGAGTTGTATGATCTTGAGACCCTTGCAGTGTCACATCATATCACATGATCGGTCATTAGGTGCCATTACCACTCGCATAACAGGTTACACAGTGCCAGCCTTTGGAAAGATGGTTCACATGATGCCCTAACCTTACACATGATTAGTTATGTGATGCTTTAACTACTTTGTGTGAAAGAGAGCATACAATCTTGTGTGCACATGAGTTAGTTCGGGTAACCCTTATGTGGGGCCACTCAATCTCATTCGCATAACCCTTATGTGGGTTCAGAATGCTCTATTTTTTTGTAGAAAATGAGATAAACCTTCTCATGAAGTGGAATCCACCACAAATAAATATCTCCCTTTAGTATTTATATATGAGTATCATCCTACCTTTGCACATTTTAGAAATGTGGAATATCCAATAATCACGCTTTTACATTCATCAAATTGACATGATTAGCCTGAGATCTAAAAAATGGTGTCACATAAAGATATGCATAGTGGAAACTATGTGTATCACTATTACCACATGCTCTATTTTCAGAATATTCTCCTAATTGGTGAAGATAGAACCCCTTACTGTACACCTTTATATTCAATCATCGAGAGCCTCATCCATGTGTTGAAAATATTCTATGGGAATGGTGTTTGCTTCTTATGCTGTAGTCGCCACATTCACGGGCTATCCAGGATGGTCGTTGCGGGCTATATGTGTCGTACAATGATCATATCCATGAACCATTTTCATGGCATCACATATCTACCTATAATCTTTACACTATACCATAATACGCTTGTCCTATTGTTTTCATGATCAACTACTGCTAAAAATACGGGTAAGGAAAGCACCACCTTTTATCAGCGCTAAGCAAAAAGCACTGATAAAGGTAAATCTTTATTAGAGCTAATTAAAATCACTGATAAAGGTTTCCTTTAGCATCACTTTTCTAGTGGTGATAAATAATCCCTTTATCAATGCTAAAAAATTGCTAATAAAGGAACCCTTTATAAGCGCTAAAATTTTAGCAATGATAAAGGGATTCTTTATCATCACTGATAAAAGGCATCTTTATCAACACTAGAAAAGGGCTAATAAAGGGATCCTTTATCAGTGCTAAAATTTTAGCACTGATAAAGGGTGCCCTTTATCAGCTCTAAAAAAGAACTGATAAATAATCCCTTTATCAGTACTAAAAAAGCATCGATCAAGAATCCCTTTATCAGTGCTAAAATTTTAGTGTTGATAAAGGGATTATTTATCGGTGCTTTTTTAGCGCTGATAAAACCATAGTACCTTTTTTCAAAATCGGGTGCACAATATCCTCTGTTTATCACTCCCTCAATCTCTCGCAGTACTGTACCCCTATGAAAACTCCCCTCCCCCCAATATTCTCTTTTCCAGACCTCCGCCACTAGCCCTACTCTTCCGCTAGCCCTACTTTGCCGCTATCCCTACTCCTTATCATCCCCCTCGAACCCCTTCTGCGGATCCTCCTCCCTGCGATCCCTACTTCTCATCCTCCCCATTGGACAATACTCCCCGCGAACCCTGCTCCCCCATTTCTCAACGGTTGGTGGCTCCTCTCATGCACCTCCCTTTATGGCAGTCACTCCTTCCCCTGTTGATGTAGTGCAGAAGGCTCCCTGACCACTTGACTCTTTCTCTCTCCCTCCATCGTGGGTGCGATCTACTCTAGGTAATTCTCCCACATCTCCTTTTAGGTTTATTTTTGGTAATTTCTCCACCCGCTCTACATGTGTTCATTGTTTTAATTCTCATTTGTCCAATGATTCAATAAATAATTAGTGAATGGTCATTGCACATTCCATAGTTGGAATCACCGATCACTCCATGTGAAAATGAGACACGGGCAGTGATAGTCTTTTTTAGACACATCGTATACCCCTAAGGACACATCATGCCCTCCTTTGAGGATAGTTTTGAGATCCATTTCCTTTTATTTTAGTTTTTTTGAGATTTTTGAGCTTCCATGGACTAGTATTGGTGGATTGTGTTTCCTTGGTCCATTATTATGAGGGATTGATGCAGCTTCATGACCTCATCCAAGGATTTTGGACCCTCTATATCTTCTTAATGATCAGGTTAGTGTTGGTGAGTTCCATTATTCTTGATTGAGTTTTCTTAGTCCACTTATATGAGGGTTATTATGGAATTAGGTCCCGTTCATTGGAACTCATACCCCTCATTGACTTGGAACATGTATCAATTCAAGAAAACCAGAGCGATCCTCATTTCATTCATGTTGTCCCTATATTGGGTTTGTAGAATTGGAACCACCAAAACTTACATGGGAATTGATCCCCTATATTGTAGAATGTTTCAAGTAGGGTATATTGTCCCCCATCAAACCTTAGGAATTAACCCCTATCTTTGTATAGAGATATGATCTTTCAGATGGTTTATTAGTCCGATGGAGCATATATCTTGGATAAACCCTCTCAGTTTTCAATATACTTATTCTATAGTGAGTGGTATCAGTTCAATTTTATGGGGGTTAGTATGGAATATGATCTTGAGCAATGGACCATAGGTTACTTAGTGACCTGGAGCTTGTATCCCTATGAGAGGCCTAAAGCAAACCTTATTTCCAATGTTTTTTTTCCCTATATTGGGTTTGTTGAATTGGAATTACCAACACTTACACAGGTGTCTATCCCCTATCATGGAGGATTATTGTAGTAGACTCTAGTATCCCCCATCAAGCCTTAGGTGTTGACCCCTTATATTTATATCATGAGCTGATATTTCTGATGTGGTATTAGTCTGATGGAGTGTATATCTCAAGTGAACACTCTCAGTTTCCTATGTGATTCTTCTTGGCTTGATCGGATGAGTGTGACCTCTAGGATGAGTGTCTTCATTGGAATTATAGCTTGGGTATCATTTCATCTCAGAGGAGTGTTACCTTGAAACCCTAAGTGTATCTACAACTAGAAGTGTTTGAGACATTCTTTGACTTAGAGTATTTTATGAGTATATTTGGGATATCCTTGGTTATCATTATGTCTCATATCTTGTTTGGAATACCTGTGTTTAGTGACATGAATACTCTCGATGCTTTCTATATGGCGTTTTTGGGGGTGTCCGTTGGGTATTGTAATAATCATCCATACAAGAGATCTTCCCATAAATGTCATGTCTTATACAGACGATGAAAAATTTCACAGAGTCCTTGGTGGACTAGGATAAGGTAGAGATTATTTTGGGATACACAGACTGAGGTGTATACCAATGGTGAATTAACATATGTTCCCTCCTTCTATGTAGGTCACACATTATTTTCCATTTTTTGGTTGGATTGTATTTCATCTCTTTTTATTAAATCCATTAATTTATGTTGTTCAATTCATAGACTGACATCTAGTGGTTTGGGGGAATTAAACATGTAATACTAAGCCTTGTATGGCTATATTAGTATTCTATGATTATGCGTATGGTTTGAGTTCATATCATAATATTTTAAGGTAGTGATCTTCTAGGATGTAGGGTTAACAGCACCCACCCACAGTAGGTGTGTGATGAAAGTCTAATCTTAGGAGGAATTTTCATTCATAGGTACCTCAAAGATATCCCATTACTCCAAGGAATTTAATATGATTGTGATGGGTATAGACATATAACATTGCATTTTCTTAACATTCATACTACAGTCAGAGAGGTAGTCAATGAATAGCCTAGGCATAGGAAGGAACGGGAGAAAGGAGTTCTGTACAACACTAAAGTGATGCAGGAGATCAGGGAGTAGTATGAGGTGGATGGAACTTTAGTTTGATTATACTAATACTACCCCTAAGTAAACCAATCCTATATTGGGAAGTTAGTAGTTAGAATCTTGGATAGTTAGAGTCACTATAGTCTTTTTACCAGGAGGCTCCAGGAGTGTTTTGAGGTACGATCTATGTTCGTTATAATTTTCTTGTAGTACTATTAGAAATAGGTACAAGAGACTATTTTTTCTAATTTTTTCAATTATTTTCTAGGTATATGGTAGGCGTTGGTAGAGCCCCATGTTAGTGATTTTTGGTATGAATTTTTACTTATAAGAAATATGAACAATTCCCCCATTGAGATGTGTTCTTGAGAGGCGATTGAAAAACATGTGGGCAAGTCAGTGACTCCTAAAGTGGTTACTATATAGGTGTTATAGATGGGGTCCTTTTAATTTTGTGTTTGAGGCCCTTTTTATGTGCTAAGGTGTTATATAAATCCCTATTTTTATTGAACTAGTGTAAAATGAAAAGGGTGTCTTCCAAGAAATATGATCTCATAGAGGCTTCGAGTGTGGTTCTAGGTATAAGTTTGGGGAAGGTGATGGAGAGTTATTGCATATCTTTTAGATGTTCATGATAGAATTTATGTTAACTAACCTTAATTTTCTATTTCTTATGTTAATTTGGGTAAAAAAATATATGATATTCCATAGTAATTTTGGATAAACCTAGGTTATTTTTCTCCCCCGCGAACCCCTTTGTGTTTGAAAATGTATCTACTATATTAGTTTTCTCATCAAAATTGTATCCTTGTTTTCATTTTATTTGAGTTTGGTCACTAGTTTTGGCTTGTTTAATGTGATTATTTTATTATGAATGAGGTGGCTGGTAAGGGTGGTTAAAAGTATGTTTAATGTTTTGATGCAAGGGTGGTGGGTGCTAGAACTATTGGTAAGGGGGCTAGAAAGTGTGTTGATTTGGATGGGGGGTCTATCCTAGTTCTATTGATTTTGAAATCTTTATCAGAAATGGTTAGGTTCTATTAATCTCTATTTTTATAAGTGGTTCTCTTCTACTATATTTGGAAGTCTTGTTTTGTGTATTTGAATCATAAATACTAATATTTGAGATTCAAATGGGATGAAGATGAATAAAGATTGGATGGATGCTAATCATTTTACAATAGAGTATGAGAACAAAGTGAAAGAGTTCATCAAGTTTGCAAAGGATCACGCAAAGGATCCTTCTAAAATCCTTTGTCTGTGTTTACGTTGTTTTTATTCTAGACTAATTACTCTAGAGGAGTTGGAAGAACATTTGATATGTCACGGAATAAATCAGAGTTATAAATGTTGGAATAAACATAGAGAAAAATAGAATGTAGCTACTGGTTGGGATAAAACTGTATTTTATGGATCATCAATGATTACAAATATGGATAATGAAAAAGACCATATGGAGGATGTGATTACAGATATCAATGATGATGAATATCATATTATGGAAATGACAAGGACAATTAAAGATAAACTCCGTGATTGCCCAAAATTGTTTGAGAAGTTAAAGAGTTGTGAAAAGATTCCATTGTATGCTGATTGCACTAAATATACAACATTGTCAGCTGTACTGAAGTTATATAAATTGAAAGCAGGAAACAGATGGAGTGGTGTCAGTTTTACGGAACTAATTTCTCTCTTTAATGACATGCTCTCAGAAGATAATGATGTTCCAAGCCAAAAATATGAAGCTAAATGAATGCTATGCTCGATGGGTATGATTTATGAAAGAATACATGCCTACCTGAAAGAATCTATATTGTTTTTCAAGGGGAAAAAATCACTTACAGAATGCCCATAGTGTGGTGCTTCCTAATACAAGAAAGATGAATCCAGTCCTACGAAAGTTTTATGGTACTTTCCAATCATTCCAAGGTTTAGGCATCTATATGGAAGTGAATAAACTATAAGACAATTATTATGGCATGCTGAGAAAAGAAATAAATATGGGAAATTATGTCACTCATCCAACTCTCCACAATGGATGATAATTGATCATGAGTATCCTGAATTTGGAAATGAGCTGAGAAACCTTCATCTTGTGTTATCTACAGATGGAGTGAATCCTTTTGGTTTTCAAAGCAGCACTCATAGTATATGGCTTGTTATGTTGGTGAATTATAACTTTCCACCCTGTTTATGCATGAAACAGAAATTCATCATGTTATCTATGCTTATATTAGGATCAAAACAACTAGGTAACAATATTGATATTTATATGGCTCCTTTGATCGAGAATTTGAAGTTATTGTGGGATTCAAGTGTTATGTTGTATGATGCTTATAAAAGTGAATACTTCATGTTGAGAGCGATGTTGTATGGGACGATAAATTATTTCCCTACTTATGGAAAATTTTTAGGCTATATCATTAAATGAAATCAAGTATGTTCTGTGTGTGAAGAAGATACATAATTAATTTGGTTGAAACATTCATCGAAATCTATGTTTCTAGGACATCGTAGATTTCTACCTCATCGGCATAAGTACTGATCTTAGATGACATCATTCAATGGAAGTTCAGAACAATGCACAACACCGTCTCTACTAACAGGTGATTAGCTGTTTGAGAATATAAAAGAAATGAACACTATTTTTGGTAATCCATTTTAAAAAAACCTTACGAAAATCAGTTGGAAAAAGAGATCAGTTTTTTTGAATTACCATACTGAAATTGTCTGTACGTCATACATTTTCTTGATGTGATGCATGTGAAAAAAATGTATGTGACAGTGTTATCGGAAGATTTATAAATTCCCCTAAAAATACAAATTATGGAATTAAGGCAAGGTTAGACATGGTTGACATGGGAATACAAGAAGAGTTGGCTCCCGTGAAGGGTGAAAATCAAATGTTTCTTCCTCCAACTGCTTACACTCTTTCCAGGGAGGAGAGATATCAATTTTGCAACTTCTTCAATGATGTAAAGGTTCTAGAGGGGTATTCATAAAATATCAAGAATATTTTGTCAATGAATTATTTGAAGTTAAAAGTTTTGAAATCACATGACTGCCATGTTTTGATGTAGGATTTAATTCCTATAGCTTTATGTTGCATTTTTCACAAGAATGTTCATCATACATTAACCAAACTTTGTTTCTTTTTCAAAGTTATATGCAACAAAGTTTTAGACCCAGCAAAATTTCCAGCTATGAAAAGAGAAATTGTCATCATATTATGTGAATTAGAAATCTTTTTCCCACCATAATTGTTTGATATGATGGTTAATTTTATGGTTCACTTGGTGAGAGAGATTCAACTTTGTGGTCCTGTGCAATATAGATGGATGTACCTCGTTGAATGGTATATGAATATTTTGAAAGGGTATATCAAAAATTGAAGTCATCCAGAGGGTTATATTGAGGATAGATATATTGTTGAGGAAGACATTGAATTCTGTATTGAATACTTATCTGATGTGGAAAGCATTGGTCTCTCGAAATCTCATCACACTGGACGCATTGAGGGTGAGGGAATTTCTAGAAGAGATGTTGTGGCAATCAATATTACAGATCCGGAGTTGTCCCACCTTTATGTTTTTCATAACAATTGGGATAATGCTCCATATATTGAAACCCACAAAGAAATTCTTAGGCAGTTGAATCTATCAAGGGTCGAAAAATGGATATCAAATACACATAATCACTAGTTTATAGGATGGTTTTGGGACCATATTTTTAAGGAGTTAGCTGAAAATCTGAATTCAATTTTAGAACAACTTCGATGGATAACTGCTAGACCAAGTGTGTATGTATTATATTACAATGGTTATGTAATTAATGGTTATAAATTCTATATAGATGAACATTATGAAGATAGTACCATGAAAAATAGTGGAGTTACACTTGTGGCTGAAGCGATGCATGTTTCTAGTAGTAAGGAAAAAAATCCAATTTATGCGAATATGTCATACTTTGGCATTATCAAAAAAATATGGGAGTTGGATTATACAACATTCCAATTGCCGATTTTTCAATGCAAATGGGTTGATAACAATAGTGGTGTTAAAATAGATGAATTGAGATTTGTGAAAGTTAATTTTAGTAAAGAAGGGTACAAAGATGAACAATTTATAATGACATCACAAATGGTACAAGTATTTTATGATCCAGATCACGCAAACCAAAAGTGGTCGATTGTTTTGTTATCGTCCAAAACTATTGAAGGATCTGATGAAAATTCAGTTGAGGACGATCCTTTCAGTGGTACGTCACAATCATTTCCTATCAGTGCCAATGTAGATAACTTTTTGTATGTTATAGGAGACCACAATGAGGGGATTTGGATAATCGATAGAGGTGTCAAATCCCTTCAGCCTTTGAAAAAAAAGAGAGTTAAATAAACAAGTTATATTTTGTTTGTAATATAGATCTTATTATCTCATGTTATTATCTTATAATTACTGAATTTATGTAATCTAAATTAACTGTTAAATCACTTTTGCATATAATTACTTCTACACATTCTGGTGCTCCTAACCTCAAGCCTGAACAAGTCTCTCAAGCTGCTGCTCACAGTGCAGAGCAACAACAAGTTTCTGAACCTCTTGCTGCTCCTAGTGTTGAGGTACATCAACTATCATCACATGATATTTCTACCATTTCAGATGAACATATAGATGATGTTGATATCGGTGAAATGGTTAGGGATAAAGGACCAATATCCTAGAAAACACAGGTTCACCATAGTTTGACAGTGTTAGCCAAAGTTCTTAAGGCGAAAAGAAAAGGTATCAAATTTGATGTCATATGGAATGCACGAGGACAACATATGAATCCAAACAAGGCTATGTTTAGTAGTTACATTAGAATTGTCACTCGGAAACACGTGCCGATTGACATAGATTTATGGCACCATGTTGTGTCCAGGCTGAAGGCTATGATCTAGGAAGAAATTATAGTAACATCATGATATTATTTTCTTAATTTACTAGAAAATAAAATAATGAAACATTGTCTTACTCTTCTTAATATCTTGAAGAGTACATTTATAGTAGATTATTCACACAAGAATTATGTACTAAGGATTTTAGGAAGGATTCATCGAGGTTTTATCACTATTTTAACAAAATTTCACCTGAAAGATTCCAAAGGTAAAATAAAACCATACCCACCCATTTTCTATGCCCACCTGATATCCCAAGAAGCATGAGATGCATTTATTGTCTGCTGTGGGGATGAGAAGTTTCAGGTACATTCTGGATGATAATACATTGTTTTAGGATACATGTATTCATCAATTTGATTGTCAATATTTCATTTATGAAACAACAACTCAGTACTGAAAATAAAAAACGTGCATCAAAACCAACATACCCCTATCATAAAGCAAGGATGGGGTACACTTCACTAGAAAAGAAAATGGTATGTATTTTTAATTTACAGTAATATTGTTAGGTGCCAAGAAACAACATCATAATTATCTTTCTATATTTATATATAGATTGATGAGTCTAAAACCAAAGACACTTCTATCCCACATCATGTTCTATGGAAGGAGATACATATGAATAAGGAAGGGAAGATAGTAGATGAAAACACACAAAAAGTGTGGGAAATATGTGTAAGTATGAAATGATAAAAAGTTTTGTTTTAAATTGATATTACATAATAATAATTACATATTTTCTTATATCCGATAGTCATAAGAATTAGATACTCCTGTAGTGGATGCAGACCTGTTATTGATGGATTTGAAGTGGCCATAACAATACAGTCATGTTAGAGGTGTGGAGTTTGGGGTGACACACCAAGTATATTTTGAGAAGAAAAACATACGGATGATAGAGATGAAGAAATGAAATGAATGAGCGAAAAACTAGCAACTCTTGATGAATGATTTCAATGGCAGAGAGAGTTGCTAGTAACTTTTATGGATGGGAAGTAAGGAGAAGACACAACTCAAGAACAACCAGCACGTGAAGATCCCGCCCCACCCCCACCGTCTTTGAGGTGGGCCATTCCCCTCAAAGAGCTGTCTTATCCATGGTAATAAATATTCTAATAATTGTTCCCATGAAACATCAATCATACGAACACTGATACTTTTCCTGTATTGATTTTTTATAGGGTGATAATGACAATGATTTATATCTGTCAACACCCGCCTATCACCTTGTAGCGAGGTCTACGGTGTTCAACATCCTAGAGGACAAGCTACATAATATACCACTTCCAAAAGATCATATGAAAGTGAAGATTACTGTAGCTCATGAACCAAATGCATATCTACCTATTCCAATTGATGAGGATGATATTCATATGTTCTAAAATGCTATTGGGACATTCATTGCATAGATGTCACAACTTGTAAGAGTACATGTGGACAAATCGGTATTTATTTCCATTTTTTTTCAAGATAAACCTATAACAATTAATAAAAAAAGGTCTAAACCAATGAATGTTATTACTGAAGAAGAAAGGGAAGGGGGTGACAAGAAACTTGGGCTCAAAAGCATCTAAAGGATCGACTAACCGATCCCAAAGAGCTATTGAAAGCACAATAACACCATCTGTTCTCTATCAACATTTACCAGCATTGAAGACTCATGTGGACACGAAGCTCAAAAATGGAAGTAGTCATATAGTTTTTTTGAAAAGAATTTATATGGAGAGGAAATTAAAGATTTTGTTGTAGTTGAAAATGTAAATGAGATCCCTGAATATGGTTGGCTAGGCATCACAGTTGTAAATTTATATATGAGGAATGTTTTCATGAATTGATTTTCTAAAAGCTGATATAATGTTCTAATTATGACTAAATTAATTTTATATTATTGGCAGGTGTATATATGAAAAAAAATTGAAGGGATTTTACCATTAGACAAAATTCAGACTAATTAGTCCTCATACCACATCAACACAACTAACGAAATTAGAGCCATCAAAAAAGGATGAAATAGTGAAAGGCTTATTAAAAACATTTGAAAGCAATATTACTGATGACAGACTCTTCCTAATACCAACCACGCAGGGGTAAAACTCCATAATTAAAGCATATCAATTATATATTCACTTTTTTTATTACTTATTATTTTTTTTGTTTTTAGGAAACATGAAAGATCACTGTCGTGGGTGCCCTCAAATGATTAGTGTGATTTTGGGGTACTTAGGTGCAGCAGAGTGGCTGACCAAGGTCGTCTCTCAAAGGAAGAAGTGAATTAAAACAACTTTTTAGAGGTATTATAGAAATAAAATAAAAGAGGATAAAAACACTACATGAAAGGATGGGGGTGGTGTTTTATTGTTTATAAAACTTGAAGAAGTTTTCTGGAAGAAGATTGCATTTTTTTTGTTTTTAATTTTGAAATGAAGTTCGATTAAAATGACACAACAAAAAGATGTTTTTTAGAAAATATTTTAAAAGGAGTAATCGATCTAACTCTACCTCTTAATTCAATTATTAATAATTATCATTTAAATCAATATCCACTTAATTATTATCCCTTGATTTTTTAAATCCCTAACCCTACGAGAATTAACTTTACCACGAAGATGATGTGAATTTAACGTTAGGCTAACTTCGGAACACGCAATCGCAACACCCTGCTTTGATTGTTGTTATAAGATTAGATTATGGTCAGTGGTAAATTAAGGAACATTTCCATTATGAAAATGAGGATGAATTTTGTTTAGGGATTATATTTTAACTCTACAAATTTATCCCATATGGTCTTGTATTACCGCTTAAGATCGTGCTCTCACAATTTACACAAAATCCCGACCTCGCGTGTTTTTGTGTTAATTGTTCAATTGATTTCTTAGTTTCTTACAATTTAAAAACACAGTTCATGGATCATATTAAGTGAATTAAAATAGCTCAATGATTCAAAATAATTAAATGAAGAGGGTAGAATATAGACCGATTACTAAAAGACTACTCTTCCATGGGTGGCGTAATCATCGTAGAAGTGTTTTGCATGTGCAAAGCTTTATAATGGGTATAACCCAATAACGCTTCTACTCAAGAATTCCAACCCTATTAGGAAGATTAAGAGAAGAATAAATTTAAACAAAATAGAAGAAAATATTAGGAATAAAAGAAGATAGAAGAAGTGTCTTACACAAATGAAAACATTATAAAATGAAGAAGAGAAGGAGGCTTTGATGAGGGGATCCTTTCTTCAAGAGCTACCCCTCTTAAAATGGTTGGAGAATTTGGGTAAAACCAATTCTCCTTTTCCTAAAATCTCCTAATTCACGTCCCAACCTCACAAAATGAGAAAAAAAACCAATTTATAGAGTGGTGGGGAGGCTAGGTTCAAAGTGTTTTCAAGTGTGAATGCGAAATCTCATCCATATATTTTATGCCAAATTGCACCACCCATTTGACCACCACAACGCGTGAATTGGCCAGCATTCCAGAAGGATAATATGTGAGGATA
Organism: Viscum album; assembly: GCA_963277665.1. NCBI lineage: Eukaryota > Viridiplantae > Streptophyta > Magnoliopsida > Santalales > Viscaceae > Viscum > Viscum album. The sequence continues at coordinate 1,524,508,929 of OY728153.1, forward strand.
TGGGTCCTATATCTCTTATAAAATTTTGGCCTCAATAAAAGGCCATATGAAGGAGTTATGGCCGAAATACAGAAGCTTCTCCATTCTGGCGTGTCCAGCCCACCTTTGACTTTATGGCCCAATTACTCCATCCAAATGCATTCTTTTGATCTAGTGTCCTGAATAAAAGTTATATCCCATGAAGTAGGTAATATAGTTACAAAATATTAAGTTCAAATAATTCAAATAAAAATATTTATGGTTGAAATACTACAATGCACTATAAAGGGTAAAACTGGAATTTTCACCAAATTTTCAAATGAATGATCAAATCCCAAATATTTTATAAATAAACATATTTAACACAATGTGAGGAAATTATATCATTTATTATCAATAAAATATTAAACAAAATAGTGTTTTATCAACTCACCCACACTTACCCTTTTGCACTCCTGAGCAAAACCTCATATCAAGTAAACATTAATATCAAATCAAAACAAATTTTAAAACACATATCCTTAAGATAAATCAATTTCACACCAAGAATCAAAAGATATAATGCCTCATAAAAAAAATTATTTCAAGTTCTCCATTTATATCATTCAATATATTTCCACTTCATTTATCCTCCCATACACAAAACACTTACCTCACTTGAATTTTCTCTTATCACACAAATATCAATTTTTTTTTGCAATGTCTTTCTCATCCAAACTCATACAAGGGTCACCATAGGATTGATAAATTCCTACATCTCCACCTGATGTGAGTCAAGGATGTATGTTTATCATGAGGACTTTTCAGGGTTGTTCTGTGGCTTTTTGTTGGTAGGATTTAGATGTGAAAAATTCTGAGGCTGAATGAGGAGGGATTGACTCTTTTTGAAGAAAAATTGCATTAATCTAATTTTCACTTAAATATGGTATTCTAATCAATCCACATAGTATCAATTCACCTCCATAATCATGAAAAATAATGGAATTTTCACACCGTTCAACATTTCTGCAGTAAAAATGTCATTCTTCTCAAACACGATTTTCTTGAAAGCTCCAGATAGGCACATTTTTCAAACTCAATTAGAAGCTCTAGAAAAGGCACAACTTCACTTGTCATGAAAGCTCCAGAAAAGGCACAACTTTTAATATAATTACTTCCTTTAGCAGCAAACACATTTCTTCAAAATTTAATTTTCCACCCAAAGTATCACAGAATGTCATAGCACAACACAACATAGATTCCCCACACTTAAGATCAACAAGATTATGTAATTTCACTTCAAGAGTTGGTTGGATAGGGAAAATTGGCTTGTAATGTGGCTAAACTAACAGGCTATGCATGACTTCTAAGGTCTAAAAGGATTAAATGTTCAAGATAGGCCATTATAAAAATGAAGATTCTTTGAAATAGGGGCTTTAATACCAAACAAATGCCTCACTAATTTAAACATAAGTACCTCAAACCCTCAAGTTTTGACAGGTATAGATCAAATTATGGTTAAATCAAGCATGGTTTGGTTCTCTCAAGAAGTGAGGTGAATGTAAAGAATATGAAAATAATGGTTCAGAAGCCTCACATAAATGTGATTTAAAATTTAAAGACAATGATATGTGGCATGGGATTCAAAATTCAGTGTACTTTTCATGAAATTACTAAATATTTGAACTTGAAACAAAGTCATTTCAGCATTAATTTAAGCTTAGTTTCAAGGTATAAATTGTTTAACTCATTGATATGCATTTAAAAATTTTGAGGAGAATCATTTCAGCTCAAAAATTTCAAAAACACAAAGAAAATTGAAAAAATAAACACACAAAATTTGAAAAAAACACACAATTTTTTTTTGTTTTTTTTAATCAGGAAAACAATTGAAATTACTAAACTAAAAGGTTCCCTCCCCTACACTTAAAATATTGCATTTTACTCAATGTGAACCCATGAGATGATATATGCACATGAAATGCATAATTTTTTAAATAGGAAAAATAATATAAAAGTGAAAGGGTTAGGAACAGCCTGATGTACTCAAGTGATGATGGGGTCATGCAGTGTGATAAAATCCACTACATTAGTAGGAAGTCCCTCAATGTATATCTTAAAACGTTTCCCATTGAATGTAAAGATCCTTCTTGTGTCCTCTTGTGTGATCTCCACTTCACTATAAGGAAAAACATTAGTCACAAAATAAGGACCTAACCATCTGGAACACAACTTACCAGGCATCAGCTTGAGTCATGAACTATAGAGAAGTACTTTCTCTCCAACATGAAACTCCCTTTGTTGGATCATTTTTTCATGAGATGCTTTTGATCTTTCCTTGTAGATCCTTGAGTTCTCATATGATGATAGTCGAATCTCCTCAAGCTCTTGAATTTGAAACTTCCTTTGAATTCCATCTTGGGCCAAATCCATGTTTCATTTCTTTATAGCCCAATATGCCTGATGCTTGAATTCCACTGGGAGATGACATGCTTTCCCAAAAACAATCCAAAATGGGGACATACCAATGGGTGTCTTGTATGCTGTCCTATAAGCCCACAACGCATCATCCAAGCGCTTTCTCCAATCCTTCCTATTTGGCTGCACAGTTTTCTCCAAAATTTGTTTCAACTCATGATTTGAAACGTTAGCTTGAACATTTGTTTGGGGGTGGTATGGTGTTGATGTTTTGTATGTCACCCCATACTTCCGAAGAAGGGAAGAAAAATTCCTATTGCAAAAGTGTGTCCCTTGGTCACCGATGATAGTCTTTGGTACTCCAAACCTGCAAAAAATCCATGCCTTCACAAAATCCACAAAAACATGAGAATCATCAGTCCTAGTGGCCTTGTCCTCCACCCATTTTCTAAGATAATCAACAACAACCAAAATATACAAAATTAAAAATGAACTAGGAAAAGGACCCATACAATCAATTCCCCATACATCAAAAATCTCACAGAATAGTATGGGTTGTTGGGGCATCTCATGTCTCCTTTAAATGTTCCTAGTGTGTTGGCAACGAGAGCATGACTTAAAAAACACATGGGAATCATGGAATAAACTGGGAAAATATAATCCAGAGTCCAAAACTTTCCTAGCTATTCGTTGGGGTCCAATGTGTCCACCACATGCAAGTGTATGACAGAATTGAAAAACAGACTCAAACTCATGATCAGGAACACACCTCCTAATAACTTGGTCACTACACATGCGCCATAAGTATGGATCATCCCAAACATAAAATCTTGACTCACTCTTTAATTTTTGGACTTGATGTTTCTTTAAATTTGCAGGGATTTCAGAGAAAACAAGGCAGTTAACTAAATCTACATACCAAGGATACGTACCTGAGATGGAGTAAAGGTGTTCATCGGGGAAAGTGTCTTGAAGTGGTACCTGGTCCAAGGTGTCATCCTCTAGTGTGTGAGTAAGCCTACTCATGTGGTCCACCACCAAGTTTTCATACCCTTTTTTTTCCTTTATCTCAATATCAAATTCTTGAAGAAGGAGCATCCATCGGATTAGCCTGGGCTTTGAATATGTCTTCTTCAAGAGGTACCTTAGAGCTGTATGGTCAGAAAAAAAACTACTTTAGAGCCCAATGAATATGAAGAGAATTTATCTAAATCAAATAATATAGTAAGAAACTCCTTTTCCGTGGTTGTGTAGTTTGATTGTTCTGAATCCAGTGTCCTTGATGCATAGGCGATCACATGTGAACGTCCCTCCACCCTCTGATATAAGACAGCTCCAACCGCGAAGTTGGAGGCGTCACACATAAGCTCAAAAGTAATCTCCCACCGTGGGGGATGTATGATTGGTGGAGTGGTTAGACACTTATTTAGCTCATCAAATGAAGTCCTGAAAGAATCATCAAACACAAAATCAGAAACCTTTTTGAGTAATCGTGACATAGGAAGATAAATCTTACTAAAATCTTTGATGAAGCGCCGATAAAATCTTGCATTCCCTAGGAAGGATATAACATCACACACAAATTAAGGATATGGTAAGGATTAAATAATGTCTATCTTAGATCTATCAACCTCTATCCCATGTTTTGACACTACATGACCTAAGACAATTCCATGCTCTACCATGAAATAGCACTTTTCAAAGTTCAGGACCAGATTCTTCTCAATACAATGATTTAATATATTTCCCAAACTATTTATACATTCATCAAATGAGGATCCATACACTATAAAATCATCCATAAATAACTCCATGCAGGTCTCAATAAAATCAGAAAAAATACTCACCATGCATCTCTGGAAGGTACCTGGGGCATTGCAAAGTCCAAATGGCATCCTCCAGTAGGAAAATGTGCCAAAGGGATAGGTGAATGTAGTCTTATCTTGATCCTCTGGAGCTATAGGAACCTGAAAATATCCAGAAAATCCATCCAATAAACAATAGTGTGTTTTTCCAGCTAGTCTCTCAAGAATTTGATCAATAAATGGGAGGGGAAATGGTCCTTGCGAGTGGACTGATTTAGTTTCCTATAATCAATACACACAGGCCAACTATTTTGTACCCTCATTGGAACTAACTCATCTTTCTCATTTTTAACAACAGTAACACCACTCTTCTTAGGCACAACCTGAATAGGACTTACCCATTGAGAATATAAAATGGGAAAGATTATACCTTCCTCGAGCAATTTCTCAAATTATTTTTTAACAACTTCCAGGAGGGTGGGATTGAGTCTCCTTTGTGGCTGTCTTACCGGTTTAGCTCCATCCTCCAAAAGAATCCCATGCATGCAAATGGAGGGTCTAATACCTGATATGTCTGCCAATGTCCAACCAATTTCCCTAATGTTATCTCTCAAAAGATTTAAAAGTTTTTCTTTATGTTCAAAAGTGAGATTGTTAGCAATGATAACATGTAATCTATCACCACTCAGTAGGTATGCATATTTAAGATTTGGGGGCAATGGCTTGAGTTCCAATGTATGGGGGTGATGTATGGATGGAGAAATTGATGCAACAGACATATCTGCACAATGAACATCAGTATCAGAATAAAAATCATCAAAATTAGAAAATAATGCATCAAATCCATCAGTATACTCAACAACCATGCCATAATCAGAGTGAACATGATCAAAATCGGAATATTAATCCACATCAAAATCAAATCCAAGAGAGTATTGTGTATTAGCAACATGTGTGGAAGTGCTCTTAGACATCAAACTCGAACCAATACTCATAATCTCCCTAAGAATAGGAAAATCAAATTCCATGGAGTTTTTATTTGGTGGTTCAAAATGGGAGATAACAAAAGCAGAATGGTCCTCTGAGGGGTACTTCATGGAATCCATAACATTAGATATCACAACTTCATCTCCAAACTCCATGGAAAGTGTACCCTCATTGACATTTATGATATTTTTTTCAATTTTAAGGAAGGGCCTACCTAAGATAATGGGGGAATGAGAACTTACTTGATCATCCTCCATGTTAAGCACATAGAAGTCTGCTGGAAAGATCATGTATCTTACCCAGAAAAGTACATCCTCAAGAACTCCCGCTAGATATTCCGTAGCTCTATTCGCCAGTTTCACCACCACTCTCATCAACTTCAACTCACCAACCTGTAAAGAAGAGAATACAGAGTGAGGAATCACATTTATGGAAGCTCCCAAATCACAAAGTGAATCAGAAAAGTGTAACTCACTTATGGTGCATGGGATAGTGAATGTCCCGGGATCCTTGCACTTTGTCGGCATTGCTAGAGTTAGTGTAATGAGTTCTGACACATTCCTTCCAATATTGATCCTCTCATTTCCCTTGATCCCTCTTCGATTGGTACAAAGTTCTTTTAAGAATTTCGCATACCTTGGAATTTTCTTAATGGCTTCAAGTAGAGGAATGTTGATCTCCACATGCTTGAATGTGTCCAAAAACTCCTTTTTCATTTCTTCTTCATCCATATTCTTGGTTTGAACAACCCTGTTTGGAAAAGTAAGGGGTTTAGGAGGAACATCATCAATATTTTCCTTACCTTTATCTTTCTCCTTGGATTGCTCATCAGTTGGTATGGAATACGGATTCTCTGGAGTTGAGGTGAATCCCGATGGAATGATAGGTGGAGAAGCATCAGTTTTTGGATTCCCACTTCTCAATGTAATGGCAATAACATTCCCCTTTGGATTTGGAGTGGGTTGGGAAGGTAGATTTCTTGAATTATTACTTACAAGTTCATGGAGGGCAGTGGCAATCTGGCTCATTTGAGTCTTCAACTCCCTTAACTTTGAACCTTGACTCTTCAGCTCATTCTGTTGATTAAGAACGATTTGTTTCAAAAGATCATCAATGTTAGAGTCTACCTTGTGTTGGAGATTCCCTTGTTGCTGACTTGTTGATGTTTGAGCTTCGAATCTCCTTTGGGGTTGTTGGAAACCCTATTGGTAAGGTGGAGGTTACTGGAAGTTTGGTTGAAAAGGGGGCATTTGTTGTTGTCCAGAGCCATACCACATGTCCTGTTGATCTTTTCACCCATGTTTGTATGTTGGAGAAAATGAATCAAACTTCTTTTGGGGATATGGTTGTTGTTGCTGCTGAAATGGTCTCCCTGGGAATACTGATGCGCAATCCTCTGTCTCTTGTAGTTGTGGGAAACAGTCAGTTGGGTGGCTTGTCTCAGTGAAAATGCCACAAGGCCTTGAAGTATGGGGTAGAGATGTCTTCTGTGCCAAAGAAATTTGCCTCACCATAGTTGTCAATTATTCTAACTTGGTATCAATCAAATGAATCTCAAGAGAAGAAGGACTTACATGATGTACTCCCCTGACATGTGGTGTACCTCGATCACCAAATTGTTGGGAGTTTTGGGCCATCTTGTTGATCAATGCACGTGCAGCTACTGGTGTCTTGTCCACCAATGCTCCTCCAGTTGTAGCATCCACCATGCTCCTCTCCATAGGTGTGAGTCCTTCATAGAAGTACTGAATGAGGAGTTGCTCACAGATTTGGTGATGTGGACAGCTTGCACACAACTTCTTAAATCGCTCCCAATACTCATACACTGACTCCCCTTGTTCTTGCTTGATCCCCGAGATCTCCTTACGAATGGAAGTGGTCCTTGATGCTGGAGAAAATCTCTGCAAGAAAAGATGTTTCAAATCTTTCCAACATGTTACATCTTTAGGTTGTAAATAGTACATCCAATCCTTTACAGCTCCATCAAGTGAAAATGGGAATGATTTTAATTTTATTTGATCTTTAGAGACATTTCTAGGTTTAAGGGTTGATCAAACCACATTAAATTCTTTAAGGTGTTTGTTGGGATCCTCACCAGATAAGCCATGAAATTTTGGAAGAAGGTGAATTAACCCAGATTTTAACTCAAAGTCTGATTCGAGATTCGGGTATGTAATACAATTTGGTTGATAGTTAATATCAGGTGAAACCAATTCTCTAATGGTTCTATTAAGTTAATTTCCATTATTTCTAGCCATTGGTTCCTCTTTTATGTTTGAATTTGAATTGCTTCCAATTTCAATGTTTCTAGAAGAGAGGAATTCACCAACTGGTTGAATATTGAAACTTCCCGTAGACTGAGAATGTCTAATTTGAGCCCTAAGGCTACGTTCAATCTTAGGGTAAAGATCTAAGGGATATTTGGGATTATTTTGTGTAATAAATAAAATAAAAATGAAAAGAAAGAAAGTGGACCATAATAAAATAAAAATGAGAAGTTTGATTTGATGGTCCAAAAAGAAAAGAAGAGGATGAAAAAAATGAAAACTTGAGGAAGGGGAAAGATTAAAGAGAGAGGTGAAGAAAATAATAAAATAAAAAATAAAAGAAATACCTCTAAATGGTTGAATAAATTACTTTCCTCCCCAACAATGGCTCCAATTTTAAAGAGCACTGTCGTGGGTGCCCTCAAATGATTGTTGTGATTTTCGGGTACTTAGGTGCAGCAGAGTGGCTGACCAAGGTCGTCTCTCAAAAGAGGAAGTGAATTAAAACAACTTTTTAGAGGTATTATAGAAATAAAATAAAAGATAATAAAAACACTACTTGAAAGGATGGGGGTGGTTTTGTATAGTTTATAAAACTTTAAGAAGTTTGTTGGAAGAAGATTGCATTTTTTTTGTTTTTAATTTTTAAATGAAGTTTGATTAAAATGACACAACAAAAAGATGTTTTTTTAGAAAATATTTAAAAAGGTGTAATCGATCTAACTCTACCTATTCATTAACTTATTAATTATTATCATTTAAATCAATATCCACTTAATTATGTTCCCTTAATTTGTTAAATCCCAAACCCTACGAGAATTAACTTTACCACAAAGATGATGTGAATTTAACACTAGGCTAACTTCGGAACACGCAATCGCAACACCCTGCTTTGATTGTTGTTCTAAGATTAGCTCATGGTCAGTGGTAAATTAAGGAAAATTTCCATTCTGTAAATGAGGATGAATTGTGTTTAGATATTATATTTGAGCTCTAAAAATTTATCCTGTATGGTCTTGTATTACCAATTAAGATCGCACTCTCACAATTTACACAAAATCCCGACCTCGCGTGTTTTTGTGTTAATTGTTCAATTGATTTCTTAGTTTCTAACAATTTTAAAAAAAAACCATGGATCATATTAAGTGAATTATAGTAGCTCAATTATTCAAAATAATTAAATGAAGAGGGTAGAAGATAGATCAATTACTAAAAGACTACTCTTCCATGGGTGGCGTAATCATCGTAGAAGCGTTTTGCATGTGCAATGGTTTATAATGGGTATAACCCAATAATGATTCAACTCAATAATTCTAAACTAATTAGGAATATTAAGAGAAGAATAAATTTAAACAAAACAAAAGAAAAGATGAGTAATAAAAGAAGATCAAAGAAGTGTATTACACAAATGAAAACATTACAAAATGAATAAGAGAAGGAGGCTTCGATGAGGGGATCCTTACTTCAAGAGCTACCCCTCTTACAATGGTTAGATAATTTGGGTGAAACAAATTATCCTATGTCTCCAATCTCCTAATTCACTTAACAACCCCACCAAATGAGAAAAAAAACTAATTTATATAGTGGTGGGGAGGCTAGGTTCAAAGTGGTTTCAAGTGTGAATGGGAAATCTCGGCCAAATATTTTATTCCAAATTTCACCACCCATTGGACCACCAAAACGCGTGAATTGGCCTACCTTCCAGAAGGATAATATGTGAGGATATGGGTCCTATATCTCTTATAAACTTTTGGGCTCAATACAAGTCCATATGAAGGAGTTATGTCCAAAATACAAAAGCTTCTCCATTCTGGCATGTCCAGCCCACCTTTGACTTTATGGCCCAATTACTCCATCCAAATGCATTCTTTTGATCTAGTGTCCTGAATAAAAGTTATATCCCATAACGTAGGTAACATAGTTACAAAATATTAAGTTCAAATAATTCAAATAAAAATATTTATGATTGAAATACTACAGTGCACTATAAAGGGTAAAACTGGAATTTTCACCAAATTTTCAAATGAATGATCAAATCCCAAATATTTTATAAATAAACATATTTAACACAATGTGAGGAAATTATATCATTTTTTATCAAAAAAATATTAAACAAAATAGTGTTTTATCAAAACATTGACTGATAATTGTAGTGAACTTGGATACTCCAAAGATTTATTTTCTTGATTCAATGCAAGGATATCCAACAAACCGACCACACATGATGGAGTTTGTGAATCTGTAAGACACTAAATCCTACGTTTTAGGTCTAAACATCTAATTATATAATTTATTTTATCTTATACTTATTATTATGTTATGATAGGGTGGTGTATCAATATCATCTAAAACAAGGAATGAGGACAGGGGCTAAGCATAAGGAGGCGAGCAAATACTATGTCTAGATCGGTATAAAGGTATATAATATAAAATTTCACCATCCAAACACATATCAAAACAAGTTACTTATTCTCCTAATGATAAAAGTTTTTGCAGTGTCCAAAACAAACAAAAAATAATGATTGCAGTTATTATGTTAGTAAATTTATGAGAGAGATCGTTTTCCATCAACAAACTAGCATCCCTAAATAGGTATTTTCAAAAACAACTATTCCATTTAAATTATTTATTAATTAATTATGTATATATTTTGCAGTAATACTATAACTATATAAAATCCTCATATTTACAAGATGGTATATATTTGTTCACAAATGAGTGGGCCACATACCTTATGGAATATTGTAAACAAATAGCATGAATATCTGACTTGGGGACGTGTACAATTGGAAGACATTTTTGTGAGGAGTTAAGGAGATCAAAAGATGAAACATTGTTGTATGTAAATGTTTTTAGGAAAACTGTAAATATATTAAATAAAACATCCTTTATCCAATGATTCATTTTTCCATTTTAATAGATGAAATGCACCAGCAACATGCAAGAATGATGAACCACTTTTCTTTGGGCTTTGGATAAGAAAAAACAGTAAAATATACAAAATACCTTCATATCCAACAAAAAAAATTTGCATTGTGTTGAAACTTTAGGGAAAAGATCCATGGGTCATATTTGAGGTGTACGAGTCAACCCCGCCTCAATCCGAGGCACAGTGTGGCCGGTATCACTCAAAGTGTCTCTCTTTGGTTGAAAATTGACATAATTTTAAGTGAAAACAACAACTGACATACGGAAAACCAACCAAACGCATTCGGATTGTGTTGATACTTTAGGAGAACAATACATGGGTCATTTTTGATGTGTAAAAGTCAACTTTTCCTGAATCCAAGGCACGGTGTGGCCGGTATCACTCAAAGTGTCTCTCTTTTGTTTAAAATGGATAGAATTTTAAGTGAAAACAACAACTGGCGTATGGAAAACTGACCAAACACATTCATATTGTGTTGATAATTTAATAGAAAAATAAATTGGTCATGTGTGATGTGTACGAGTCATCCCCGCATCAATCCAAGGCATGGTGCGACCACTATCACTCAAAGTGTCTCTCTTTTGTTGAAAATGAACAAAATTTTTAGTGAAAACAACATCTGACGTACGGAAAACTAACCAAACACATTTTTATTGTGTTGATACTTTAGGAGAACGATATATGGGTCATTCTTGATGTGTATGCGTCAAAATCGGCTCAATAAAAGGAACGGTGTGGTCGGTAACACTCAAAGTGTCTCTCTTTTGTTTAAAATGGATAGGATTTTAAGTGAAAACAACAACTAATGTACGGAAAACCAACCAAATTCATTATTATTGTATTGATAATTTAGGAGAACCATCCATGGGTCATGTGTGATATGTAAGAGTCAACCTTGGCTCAATATGAGGCACGGTGTGGTCGGTATCATACAAAGTGTCTCTCTTTTGTTTAAAATGGACCAAATTTTAAGTGAAAACAACAACTGACGTATATAAAACCAACCAAATGCATTAGTATTGTGTTGATACTTTAGGATAATGATCCATGGATCATTGTTGACGTGTAAAAGTCAACCCTAATTCAATATGAGGCACGATGTGGCTGGTATCACCCAAAGTGTCTCTCTTTTGTTTAAAATGGACATAATTTTAAGTGAAAACAACAACTGACATATGGAAAACTGACCAAAAGAATGAAGATTGTATTGATACTTTATTAGAACAATCCACAGTTCATTTTTGATATTTAAGAGTCAAACCTATCTCAATCTGAGGAACAGTGTGGTCGGTATCACTCAAAGTGTCTGTCTTTTGTTTAAAATGGACAGAATTTTAAGCACAAACAACAAATGACATACGAAAAACTGACCAAACGCATTACTATTGTGTTGATAATTTAGTATAATTATACATGGGTCATGTGTGATGTGTATTAGTCAACCACACCTCTATCTGAGTCACGGTGTGGCCGGTATCACTCAAAGTGTCTCTCTTTTGTTTAAAATGGAGAGAATTTTAAGTGAAAACAACAACTGACGTATGAAAATCAGACCAAACAAATTTGGATTGTGTTGATACTTTAGGATAACAATACATGGGTCCTTTTTTGACATTTATGAGTCAACACTATCTCAATATGAGGCATGTTGTGGCCGGTATTTCTCAAAGTGTCTCTCTTTTGTTTAAAATGGAGAGAATTTTAAGTGAAAACAACAACTGATGTATGGAAAACTAAACAAAATTATTTTTATTTCGTTTATACTTTAATAGAACGATAAATGGGTCATATGTGATGTGTAATATTCAACCTCACCTTAATCCGAGGCACAGTGTAGCCGGTATCACTCAAAGTGTCTCTCTTTTGTTTAAAATGGACAAAATTTTAAGTGAAAACAACAACTGACGTATGGAAAAACAACAAAACACATTAGGATTGTGTTGATACATTATTATAATGATCCATGGGTCATTTTGGACATTCAAAAGCCAAACCCACATCAATCCAAGGCACGGTGTGGCCGGTATCATTCAATGTGTCTCTCTTTTGTTTAAAATGGACAAAATTTTAAGTGAAAACAAAAACTAACGTATGAAAAACTGACCAAACACATTATAATTGTGTTGATAATTTATAATAATGACACATTGGTCATTTTGGATGTGTATGAGTCAATTATTCCTCAATTAGAGGCACAGTGTAGCCGGTATCACTCAAAGTGTCTCTCTTTTGTTTAAAATGGACAGAATTTTAAGTGAAACCAACAACTGACATATGGAAAACTGACCAAAAGAATTAATATTGTGTTGATAATTTAGTAGAACTATACATGGGTCATTTTTGATATCCATGAGTTAACAATCCCTCAATCTGAGGCACGGTGTGGCCAGTATCACTCAAAGTGTCACTCTTTGGTTTAAAATGGATAGAATTTTAAGTGAAAACTACAACTGAAGTTTGAAAAACTGACCAAACGCATTATAATTGTGTTTTAACTTTATGAGAACAATAAATGGGTCATTTTTTATGTTTAATATTCATCCCCACATCAATCCAAGGCACGGTGTGGTCGGTATCACTCAAAGTGTCTCTCTTTTGTTTAAAATGGACATAATTTTAAGTGAAAACAACAACTGATGTATGAAAAACTGAACAAATGAATTTGTATTGTGTTTATACTTTATTATAATCATCCATGGATCATGTGTGACATGTAAGAGTCAACCCCACCTCAATTATAGGCATGGTGTGGATAGTATCACTCAAAGTGTATCTCTTTTGTTTAAAATGGACAGAATTTTAAGTGAAGACAACAAATAACGTACGAAAAACTGACCAAATGCATTTTTATTGTGTTTATACTTTACGATAACGATACATGGGTCATTTTTTATGTGTATGAGTCCACCTTACCTCAATCAGAGGCACAGTGTGGTCGGTATCACACAAAGTGTCTCTCTTTTGTTTAAAATGGACATAATTTTAAGTGAAAACAACAACTGATGTACGGAAAACCAAAAAATGCATTTGGATTTTGTTGATACTTTAGGAGAATGATCCATGGGTCATATGTGATGTTTAAGAGAAAACCCTACCTCAATCTGAGGTATGGTGTGTCCGGTATCACTCAAAATGTCTCTCTTTTGTTTAAAATGGACAAAATTTTAAATGAAAACAGCAACTGACGTACAGAAAACTGACCAAACACATTTGGATTGTGTTTATAATTTATGATAACGATCCATGGATCATTTGTGATGTGTACTATTCAACCTCGCCTAAATCCTAGGCACAATTTGGCCGGTATCACTCAAAGTGTCTCTCTTTTGTTTAAAATGGACATAATTTTAAGTGAAAACAACAACTGACATACAGAAAACTAACCAAACACATTAGTATTGTATTGATACTTTAGTATAATGATACATGGGTTATTTTTGATGTGTAAGAGTTAACCACACCTCAATCTAGGGCACAGTGCGGCTGATGTCACTAAAAGTGTATCTCTTTTGTTTAAAATGGACAGAATTTTAAGTGAAAATAACAACAGATGTACGGAAAACCAACCAAATGCCTTAGGATTGTGTTGATAATTTATTATAACGATAGATTGGTCATTTGTGATGTGTAAAAGTCAACCCCACCTCAATACAAGGCACAGTGTGGCCGATATCACTCAAAGTGTTTCTCTTTTTTTTAAAATTGACAGGATTTTAAGTGAAAACAACTGACGTATTGAAAACTGACCAAACACATTCATATTGTGTTGATACTTTAGGATAACAATCCATGGGTCATGTGTGACTTTTAAGAGTCAATTTCGCCTCAATATGAAGCTTGGTGTGGCAAACATCACTCAAAGTGTCTCTCTTTTGTTTAAAATGGACAGAATTTTAAGTGAAAACAACAACTGGCGTACGGAAATCCCCTTTACTACCATACACACCAAAAGAATTCATTTTTTCCTAAAGAAACACATAATATTGAAATAAACACTATTCCAAAAAAATTAAAAATACCAATGATCTTAAAATTCATTAAATTCATTCCATTAAAACCATTAAAGCCCCCCACCCCCAGGACACCACCCCACCCCCACTGGACATCCCCACCCCCTGGACACCCCCATAGATACCCCCCCGCCTTGGATAGCCCCCCACCCCCTGGACAACCCAACCCCCTAAATGGTCTCCACCCCTTGGATGGTCCCCACCCCTCCTAGACACCACCCACCACCTGGACACCCCCACCCCCCGGACAACCCCACCCCCATGGACAACCACCCCCACCCCCTGGACACCACCCCACCCCATTGGACATTCCCCCAACCCCCTGGACCGCCCCCGGCCCTCTTAGACACCACCCCACCCCTGGAAACCCCCACCCTTGGACACCCCCACCCCCTGGAAATCCCCCCAACCCCCTAAACACGCCCACCCTCTGGACACCCCCATGGACATCCCCCCACCCTGGAAAACCCCTCTACACCCCCAACCTCCTAGACGGACCCCACCCCCTGGACGACCCCCACCCCCTGGATAGCCCCCACCCCTCATAGACACCACCCAACCACCTAAACACCCCCACCCCCATGGATAGCCACCCCACCCCCTGAACACCACCCCACCCCCCTTGGACAACCCGTAACCTCCGAGACCACCCCCACCCCCCTGGACACCACCAAACCCCCTGTACACTACCCCCACCCCCTGGACACCACCCCACCCCTTGGACACCCCCACCCCCTAGACACCCCCACCCCCTGGACACCCCCACCCCCTAGATACCCCAACCCCCTAGACACCCCCACCCCCTGGACACCCCCACCCCCTAGAAAGCCCCTAACCCCCTGGACACCACACCACCCCCTAGACACCACCATGGACAGACCCCCACCCCCCCTGGACACCCCCATCCCCTGGACACCCCCACCCCTGGACACCACCCCAACCCCTGGACACCCCCACCCCCTGGACACCCCCACCCCCTGGACACCCCCACCCCCTGGACACCCCCAACCCCCTAGACACCCCCACCCCCTGGACACCCCCACCCCCTGGAAAGCCCCCAACCCCCCTGGACACCACACCACCCCCATAGACACCACCATGGACAGACCCCCACCCCCCTGGACACCCCCATCCCCCTAGACACCCCCACCCCCAGGAAACCCTCCACCCCCCTTGGACAGCCACCCCAATCCCCTGAACAGCCCGCCAACCCCCTGAATTCTGAATTGAATTCTTTATGTATTTAATTAACTAATGAATTATGTGATAATGGTGTATGGGTATACTTGTTGTATGTGTATTCTTTCTGTAATTACCTTATGAATTATGTGTTAATTTTTTATGGGTATACTTGTTGATATGCTGATTTTTTTGCAGGTCTTGTTTGGGTGTGCTAGTACAAAATTTTATGTTACAGCAGGCCGGACATTTATCAGTGCTATTTTAGTGCTGATAAAGGGCACCTTTAATAGCACTAAATAATAAGTGATAAAGTATCCCTTTATCAGTGCTTAAGAAGTGTTGATAAAAGATCCCTTTATCAGTGATTTTTTAGTGCTGCTAAATAATCCCTTTATCAACGTGTTTTTAGCGCTGATAAAGGCTCACTTTATCAGCGTTTTTTAGAACTGATAAAGGCGCCCTTTATCAGTGCCTTTTTAGTTCTGATAAAGGGGACTGCCCTTATTAGCACAGAGCTTTAAAATGATTTTTTAGGACTGTTAAAGCCTATTTTGAGCTCTGATAAAGCCCATTTTTGTAGTAGTGAATGTCAAAGGCTTCATGCATTATCTTGAAATGTATCCCATCACACCATCTATTCTCCACAAAAACCAGGAGTTGCAATGTGGGTAACCTCACACATTGATCCAAGAGAATATTTCTACTACTCTTCATGTAATAATATACCTGGTTCTTTCTTCCCTTCACATGATATAAGGTGTGGGATATTTATATGATGGTGTTTCATATGGCAGTCTCAGCATGAGGAGTTGCGGTGCAAGAAAACTCATGCATTTGAGGGTACGATAACAATCCCAGGCGCAATAGGTGAGATAAAACTCAGGTTCCTTGAGGTTAAAGAAGATAAAGCATGATTCCCTTTACCCATCGCCTAATATTTACTATAGGTATCCTTTGAAAAGTGTGTATCCCACAATTATGAGCATCAACACATAAGGTTCAAAAAAACTTCATATAAGTTTTTCCAAACACTAAAACAAATTTTTAAAATAAGTCACAAACTATGTAATAAGAAATGGTATTAAAAATCAAATATACAACCTTCAAAGTCTACGAAGATTCACCTAATTACTCCTAAATTAGCAAAAAAAAATCATAATAACTATTTTTCAAGGTCTATGAACTGTTTGATAGATCATATGACTTAAGGTGACAAAGGGGGTGAAAATAAAAATGTTTTTCATGTATTACCACTACACATAGTTTGGATGCATGGTTTTTTAGACCTTGTACCAACCATGTGAGTTCCGTTTGATATTTCACATAAATATTTTTCATGGCCTATTCACAGTTTGACAGATCATATGAATTAAACATGCACCCTCATATTTCATTTATTTTTCATCCCAGAATGAGGAATATTACTAAATAACACTCAGGATATCTATAAAACCCTCAATACTAGCGAGCCACATCAGAAAACCTAAATATTATCCAATCACAAAACTAAAATTCAAAATAAAACTCCCAAACATCATTGAAAACTTGAGGTTTTTGTATCAGAAAGAGTTAGACAGAAACTTTCCCGGACCTACCCCTTGAGTTTTGACAATCCAAGCTATTTTCTACTATCAAAACCTAAATAAAAGAGGTTTATAATACCATTTTTAATTAGCCAACCTTGGATAACCTTCCACATCACTTGGGTCACCCCATTATAAGGCATGGAGCCCATTCTCGATCATTGCGGTCTAGTGACAAGCATCGAGGGTATCAATCATGACTTATGGTAAAAATTTCACCATTAATAAACAAAAAAAATTCCAAATGGGAACCCGGAATGAGGTCTCCATGCATTGGATAAATGATAATAAAAAATATTTTAAAAAATCATATCCAACCTAGATAAATCATTTCATACAATCTTTTAAAACATAAAACATTCAACTAAAGTAAAAGTAAAAGGCAAGAAGGTTAGTACTCAACATGACCCAACCAGTCCAATGATCCTAAGAAACAACAAGCTACCACCATGTAACTCCAAGTCACCACATCGAATCAATAATCCCTCACTTCCCTATAAGAAAGTGGTTCTAACCAAATTAATAATCCCAAGAACCAACTCACTATATAAGATATGAAAGCTATATACCCACCAACATGAGTTTATATGGTCTGAGAAAACACCCAGAAAGATACCACTAGGAGTCCATATAATTCATTTTATAAGTGAAACTAAGAACTCTAGTTTGAAATTAAGTGATAAAAAATAGGTTTCCATTCCCTTATAAGATATGGAAATAAATGAAAAATAAGTTACGCCCTTTCTTGAAGCATTCATTTTTAAATTACTTTTCATAGATACTCTTCCAAGGTATTTTTATTTTAAAACAAACCATTTCCCTTTTCAAATATATATCTTTTTAAAACCCAAGTCAAACCTTCCCTTTAGAGTTAAAACAACACCTTTGAAAACAATCCACTTATATAGTTTTAAAATAATTTCAATGGTGTTTCAATAAAGTCTCACACTTGAATGTAAATACCCCATTTTATTTAAGACATTACCACACACTCATTAAATATAAGTAATGAAAAAGGCAAAATAATAAAATATTGAGAAAATATAGAAGTTTATGAATGAATGAAAATAATATAATGGGGAAAAGTAATCAACATCAAAACTCGACCATAAAAGAGACTAATATATTAAAAGTAAACTTAATCCAAGAAATAAAAAACCCACATGATAATGAACAACAAATAAAGCATTACATATGATAAGTATCATGAGGAAACACCATAGGGAAACAATATACAATACTCAATGTGCATAAGTGTAACCAACTAACATCAAATTAATGTTCCAATAACTCATCTCCTGAATCACTCTCACTAGACTTATTTAAGACATACCAATTATCCAAGTCATAACATTAAACTAGGGGATTCTATCCAATGCATAATTTCAACTGGAAAAGAACACATCTATTTATTTCCCACTTAGTATGCTAGAGTCCCTCACAAAATATCTAATGGAGGCATGACAGTAAAATATAATACACCAATCACATGACAATCACATAGCCCAAGGCAATATAATCGAGTAAGCATATCCATCCCAACTCCAACACCCCATTTCGTAACAAGTTATTTACCCAAAATCATAGTGATGAATCAAAAATTACCCACCCAATAGTATGTTCAAGCATAAAAAATGGATAAACAAATGGTCACAATAATGGTGTAGCCAACAAAACAATTTTTTTTCAAAAAGTTAAGAATAGTAATTTTATTTAAAATTGATAACCATACATTTGAAAATCTATTTTTGAATCCATTTTCAAAACTAGGTGAATTATAATGAGCACATAAAAAATATCAAGGCACTGTCATATTCAAATAACCAAAGGAATAACTAAAAAAGTCCATAATTCCAATACAAATCCATTTTCAAAACATGAAAAACTCTTAAACCACGAGTCACACATATTTATAAACCTTGGATAACGAAAAACATATTAAATAAATAATCTATATTCTTGAAAACCATAATTTTTATTTTATTAAACACATGGAATGCATAAAAAACCATAAAAGTTTAAAAGTTCCATTTAACTAAAAAATACACTCTTTTGGCCAAGTAAAATCTAAGGAAAACATGGAAAATTTTGAAAAATGAATCTATACATCATATAAATAATTTTTATAGTTCAAAATAAAATTTAAAACACTAAGAAATCAAGGTTCTATCAAATAAAAAGTAATAAGACTAAAACACTTACCTCAAGAGATAAAACCATGTTGTATTCAATGAAAAATACCCAATCAGATCTTAAGGGAGATTTTATAAACCCTAGAAACCAAAATAACCAAATTTAAAATAACCCTGGCCATGGAAAACATCCAACATTAAAACTAGGCTTAGATAGAATAGAGTAAAAAGAAATAAAACAAGAGTATAAGGGAAAATGTGAAAAAGAGTCCCTTTCCTTGATTTTTAATTAAAATACCAACTTGAAACCACCTTATGATGGTTAAAAGAGGATGAAAGAAATATTAGAGAATCCCCTTACATTCCTAGTTTGAAATAGGTGAGAATAGGAGAGATAACCCAATTAAAAAGAAGGTGAAAAGTATAAAATTTACAAGACTAAGAAGATTAACTAATTTACCTGCATGGTTTACCAAACTATGCAGAAACCATGAAAATCACCACTATTAAGAACTACATAGGTCACACGGTTTTCTCCACATGTTTTTATCAAACTATGCATACTGGAAAAGATTTAAAATTTTCAAAAATTCCATCAAAATAACCCCAAAATAAAAGGAAAACTTAACATAATAAATATATAAATAAATAACATTTTAGGGATTTCATAATAGGCAACACAAGGGTCCAAATGTGTAACTTTAATTCCTAGTAATAAATCCTTCCCAAAGAGAATTATAATTTCTCTCTCACTAATACAAGCAATATTTCAATGATACACTTCTACAGGGAACTTCTTTATATCTTTATTTACTTCTCATCCACACAGTATGACTTATATAAGATAAAGAGAAGTATTTTTTTCTTGGATTTAGAAATTACCATATTACCATTAGTAATCTTACATTTCCCATCACTGATTGAACTTATATATCTATCATTGCTAATAATTCTATATATATCAGATTGAGGAAAATATTAGGAACATACCTCACATCCTTCAATAGTAACCAAAATCTAATATCAGTCTCCATAAAAATATTTACAATACCAGTAATTTTGTATACACTTTCATTTATCATCTTCATATGTTTAAAACTTCTTGAATTATAAGATGAGAAGAAATATCTTTGAGCAGTTACATGGTATGAATCTACTGAATCAATCAACTATATCGAGTCTTATATTACAAGCTTGACATAATTTAACAAAACTATAATGATCTCTTCAGTTATAATTGCATCATAAATATTTTGGGGTTTAAATTCTTGATTCCTCTATACTGAATTCAACTTACATCACTCCCAGATGATGTTCTAGAGATTTACAACATGGTGACACTTCATACTATATCTCAATTTGTATTTTGATCACTTCCTCCTTAGTTGTTTTTTTATTATATGGTTCTTTTCCTCTCATTCTTCCCTATTATTTAATCCCCCCTTGTATTTTAGGTACAAGAGCCTATGATTCTGAATTACATCCCTCATCCTTTCTCATGCACTCTTCATTCAATATTTTGTCTTTCACCAATTCTATGGTGAGTTTTTATTTAGAAAAAAAAAATTTACTAACGAAAAAAGTGTGTCCCATATCTTTGGTAAGAATCTCAACATCAATAATGACTAAAAATCATCATAAACCATCATTTTCATAAAATTAAATAGATGGAAAATACTTTAGGTTGACAAGATGATATATAATGCTCTCTTTATACTATGTGGGTTTCCTTTCATACATATTTTCTAATTTTCACCATAGAACAGAAGAATTAGGTTTATTGGAAAGATTTTTGAAAGATACTATTGTTTATTCGTAACCTAATTTAAGAAATTCACTTATCATTGAGTATGAAACACTCTATATCAATCGATAGGGTAATGGTGTATGAATTCTCACTGAATTTACCACCATTAATTGGGTTCTCCAGTGGTTCTGTAATGGGATTAATGGATTCTATAAAGAGCTTCCAAAAATCATTAATATATAAAATATATTCCATTTTCAGTTTCCATATGACACAATTAAATGTGGTAAGATTAATCATGTTACTTGAATTTTCCTTCAATATTGTAGTGAGAATCTCAAAAATCTAACCATAAAGATGTATCTTGAATGGTTCATATATTAGAGATTGACAACTAGATCCCCTAAAATGAAATCTGATTAACCAAGATGTGGTAAAAATAGTATCAATAATTGATATTGACCAATGATGTGGCGATGAGGTGGATCACTAGAGATTCCACCAAAAAATTCACCTTTAGTGTGGACACTATGATCTTATCTAGAAAGAGGGTACTGTAGCACATGAAGTTGACCTAAACTTTGATCAGGCCTAGAGATATCATTTTAGATCTATTTTTAACACTTTTACACTATTGGAATATTATTGATGAGATATTTAATAATCTACCTTAAAATTTTTATTCCAACAATATATAATTTTTACAACCACCATAAAACCTTTATTGTCTATCTCAGTTTTGATAGAATGGCTCTGACGCCACTTTGTTGGCGTAGCATAAGTCACAAACAAAAAAGATAAAATGATTTTTGTAAAGATAAGAACACATGGGATTTTACATGGTTCAACAATTTACCTACATCTATTAGAAAAAGGGGGTCATGATTTTATTTCTCTTCTCTAAATAAATCCTAAGACAATTAAATATTACAATTCTTGGGAAAAAATATCAATTTATAAAAGTAAAAGACAACAATTTTAAGGATTATTTACTGATGAAACTAATAATTTCACATATATAATTTTTTAATTCAAAATTTTAATCCCAAAAATTTCATATTTTAAGGGTAATTGTCACAATTTTAGTTTTTATTAATAATTTGAGATTAATTGTGAAAATGACTAAATTTTGGAATTTGAATATGTTTATATCATAATGGTATTTTGTCCATAAATTATTCTAAACTAATTTAAATTATGAAATCTACTTTTTATTGTCTTACATTAATGTTGGGATTCATTTAATTAAACTAGGACCAAAGTTCAATCTGAGATTTTTTGGCCCAAAAATAGCTCACAATCAAAGCCTCAAAATCTGAGCACAGATCCGGTGAAATTTGAAGATGCACCTGTATCTCACAAATGGGAAGACCAGTTGAGTTGAAAATTCACATAGATATTGATCACATCCAGGGAAAAAATTCAGTAACTGTGAACACATTATAATCTACCTCTTTTATGGTCATAAATTCATTATAATTCATAAATTTCTAATTTGAATATATTTTCAGGACAAAATTATTTCCTTTAATGATCTGGTCATAAAATCTATTACACTTTTCAAAATATGAAAAAATTTTGTGGGTAATGGTGGATGAAAAGGGGGGGAATTTCATTCTAGTTTATCACTTTCCCAAATTTGGAAATTTATTGCACCTAAAAAATACAAACATTGGGAGGGAAAATTTTTGAGGCAAAAATTATCCCCATTCATGCCTATAAATGTACACATCCACTCCCAAGTCAAGGGTTGACTAATAAGGTTGGAAATTTACTATATAATAGGAGATTTTATGATACTGTAAGAGTTTTTTTTATTTTAAATATATTTTAGTTCATGTTCCTATCTTCTTTTTCATTTTCACTTTTTTTTTCTTCCACCATTCCATTATCAACTCTATGAAAATGGAGAATTAACATCAGTGATTGTTTGATGGGGAATGGTGATTATTGAGTTCATGAAATAAAATGATTTTTCATTATTCTATTTTGATAATTTTAGTAGTGTTGAAACTGATTTTGTGTAGTGTTCACCCATCTTTAACTACTATTGTATTATTCTTCACATTGATTTTTATTACTCTCTTTCACCATCATAATTCTTCATATGAGGTGGAGTATCATTGGGGTGATGATGTGAGGGAGTATTTTCCAACATAAAAAGGGTAGGTGTAGGATAAAAAAATTATATGGGAAGGTTTTGAGTGATATGGTTGATCTAAAGATTGAGTAGAATATTGAGAATTATTATTTTAAATAACAATGATAACATCACCACAATCTCCTAAGAAAAACAACACCTATCTACTAACTTCATTGGGTTTTGTTTTCTTCTTTATGTGTCTCATGAATTCATATATATATATATATATATATTTAATTTAATATACCCCCACTTTAAAATAGTATATAATCATTAGTATATTAATTAGTTTGAAAATAGTGACAATAGAAAATCAGTGTGTGTGAGTGGCCTACTTGAGAGATTGACCTTGGGTCAGCACTATATTTCATACTTATGTAAATAAGAATTTATTGAAAAGGGATCTATAAAAAATTCAACTCATAAAATTTCCACTATTTATGGGGAGGAAAATAACCTTAACACATTTTTTTCAAAAAAATAAAAATAAATAAATAAACAAACAAAAAATCATAAATTTCAAAAACCAAAAAAAGAACTCCATTGTACATATTTATTTTATTGGTTCAAAGATTAAATTTCAAAGTATTTTTTCATTTTATTTTATTTTTAACTATATTATTGAGTCTTATAGTGAATAATAATATAATAATCAATTTAAATATAATACCACAATGATTTAAGAATTAATTAATCAAATGTAAATTATTTCATCTTCCTTGAATGAATTGGATGCTCAAAAGGAGGATCAAGAAAAGGAGGAATCAAAGATTGTTTTTCCAATATTTTCAATTTAATAACCATGTGAGGAAAAAATTATGAAGTTACCTATCTCAAACCTACCCATAGAATTTATATAGAAGGTTTAAGAAGAATAATTTTCAGCTAATGCACGTGTGGGATATCAAGATGAATTGGATGAATATTGGGAAGATTTTGTAGAAGTTGAAAAGGTATATGATTATACCGTGTTTGACAATAAAAAATAAGTAAATATCTACCTATATATATATTTAGAGAAATACACCACCAAAGTTATGGAATTTATAGAAAAAATATAGGAGATTTACTACCTTCCTACATCCAGAATAAACTTACTCCAACTGTTACTAAGTGAAGAAAAGGAATTAAAAGTTGTGCTTACTCAGGGAGATAATCTTTTATTAAAATCATTTTATTATGATTTTATTGAAAATGAAATAAGTATTACCTCCATATGATTTAATTTGTTATATTCATCTAATAAATGGATTTCCTTAGATTATGAATATGAAGATGATACACTTGTTGAGACTGAGTTACGAGTGGCCTTGTAGGAAGAAATCACATTCCAAGATGTCCTACTTGAAGGGGAATATTTCTTTATTGATTCACCATGTTTTAATATTATTAAAGTTGAATTATTTTTTTAATTACCCTTTGTTGAATTTTCTAAAACATTATCACAAGTACATTTCCATGATATTGGAGTTAAAAGGGATAAAAGACTTGTGGTCAAAGCAATAGAGGAACCATTTTTTCTCCTTCCCCAACCTTTCAAGTTGAAAAATATTTCTAAGGGGATATAATTTTTTTACTCTATCCATGGGTTCATCCACAACCGATGTTGAGGAATGATTTTTGGAAGGAAAAATATATGGTGGTTTAACTCACATAAACCATGCCCACCTTCGGATTGGGGACAAAGTGCTGAAACTGCTTGACTTAGGACAGTAAAAACCTAGAACCCACTTGGGAGGCCAAACCATGTTCTTTAATATTTTCCCTTTATTTTTATTTTTCATTATTTTTATTATGTTTCTTATTCTTTATTTTTAGATATAATTGCAAGTAGCTAGAATCTTAACTCAAAACTTCCACTGAGAAATAAAATCAGGTTATAACTTTTATTCTATTTGGTTTTTCTACCCCTATATTTTAATTTTATTGAGATTAAATGAAAGGTAATTAAATTTTAAGAGTTAGGGAGTTCCAACATATTAAAAGGTTTTTGTGGTTTTTATTTTTTTTATTTTAGGATCTTTGATATTCAATTAATATCCATTTTCATTTTTCACACTTAAATTGATTTAGATTTAGTTTTCTTGGTTTTGGATGAAATGGATTATAAATTATTTTTTACATGGAAAATATTTCTTGGATTTTTATTTTCAAGTATTTTTATGATTTTGGACAATTTTTGAAATCCATTCCCATAAAACATCGAATCAAATTTGTTTCCCATCCTATGAGGCATTCTGAATCATTCTTATCATATTTTTCATAATAACCACACTTTCTTGAGAGTAACTTGAATTTTGTGTGAAAACCAAAACTTTTGGTTATTCTATTTAAAATATTTGGAGTTCATAAAATAATTTTTTATGTAATTTTGGAACTTGTTTAACAAGCTAAATTTTAACTTGAGATATAGTTTTACATTAACCCTCATTTATCCCTTAGAATCAATGGATTTACATATGGGTTTAAGACACACTACAAGTCAATTATTCCTCACCCACCTTCACTCTTAGTATTATTTCATGAATATTTCATGTTTGAGTGTTGGGGAAGAGATTTTCAAGTATGTTATTAGGGATTAAGCTAGTTATTGGGTGTTTTAGGTGTGTGTCATCGCTTGGGGTAGTATAGAGAGAGATAATTGGTCATGAGTCATTATTTCATTATTTTTATTTGTATCATTCAATTATCCTTAAAAATAAAAAAATAAAAAAATAAAAAAAATAGAAAAATAAAAAAATATATATGAGATTGAATTATTCATTGTGATTACTTTTGTGACTCATGTTTCTCTAAAACATAAAGATCATTACTTTTCATTTATTCATTGTATTCAATTTTCATCTCATCTTTCATGAAAAAATGAAGAGAAGAAAAAAATAAAAGAAAAATAGGGAGAATTTGTATTAAATCATTCATTGTAATCACTACATGACTCATGTTTCATTTCAAAAAATGGGTTGGTGTTGTGTTTCATAGGTAAGGGAAATTGGGTAAGGAATTTCTTGGGTTTTCACCTGAATATTCATGAATTGATATTTAAGAGTTTAATGTCCTCTTTTAGGCCTTAAATTTTTAAATATTTTTCCTACTGACCCACAACCACAAAATTCACCTTGAAAAACTCTTCATGATTGAATTTATTTATATGTATTGTGCTATAGAGATATTATAATCTTCAAAATCGTATGGTGATACATGATATTTCCATGTAATATCATAACTCCTGATTTAATTTCTCTTGAGTGATGAGTGACATGAAATTTAATGCGAGGTAGGTGTGATTAGGCCATTGATGGATTTTTGAGTTTGAATGAAATTAAAAGATATAGATAAAAATTAAATGGAATTATTTTTCATGGATGATACATGATTAAATTCTATTTTGGAAAAGATCTTTGAATTTTTATTAAATTTGATTCTATTGTGGATTTTGATTCAGATATTTGATGATTGCCTAGGAGTGAAATTTTTATGTATGGGGATTGATAAAACTCATAATTTCATATATGTAATTATGTAATACAATTTTATAATCCCACCAATTTCATATTTTAATAGTAGTTATCAAAATTATTGTTTTTATTAATAAATTGAGCTCAATTGTGAAAATTTCCTAATTTTGGAATTTAAATATTTTTATATCAGATTGGTATTTCAGCCATAAATTATTTTACACTAATTTATGAAATTAATTTTTCATAGGATTTCATTAAATTTGGGAATCATTTAATTTAACTGGACCAAAAACCCATTCCATCATTTTTAGGCCCAAACCAGCTCCCAATTCATGCCTCAAAATATATGCACAAATCTGATGAAATTTTAAGATAGACATGTATCTCACGAATGGGAGTCCCAGATGAGCTAAAAATTCACATGGAGATAGAAACCATCTAGGGGAATAACTTTAGTAACTTTCTTACACACATGAATCTACCACTTTAAAGGACATAAATTCATGGTAATTTTTAGCTTTGGAATTTGAACAGACTTCCATGGCAGAATTATTTCCATTAATGATTTGGTCACAAGTTCAACTACACATGCCCAAATATGCTCAAATTTTTTGGGTAAATGAATATCAAAAATCATAAAATTTCTCTACTTTACCACTTTTCTAGATTATTCTATTTATTATGAAGTAAAAATAAAAAAATTAGTAGAATATAATTATATCATAAAATTAGCCCCTCTCATGCCTATAAATGTACACCTCCACTTCCATGTCAAGAGTTGGAAACTTAGGTTGGAAATTTGATGTAGAATAATAGATTTTATGCTACTGTAATAGTTTTTTAACATGTTCAATATATTTTAGTTCATCTTTCTCTCTTTATTTTCATTTTATATTTTTTTCTTCCACCATTTCTTATCAAATTCATGAAAATAAAAAACTAACTTTGGAAATTATTTGAGAGGTGGAACGATGATGATTGAGATCATGAAATAAAATGATTTTTCATTATTACATTCTGAAAATTTGGGTTGTGGTGAAATAGATTAGGTTTAGGGTTTACCTTATTATTAATAGAATTCTATTTTTCCCTCGTTCATTTTATTCATCTTCTTCACCTTCATAATGTTGTATATGGGGTGGAGTATCATTATGATAATGATTTGAGGGACTATTGTCCCGAATAAAGAGGGTTAGGTTGGGATAATAAAAATTCCATGGGAAGGTTTTGAGTGATAGGGTTGACCTAAATATTGAGTTGAATATTCAGAATTTTTTTAAAGAACAATGATAGCATCACAACTATCTTCCAAGAACAACAACACCTCTTTGCTAACTTCATTATGTTTCATTTTCTTCTTTTTGCGTTTCATGAATTTATATATATATCATTAATTTTATAAAACTACACATTATATTAGTATATAATCAATAATATATTAATTATTTTAAAAATTGCGATAATAGAAAATCAATATTTGTGAGCAGCCTCCTCGAGAGATCAACCATAGGTGTGCGTGTGACCTCTTATTGTGGGTTTAGTATGACCTCTTGTGCACCATTTGAGATTATAGAACATTTATAATTACCTAATTAATTGGAGGTATATATAGTTCCCACCCATAACATAATGAAAACCATATATATGTATTCTATAAGAACGTAAATCATATCAAAACTTTATTACATAGGAAAATAAGAAATTTATTGGTGAGGGATCCATGCCAAATATCTCTCATAATTAGCCTCCCCTTGAATTATTCCAATCACTACTACCGACTATGTATAAAAAATCTTGGTGTCCCAGTTTAATTTCAGAAACATATCCCATAATCTTCTCCTCTAATTGGGAGTGGGCCCCACATATTGTTATTGTAATGGATAAACTGTTATGCACATTAAGCAGATTCCCACTGGCTGTTAAAAATTATTATATATATATATATATATTTACTTTGTTATATTTTATACTCACACAAATTATTTTTGGATCCCGAAGATAGAAACCAAAAATAGTTTCAAATCAAACTAGTATTTTCATGGGATACAGTAGTTACCGAGAAAAAATAGTTTTCTATATAATTGTAAAAAAATATTAATATGAATATAATGGGGAAAAATGTGAAAAATAATTTTAATATATTAAATACTAAAATTTGATAAAATATATACTAATAAAACACAAAAAAACACATGTTCATGATAGAAGTAATATTATGTTTGAGGATGTAACAAAAAACATGGAATCTATGTTTAAAGAAACATGGTTTTTACTACAAATGGGAAATTACAGTTTGGGGAAAAATAAACTATCAAAACATTGATCATTAATTTCTTTAGTCTTTATTTATTCATATTGTAATATGAACTTTGTTGATATATAATTTCTTTATATCTTAACGCTTTTGGTGTGAAATCAATGAGTCCCTTATCATTTTTGAGAAAGATTTCTTCATCAAAGTTTTGTATTATAACTCTTTGTGATAAATTAATTATTCAATAATTTTGACATCATAAATATAGAAAAGAAGTGTAGTTTTAATATATTGAAATTTTACATAGTATATCAATAAAAATTTGTAATTAGATAATAATATGCATTTATTAGGAAGCTAATAACAGTTTAATATTAGTATTAAATAAATACAGTGCTTATTTTTAAAACAATTATAGTGCAAAGAACACTTACATTTTAAGTTTTAAGATTGAACTTTTCAAATTAAAATATTGGTATACTATAATAGGTTATATAAAAGTTTATTTTATTTCACTATCTTATATATATTATATCAAATACTTGTGATTTTTTACTTGTTATAGTTTTTTTTCATATACACATTTAAAAAATGCATCAACAATGGTGAAATTCTACATGTAATATCCCATTTTTCTAATATCATGAACTAAATATCAATTAGCATCTAAAAAATAATACTATTCTTGATCTATTATATATGAAGTAATAAGAATAAAAATGAACCATAAAAATTAATTGGTAATTATAAAATAAACTGAAGTGATTAATGTGGTAATTTTTATACTAGAAACACTTATATGAATTTTTATTAAATGTCAAATCATTTATAAATTTATTTATGTATGCAAATATAATCAAGAAAATGGTTATTAAATATAAAATATAACTAGTACAATAGATAAAATAGTCACATACCATATAATAAACTAATGGTGATTCTATATTGGTAAAGTTACTTAACTGGGGCTTTGCATCAGTAGAAACCTATTATAAAGAAATAAGGAAAGAAATTGTGATTCAATGATATAACATAATCATATGGATGTTACATTAAATTAATTCATGAAAAATCAAATATTATTGATTATAATATTGAAAATATTTAAAGTGTTAATAATTAATTTTATATAATGGTGTTTTTAAAATAATTAAATTTATCATGATTGTCCATAATGAAGAGAGATTTGAATGCATATTTTGATCAAATGAAAAAATGATGGTTTTTAATGTTGTATTCTAAAATTTCCACTGTGATTAACACTATTTTGGATTTGAAGATATTTGGATTTGGTGGGAACCCAAACTCATCATTATCTTACCAGACTGAGATCAAATTATTTATTACTTCTCTACAATATATAAAAATTATTAGGGGATAGATACTATATTCTTAACTAAATCAAAATTTCTCTAATATAAAAGGTAGTTTTTGATATATATTTCATAAACTATTTATAAAAAGGAATAATGAAGATAGATACATTATGATCACTAACCATTAACTTCATTCTGTATCTAAAAAAATATAGAACAATAATTTAGTATAGTAAAATGTTTAATAATTTTAGGAATTAGGTACTAAATATTGGTAAATCACTATCAAAGTTATGAAGTCGCGACTTGTAATAGTTGATGGTTTGAATAAATTATAGTTGTTATATGACAACCCTAATATTTTATTACACAAATAAAACATAATTTATTACATAAATTTCATTTGATACAACATAGAAGATCGAGATGTCTATTATATTTGGGGATTATGATCATTACATAACAAATTAAAACATGAAATACAAAATATTTATTGAAAACTTCCTTTACATGACCACTACATTCCCTCTTACTTAGCATTGCATAGTATAACCTGAGGACATGCATAAGAAAAGGGTGAGCTATAATGTCCAATAAGGGAATAATCATATAATAACATGATGAATACAATATATGTTAGACAATATGCATATCAATAGAGAACAAGAGAAGCATAAACATAAATTCATGATAAATCATGATAATCATAACATGGAAATGTGGCAACAACACTTATCATGGAATTAGCATGATCCAATGCTCATTGCACATGGAGCATGAGTAGACACCCATTGAACATGAAGCATGCGTAAAACCTTGTTGCACTTGAATTATCATGATTAAACACCCATTTCACATGATGTATCATGATACTATACTTTACCCAATGCATTGGAGCTCTATAAGGGCACACCCTTCTTAAACATTTCATTTCATGCATAAGTGTGCCACATGGATCATAAAACATTGAATCATTCAACATAATCTTTTATTCCATGATAAATGAATGTGGAATAAATACATGAAACTATTTAAACAATAAGTAAATATGCATAAAGGTGAATAACCTTGATAGAGAAATGGACATGGTATTCACTACACAATGACTTTGGCTTGGAAAAGCGCAGTGCAATTTCGGCAGCATAACAGTGCGACATAAAAACTCATAAAAACGGTTGATGAGAGAGAAAGTGGTGTATCATTATATTTACATGACATGGATAGTAAGGAGGTAATATAGATACTTGTCACAACAAATTTAATGGAATTTAGATTCATGATACAAAAGGATTTCTTGAATGTAAATGAGGAGAGAGAAATTCCTCTCAGAATTTCAGCATAGTAACAGGTGTACATGGGAAGCATTTAATGAGAGAGAAAGAGGTATCCCATCATTAAAAAATAAATAGGGAAGTATGGGGGAGGTTCAAAACCATACCCCAACATTTATAATTAAAATTAAAAGGGCATAACAATTTACAGAATATTGGACAAAAATGAGAAAGGAAGAAAAACCCTTACTTGGAAGTGTGCTTCCATAGGCTTGAGAGAGGCTTGTGAGAGGCTTCTTGGGAGCTTGGGGAACCTTGGGAGGATTCTAGAGAGAGAATGGAAAATGTTGGACGAACTCAAAAGGCTTTGAGTGAGGAGGAAGTGGGATCTTGGGTGGGTTTATATAGGAAAGGTGAGGGAATTCTTTATTATTTAGGTTTGGGACACCTCACATTAAACTAATCCAAACCACAAACTAGAACATGGTTTTTGCCCCTGATTTTTAGCAAAGGGAAGTGGGAAAAAATATTTTATAAGGAAAAAGTCCTAACTTCTTAAAATAATGGGGTTGCTTATGTGGAGGTGAGTCACACTCCCAAGGAAAACAATTTAAAAAGACAAAATGTTTAATAAGTCTTAAAGGATCCACTAAAGCTTTGTAAAATAAATCAAACAAACCCAAAATCACATTATTTTAATGGTAAAACATATATTTGCCAAAAATAAAGTTTATAGTATTTTATTACATCACTATTGGGTCATTATACTCTCATAAAACACATTATATATTTAAATGGTATTTAATTTTTACCCAAAAATTTGACTGTCTCAGAAAATTATGAAAAATTAACCGTTGGATAATTTTGACATTATAATTATAGAAATAATATTCATTTTATCTAAATAATTTTATAAATATGTTAATAAAAATTGACATATATCGAAAATTCATGGGTTTGGACAAAATTGGCTTTCAAACATTAATAGAAATTACAATTGCATTTATAAAATTATATGAGCATTTATATTTAATAAAAATCAACTTAATAATAATATTATTTTATTAAAATATTATTTAATTCAAAAATACATTAATTCATAAAAATAGATATCTTCGTTGAACATTAACTAAAAATACTATTTGTGCTTCAAAAACTATTTACAAAGTAACAATAATAAAATGAAAGTATATTCATTATTATATACAAAAATAATGTACATAACCATAGTGCTAAGGTCTTGTTACATAAACCCTTATAACACCCACATAAGACTGAAGAGTAAGGTGTGTGATGATGACAAACTCTTGGGGTGGCTCGGATAACATTGCTCGGGTGGTAATCCCTATCAACTTCCACTTACCTCATAGGTGGTCCTGCTCGAGCTTAACATATTCAAGCTCGTCTTGGGATTGGTCCAGATAGAATCCCAAATACACTACCTCCTTTCCGAACTCTGACAAATGGGATTCGTATGGGGCACGTCTACTGGATGAGTCCATCGCTTCCTTTGTCTGAGTAAATTGGATTTGTTAAAGACCTATATTTATACTAATCATGTGATCACTATTCAATAGCTATATTAGCAATGGTCACAATTCTTAACAGTATTTTAAAATCCAAAAACATAAAACCAAAGAAGTTGATATTTTATATAAACATTTTACATAAAGAGACATTTAGTTAGATCAACAGGGATTTCCATTAATGAAAGTTTGGGTTGTTACAATCTTCCCCCCTTAAAAAATTTCACCCTCGAAATTTCCTTTTCCCTCACTTAAATAGATGTGGGTAAATCTACTTAATTAATTTCTCTGATTCCCACGTCGCTTCTTCAAACTTATGGTTTCACCACAACACCTTGAAGAGGGGCATTGTCTTATTTCGTAGAACTTTTTCTCTATGATCTAAGATCTTCACTAACTTATCATCATAAGAAAGATCATCCTCTAACTGTACCACCTCTTAAGAGAGTACTTGTGAAGGATATAGTATTTACTTCCTTAAGAGGGATACATGAAAGAAATCATGTACTTTGGCCATGGTAGGTGGAAGTTCTAGCCGATAGGCCACATCCCCGACATAATGAAGAATCTCTAAGGGGATGATATACCTTGGACTTAACTTCCCTTTCTTTCCAAACCTCATGACCTTCTTCCATAGAGATATGTGTAAAAATACCATGTCTCCAACTTTAAAGTCAAGGTCTCATCGATGGTTATCTACATAACTCTTCTGTCGACTCTAGGCTGCCTTGATATGCTGCTGAATGGTTTTCACCTTCTCCACCATTTATTCGACCATTTCTGGTCCAAAAAGCTTACGCTCACTGACCTCATCCCAACACGTCCGTGTTCGGAACCTTTTTCCTTAAAGGGCATCATGTGGTGCCATTTGGATGATCGAGTGGAAATTGTTATTATAATAGAACTCAAACAGAGGAATATGTTGATCCCATACTCCTTTATTGTCCATTGAGCATGCTCTCAACATGTCCTCATGTGTTTGGTTAGTCCACTCGGATTTTCCATCAATTTGAGGATGATAGGCTGTACTTAAGTTCAGTTCAGTTTTCAGAGCATGTCGAAGACTCTTCCAAAGATTAGAGGTGAATCTTGGATCTTGATCAGACACAATAGATAGTGGTACTCCATGCAACCTTACCACTTCCTAGATATATATCTATGCCAGTTGATCCAATGAGAAATCCTCCCGAATAGCAATGAAGTGTGCAGCCTTTGTAAGATGATCCACAACAACCCAAATTGCATTGTTGTCTTTGGATGTCTTCAGAAGTCCGGTGACAAAGTCCATGGTGATGTTCTCCCATTTCCATTCTGGTATGGCAATGGTTGCATCATCCCCTTAGACTTATGCCTCTATGCCTTCACTTGCTGAGACACCAAACACTTTGATGTATATTCAATGATCTTATTCTTCATATTATCCCACCAATAATGCTCTCAGAGATATCGATACATCTTTGTGTTTCCTGGGTGAATAAAGAAATTTGAACTATGTGCATCATCCAAAAGTTCCGTCTTCATCTCTGGACTTGATGGAACACATAGTCTTTTCCCAAATATCACAATTCCTTATTCATTAACATTAAACTCCTAGTATTTTCCTTTTTCGATAGCTTCCACTTTTTCCTGAATTCCCACATCATCCTTTTAAGCATCCTTTATCCTTTCCAAAAGTGATGATTGAGAAATCATTTGTGAAAGTATTGATGATGTTCCCTTCTTTGTGATTCCCATGTCCATATTCATCAAATATAAGAATATTGTATCCTTTTAAATTCTCATCAATGATAGAATCATTGGGTCCTTTCTACTTAGGGAATCTGACACCTTGTTTGCTTTCCCAGGGTGGTAATGGATTAAGCAGTCATAGTCTTTGATCAGCTCTAACAATCTTCATTTGCGCTTGTTCAACTCTTTCTGTGTGAATATATATTTGAGGCTTTTATGGTCCGTATATATTTCACGCTTCTCCCCAAAGAGATAATGCCGCCAAATTTTCAAAGCGAAGATCACTACAGCCAACTCGAGGTCATGTGTTGGATATTTCTATTCATGAACTTTCAATTTCCTTGAAGCATAGGTAATGAATTTTTCATTTTGCATCAACACACACCCCAGTACCTTCTTCGAAGCATCACTGAATACCACAAAAAGTTCTCCACTTGTGGGTAAAGTGAGAACGAGCGCAGTGATAATCCTCCTTTTCAACTCCTTGATGATTTATTCACATTCATCACTACAAGAAAACTTTAATCCCTTCCGATTTAGCTTGGTAAGAGGGTCGGACAATCGTGATAAATTTTTAAAAAATCATCGATAATATCTATCTAACCCCAAGAAGCTACGGATATCTGTTACCGATGTTGGACTCGTCCATCCCTCAATTGCATCTGTTTTAGAGGGATCCACAGATATCCCATTTCTTGTGATGATATGGCCCAAGAATGAGACATCCTTAAACCAGATTTCACACTTATTGTACTTTTCATAGAGCTTCTCCTTCCGCAAGGTCTCTAGTGCAGTTCTTAGATTCTCCTCATGATCCTCCTTGGTTTTGGAGTATATTAGAATATCATCTATAAAGAATACAAGAATTTTTTCCAGGTAATATCTAATGACTCTATTAATCAAGTCCATGAATATTGATGGAGAATTAGTGAGTCCTAAAGGAATTACTATGAATTCATAGTGCCTGTATCTTGTACGAAAAGCAGTATTGGGCATATCTTTCTTCTTCACCCTTACTTGATAATATCCCGACCGTAAATCCACCTTGGAGAAGTATTGTGCTCCACGCAGTTGATTGAACAAGTCATCAATTCGTGGGAGAGGATACTTGTTCTTTATCATGATTTTTTTAAGCTCATGATAATCGATGCAAAGGCGCATTGACCCATCCTTCTTCTTAACGAAGAGGACAGGTGCACCCAATGGTGAAGCACTTTGGCGTATAAAACCTTTATCCATATTCTCTTGTAGTTGTTTCTTCAGCTCCTCAAGATCCACAATAGCCATTCTGTATAGAGTCTTGAATATTGGAAAAACCCCAAGTATAAGATCAATTGAGAATTAAACATCTTTTCTAGTAGGAAGACCAGTCAATTCCATGGGAAACACTTCAGTGAATTCCCTCACAATAGACATGTATTCTAGTATGGTTGCATCCTTATACTCAATCATCTGAACTAGATACGCATGATCATAGGGTAGTAATATCCATGCTTGAGATGATTGATCTAAATAAGATTCATCTTCCTCCTTTCACTTATAAAGAATCGGGGGTCGATTCTCCACATGGAGAGTGATTTACCTCTCACGGAAATTTATGTTGGCTCTATATAAGGAAAGGCAATCCATTCCAAGAATTGCATCAAATTACACCAGATGGAGTATGAAAAGGTTCTTTGGGAAGTTAAATCTACAGATTATTACAGGGGAGGAGTTATATTAATGGGACACAATGATTGCCCCATTTTCCGTACTCATCGACATCTTCACTTCAATGATTTGTGGTGGTGTTGAGATTGTTCTACTAAACTTTCGAGATATAAAATAATACATAGAACCTGAATCAAAAA
Source organism: Viscum album (assembly GCA_963277665.1). Taxonomy (NCBI): domain Eukaryota; kingdom Viridiplantae; phylum Streptophyta; class Magnoliopsida; order Santalales; family Viscaceae; genus Viscum; species Viscum album. The sequence goes on from OY728153.1 coordinate 1,524,545,493, forward strand.
GTATGTTTTCTATTCTTGAATGAATAACTAGCGTACCTATAACCACTTCGTTGTTGGGGTTAACTTTGACAGTAGTGATGGAAAAATCTTTCCCTTGCTTCCTTGGAGGTTGTTGGTTGCCTTTGAAAACCCTTGGCTTAGGGACCTGATTTGCAAGATGCCCTGGTTCTTTGCAGTTGTAGTAATGAACCATGGATTCAGGTTTGAATAGAGAATTCCTCTCCTATATCGTAGCTTCGAGTCTTTCTTACCGATAGTTAATAGCCAGTTTCCCTTCTCTTCCACACCAAAAGCATTTTCTCGTCCCCTTCAGGCAATTTTTAGGGTGCTTCTTTATGCACCTTTAGAAAGTGGGGTGCTGGGTCTTCTTAGAACTATTGGATTTATCCATCGGACTGCCAGCATTGAATTCCACCTTAAGCTTATTATCTCCCATTGGATTGGGCATATCATTAGTACAGTCATCACATTGATCTTCACATCAGTTGTTAGCCCGAGTCCTCCTATTACCGGCCATTGGCTGGAATACAAGTAAATTTAGGGGTAACACATAAAGGTTAATACAAAGAAAAATCTTATGACTTATAAATAACTCTTATTTCCTTAAAATATGAATCTATTGTCTTCAATATATGTTATCCATGATCTAATTTCTAACATATATTCTTAGGGAATTTTTTAGTCCCTTAATAATGGTTCATACTAAGATTGTGAATTTACCAAAGCATATCCCTTGGGAGTGTCATAACCAAGAGTGCATCAAGTCCCATTTTGTGCACCTGTTCCCATTCGAGTCTAGTTCAAAGTAGATTTTTCAAGTTTTACCCCTAGGATACATCTATTCTAGAGCCGCCTCTACCTGCTCGTATCTAGACAGGGATGTATTTTCTTGATAAACCACTTAATCAATAATCACCGAAACATAGGAATGTTTTTATTATACTTAATCTTTTCTCTAATTCTTTACTAGGGTTTTCTAATCCTAATCCCAAATTTAACTAAACCTCCCTCTGATAGTAACTATGACAACCCTGATCTTTTATTACACAACTAAAACATGATTTGTTACATAAACATCATTTTATACAACATAGAAGATCAAGAGGTCTAGTGTCTTTGGGGCTTAGGATCATTACATAACAACTTAAAACATGAAATAAAACATCTTTATTGAAAATTTCCTTTATATTACCACCACATTCCCTCGTACTTATCATTTCATGGGATAACCTAATGACATGCATAAGAAAAGGGTGAGCTATAAATCCCATTAAGGGAATAATCATGGAATTACATGAGAAATACAATACATGTTAGACAATAGGCATATCAATAGAGCATAAGAGAATCATAAACATAAAGGCATGATAAATCATGATAACCATAACATGGAAATGTGGCAACAACACTTATCATGGAATTAGCATGAGCCAAGGCTCATTGCACATAGAGCATGAGTAAACACCCATTGCACATGAAGCACGAGTAAACCCTCATTGCACTTGAATTAGAATGAGTAAAAACCCATTTCACATGACATATCATGATACTATACTTTACCCAATGCATTGGAGCGCTATAAGTGCACACCCTTCTTAAAAATTTCATTTCATGCATAAGTGTGCCACATAGATCATAAAACATTGAATCATTCAACATAATCTTTTATTCCATGATAAAAAAATGTGGAATACATAAATGAAACTCTTTAAACAATAAGTAAATGTTCATAAAGGTGAATACCTTTGATAGACAAATGGGCATGATATTCACTACACAATGACTTTGGCTTGGAAAAGCACGGTGCAATTTCGGTAGCATAACGGCGTGACATAAAAACTCATAAAAATAGTTGATGAGAGAGAAAGGGATGTATCACCATAATTACATGACATGGAAAGTAAGGAGGTAATATAGATACTTTTCCCAACAAATTTAATGGAATTTAGATTATTGATACAAAAGAATTGCTTGAATGTAAATGAGGAGAGAGAAATTGCTTTCAGAATTTCGGCATAGTAATGGGTATACCTGGGAGGCATTTAATGAGAGAGAAAGGGGTATCCCATCATTCAAACATAAAGATGGAATTATGGGGGAATTGTGAAACCATACGCCAACATTTATAATTGAAATTAAAAGGTTATAACAATTTAAGGAATATTGGACAAAAATGAGAAAGGAAGAAAAACCCTTACTTGGAAGTGTGCTTCCAAAGGCTTGAGAGAGTCTTGAGAGAGGATTCTTGGAATGATTCTAGAGAGAGGAGGGCAGAGGTTGGATGAACTCCAAAGGATTTTAGTGAAGAGAAAGTGGGATATTGGGTGGGTTTATATAGGAAAGATGAGGGAATTATTTATTATTTAGGTTTGGGACACCTCACATTAAACTAATCCAAACCACAAACCAACCCATGGTTTTTTCCCATGGTTTTTGGAAAAGGTAAGTGGAAAAAAATATTTTATATGGAAAAATTCCAAAATTCATAAAATAATGGGGTTTCTTATGTAGATGTGAGTCACACTCCCAAGGAAAACAATTTAAAAAGACAAAATGTTTAAAAAGTCTTGAAGGGTCCACTAAATCATAGTAAAATAAATCAAACAAACCCAAAATCACATTATTTTAATGGTAAAAATATATTGTCTGAACATAAAGTTTATAGTATTTTATTACATCACTATTAGGTCATTATATTGTTATAAAACACATTATTTATTTAAACGGTATTTAATTTTTACCCAAAAATTTGAATATGTTAGAAAATTATAAAAAATTCACCGTTGGATAATTTCGACGTCATGATTCCAGAAATAATATTAATTTTATCTAAATAATTTTCTAAATATGTTAATAAAAACCGAAATTTATCAAAAATTCATGGGTTTTGACAAAATTGGCTTTCAAACCTTAATAAAAATTACAATTGCATTCATAAAATTATACGATCATTTATATTTAATAAAAAATAATTTAATAATAATAATATTTTATTAAAATATTATTTAATTCAAAAATCCATTAATTCGTCAAAATATATTTCTTAGCTAAACATTAACTAAAAATACTATTTGTGCTTTAAAAACTATGTACAAGGTAACAATAATAAAATGAAAGTATATTCATTATTTTATACAAAAGCAATGTACATTACTATAGTGATAAGGTCTTGTTACATAACTCCTTATAACACCTACATAAGACCGAAGAGTAAGGTGTGTGATGGTGACAGACTCAGGGGGTGGATAAGATAACATTGCTCGGGTGGTAATCCTTATCAACTTGCACTTCTCTCGTTGGCAGTCCCACTCGAACTTAACATATTCAAGCTCATCTTGGGCTTGGTCAAGAGAAAATCCCAAAGACGTTACCTCTTTTCCAATCTCTGACAAATGGGCTTCGTATGGGCCATATCTACTGGATGAGTCCATCACTTCCTTTGTCTGAGTAAATTGGATTTGTTAAATCCCTATATTTATACTAATCACGTGATCACTATTCAATGACTATATTAGCAATGGTCACAATTCTTAATAGTATTTTAAAATACAAAAACATAAAACCAAACAAATTAACATTTTATATAAACATTTTACATAAAGAGAAATTTAATTAGATCAAGAGGGATTTCCATTAATGAATGTTTGGGTCGTTACAGTTTACACCAAATTTTATCATTTAAATAATTAAACTTCTTCTTATAGAGAATACGTGGTTCATAAAACCAGTTCTACTTTCTTTGAATTTTTTTTCACAATGAACATGGTGTCATACTTCATAACCTATATTGGAAGTGGAGATAAATAATTACATATTCATATTTGATGTTGTTATAGTAGTATAAATATGATTCTTCATGGAAAAAGTATGAGATAATAAATTACCTTCATACATGAAATAATTTGAAATAAATTTTTATTGTTATACAAAAAAATAATCGATGTTCCCAATGATCTCTCTAATACTTTGAAATATGGAATCATAATTTGACATGACTTTAGAGGGGTTGAACTCAAATTGATCAATAAAAAAACTGAAAGAGTTATTTTTTAATCAAGAAAAGAAGAAATGTAAATGTAAATAAAATATATGAAAATTTAATATATACAATTTTAATAATTTAAAGTAATATATTTAACTTTTAAATTAATTAAATTTGATGTTATTACTACTTATTTATTAAATACATGGATATGTCTATTGAAATAAATGCATGAATAGAAATACCAATTGAGGATAACTATGAATTGATAACATGTTAATATAATTACATTATTTCTATGGGACACTATGAATTAATATTGTATAAACACATGATAAAAACTAATATATATTTATGTTGATAAGGGGAAAGGGTCTGCATTACAAAGAAAATTAGGAAACTTGTAGATGTAGGGAACAAAAGTAAAACTATGATAAATACATGAGGGATCCACTGCTGGGTCTCTATGAGTCAAGAAAATTTTATTAACATTCAAATTTGATAAAATAGGAAAAATACATGAATAAAAACATTGATTGAGGAGAAATATTTTGTTGGAGTTGTTCGTTAGAACCAACTAATTTTATACTTTTTATTACTAGAATATTAATAAATATCTTATCACTTGATGAGTTTTCTTCTATATAACATTAATGTGATAATGTACTTAAATCATTTGTTTCATTGAAAGGTTATAAAAATTTACCGTCATAACAATAAATTTGAAATGCTATGAAAATATTCTTAATAAAGTGTCATATGGTCTGAATGACATCTATATGATGGGATATTGATGATGTTTTTAATATCTGGTGTTGGGGGCACATAAGACATTGAAACTTATTCTCACGAAGTTTACACTTGGTAATATTCAAGAAGGAAGGTTATGAGGGCATACCTGCTAATATGAATTTAATATGTTATATGTGTTATTGAATATTTTTATCTATGAACATGTGTATTGGTCCTTAGATTTGAGATTATTATTAATCTATATCATGAATGATGTAATTTTATGTATTGGTGAAAACTATGATAATATATCATCACGGAAAGGTAGCATATATTGGGTGCATCATAAGTGATGTGAAATTAATTAAATAAGTCAATAAAGGATTTATCCCTCCTAAGTTAATATAAGAAGATATATCTAGAACTTTGATTGAAATATATCTATCTGTTTAAACCCATGGACATTTTAGTTCATTTACAAGTTTATTTGAAATATTCAAAGAAATTTAAATCAAGCATATAAGTTGATGACACAACATATACAACATGATTAATTAGATATTGAGACAAAAAGATTATATTACATAGTAAGCACTCATATGAGGTTGTTGTCATTGCAAAATTGAATTCTTTTTCTTTCGGTGCCTTCACATGTTTCTAGACAATAATATTGGATTTTTGAAAAATTTTCCAATGCCACTGAGAAATATTCCTAAAGGGTTACACACTAAGTGTATGCATAATCTAAGTTAAATTCTATCTGAATTTAATATTAATAATAAATATTATTATCAATTTTTGGAATAATAATTATTCAAGTTATATTGTTCACATAAATCCAATCACTACATATTCGATATTAGAACATTTGAGTTTAATATTAAACAAATATTTATTCACGAGTTAGTTAATATAATATTTATTTATCTCTTGTTTATTATTTTCAAGGTAATAATTAATTTTATTGTTCAACAGTTTAATGAATAGATTAATATAAATATTTATTTAGTTACATGAATATTAAAATTAAAATTTATTCACAAGTTTAGTGAATTTAATATTTATTATTCAAGGTTCAATAAATGATAATGAGGATAAATAGGTTGAGTTAAATGTCCTGAAAAAGATATATTAATCTATGAGTTTAACAAAAATTATGAGAATTTAATAATAATATCATTCTTATCTAATGTGGGGTTTACATAGAAAGAATAATTAGATAAAGGGAATTTACAAAATTACTAATTATTTTACCCTAATTATACAATCTAATTTATATCATTTTGGATATGGGTGGTGCACACAAAAATTATCTCCAAATAATTCTCTCAAGTTTGAAATAAAATCATTTATACTTCCTCTTAAGAAGAATATATAACTCTCTTGATCTTGAGATATTTCTTATTACGATCAATGGATAATGATGCATGGTTCTTGATTCCTCTATGATAGAACCTAAAATGCCAAGGGTGAAATTATGAGATTCATGTAGTATGTGTGTATGCAACTAGAGGGATACTAATTTGGATTCTCTATCATAAATATAAGACTATGAGAGTAGCTACTGAATTGATCTATGATAAGAAGAACTATCAAACATAGTCAATTCTTATTTTAAATTAATTATAAATTAAATTTAAATGATCCTATATAGAAAATTTTGGGGTTGCATTCCATAAGTTCCTCAGGATTTATCCATTGTATTTGATTAGATTTTATTAAGTTCCTCAATATTATCTATTGGATTTAGAAAAACCATCATTTGAAACCAAACTAAATTCCATGAAAAGAAACAAAAAATGGTAAGAAAAATCTGAGATAGTTTTAAAGATACCACAACAACATCTAAAGGTCTCCACTATTATGATATTGGGACTCAAATTCAGCTTCATGGTGTTCAAACTAGAGCTAATAAAAAAAATATAAGGGTAACATTAAAAAACAAAAGTTAATAAAAAATATTAAAAATTTATATTATAGTTACTTAATATTTTTTATAATTAATTACTACTAAGTCATTTTTCCTAGACTATTTTCATCACCAAAATGATTACTGGCAGTGATAATTATTCTAATAACAAATTCAATTGTTTAGAAAACTCATCCCGCAATGATCAGATAATGCTAACTCCTCTAAAATAGTTTATTGGAAATAATAATTATAAATTATTTGAGTAATGTGGATGTAAGTTTACAGAAATAATTATTCGAAATTAACCTTCATCCCTCTATATAATCTACATCCTTTTACTATAATTTCCCTATGGTTTTATTTTTTGACCATAATGAATCTATCTAATTATATATATATATAAACATCCAAATTTCTAAATTTGATTAAAAAACGAGGTTACAATTTTTATAAATAAAACACTCCTCTTATGTGGATAAATTTAACATATATAAAAAACCTAAAGACCATTTATAGGAGAATCTAAACATATATGAAATAATCAATCTCCTAAAACCATTATAAACTATACTGAAAAATATAATAAAGTTGTTATTATATATAAATCTTAGTTATGATGTATTTTTATTTATAAAAATTACAAGATATCTAAAAGTATAAAGGAAAACATAAAACATATAATTTTAAAATTTAAATATGTTATAAGTTTTCTATATTTTTAAAAATAATACATACCTTAGGGACATAATTCATATTAGTAATTGGTACTGATACTGACAAAATATTATAAATATTTGTTATATAGTTGGTGAGATGTTTTCATAATAAATGATGTTAATATTGATGAAATATATAGATATTTTATTAATGAATGAGATTTTATTGGAAAATAAGAAACACAAAATCAAATTATAATAAGAAAATAATGGTTATTAAAGAACCTCCATTTTTTCACTATAAAATGAAAAATGAAAATATCACGTGTAGAAATGTTTTATACCATTTTATGAATAGTAAAACTAATGAAAATAGTTTTTAAATTTTTATGTGATGTAATGTGTTAGAGTATGATATTAACCTATAACACTATCTAATTAAATATTATAAAATTAATATTGGATTTTAAACTTTAGTTATTGAGCATGTGTACTGATATATAACATTAATGTCAACATATTTCTATACTAGGAAACATTTTTTATAGTGTAAATGTTTTTTGTAATAGCAGTCAAGAACTGGGGTTGGAATTTTTAGTTACATGTTTAAGTAAAAACTATAAATTAATTAGGAGAATAAAATATATGTTAATTAAAGTTAAAAATAATGAGAGAACATGACATAATAAATAAAATTATATTAATAATGAACAAGTGAATACACCACAACCTGAAATTACCCTCTTAATTATTTTATCTATTTCTTGGATTTTATCCATGATTTATATTTTATTAGTCTTATAAGAGTTTTAAGGGTATTAGGAAACTTTTAGTGTATACTAAAACAGGCTGCATCGTGATCTAAGGTGGTCACGCAACCAACTCTTCTACAATTCTTAGGATTTCTAGACGTTAAAACATCACATCATGATGTAGGGACTCATACCAATAAATCCCCTAATGTAATGATGCCCAGTTCTACTAGAAGGGTGGTCGTTCCATGACATAAGATGTCACTCCATCACCTATCCCGAGCTTGAGGGTGTCACTCTAAGATGAATTGGTCACCCCAAAATTTGTTTTGGGTAGTTTTTTAATTATATTAATTTTCTATCATTCCACTATAAATAATAATACCTAAATTCACCCCCATTTGGCTTGATGCACACCAGAGATCTCTATGAGTGACCTCCCCTTTCTATTGCTTCATTTTTTATATTTTCCCTTATAATTTCTTGGTGATTCCTTAATGTATAGCCTTCCTATTATTATATTTATCATTTTTTTCTTATTTTCATTATCTTCCTTGTCTAGGAACATAGTTGGTAAAAATCTAGGGTGGGGATGCCAGCTAAAGTGTTGTGATACTTTATGTTAGGTTGTGCAGTTTGTTCTTTGGGCCTTCCTCCTTTAGTATTCAAGAGTTTTATATTGTGTTCAATCCATCTGAGGTAGTTTTTTCCAATTTTTTTTATTTCTTTATTTGGTAGGAGATTATTGGGTTTTAAAAAATCGATTTCCTTGATATTATGCTTGTCTTATAAACATTTGTGATTTATTATACAAAGATAAAAGGATTTATCATGTTTTTAAAGAAGTTATATATGGTTTTAGATTGAATAGTTTCATATAAAAATGGAAATATATATCATATATTTTATAAAAATAGTTATATGGTTTTCAAAAGGGATTTAGGTATTTATACGATGCTTTTAATTTATAAATGTTATCATGTTAATTGATTTATGAGATTGTTCTATTGTTTGACTTAGGAAAATTTATTATTTAAGGGGTTAGATGTGTTTATTTGATAAGTTTATATATTATTATTATGTTTATAATGTTTATTATTTTTATGTATATGTTTTTCATGATTTTAATAAATACACCTATGTGAAATAAGAAATATTTTGATAGAACCTTGGTTTCTTATAAAATCAAAAGTGGTTCAAAATGTATGTATATTTACAAGAGGTTTTTTAAAAAGGGATTCCTAAGGATATTTATAAATGGAAAGCTTCAATCCTTTTTAGCAATTTAAAAGATATTTTCAAATGACATCAATTAAAAAATGGGTTTTCAAATACAAGGATTGTTTGTAATTTTCTAAATGGTTTTCTCAAATGAGATACACCCTCAATGGAAGCCCCATGTCCTCATTGTACGTGTTAGTTTGTAAGTTTATGTGATTGTGATGTTGATACACATAAACTAGAGTGGATTTTCATTGGGGGGGTTTATGAAGTTAGGATAAGGATATGTTGTTAAATTCTTTTTATTTTTTCTTTAAATTTGATAAATGTTTCCTCACCTTTAATCACTATCATCATGGGGATCCAATTTGTCTTAGTAAGGGATTGAGATATGGTTACAATTTTATGGAATACTCATGTTATTGCAATATATCCCATGTACTTTAGGTTTTTATGATCTAAAATACTCTTTCATATAATTATAATGATTTTTTAATTTTGTTCATTAGGTTTAATCTCTATTTTAAGTGTTTTTTATATTAAAAATCATAAGTCTATAATTGTAGAAGTTTCTATTGAAATTTTCCTAGGTCTAAAAAATTAGCTATATGAGGAATTGGTCTATGTGGAGAATCAGATACATGAGTATTCAACTATATAAATCGCCTTTGTAAATCAACCACATCATGAAATCACATACTTGAAATTCTCCTATTTATTTAAATCAGCTATGTGACTAATAAGATACGTAGGTAAATCGGTTATGTGAATCATTTATGTGGAAGTAGCCAGCTACATGAATTGAATACCTTTTAAAATCGACCACATGTTTACATTCATCTATGATAGATTCCCCTACATGAGTAAAAATCCTATGTGAAGAAAAATCATCTACGTGAAGAAGGCCCATCTGAATTTAGATACATAGATATTTTGGATATGTGAATTAAAACATAAAATTTAGCTATATGATGATCTTCAATCTACTACATCATGCTACAATTTGTATTTATTACTATTGAATAACTTGAGCAAGATTTTAATTCTTTCATGTAATATTTAAATTATGGATTATCTTTTTATTGTAAAAATTATTACAATAAGAGAAAATTAAAATAAAGGAAACAAGTACAAGGATAATTTATTTTTATTTACTATTTATGAGGTATTTATGATAAAATGATGTGTCTCTAATGCCATATTTTATGGATCCTATGATGCGTAATTAAAAGAGAAGTATTTTTCATACATTTCAACAAATATCTCATTAGTGTGAAAAGATATAGAAAAATAACAACATAATCTTTATATATAGAATAAAAATTTTCTCTCTTGAAGACCTTTACACTACTCTATTTTACTCAAATAGAAGAAGAAGCTTCATGATCTACAACTGTGCACTAACGATCATCTTTTCTATCATTATAAGACTCTACTCAAGCTATATTCTCTTTAGATTGACTCTTTTGGGGATTTAATCCTTCTATTAGTAGTATCTTATAATTGTGTGTTCAAATTTTAAACTCCATGTTTATCACATTTCTCATTTTAAAGGTTCTTGATGAAAGAACATGAAGGATGTTGTTTTTAAAGCCTTACTAGAGCCTGGCTGAAGGATATGCGCTATTGTAACAAGTTTCAACTGCTTTTACTTAGTCATTATATCCTTAGTAAAAGGGTTTGTAGTCCTTAAAAAAGGACTGGTCTATTGAAAATCACTAAAATCATATAAAATATGGTTGGTGGAGTGGACTAGGGGAATTTTATTCCCTCAACCACTATAAATCTATTTTTAGATTATTTTCTTTTTAATGATTTTTTCCAATGAAACATGTGTTTAAAAAAATATTAGAAATTAATTATATTCAAGAGAGGGTGATATTCTAAGAGAATAAAATCTCAAGAACTCAATTCACCCCTCTTGATTCTTTTTATGACATTTCAATACAACACTATCTAGTAATTATGATACTAACTAAATCCCCTTTGGTTTAGGACTTTCCTTGTCTATGAGGGAGTGCCACTAATAAGTCTAGGTAAAATAATCCAGGATTTCATAGACCTGGGATGCATTGATAGACTGAAAAATGGTTTAACATGAGTGCATCTATGATCATATCATGGGATGTTTAGGAATTTTCCATGTTTGTCTATCATTTACCATTTCCTTCTTACTGTACTCAGTTTTATTACTATCCCACTTTACTATCATTTCTACCACATGAAATGTTTTACCAGTTTCATATATATCTTATGATTTTTCTGTACTTTCCTTATTTATCACTACTTCCTATGTTTAATTACTATCATAGTAAACCAATTGTTCTACTATTTTATCTTTAACACTTTATTGATTTAGTTTTATTCTTTAGTCGATGTTTAATTTGGCCATTTATGCACCCTTTTGTTGCAGTTTTATAAAGTGGATTTAAAAAGGGGTATCCCAAATTTGAGTGTAAAATGGGTTATTTGAAAGAAGTTTTTTACATTTTTTAATGTTTCTTTCATTTTTTAAAATAATACTAGGAACAATATTATCATTTATTATTCTTAAAATGTTGTAAATCCTATTTTTCAAATAGTGTATTTCAAACTAACATTTATGATAATTTTTTTAAAGAAATGTGAGGGTTATGGTGAAATCCCATTGGGTTATTTATCCTCACAACCTACTCTCACAACTTGAATTTGTAGACTGATTATCTTTTTTAGGTTTAGGTTATGGTTTTATAAAGTTCTTTCCTATGGTTTAATTCTTTCATATCATTTTTAGAATGGGTTATTTACATGTGGGATGGTGACCTAAAGGTTATATGGAGATCATGGTGGGTACTTTGGTTTTATTTTGTATCTTGGATGTGTCATCCAAGTTGGACTTTTTTATAATATGATATATGTCATCCTTTTTAATTTTATATTGAGTTGGGTGTTTTTGTTCAGTTTTTCCTTGTTTGTTTTCTATATATATTAAAACTACCTATTTTATTTTTCATGAACATACAATGTATGGATGCACCATACTAGATTCTCAGTAGAATTACGCTTTGTGTGAAGTATTATTTATGAGATGAAATCATTCCCAATGCGTATGATTTGATGCCCTAGTTCTAGTTTTCAGCCCATAGGAATCAATATTGCCCTTAAATCCTCAACACATACTATATTGGGTTCCCGGTTCAGTGGTTTCTTATGTTAGTTCATGGTAAAATGATATCAGAGCGTCCTATATCATTTAAGGAGTAATGGTAGATCAAACAAAGGGTTTTCAAGACATGAGAGATAGGTGTGTGATGTGTCTTGTAAACTATTATTCTTTCAAATCCTTGAGTTACCATAGGTATCAAATTGTGAGTCTTGTATTTTAATCTTTCTCAATTATTTTTTGGAATGTTTTGATCCATATTGGTGACATTTTGAATTGTATTAATATTATATGGTATAATTACAGGTTTTCATGTTTTGGGGTAAAAGTGGTGGTTGAACTTGGGGCATACGGTGAGATTTCATTATCTAGAAAACCATATGGAGCCCATGTAAATAGTTCAGTATAAATATTAGTGGAAGATATATGATTGGTGCATGGTCTGCCAAACCATGCAGCCAACTCGCACATAACCACTAGTCCCCTTGAAGATTTTCTTTTTGATTTATTTTAGTTTTGGATTATTATGGGTCCTGTGTAAGTTCTATTTGATATAAATTAAATAGAAGTTTCATGGTTAATTAAAATTATTTGATTTAATTTTGAATAGGTCCAGTAATTTAAACCTAGTTTTAGAAATGGGAAAATGTCAATTTTTGAATGTCTGAAGGCTCTTTATTAATAATGGGTTATCTTTAAATAATGAAAACTTGGTTTTAAATAGTTATAGATAGATTTAAATTTAATAAATAATCTTTTAAAAATGTAATTAAAATTAATTTAATGGAATAGTGGTGGTGGCGGCAGCTTTGGGGTCACGCTCCGGCCTTCCAAGACTTACCTTCCTCTTCCGTGGTGGTGGCGGCAGCTTCGGTGGTGTGGAATCGTGCTCCTCTTCACAGCGAAGGGGTCATGCTCCAGTTCCGCGCCGAAGGGGTTGGTTCGTTCCATGCTTCGAGCACTGTCCGAGGTACCTTGGTTGGTCTCTTGTGGTATCTGTGTGCAGGGATGAGGGCGGCGACGGGTACTACTGTGATGATTGTGGGGTGCGTTTGAGGTGCTGGCTTTGTTCCTTTGGATTGAAATTTGGTTGTTTGTGTTGTTTTGGATCTACTTCAATTGATTGTCTGCTGCTGCTGTTTGCGGGTTCTGTTTGGTTTGGAGGTGATGCTGGAGTGATGAATGGGCCGTGGAATTGGTGATTTTTGGTGGTGCAAATGGTGTGGTTGGCAGTGATTCTATATGGAGCAGGGTGCGGCATCAGGGCAGACTGACCTTCGCTCTAGTTTCTTTAACATCCTTTTGTGGATGGATTCTCTTGGAGGTTCATCTCACTTCGCTGGACGGTTGGGCGAACTTTGTCTGAAGTTTGCTGATGGGAGGATTTGGGCTGGTGTCGATGGTCACACTGGTGGATGTTTGAGGAGGCTGGTTTGGAGATTTGGTCTGCTTGTCTGATTTTTGTGCCTTGGTTCATGGTTTCTTGGCCTTGTTTTTGTTGTTTGAATGTGATGAAGTGATGAAAGGTGAAGTGGTGTCGTGGTGTTTTGATGGTGTGGTGTGGCAATGTTGTGATGTTTGGTTTCTCACTTTTTCCTTAAAAGTGTTTGCATAATAAAAAATTTAATTTTCAGACAATGAATTTAAATTTTGTGAACATCTAATTGACTTAAATAAAGGATTTTTGGAGTTTCAAATTTTTTTCAAATGTAGTCTTAGGACTTGAAAATTTAAGTGAGTGATTTTGAATTTTTTTAGACATGGTTTAGAAAAGAGTTCTTTAATATTTTTTTTAAATTAAAATATTATGGTTTGAGATAGTATATAAGGTAGAATTTAAATAGATATGATGCTGTGATTTTAGTGTGATGTTGATTTAAATTTTGTGTGTTTTTATTTTGGATTGAGTGTTTTGACTGTCACTAATATTTTATTTTATATTATTTTAACTTAATTTTGGGATAATTAATTTTTTTAATCCCCAAGATTAAGATTTATAATTTTTTTTCAGGACCCCCTCCATCCAAAGGTACCCCAACTAGTTGAAAAATGAAGGAAGATAGATAATAACTCCTATGTCTCACCTTCAGTAGGCCCTGGGTTGGAAACATGCACCGAGGGTATAGAAATCTCACATAAATGGAAGGTATTTACCTTTATAATATAGGATTTGGTGATAAGATAAATAATCCTAAAGAAAATAAATGACATAATATAAAAGTTAAACTGAAACATCACACAATGTATGTGTAAAGAAATGGATACAAAGTGTCTCCTAAATAAAGTGCCAAGAGAAAATCCAAAGGTAGAGACACCACAAAAGCTCCAAATTCTAAGATAGAAATGTTCAAAACGGTCCATGAATTCATCTTAGAAACCTGAAAAATAGTTTGTATATACATAGGTGAAGCATACAAGTATACTAAGTAGGATCACAACAAAATTCTCTCGTACACATGTGAAAATAGAATAGTAATGCACTAGTGAGAAAGTAGGAGAACCAAAAACAACTAAATAGATCAACTAAACAATACCAACCTTATAATGGAACACTCACCAAATAAAAAAATCCAATTACAACAACATAATAAGAATTATATCGATGAAATTATACCCAACACTACTTTACCAATTATTTTATACCATCACACCCCAACATCGTATGACCTAAAATTCCTATAATGTTCATATAAAAACCTTCCAAAAGACACATGGGCTATCACATCGCATCACATAAAATCTTGCTCGTAGACAATTGGTCCATCACATAACATCTTTCCCATAGAAACCTGGGCCATCACATCGTGTCACATCTCACCCACAGACTCATGGGTCATCAAAACACACCTCAACCACAACCATAACCAGGATAGTAGGGTATCAGGAACATGAAGGACATCAACCTCATTCCCTCTGACTACCATGCATGACCCCCAGTATACGATATCTTATCATCTCTTTAAACATAAACACAATTAACTTTTTAATTTTTTACATCAAAACCATGCGTATCAATGTCATCAGGAAGATATAACAGGGAAGAGTAGGTAGCCAGCCATCCACCCTCACCATCAAGATGTTAGAAAAAACACCCCCAAAATATTTGGTTATCAGTACCTAGTGCTCGATGCAGGTGGGGATCATATAGAAATTGCAATGTAAATATATATATATATATATATATATATATCATAACACATAAGACAAACCTATGGGTTCATGGTAAGAGTACCATCCCAACTCATAACATCACCCCAAGGCCTCACAACCATAACTACTTATCTTCCACCACTAAATTGATAACTCCACACAAGTAAGGCACAAGCCAAAATCCATATTTCATCATCTTTCTCAAATTATGCCAAGTCCTAGATTCACCATGAACAACTAATTTCATTATATACATCCTATTTATTTCATTATTTCATCCCATTTATTTGAAATTTGAAAAAAACCATTAAAGCTACACTTATCATTTTAATTTGTGAGTTTACTTACCACTCCATCCCATTACATATTAAATTCATTATTAAAAAAATATTTCTTCACCCTCAGGAAACTACCATAACACCACACAATACAATAACAACCCATCTTCTTCATGGAAAAAATCCCCACATCACTACCACTTCACATCACCACCACTTCCCATCACAACTTCTAGACAAAATATCCACATCTCGCCACAAACGTCACATATCAAAACCACATATCATAAGCACCAAAACATAAAAACCAATTCCCATTTCAACTTCCACACACACCACAACCATACATCACAACCACACATCAAAACCACACCACAAACATTTTTTTCATATTTTATTTTAGATCTAGCAAGGGGATTTTCATCACATATACATTAATTTTCATGGGTATTCTCACACAAACTATAATTTCCATGGGTAACCAATTTATTAGAGAAATATAAATTCTTACACAATTTTATTCAAAGTGATATCAAATGATCATAAAAAAAGGTTCCACAATCATATCCACTATAACAAAAATATATCCCCTAACATCCACATTTTTATCAAGGAAACAAGTAGGTATAATATCAATGAAAATAATTTCAAAGGAGGTACAACATGAATTTCATTCCCCTTCCTCTTCAATATTAATTAACTCAATTAATTATCTTCATTAATCTAGCACATACTATTCTCCCAAATGTTAAAAAAAGTATAACCTTTCCCATATGATACAACTATAAGAGAGTTGCAAAATCCCCTACCATAAATGATTATTTTTGAATAGCTTCCCAAGGTTTGAATTAGAGGGTGGTAGCTTCCATGAAACACAATGAAGGAAAACACAATGATCAACAAAGAACCTCTAAGGATTAATACCCCAAGGATGGGGTTCAAAGCCACTAAAAGGGGGATAAAAGAATTCCTATGGAAACACTTAGGTTTCCTATGAAATGTGGGAAAAGTAATAAGAAATGGAAGGGTTCTAGGGGTGTTGGGTTTTCATAGGAAGTCTAGAAACATAAGATCATGGTGCAGCCTGACTCACCATGTCGCATAAATGATGAAAAAGGGAGAACCATGATGCAAGGGTAGAGACCATACCACAACATGGATGGTAAAATCCATGTCTAAGAAACATGAAAATATCTACGACATATATCTGATAAAACATAAGAGGTTTCATGAAATAGTGAAAACCACTACACCGCAGAACCCACTCACCAAGAGAAAGGATACATTGTGGCCCTGTTCCATAGATAAGCCACCCCAAAAACTATGAAACCAATGAAACAACTCCTCCAAGACTCCACATCATAGCCACTATCTTAACACTATATAACACACCCACAAAAATAAGTATATGCCACATCCTTACTCTACAATTTATCCATTCCAAAAATGACCCAACTATAAAACTCACCCCTTTGGGACTCCATGACACAACCGTTCTCTATACTGAAACCATGCAGATTTCGAAAGAACCATCAAAACTCCACCCAGAGACTCAACACCACAACTGACCACTCCATGTCATAAAGATAGCCCTTAAAGTGCATCCCATTACACACTATGAAATCATTCTCAACTAGATTCTTAGTTTCATATCCTTCTTTCACCATCCAAACTCCTCAGGACTTCCCATAGACACCTCCACCACCAAAACTTCTTCAAGGTAATGGGTTGAAGAGGTCTGTAATATTGTTATATTAGATACCTCTATAAAAATATTCTCATCCTTTAGAATCAAATAAATATACAAAAAAATAAAGAGGTAAAGAGTTCTAAACAAACCAACCCCATGAGATACCTATTAGAGATCAATTGAAAATTGGAACACTACTGCCATCTCACAGAAACCTCAGGCCACCTCTCTTGCAGTACCATCTGCACCACCATTCAAACCTCTGCAAATCCCAACCAATGTTTTCCATAACCAATACAAAACATAGACCAAGTATGTATAAAAAATAAATCCACTTCCTATACTAAGATATTATTTTATTTTGATGAAACTGACACCCATTTTTAAAACCTGTCAATGTATAATGAATCTTGATTAAAAAATGGTTCTCCCATATTCATATGATTTAAGCTTTAATCACACACCATCATCAAGAAAAAAAACCACACCAAATAAAATAGTAAGGTACAAACATCACATAAAAAATGAAAAAATAAACAAGTAAAAACTCAAAACAACCCTCGGTACTAGGTATGCATCTGTGTCTCATGCTCCGTAGTACACTTTTCCAGGCCACCATGCCTCCAAAACAACTAAACCAAAGGAATTTTCCATCCATGAAGTAAACTCTCCCAATGATCCTAGATCACTACAATATGCTCCATGAATTTCATGTTGTCATCAATTTCTAACTTTACCCAGTGAATGAAATGGGATTCATCATGAAGATATAAATTATGTTGAGAGATGTAGAAGACATATTTGATCTTTCCTAACCATTTCCAGAGTTCCAACCATAATCCACCTACCCAATATTTTGTCTCCTACAAAAAACTCTAAGGGAATCCTCTTACGATTAGCATATGAAATATACCAATCTTGCACCACCTTCATCCTCTCATAAACAACCGGAACCTTCTATTTCAAGCACTTCACCACATCAGGACTAATAAATAATTACTTCCCAACCTCAAGATACCATAATGGAGAATGAAATGGCCTCACATAGAAATCCTCAAACTGGTCCATACTGATGGATGATTGGAATATGTTGTTATAAGAAAAATAAACCAAAGTCAAATGATTTTCCCAAGATCATCTGAAGTCCAAGATACATGATCGCAACATATCCTTTAATATATGGATAGTTTTCTCTTTATATTCGTCTGTATGAGGGTGGAAATAAGTGCTGAGGAATAACTAAGTTCCAAAATCATGATGCAATCCTCTATAAACTCACAAGGTGAAATTTGAATTTTGATTCATGAAAATGGACCTTGAAAATATATTTATCCACACAACGTCATCCACATACAATTTTTTCAAGATGTACATGGTTTCTAACTCCTTAATCACTAGAAATTGAGCAGGATTCATCATCCAATCCATGATTACCTAGATAGAATCATATCCTCCCTGAGTCTGGGGTAATACCATGATCAAGTCCTTCTTGATTTTGTCCCAATTCCACTCAGTAACATCCAAGGGTTGTAAAAAATTTCTAGTAACATGGTTCTCACCCTTTACTAGTTGAAAAAATAGACATCGATCCATAAACTCTTCCACCACCCCATTTATCTCGAGGCACCAAAACTATATACTCAAACCATGGTGCATCTTAGATACTTATGAGTGTACCTCTAAAGTTGATATATGAAACTCTGAATGAATCCCACACACATCACCACAAAAAAAATAGCCTCCCAAAGAATAACATCTTGTTTAGACCATCCTCTGAACATCTCTCTAGAGAATCACTATGGCCAACACCATCACTCATCACCTCTACCTCTAAGTATCTCCATTGAGGCTCCTCCACCTACCACATCAGAAAATATTGTATTTTCATCTGAAATAAGAAACTTACTCCATCAACCACCCTCAAATCCAAGTGCAGGGATTCTAACTCCTCCATCGATTTCCAAGCACCTCCAAACTCTTAAAAAATATCCCTTCATGACTTCCTACTCAATGTGTCATCCACGACATTAACTTTCTGAAGGTGTGGGAGAAATAAATGTCATAATCCAAGATAAACTCCATTCACCTTAGATATAAAATATTTAGGTAATATAGAGAAAATTTATACCTCAATCGTTTATGATTAGTGAAGACCATAAAAAAGTTTCTAATGAGGCAATGTCACCACAGTTTCAATGAAAACACAACTACT
Organism: Viscum album; assembly: GCA_963277665.1. Taxonomy (NCBI): domain Eukaryota; kingdom Viridiplantae; phylum Streptophyta; class Magnoliopsida; order Santalales; family Viscaceae; genus Viscum; species Viscum album. Next base: position 1,524,565,220 of record OY728153.1, read on the forward strand.
TCTAGCTCCAGATCATTGGTGGAATCGTTATGATCATGGGGTGAAAACTACTAGAAAAATTAGAGACCAATTCCTTCAACTGCATCAAAACATATCCCATTCATATATGGAAATTATCACAAAACACCTAAAACATCACCCCTCTAATGGAAACTGGAAAAATGGGGAACTGATCAATCTCCAATTTCGGTAGTCAAACTCTATCTGAAACTAATTAGTATAGATAAAAACCATGTACTTTCTAATGAAGGCTATCAATGGGTCCAAACCACATGATAAATCAGACATGAACCTCCAGTAATTACCCATGATACCAAGGAAACTATAAAACTCTACCATATTCTTGGGTTCTTCCTAAGAAACAACAACATCGGTATTTTATGGGTCCATAGACACACTATTCTTAGATACCACATGCCCAAGGAAATTCAATAATCAATTCCAAAACTTTAACTTGGATAAATTTCCATAGAGATAGCGGCATTGAAGGACCTGTAAGATAGCTCTTAGATGATTATCATGTTCTTCCTCTAACTTTGAGTAGATCAAGATATCATTGATGAAAACGCCCATGAACTTTTATAGGAACCCATGAAGCATGGAGTTATTAAGATCCATGAACATGGATTGCGTGTTCATAACACTTAACGACATGAATATGAACTTAAAATTCCTATACCTTACTTAGAAGACAGGCTACAAGATATCAACCTACTTTATACTCAATTGGTAATACCCAGACCACAAACTTATCTTAGAGAACCAAATATCTCCTCTAAACTGGTAAAAAAGATCATTAATCCTTAGAAGAGGGTAGATATTCTTGATCATCACTTGATTCAACCTCAAGTAGTCTATACACAGCCTCATACTACTGTCTTACTTCTTGGTGAATGGCACTAGAGTGCCCCATGACAACATAATTGTGTAGATATAACCTTTATATATCATATCATTTGTCTAAATAATCAACTCCAATAACTCATAGGGTTCCATCTGATAAGGATCCATCAAAATCATAGAATCTACCTATCACGACCCGCCTTCACCAAAAGGAGGGAAGGGTCAGCAGATTTCCATGCCCTTCCTTTTTTAAGTTGAAGGAGAGATAATGACCCCCGAAACCCACCTTCAATAGGTCCCGAAGTGGCGACCAGCACCAAGGGTATAAAATCACTCACTAAATGGAAGACATTACCCTTTTTCTTTTAATAGGATCAAGAGATAAGATGGTAAATCCCAAAAACACCTAAAGAGGAAAGTAAAAGTGAATCCAAGAACCATTCCCAATGCATGTTACAAAAGTAAAAACCATAAAGTACAAAGTGACTACAAGGTTAAAGTACCAAAGAAATAAAAATAAAAACAACAACTACAACTGCCCCAAAGGTCCGAGCTAGTATGGTCCCGCGCGATCCCCGAAGTCCTCTTGGAAACCTGAAAGCAGTTTTATATTCATAGGGTAAGCATACAAGTATACTCAGTATGGAAAACCAAAGTCTCTCGTGTACAAGTGGGTGAACGTACTAAAGTCCCGTGAGAAAAAGATTAAACCAAACACCTAACAAGGTAAAATATCCACCCAAGCCTCACCAAGGCACACTCCCAAAATAACGCAAGTCAAGTAATATATATATAATAAGAGAACATCGATGTTTGGGTACCCTGTGCCACTTTCCCACTGGTTATTGAAGACATCCTACGCATCAAACCAATCCCACCATTCTCACCGTAGTCCCACTGCCACACCCCACCCGCACACACCTGGGCCACAACCTCACGCAGTCCCACTGCTAAACCCCGCCCGCACACACCTGGGCCACAAATATTACACGTAACCACGCCTGTAAACACCTAGGCCAGAACAACCACTGCCATGCCCGAAGACACCTAGGCTAGAAGATCCACCACCATGCCCAAAGACACCTGGGCCTCATCTCGAAGATACTTGAGAAACTACCTGCCCATACACACCTAGGCCATAACCACCACACTACCCTGCCCGAAGGTTCTTGGGATAATAATGGACCTCAGGCCATCACAACCTACCCAAAGATACTTGGGCTATCTGGGAAAGGGAGAAAAAAAGGAGATAATAACCAGCCACTAATAATAGTGTTGGGAAAAACACCCTCCCACATGAAATGGTGGTGTTCAGCACTAAGTGCTCAACTTGGGTGGGGTGCAAATAAGAAACACAAAACTACAATTATATATATATAGGTAACAAGCACTCTCCCACGTTTAGGTTTTTCAACCAGCCTAAGGAACACAAACATCACTCAAGTCCGAGTCACAACTCATACGAAATGAAAACCCATTTGTCCCATCCTTGTTTTCATGTTCAGTAATGATGTTTAATTAAGTTCTGCACCTACTTGGGAAACTATTAAGTATAGGCACAAGTCCCGGAAAGCAAACAGTTAAGCATTAACTACAACATCCACACCCGGTTCTCTCATAAACCCACAACAACCAAGGGAAACCCCAAGATACAGCCCCATGTCCAAAACCCATGAGCCAAAAGGTTTCTCAACAATAGAGGATCCCACCCCAATTCGTGATATAAACAAGGTAACCACCCGGTCTTAAAAATTCACAACCACTGAGAGTATAATGACAGGGGATCCCATCCCCAACCACATCACCCATCGAATGCCCTGTGAAGGAAAAACAACCAACCCACCACCACTAAGCAGACCCATGCTGATAATTTTAGATTTATAAGATTTAACACACTCCATGGTTTCAATTTCTGTGTGCTTTAACCGGGGTTATCACAGAAGGATTGATCCTGGTGCCTCAATTTAGTTAGCCGGATATACATGATTAACCGATTTCTTTTTCACAATAGGAGTTCACAACTACAAAAAAAGACATTTAAAACATCACTAGGGGTTCATTAGTGCATAGAGAAAGACCACCAATGGCCATGATTTTTAGCAGGCATAACCCCGCACAATTCAGAAAAGAAGATCATAAAACAAAGCAGCATCATCAAGCATCATCAAACACAGCCCCCTTCATTCTTTATAGAAACTGTTCATTATCTTTATTTAGGTTTGGTTCATCCAATTCTATATAATCAAAAGCATGCCCACCCCACAAGTTACACAAAAGGGATAGACGAAGGAGAAATTCCCTACTTGTTGATCAACGATCGATTCTAAGGCTGGGCATGGAACTTCACGGATAGCGATGCGACTCGTCCGAATGAAAAGCTTCTCGTCTGAACGAAGGGTCCACCTTGCACAGGGTGATCGAGAAAAGAATAAACCCACAACAAACCCTTTAATTTATAAGGGATGGGGACAGTTGAGATAAAAACGTGGAACCGCGTAAGGAGTGGGGGTTGTGGGTTGACCACGCAGCCCCACACGTTATTAAAGGGTCAGGCGGTTTAAATTGGCACACACACCAGGTTAATTCATTAAATATTTAATTAAAACATTTATGGGCATTACCGGGCTTTAAAAAAAGCTTAAAGGTGTCAAAATAGGGTTTAAAACCCAATTTTCACAAAAGAAGTGCTATTGGAAAGACCCTGTGGGGGTAGGCGAGAGCCACCGGTAGCTGGGAGCTACCGGTGGATGACAACGACCAGTAGCTGAGAGATACCGGGGGCTGACAGATACCATTAGTCGAGCTACCAGTAGGCTGCAGCTACCTGTAGACCGAGCTACCGGTAGGCTGCAACTACCAGTAGACCGAGCTACCAGTAGGCTGCAGCTACCGGTAGACCAAGCTACCGGTAGACAGAGCTACCGGTATACTGAGCTACCAGTAGACAGAGCTATGGGTAGGCTGTGGCTACCAGTATACCAAGCTACCGGTAGGCCTGCTACCGATAGACTAAGGCTACCGGTAGGCCTACCGTTACACCAAACTTCACCGAGATTCCCAGAACAGAAAACTCAACTTGAGATTTCCACAAAGTAATGGACCCCAAAAACCCGGGCCATTACATCAGATACCTCTTAAACGATTCTTTTCCTCGAGAATCAAAACAACCATGAAGGAAAGAGAGATTCCGAAAAACCACCTTGAAAGATAACTCTTAGGAGTGAACCCCATTGTTAACTAAAAACACCTTCCTGTCAAGAACCAAGCAATATACCATGCCAACTGCCCATCCATGTGAGTTGGGGAGTCTCTTTCCCCCATGTTAAGATATTATCCGCTTTGGTCGGCACTGACTCGCCCTCACGGGTTTAATCGCATCCACCTTAATGCGTCTCGATTAGGGGTCGGGTCCTCCCCTCCCCATAGCCAGGACTTTTCACACACATTCAGAGGAAGGAAAACCATTATTTCATAGCCAACAAGGTAAAAAGTTCTACCACAATAGCTATAAACCGAACAGTACAAAACTCAAAATAACTATGGGTACTGGGCACGCATCTGCGCTTCTCTCTCCCACGTACTCTCCTTAAGCCCACCATGTATCCATAACATACGAACCAAGGGAATGGTTCCCCCACAAAGCACCTTCTCTTTGTGATCCTCAATCATCACTGGTCTCTCCACAAAAGTCATGTCATCCTCGATGTCTAGATCTCCCCATCCAAGGACGTGTGAATCGTCGTGTAGATACCGACGGAGCTGGTACACATGGAATATATCATGTATCCTTAGTAGCGGTGGTGGTAACCCTAGATGATAAGCCACTTCTCCCACCCGCTGCAACACTTCAAAGGGTCTGATGAACCTCAGAGAAAGCTTACTCCCTTTTTCGAACCTCCATTTTCCACGCCGAGGGGAGACCTTCAAGAACACGTGGTCTCCAACCTCAAACTCCAAGGGCCTCCTCCTGGTATCAGCATACAACTTATATCGGTCCTGGGCCGCCTTTATCCTTTCTCGTATGAGTTGAACCTTCTCTGTCGTTCTTTGCACAACCTCCGGTCCAATGATGCTTGCCTTTCCTACTTCGGTCCAACACACAGGTGAACGGAATGGCCTCCCGTACAAGGCTTCAAACAGGGCCATACCAATGGTAGAGTTATAGCTATTATTTTAGGAGAACTCTACAAGAGGCAAGTGTCACACCCATGATCCTTCTGAGTCCAGAACACATGCCCGCAGCATATCCTCCAACGTCTGGATGATGCGCTCTGTCTGCCCATCTGTTTGGGGGTGGAAAGCAGTGCTAAGGCGTAGCTGGGTGCCAAAAGCATGCTGCAAACCCCTCCAAACTCGTGAGGTAAAATGTGAATCCCTATCCGAGACTATGGACCTCAGCACTCCATGCAACCGCACCACCACATCCATGTACCTTCGTGCCAAGGCATCCATTACACTTGACTCCTTAATCACCAGAAAGTGAGCCGATTTCATCAACCGGTTCACTACCACCCAGATGGCGTCGTGTCCCCCTTGGACCTTGGGTAGTCCCATGAAAAAATCCATCGAGATGTCGTCCCAATTCCACTCGGGGACATCTAGAGACTGCAGTAGGCCACCTGGAACTCGGTGTTCAGCCTTCACTTACTGACACACTACGCACTTGGCCACAAACTATGCCACTGCTCACTTCACTCCGGGCCACCAAAACTGTCTCTTCAGTCCCTGGTACATCTTGGAAACTCCTAGGTGTAACTCTAGGGGTGAGTCGTGGGACTCACTGAGAATCTTGCCGTGCATCACCTCTGGAACAATCAAATTTCCCTGGAAAAGCATCCGGTTTTGGCCATCCTCTGTCCATCTGTCCGAAGCATTGCTCTGGTCGACTCGGTCACACATCACTTCGCACTCTGGGTCTCCCCACTGAGACTCCTCCACTTGCTGAAACAGAGATGACTGCACTGTCATCTGATATAGGCAACCTCTACCGCTATCCATCCTCGCATCAAGGTGCAAGGAAGCCAACTCCTCCATCGCCTTCCAGGCATCTGCCGACTCTCAGACCACATCCTTCTATGTCCTCCTGCTCAAGGCATCGACCACTACATTCCCCTTCCCTAAAGTGTAGGAAATGTCGAAGTCGTAATCCTGGAGAAAATCCATCCACCTCTGCTGTCGCAAGTTCAGGTCCCACTGGGAGAAGATATACCTCAAACTTTTATGATCTATGAAGACCAAAAAGCATTCCCCGATGAGGTAATGCCGCCATAACTTTATCACAAAAACGACCATTACAAGCCCCAGGTCGTGGGTGGCATAATTACGCTCATGAGGGCATAGCTGCCTAGACCCATAAGAGATCAATCCTTACTATTTCATCAACACACATCCGAGACCTTGCCCTGAAGCATCACAGAACACCTCATACACTGCCCCTTCTTCTGGTAACCTCATCACTGGGGCACTAACCAACTTCCCCTTCAGATAGCTGAAGGCTGACTCACACTGCTCACTCTACACGAAAACCTGGTCTTTCTTGGTCAGGGCTGTCAGAGGGGCTGCAACTCGGGAGAAGTTGGGTAAGAACCTCTGATAGTAACCTGCCAACCTGAGGAAACTACAAACCTCTACCACATTCTTGGGTGCTTCCCAGGAAACAACTGCCTCAACCTTTGATGGGTACACCGCTACCCCCTGCTCAGACACCACGTGCCCGAGGAAGTGCACTTCTCGTGTCCAGAATTTGCATTTTGACAACTTACCATAGAGCTGGTGCTGTCGAAGGACCTCCAAAACCGTACTCAGGTGCTCCGCGTGACCCCCCTCTGATCTTGAATAGATCAGGATATCATCGATGAACACAACTACGAACCGATCCAGGTACTCCCGAAAGATGGAGTTCATAAGCACCATGAACACATTTGGGGTGTTCGTAACACCGAAAGGCATGACTACGAAATCGAAGTGTCCATATCTTCACCTGAACACTGTCTTCGGGATGTCGCCCTCTTTCACTCTCAACTGGTGATACCTAGACCGCAGGTCGATCTTTGAGAACCATCCTGCCCCTTTTATCTGGTCAAAAAGATCGTCTATCATCAGAAGAGGGTAGCGATTCTTGATTGTTACCTGATTCAGCCTCCTGTAGTCTATGCACAACCTGAGACCACCATCTACCTTCTTTTCGAACAAGACTGAAGCACCCCACAGTGACGCACTTGGTTGAACATAACCTCTCTTCATCAGATCATCAATCTGAATCCGCAACCCCCGTAGCTCCGAAGGTGCCATTCGGTAAGGAGCCATCGAGATCAGACGAGCACCAGGCTGCAAGTCTATCCCGAACTCGATATCACGTCGAGGGGGTAGAGTTGTCACCTCCTCAGGGAAGACGTCTATAAACTCACTGACGATCTTTGGCACCTACACCATCTTAGCATCTACTGACTCCACTTATAGCTCGACTAACAAGGAGAGGAGGGGTTCCTCTCGCCTGCTGCCCTTCTGATTGCTCCGCTCACCGGTGAAAGTAACACGCCGGCCGACCAAGTCAGAGAACACAACCCTTCCTCAGAAACAGTCGATGAAAGAACACACGGAGAACATCCAGTCGATGCCCTGGATGACATCATATGGATGTATATGTAGCAGAAGAAGATCCCTAACTGACTGATGTGGCCCTATCATCAGTCTGCATCCTCGACAAACAAATAACAAGTCAGTCTGACCTCTGACTGGTGTGCTCATCACCAGGGGCACTGGAAGTCTCTCGACATCTAGACCCAATGCACGAGCTAGACTGGGTGCAACAAAGGAGTGCAAAGCTCCGGTATCGAACAAGGCATAAGCAAGGGTGCTAAACAAACAGATCGTACCTCGAACGACCTCCGACCCTACTGGAATTGCTGCCTCTGCGGCATGCAACTATCCACGCCCAGCTCCTCTGCCCCTTGGCTATCAGCCACCTCCCTGACCACGCCCCGGTCAAGGTCCCTGAGGAGCGCCCTGAGGTCGGCCTCATCCTGCAACGTCTGCCCTCGGAGGAGCGGGAGCTCGCTGTCCCTACTGCTGGTGATGGAAAGGCCTAGCTGGAAGCTACTGCTGGGGCGGGTGTTGGGGTTGTCCGCTACCGCCATAATGTACCCAGTCCGGGAACTGAATCTGGAGATGTCCATGGCTCCCACAGATGAAGCACCATGGTCCCAAGCCCGAAGGAAAAGGGCAAGGACCAGGGGACCGGAACTGTAACTGCTGCAGCCTGCTCCCTGCTGGTCGGAACCTGGAGGGTCCTGACGCTGGAGGCCTGGTGCTGACGGCCTTCCCCTTCGATGGCCCCAGCTGTATCCCCTCTCATGACACACCTCCTAGAGCGTGCATCCTCTCCACCACTTCGGCCTTCTTTTGGACCTCCAAGTATGTCGGCAGTGTAAAGGGGGTAAAAACATACTGAAGGGAGGGTCGAAGCGCCTCCTCTAAACGTCTTACCTGAGACTCCTCATCGGGAAAGAGGTTCAGAGAAAAACGTAGGAGGTCCTTGAACTTGATTCCTAGCTCCCTCACTGACATACTCCCCTGCTGGAGGGAGAGTAGCTCCTGTCTCTTTTCCGCCTTCATCGTCGAAGAGAGGAATTCTGCCCGGAACTCCTTCTCGAAATCAACCCATGCCACCTCAGCCTCTCTCCTCTCCCCCAGGTAAAGCGTCCACCACTGATGCACCACTCCCTGCATCTGGATGATGGCCAGAGGAACCCAGTACTCTGTCAGAGCCCGGATCAAGCTGAAGGATATCACTAGATCCTCTAGCCAGCCCTCCATCTTTATATCAGAGGTGCTTCCCTCATACTTCTCGAGGGTCTGTCGTTGGAAGGCCCTTAGTGTCTTCTGCCACTAGTCATACTCCTCCTCTCGATCATCTCTCCACCGATCGGAAAAGGTAGTCTCCAGGGCCTTGATCGCTCGTACCAAACGTGGTCCCCTTCCAGGTGCCATAGTTGCAAGGTAAACAAGGAACGCCTAAGCCCAAGTAGTGCAGAATATTGTTCTTAAAACTTATTAAACTTTTTATTTATTATTAATTCCCAAGAAACCTCAGAAACACGAGAACACAAGTCATTATGATGCATGTACCTTTCCTAGGGTCTCTACCCTGCAATCAGCGTGGCCTCACTTGGTCATTCGGTAGGTCCAAAGTCCTTAAATCGGATCACAGGGGGCCCTAAAATCCCGTGTCCTAGACAGTCATCTCTGGCCTAATTCACGCACCAATGTCACCCAACACTGTTGCCCTACCATCCCATGAAATCCCCACTATGTCTAACTCCAGACTCCATCCTATCTCTCAAACCTACCTCTGATACCATTCTATCACGACCAACCTTCACCAAAATGAGGGAAGGGTCAGCAGATTTCCAAGCCCTTCCTTCTTCAAGTTGAAGGAGAGATAATGACCCCAGAAACCCACCTTCAGTAGGTCCCTGAGTGGCGACCAGCGCCAAGGGTATAAAATCGCTCACTAAATGGAAGGCATTACCCTTTTTCTCTTAATAGCATCGGGAGATAAGATGGTAAATCCCAACAACAACAAAATAAGAAAGTAAAAGTGAATCCAAGAACCATTCCCAATGCATGTTACAAAAGTAAAAACCATAAAGTACAAAGTGTATACAAGGGTAAAGTACCAAAGAAAGAAAAACAGCAACTGCAACTGCCCCAAAGGTCCGAGCTAGTATGGTCCCGTGCGATCCCCGATGTCCTCCTGGAAACCTGAAAGCAATTTTATATTCATAGGGTGAGCATAAAAGTATACTCAGTAGGGAAAACCAAAGACTCTCGTGTACAAGTGGGGGAATGTACTAAAGTCCTGTGAGAAAAAGAGTAAACCAAACACCTAACAAGGCAAACTATCCACCCAAGCCTCACCATGGAACACTCCCAAAATAACGCAAGTCAAGTAATATATATATAATAAGAGCACATCGATGTTTGGGTACCCTGCGCCACTTTCCCACTAGTTATTGAAGACATCCTACGCATCTAACCAATCCCGCCATTCTTACCACAGTCCCACTACCACACTCCGCCCGCACACACCTGGGCCACAACCTCACGCAGTCCCACTGCCAAACCCCGCCCGCACACACCTGGGCCACAACTGTCACACATAACCACACCTGCAAACACCTAGGCCAGAACAACCACCGCCAAACCCGAAGACACATGGGCTAGAAGATCCACCGCCACACCCAAAGACACTTGGGCCTCATCCCGAAGATACTTGGGAAACTACCTGCCCGTACACACCTGGGACATAACCACCACACTACCCCGCCCGAAGGTTCTTGGGATAATAATGGACCTCAGGCCATCACAGCCTGCCTAAAGATACTTGGGATATTAGGGAAAGGGAGCAGAAAAGGAGCTAATAACCAGCCACTAATAATAGTGTTGGGAAAACACCCTCCCCCATGAAATGGGGGTGTTCGGAACTAAGTTCTAAACTTGGGTGGGGTGCAAATAAGAAACACAAAACTAAACTATATATATAGGTAACAAGAACTATCCCAAGTTTAGGTTTTTCAGCCAGCCTAAGGAACACAAAAAGCACTCAAGTCCAAGTCACAACTCATACCAAACGAAAACCCATTTGTCCCATCCTTGTTTTCATGTTCATTAATGATGTTTAATTAAGTTCTGCACCTACTTGGGCAACTATTAAGTATATGCACAAGTCCAGGAAAGCAAACAGTCAAGCATTAACTACAATATCCACACCCGGTTCTCTCAAAAACCAATAACAACCAAGGGAAACCCCAAGATACAACCCCATGTCCAACACCCAGGAGCCAAAAGGTTTCTCAACAATAGAGGATCCCACCCCAATTCATGATATAAACAAGGTAACCACTCGGTCTTAAAAATCCACAACCACTAAGAGTATAATGACAGGGGATCCCATCCCCAACCACATCACCCAAAAAATGGCCTGTGAAGGAAAAATAACCAACCCACCACTACTAAGCAGGCCCATGCAGATAATTTCAGATTTATAAGATTTAACACACTCCATGGTTGCGATTTCCGTGTGCTTTAACCGGGGTTATCACAGAAGGATTGATCCTGGTGCCTCAATTTATTTATCCGGATATACATGATTAACCGATTTCCTTTTCACAGTAGGAGTTCACAACTACAAAACAATCCATTTAAAACATCACCAGGGGTTCATTAGTGCACAGAGAAAGACCACCAATGACCATGATTTTCAGTAGTCGTAACCCCGCACAATTCAGAAAAGAAGATCATAAAATAGAGCAGCATCATCAAGCATCATCAAACACAACCCCCCCTTCGTTCTTTATAGAAACCGTTCATTATCTTTATTTAAGTTTGGTTCATCCAATTCTACAGAATCAAAAGCATGCCCACCCCACATGATACACCAAAAGGGAGAGACGAAGGATAAATTACCTACTTGTTGATCAATGATCGATGCTAAGGCCGGGCGCAGAACTTCACAGATAGTGATGTGGCTCGTCCGAATGAAAATCTGCTCATCTGAACGAAGGGTACTCCTAGCACAGGGTGATCAAGAGAAGAAGAAACCCACGACGAACCCTTTAATTTATAAGGTCTAGGGACGGTTGAGATAAAAACTTGGAACCGCGTAAGGAGCGGGGGTCGTGGGTTGACCATGCGACCCCACATGTTATTAAAGGGTCGGGCAACTTAAATGGGAACACACACCAGGTTAATTCATTAAATATTTAATTAAAGCATTTATGGGCATTACCGGGAATTAAAAAAAGCATAAGGGGTCAAAATAGTGTTTAAAACCCAATTTGCGCAAAAGGAGTGCTATTGGAAAGAACCCGTGGGGGTAGGCGAGAGACACTGGTATTTGGGAGCTACCGTTAGGCTGCAGCGACCGGTAGACCGAGATACTGGTAGGCTGCAGCTATCAGTAGACCGAGCGACCGGTAGGCTACAGATACCTGTAGGCTACGGCTACAGGTAGACTGAGCTACCCATGGGCCTGCTACCAGTAGGCTAAGGCTATCGGTAGGCCTACCGTTACGCCAAAGTTTACCGAGATTCCCAGACCAGAAAACCCAACTTGAGATTTTCACAACGCAATGGACCCCAAAAACCCGGGCCATTACACTACCAACTATAAATCTATCCCAAACTCGATATCTCTTTAAGGGGGTAGTATCACAACCACCTCAGACAAAACATAAAAAAAACTCCCTAATGACCTTAGGAACCTCCACTATCTGAGAATATACCAATTACACATACAAATCATCCACTAATGAAATAATGGACTCCACACATATTCTTCCCAATTGAAAACTCCACTCTCCAACAAAAAATACATTCTAACCATCCACATCAGAGAACATGACAATCCTTTGGAATCATTTGATAAAAGCACACACAAAATAAAACCAATCAATTCCATGGATTATGTGGCTTTATCATCAGTCTACAACCCTGAAACAAATAAAAAAATCTGGTCTACCTTTCAACTAGTATAGTAAACATAAGGGGCATGGTAAGAATCTATAAATCTAGTCCCAATGCAATAAATAGAGTGGTTGTAATAAAGGAATGTGGAACTGTTGAGTCAAACAAGGCATAAATAAAGAAATATGGAAAGATAATTGTACCTATAATGATATTTTTCCCCACTAGTGATACAACATATACATTATGTAATCACTCACATCTGGTTCCCCTACTTAATTTCTAATAACCACCTTAATGAATATACTTATGTCAAGGTCCCTGAATATGAGGAACATCATGAGGTTGACCTCTTCCTACCCTATCTCCTCTCAACAAATCATAAAACTACATCCCTTGAAACTTAAATGGCCTCTCTGGTAATTGTTGGTGTGGTTGATGCTAAACTAGACCACCTCCACCATGATGTGCTCTGAGAATTACTGGGAACTGATTTTTTGATGACCATGATCCCCAAAGATGAAGAACACTAGACCAAGGCCCTTAGGAAAATAACCAAAACCACTGACCCCATAAGGATGAAAATTAATCTTCTAAAGTCAACCCCCACTGGTTAGAACATCGAAGGCCCTAGCGCTTGAGACCTATTACTGAAAACTTTGATCCTTGAGGAACCCTGGTGGCTCCCCTCTCTTGGTAAACTTAATCATGAGTGCATAAGCTTGATAACCTCCATATTCTTATGTAATTAAAAGTTTGAAAACAACATTAAAGGAGTAACTTTATACAAAATAAAAGGATATTGTGCTTCCTCAAGATGTCGTACATGAGACTCCTCGTCAGGAAAAATATTTTGGGTGAAATGTAAAAGATCCTTAAACTTGATCCCATGATCCCACATAGGCATACTACCCCACTAAAGAGAAATAATCTCTTTCATATTCTCTACCTTCATGGTTGATGATATGAACTCTGGTTGAAACTCCCTCTAAAAGTATAATCAAGGAACATCTGCCTCCTTAAAATCACCAAGATACAACATCCAACACTGACACACAACTCCCCACATATGACTAACTAAAAACATGACCCAATACTATAACCAAACCAGAATCAAATGAAAGGCGATCTCAATATCCTCTAACCAGAATTCTATATCCACATCAGATATGATACCCACATACATTTTCTAATTGTTACCCTAGAAGGTGCACAATGTCCTCTTCCACTGATTATCCTCCTCAATCGGATCAACCCTCTAATGATTAACCAAGTATTCCTGCTGGAACTTCCCATCTTGAACCACACACGAATGATTTCCATGATCCATATTTGAAAGATAAACAAGGATATCCTATAACACCCTGATATTTTGAGAATTATTTTCTTTCTTTTGAATTAGTTTATCTTTTCAATATTTTTCATTTCACATGACATTGGAAATAGTTCTATATATATATATATAAACTAATTCAAACATTACTTTCACATGGAATAAAAACTTGTCTCGTGCTACATGCAATACCAACTAGGATTTCACTATAATCAACACCTACTTGGTGTATGATGCACGCAACACTAAGTTTCTATGAAACACAGACACACACACATATATTTAATTAAATGAGATAATTATAACCTAAAAATTAAACATAGTTATTGGAATATTAATAAAAACATTCCAAATATTTTTTATAATCTTTTATATAAATAAAACCTATTGATAATAAAAGATGAGATTTTTGGTAAAGTACTTTTACGTTAAAAATATTGTTTTCTTAAATGTACCAGTTTTTAATAATAAAATTTATTTTAGAAACATTTAGAAATTGAATTTGATAAAATAAACTTTATTTTTTAATTCATAACATCGAAATAATCTTAATAATATTTTTTTGGATTTTTTTGAGAAACTTCATTTTTTAGTGAATAGTAAAAAGTAATGTTTTTTAGTTAAAAACTGCCTTTTGTCTAATTAATTATTAATGATAAATGATATAATAAATATTTTTTAAGGTCAAATTATATAAATAATAAATCTAATAACAAAATTTAATTCATTATAATCTATTTCACTTTGAAACTGAATATAAAATCATAACAAATTTTTGAACTTTTTTCTACTTTAAAACCATGTTATTTTGTCATATCTACGGGATTAGCACTAATCTTAAATTTTCCACTTATGTGAGTTGAATTTAAAAAATCATACATAAAACATTTTTTTCAGTCTAATATTTAGAGTAAAATAAGACTGTGTAATTTTTTACCAATATGATTAGTAAAAGTAATTAAAATTAGTCACAACAGTTAAGTCCAAATTTAGCTTAATTAGGGACAAAACCTTAAAATTAAGTGTCCAAATGACCTAAAAACTTTTACAACACCCATTTTCTGTACATAGTTCATCCATACACCTTAAATTATTGAGTTTGGTTGGTTTTTTATGATTTTTTTAGGTAATAACATGTGTACACCTAACTTGTTTCTAGAAATTCCTAATGAGTCATTTTACTTCCCTATAAAAGGATACAACCTCTACCCATTCATCACACCTCTCAAACATTTTACGTTCTTCCATGATTTATCCAATCAGCCTCCCAAAAATCCTCCCTTATACCTTTAAGCCTCATTTTTGGGAGAAATATTCCCAAGGAACCCTTTTTGGCACAAATCAAAATGAGTTACCCAATTTAGAGGTAACGTCTTCTCTCAAGCTCCTTCTATTTATTTTACTTATCCACCCCTTAAATATCTTTATTCACTTATTGTGTGAAAAACCAATATCCTACATACACTATAATTTTTTTATTCAAAGGTTCTGACCTACACTTACACACACCTCCATCTCATGGATGTTAAACATATTTTTTCTGTGTACGACAAACTACTGCCACACAAAACAATGATTGTTCATTTCTCATTTACCACCAATCATGGTGGCCATTATGATGAAAAATATGGTTATATATGTCATATATTATATTTAATATTTATTAAATATTATTTATTCCTTTTACAGCACACATCTCTTTACTTTCCATTTGGAGTTAATATGATAATCTATTTTGAATAAGTGTGGACTGCCGCCCCTCAAAACGATGTGATTCGTTCACACAGCACATGGAACGTAATAAGGATGGGTTTAATGAACTTATATGATATATATGATATATTAATTATAATGTAATATTGATATATATATATATATACACATACATATATATATACATATTTCATTTACATACTTTCTTTGAATACGACAATAAAAACAGAAACATTGTTCATGCGTATGTTCAACTTACCATCTCCATGAATGGTGTATTCCATTTAATAATCCTATATTATATAGATTATTATAATAGAAATATACTATATATATCTAATATTTATATCATGTTTTACATTCTAGAATCATGATATAAGTGTAAGGACCAAAGTTGTAACAAATTAAGATACATGCGAAGAACAAAGTGAATATTACCAAAAGTGAAACCTTAACATAGGATCATTAAAAAGAGGTTAAAATAAGGTTATAATAAAAACATATATGGTAATAAATATAATAATTTGATTCTATAAAATATTTATAATAAAATTATATTTATTATACAGGAAGCTTGTACGAGTACAGAGAGAGTCAAGACACATGGAAGAGGATTTCACCTCACTTTTAATTTCTATAAGATGCAAGTTTTATTCGCCCATAATTACTTTTCTGTGGTCTATGTAATAACCATGATTATATTATATGTATCATGTAATTAAATTTTTGGGTATTCACTTACCCATTTTATGATTATTTTTTCACAGGGTTTAATTTTCAAAAGTTACTAAATTGGAAAAAAATATTTTTCTAAATTTTCATTATTTGAGACTCATGTTTTGTTATGCACCTAAACTATTTTTAGAGGTGAATATACTTCTATTTTACATGAAACATTATGAATCTAAATTTTTTAATAGTATTATATACTTCATTGAATTTCCTTTCCTTACATGGACAACATGATCCCAAGATACCAAGTTATAAGAGGTTATTGAGACAATCCCATTGGTTTTTGAGATTATTTATTTTTATGCTTCCTTTGATAAATTATTATGATAAATATATCAAGAATATTCTTGATTTTAATTATACTATGTTATTTCATGATATACTAATGTATTTGTACCATTATATATTTTTTGGTACATAAGTTAGTTAAGAAAGTGTTTTTAGGAAAGCCCGACTTTACCCTCTTTTTGGAAAAAAATATATGTTTTCTAAAAAGAGTTCCAAGAATATTATACCATTCCTATATTATATCTACAATAAAATTTTACCCTTTTTGTCTTTTACTAATATTTTCAAGGTAACCTTCTTGTCACTTTATAAATAAGGAACTTTTCTATTATTTTTACCGTGTAAAAGGAATGTTCTTTTGAAATAATACGAAATGTATAGATTTATCCACCATCATTTCTTCGAAGATTACTTTTCATTTTTAAAAAGGTTAATATTTAAGAAAATTTTTTTAAAAGAAAATTTCAAGGAAAATTGTTTTCAAATTTTTTTTAACTTATTTTATATTTTTTCATGTAAAACTATTTTCAAAATGTTTTCAATTCTTATTTACAAGTTTTCAAAGTGATTTCAAAGGAATGGTTTTCAAAAAATTTTGAAGCTTCTTTTATAATTTTTCAAGAAAAATTAGTTTCAAAATTTTTTCAAGTTTATTTATAAGTTTTCAAATTATTTTCAAAGAAATGGTTTTCAAAATATTTTCAGGATTTCTTTAATGGGTTTTCAAGTGTTTTCAAAGAAAAAGGTTTTTAAAATACTTTGAAGCATATTTTAATAGGTTTCAAGGAAAAAGGTTTTTAAAATTATTTCATGTCTTCTTTATAATATTTTAAGGTATTTTCTATGAAAATTATTTTAAAGTGGTTTTATGTATTAAAATGTTTTTTTTTTCAAAACAATAAATGATATTTTCCTCAAAAAATGTTTTAGAGAATATTTCCAAATCATTTTCCATCGAAGATGACATCTATTGATGTTACTCATACCTTATAGGAAATGATATAAAGGTTACATTCATATCCTTTCTATTAATGAGTTATGATTAATGATATGGTCTTTATGAAACCCATTTATACTTCATAGGTTATATGTATATGTAGTATGTTTCTCTTTTACGGGTTATACTTTTGATGAAATGATTACGAAACCTATAACTCTTTCCATAGGTTATGATATGTTTACATATTTTTGATACCCATTTATTTCATGGGTTATGATATGTTTTTAGAACATATATATATGATTTCATTACGCGACTAGTGGGAACTATATCGCCCTCCAATGCATTGGGTAAAGATTTATATCTCATGAGATAGATAGGGATGGAATGCGGGTTTACTTGGTTCAGTAATATAGAGATAGAATGAGGGTTTACTCAGTTTAGTAATATAGGACTGGAATGAGGGTTACTTGGTTCAATAATATAGGGCTAGAATTAGGGTTACTCAGTTCAATAATACAAGTCTGGAATGATGGTCACTCGGTTCAGTAATACAGGGCTAGAATGGGGGTTACCCAGTTCAGTAAAGGACTTTGTCCACTAATATGATCTTTCCAGTGATTCCTTGGTGACTATGTAAATCATTATATGTCTCTGTGTTTTCCACAATTACATGATACATTTATACATTATGCTTTCATGGATTATGCTTTCTATTTTATTAGGATTTGTGTATTATGAACTACCAATATTTATCCCATGATCTCTATTATGATCTTTGATATGTAGGGTATGATCTTTTATTTTCATGATCACATTATCATACACTTATGAACATGTTTATGCTTACATGTCTCCCTTGTTTACCCTTACTAAGAATTTGAGAACACCCCTTTTATATTTTCAATCCCCCAGGTTATGATGATATGTACTATGTTTGATATGTCTATGAAGGGTGATAGTCAAGAAGAATCTAGTGGGAGATGATGTAGCTCACATATGTACAAGTGTTTATGTTTCCATGTTTCCAAGTACACTATACCAACTATGGTCTATGGTAATATGTTTGTATAATGTTTAAGTATTCCACAAAAAGTTATGTAATGAAAATTAGGATGAGAAAACATTAGTGAGATACCTAGTTATATTTTTATGTATATGTCTAGGGATGTCTCTAAGAATAAGTATAAGGATGAGTTAACATTTTGGATATTGAATGATAATTTTGGTAAAAGATAGAGCGAGTGATTTCTAAGAAATACATCCCTATATAGATACTATTATAAAGCCCTGACCCTAGTTTCTCTAATATGGTGCTAAAATATGTTGTGTAATTTTTCTTTTATAAAAGGAACTGAAAAATTACACAACACATTACATAAGCAAGGATATTTATCAGCTTGAGTTTTGGAAAATTAGACACAACTGTTAAATTTCTTCAAAAACTGTACAAAAAATAAACTTCAATGAACTACCTCCACAAAGTAAAGAATGTCACTGATAAATCTACCCAACCTCTAAAAAGAATTTAAAATGTAGGATGGGAATTTAAAATTCCCAGCAACGGGTTTTTAAAACAATTAATAAATTCATTAAAAATAATTCTTTAAAAAAAATATACATATATAAAAATCTTCCTTAAAATAAAATAACAATTCTCATAGCATGTCATCATAATTTTCTAGAGTTACTAAAAATCATTTTTAGGGAAAACCAGTGCTCAAGAATTTATATTCTTATTTATAAGTTAAAAATAAAATGCACTGTATATTATGAACACACTTAAACAAAAATGCATGAAGTGCCACTTACTAGTTAGATAATGACCATACTTACTTATGTATTACATATCAGAGGTGTGGATAAAGATTTACACATGAAATAATACTTGTTCAGACTTTGTATATAGATTGATATCAATTAACATCTAACAGAGAAAAGAAAACCATGAAATGATAAATGAGGTTCTAACCTCTGTGTATAGATCGAAGATTAAAATAATTGATATATTATATATATAAAACATTATACCATGTGTATATAATTAACTAAATCCATATAAATGTTCATAATAAAATGATTCCATCCATAGATATTCTACTAGTCAAATAATCACATGGAAGGTCAAATACTAAACTCATAACGAATGAATTCATAATACCAGACTTCATAACTACAACATCAAGTCATAATGCCAAGACCATACGTAATCATGATATCAGGGCCACATTCCAAGACTCTAGTTTGTCTCATGATACCTACTGATGCATCAAGAGGATATAGCGGGCCCCACCCATCACATAATAAGTCCAATGTATGTGCAAATGCATAATTCTAGACAACAAAATCATTATGTCAAGGCCTCATGCCAAGACACTAATTTGTCTCATGAGACCTACCAATGCACCAAGAGGCTATAACGGACCACACCCGTCACATAATAAGTCCAATGCATTCCTCATATGTCTAATAAAAGCATGTCTTTAAATTGAAGTGTCTCTTACTACTTTGATTTATTTGAATCTTAAACATAGATGAAAATAAATTCATTGATAAATTCTTGAGGTATATAATCATTAAAAAATTAAAAGTGTCTCATACCACATTGAAAATCATAATTTTTAATCCATATAATTTCATAAAAATATTAATCTCATACTTGAAATAATTGTCTCTATTTGTAATGCACAAATAAGAAGTATAATGAAATAAATACATACATGCTATCTAAAATGCATAGAATTCCATTTATAAATTAGATGTTGGCCATAAATAACTATACATAACATACCATGAGGGGAGAATGCAGTTTCACACATGAAATGATAGCTTGTGCACAAAAAATGATAACTTGTTTAGAATTGTCATATAAAATGATAACTATTTTAATTTAAAAACTTGGTTACACAAAATCATAACCTTCAAATAATAGAATGATAATAAATTCTAACATCATATATGGATTTTAAAATTAATGATTAACCCTTTCTAGTTAATAAAAAGATAAACACTTATGTATATACATGAAATAATAACTGAAACATCAAAGTAATAAGTTTTTTTCAAATATTAAGGCACATAACAACAAAACAAGGTTTTGGTATTGTTTGCCACTAAAAACCAAAGATTATATTGACATAGACAAACTGGATTTTTATTTAAAAATATACTTTTCAAGGTTTAACATGTACACATATATGTACATAAATCTTATGTACATATTTGTACATCTTTGTGGAATACAATCACTTGGTAAAACTTAAACTCTTACATTTTTAATTCTAAAAAATACATCAAATATATAGAAACAATTACGCATACTCAGATATGTATAAATAAATAAATATATATAGAGAAGTATATATATATAAATGTATAAAATTCATATAGATTGAAATTAGTTTATCCTTTAAAAACTATAGGACTTAGAAATAACCATTTAATTCAAAAAAATTTATATATATATACATGAAAATAATAGTTCATACCTAAATACATATACATACATATATGTATGTATATACATATGACATTGAATTTATAATACTCATCATTGCAGAATAAATTCATTTTTTAGAAAAACATCGATAAATGAGAATATACTTGGCAGAGTAAGTACGAAATCAAATATGAAATATAAACTTTGTTAACTACACATATCTAAGAGGTATAATGGGTTTTGATTCATACTTAGAATTAGTATCCCATTATTACAAATTAAATTTAAATTTGAGAAAAAAATACTCATACATTAATTATTCTGAAAATATTATACTCAATTGGATAGATACACACACACACACACAGATATATATATATATATATATGTATGTATACATATATACGTATATGTATATAAACCCTTAAGAATAAAACATAAATTTTATAACTTAATAAATCATTTGATCTCTTATATTTTCATAGTACATGCATAAAATATTTGTTGCAATAATTTGTAAACATATAGCTTAAGAAAATAGTCCCTTACATAAATTTAAAATAAATATTTATCATCAAAAATTCTTAAGTGAAATAGGTATATATATAAAATTTTGTATACACTTATATATATAAATATTCATGTATACAGTTATACACACACACACACACATATATATAGGTATTGATGGAATCAAACATAAACAAATCGAATCTCTGAAAACATGAATTTAAAACAATTATCTCTCATAAAAAAATCTTAAACCAAACAAGATATATATATATATATTTGTATGTATATATGCATACACATATATATATATATAAGTCTTGCAATTTCAAACACAAAATCAAATGAATCCTTAAAAAATATAACCGAAAACAATAACTCCCTTTAAACTTTTCTGAAAAATAGATATATATGTAAACATGTATATATATATATATATGAATATATATATGCGCATGTATATCTATGTAAAGTAACACAATTTGAACAACAAAATTAAAACCTTACAAAATATATTCGAAAATAAATCCCTTACCCGACTTTGATCAAAACAGGGTTGTGGGTTTCTAGAAATCAAGAGAGGGCTTCGTAGAGTGAGGTTCAGACACACCATATCCAAATAGGTGGGATGAAAATAACATGCAGGTTAACCATGGTGTGAAGAATGAGGTTTACGTACACACACACACACACACATCTCTCTCTATGTGTGTGTATTATATTAGCTTACCGGGGAAGTCAAGGGTTGGGTTTATTATTATTATTATTTTATTAAAACAACACTAAGTAGTGACCCACATCTCGAGTAATACTTATTATTATGAGTCTAAAATAAATATATATATATATATAAGGGTATATTATTTTATCCCTTTTTTCTAACTTCACGGGTCATTATTACATTGATTATTTTCATATATATACAATAATATATTATATTTATTACTTTTTTTCTTACTTTCCATCATTATTACTTTATTCTTCAATCAAGATTCTCTCTTTTTATGATACCCACCACTTCTATATATTATCATCATTTTATTTTTAAAATGGTTTTATTCTACTTTATCTTTGGTCCAAGTCACACCTTAAACAAGAATCCAATCCATAATTATTGTGTTTTTATTATGTTAATATTATTTTGTTTTATTATTTTTTTAAGCACATTTTTTTGAACAGAAACCATTTTAGCGTTATACCATAAAGCTTGGTCAGAGGCAAAGCCCCTAACTATTTATATAAATAAAAGTAAAGTTTGGAAAACAAGCACCACATAACCAAAACAAATACTACATACCATCAAAGTCCAACCCAACACCACCTCCATGAACAAAAGCTTCATCCACAATCACTGATCCCCATTCCGAGCTTTCTCATTTCTTGAGGACCTTGACATACTTCCGCCTAAGATTCAAATGTTCCAAAGAAAGTAGTTCATTAGTAGTTTGCATACCTTTATTAAAAGATCTGGTGGACATTGGCTTTGGTAGGTAAGAGTAGTCCTTCCTCTGACATCTTCACGAAGATGCAAGCACATCCTCTTTCCTCCCAATTAACATCTTCTTCCCTCCCTGAAAAACATCACTATATGAGGGTCTGATCATTCCGATCTCATTTTCTTTGTCACAATCGGAAAAATCCACCATTTTCCAAGAATCTGCATATCCTGAAAAGGTTCAATTCTGTTCTAATGGAGCTGACAATTAGTTTCAATCATAGATAATCATTGTGTATTTTCTAGCAATTCATTTCCTTCACAGATCCATTTTCACTGCCCTCATTTACTATAACATCCTCCTGAAATGTTCTCTTGGTCTGTAAATTGGCACTATCCTGCACGACCTCCTCTGCATCCTCCTACTCCAGCCCTTGAAACTGATTCCCCATAGAGACATTGGACAACACACCATCCTTACCCTCATCCCTTCCCTGAATCCCAGAAACACATAACTTCTAAATTCCAACAGACATCTAATCCTCACATCTAGCAGACTTCAATATCCCCACTGCCCCAAGCCTCTTCTCTTCAGCCCGAAAAACACCCTTATTGTTACCAATCCACCACCCTTCAGAACTAGGAACACCCTTACCTTCACCCCTTTCAACAGCCTTCTTCGCACTATCCCCCACCCTCAAATCATGTTTGAGCTGATCAAAGACAACATTGACCAGCAGATTGGAGGAGACCACTACCTGTGTTCCCACTACCACTCTACCTCACTTCTCAGAATCAGAATCCCTACCATTAACCACACTGGGCAGTTGACTCTACCCCTCACCTATCCTCACCTTTATATTAAACCTCCTACTCCTCCCTTCACCATTGCACTACGACACCAGGTGCCCCAAACAATGACATTTCGAGCAGTAGCTCACCCAGGACTCAAACACCATGGCCTGCTTCCATCTAAACTCTGTTCCAACTGCAATCCAAAACCAGTCAACCAGGGGCTTTGACACATCCACCTCAACACAGATGCACGGGTTGATGGGGTGAAAAACAGTAGAGGTGTGGATATCAGAGTATAAGAAATGACCCAAAAAGTAGAGAATGTCACTTATAAATCTACTAAACCTGTAAAAATAGTTTAAAATGTTGGGTGGGTATTTAAAATAACCAATAAGGGGTTTTAAAAATAAATAATAAATTCATTTAAAAAAACATTCTTTAAAATAAATATACATACTTAAATCATTTTCTTTAAAAGAAAATAAGTTTTCTCATAGCATGTCGTCATCATTTTTTTAGAGTTACTAAAAATCATTTTTAGGGAAATCCCAGGCTAAAGAATTTCTATTATTATTTATAAGTTACAAATGAAATTCATTGTGTAATATGCACACACTTAAACAAAAATGCATGAAGTGACAATTACCAATTAGATAATGACCACACTTACTTATGTATGACATGTCAGAGGTGAGGATACAGATTTACACTTGAAATAATACTTGTTCAGACTTTGTACATAAATTGATATCAATTAACATCTAACACATAAATGAAAACCATGAAATGATAGATGATCTTATAACATCTGTGTATAGATTGAAGATGATTATAATTGCTATATTAGTATATATAGAACAATATACCTTGTGAATCTGGTTAACTAAATCCATATAAATGTTCATAAGAAAATGATTCTTATCCATGGATATACTATTAGTCTAATAATCACATGGAAGGTCAAATACTAAACTCATAATGAGAGAATGTATAATTTCGGACATCATAACTACAACATCAAGGCCTCGTGCCAAGAACATACATAATCATACTTCCACGGCCTTGTGCCAAGACTATAGTTTGTCTCATGAGACCTACCGATGCATCGAGAGACTATAGCAGGCCTCACCCATCCCAGAATAAGTCCAATGAATTCCTCATATGTCTAATTAAAGTATGTATTTAAAACAAACTATCCCATACTACTTTGATTTATTTGAATCTTCATCATAAATGAAAATAAATTAATTGATAAATTCTTGAGGTACATAATCTTTTAAAAATTCAAAGTGTCCCATACCAATTTTTAAAGTTTAATTCTTAATACATATAACATAATAATAATATTAATCTCATACTTGAAATAATTTTCACTATTTTTAATGAAAAAATAAGATGTATAATGAAATAAATACATACATTCTCTCTCAGTTGCATGTAATTTCATTTATAAATTAGAAGTTTTCCACAACTAAATATGCATGACATAACATGAGGGGAGAATTTAGTTTCCCACATGAAATGATAGCTTGCACACAAAAAATAATAACTTTTTTAGTCTTATCACATAAAATGATAACTATTTTCATTTAAAAACTAAGTTTCACATAATCATAACCATAAAATAATATAATATGAATAAATTATAACTTCATATATAGATTGGTAAATTAAAGATTAACATTTTTTAGTTAATAAAGATATATACACTTATGTATATACATCAAATAATAACTGCAACATCAAAGTAACAAACTCTTTTGAATTATTAAGAAACATAATAACAAAACAAGGTTTTGGTATTTTTTTCCACAAAAATAAGAGATTATATTCACATAGAAAATTTTGATTTTTATTTAAAAATATTATTTTCAAGGTTTAACATGTAAACATATATATACATAAATCTTATATACATATTTGTACATCTTTTTGGAACAAAAGCACTTGGTAAAACTTAACCTAATAAGTTTTTAATTTTGGAAAAATACATCAAATAGATAGAAACAATTACATATACTCACATATGTATTAATCAATATATATATATGTATGTATATATATATAAATGTATAAAATTCTTATAGATGGAAATTAGTTTATCCTTTACAAACTATAGGACTTAGAAATAACCATTTAATTCAAAAACCTGTATCATGTATATATATATAAATGAAAATAATATTTCATACCTAAATACACACACACACACACATATATATATGTATATATGTATATACATATGACATTGAATTTATAATACTCATCATTGCAGAATAAATTCATGTTTTAACAAAACGTTGATAAATGAGTATATACTTGGCCGAGTTAATATAAAATCAAATCTGAAACATAATTTTTTTTTAATATATATATCTAAGTGTTATAATGGTTTTGAAATCATACTTATAATTAGTATCCCATTATTACAAATTAAATTTAAATTTGACAAAATAAATATACACTCATACATTAATTGTTTGGAAAATATTATACTGAATTGGATAGATATACATATATATGTATGTATACATATATACGTATATGTATATACACCCTTAAGAATAAAACATAAATTCTATAACTTAATATATAATTTAATCCCTTATAGTTCCATAGTAAATACATAAAACATTTGTTGCAACAATTTGTAAACATAAAGCTTAAGAAAATAGCCCCTTACATAAATTTAAAATAAATATTTATCAGCAATAATTCTTAAGTGATATATATATATATACAATTGTGTGTACACTCATATACATAAATATTTTTTTATACACTTATATATATGTACATATTTATAAGTATTGATGGAATCAAACATAAACAAATTGAATCCCTGAAAACATGAATTTCAAACACTGATCATTCATCAAAAAAATTATTAAACCAAACAAGATCTATATATATATATATATAAGCATACACATATATATAGGTCTTGCAATTTAAAACACAAAACCAATTGAATCTTTACAAAATAGAACCAAAAATAATAATTACCAATATAATTTTATGAAAAATAGATAGATATGAAAACATGTATATATATACATGAATATATATATATATATATACGCATGTATATCTATATAAAGTAACATAATTTGAACAATAAAATTAAACCCTTACAAAATATATTTGAAAATAAATCCCTTACCTAACTTTGATCAAAATGGGGCTATGGGTTTCTCAAAATCAAGAGAGGGCTTGGCAGAGTGAGGTTCAAACACACCAAATCCAAACAAGATTGATGCAGATGACATGTAGATTAAGAATGATGTTCGGAATGAGGTTTACATATATATATATATATATATATTATATATTATTATCTTACATGGGAAGTCAAGGGTTGAGTTTATTATTATTATTATTTTATTAAAACAACACTAAGTAATGACCCACATCACGGGTCATACTTATTATTATGATTCTCAAATATATATATATATATAATGATATATTATTTTTATCCCTTTTTTTCTAACTTAACTAGTCATTATTTCTTTGATTACTTTCGTATATACCCAATACTATATTATATTTATCACTTTTTTTCCTAAAGTTATGTCATGATTACACTATTCCTCAAACAAGTTTCTTTCTTCTTACGAGTCACCAAATTTTATATATTATAATCATTTTATTTTTAAAATTGTTTTATTATCCTTTATAATTGGTGTGAGTCACATCTCAAACAGGAATCCAATCCATAATTGTTGTGTTTTTATTTTATTAATATTTTTTTAATTAATTTTTAAACACTTTTTTTAAACAAAAACCATTCTAGCGTTATATATATATATATATACATTTTAGTTTTTTTTAAAATATATATTAAGTGTATTATTTTTATAATAAAATAACACATATAAATAATAATCAATAAATACATATCTATAAAATTAAATAAAACACACACACACACACACATATATAAGATAATTATATGTATTTATAAACATATACTTATATATATAATTATTTTTTTAATAAATAAATCAAATCACATTTTTATTTAAAGTATAACTATAACGTGTGTTTTTTCATAATATAATAATTATATATATTTAAAATTTATAAATTTTATAAAACAAACACATAATATAAAATATATTATAATAATAATTGTTTTTGTATATAATAAGTGTTTTACCCTTAATTATTAGATTTTTTAAAACAAAATTTAATTGTTATATTTTATTTATTTCAAACTAATGGTAAAATTTTAATTATAAAAATTAAATAAATCCTCACTTAGCATAAATTTATATTTTAATTTATTGGGGCGCTAACTTATAACTGCATGTGGATATGGATCTGGCATAGATGTACCTAGGGGTAACTACTCTGACAAGATGTTCTGGGATTGACTTAGGGTAATCTGGTACATGACAACGGGGCTTGCTACACACCTGGTTTGACACTCTCAGGGGATATGCTTTAGGAATTCACAAAATCTTCACAAACTATCATGTATGATTTAGAAATGAGTTATCTATGAATATCCTAGGATAATCCTAAGGTGTCATAGCTTATGGAAGGTGTCATGATTTATACATACTATAAGTAATTCTTTTAATGATGATGCAGTTTTCTACTATGATAAGTAATGCTCACACTATACTTATAGTTTTAGTCAATGGAGGTAACCAGAAGAAACTAGATTAATGTTGAATGTGATGGAAGATTTTCTAATGATAATTCAAGTGGGATGATCATTAGAGTGAAATATTTTGTGATCATGTCTAATTAGTTTTCACGAAACATGATTAATAATGTTTACATTAACCAAATCTTGGACTCACAAAGGGAGAGAAAGAAGGATTTATCTGAGAGTTCAGGAAATTGAGACCATAAAGGAAATGAGATTCGATTTACTTTATGTCAAGAATGTGGAAATAATCACCTATATAAATGTATTAGAGGAACAAGAAGGTGTTTTGACTATGGAAAATAAGGACACAAATAAAGTTACTACAATAGAAAAATGAAGAGTTTTGTTAATGAAATGGATGGTAATTTTGGCCTCCCTAAGCCGTCATCGAAGGTTAAGTGTTTTAGTGTGGATAAAATGGTCATTATGAAACCTAATGTCCCAATAGGAATGTTCCAGAAGGGAATTATCAAGGTAGTGTGAGTAATGGTTACATTACTGATGATGATGAGACTAATTATGAAATGTGAAAGTAAATAGGTATTATGTAATAGGATGAGGTAGCATTGTTAATGGATTAAGGATGAAGTAATCTAAGTATATATGTATTTGGATTCTAGAATTAAGAACGGTGAACTATGTATGGATTGTTTAATTTATGTTTTTTCTAAGGATTTACAAGAATATTTTGAATGGTCATGATGGACTAGAAAGGTAATCTCAATAAAGTTAACATTTTGACAAAGGGAAGGTAACCCTTAACATGTTCTTTATGTTAAGATAATGTTGTATGGATAAGGATATGTGAGATAATAATCCTTAAATATGATAGTACTGATTACCTTGGAACTATGTAATAACTTGTTTATATATTGTTTATGCTCCACTAATAAAGTTCACACCATTTTTGTATTTAATGATTAAATCCAATATACTTTGGAATGGGGAATCATGCATGTTTTCTAAAATTATTTATGGTAATTCAGGTTGTTACCATGTTTTATGACAATATATGATGAGGGTATTCACATGATTAGAATGTGACAACCAAGTTATACTTTGTGGTATACAATGGAATCAATTTTAATCTAATTTTGTTATTCTATTTCTAAATTTATGTATTTTCACCTTTGATAAGGGTTATAAAGTTAACCATTCATGAATATTTTAAGTTAAGCTTCAGAGGAAGTATTTTTGCACTGTGTTTGTGTTGAAAACCTTGGTTAAAAGGCTAACCAGTGACTAACCTTATTTCAAGTATGTCCATCTTATATATTATATTAATTAAGTTTAAAAAAAATGATATTATGTATGTTGAGTGACAACCAATCAATTTCGAAAAGGCTGTGGGTCTTAAACCCATGGCCGAAGGACGATAAGGGTTTCACACCTACGACTGGCCTATGTGATGTCCTAGTTAATGTATATTTATTTGTAATGAATAAATATTTATGATTAACTATTAGTGTTACTCTTTATTTTTATAGATTAGTGCATGTTTTTTAAGAGACAAATAGTTAGACTTTTTATTCTTCATAGGCCTTAAGATTTGTTAAAAGAATATTTTAGTGATTTATTCATCAAAGTTAATTTATAGACATTCATTCCATGAGGTAATGGATGTATTACAATTTTTTCAAAGAACAACCAAATAATTATATTTTATAGAAATTTATCAATAATTACTCAATGTTCTGAAAGTTATCAAAAAAAAAATGTTGTCATAACAACTTAATTTTTGTTGAGAGGATAGCCTTTTTAAATCATCAAAAATTTATGAATTTGAGGCCCTTAACTTTCCTTTTATAATTCACCTTTTTGATTTATAACCTAAATAAATCTCTATAAATATTTATCCTTTTCCTCCATGACTAATATTCACACCCAACCTATGTTCCTCTATGTGGAAACCCAATTATATATTACTTGGGGTAACCATTATGGTTCCAAATTTCCCTTTTTTAGGGAAGTATTAGTATCCATTTTTACGATGTGGGATTATATAAATGAAACATTTAAGTATTAAACCTTTGATAACCTAGAAAAATTTTAAAGGTGAAATTCATTTTAAGGGGGGTACAATGTAACACCCTGATATTTTAAGAATTATTATTTCTTCTTTTGAATTAATTTATATTTTCAATATTTTCCATTTCACATGACACTGGTAATAGTTCTATATATATATATATTATAAAAACTAATTCAAACATTTCTTTATCATTCAATACCAACTTTTCTTGCACTACAAGCAACCCCGACTTGGCGTACGATGGAAACATCACTGAGTTTCTATGAAAAAGCGTTATATATATAATTAATTAATTAATTGAGATAATTATAAACTGACCATTAAACATAGTTATAGGAATAGTTATAAATACTTTCCAAATATTTTTTATAAATTTTTTGTATAAATAAAACGTATTGATAATAAAAGATGAGATTTTGTGTAGTCCTTTTATGTTAAAAATATCGTTTTCTTGAATGGATGAGTTTTTAATAATAAAATTAATTTTATACACATTTATAAATTTAATTTGATAAAATAGACTTAATTTTTGATTTCATAACATAGAAATTAGCTTAGGGTGAATCTTTGGGATTTTTCTAAGAAACTTTATTTTTTGATGAATAGTGAAAAATACTGCATTTGTTGTTAAAAACTACCTTTTGTCTAATTAATTATTAATTATAAATGATATTATAAATATTTTATTGTAAAATTTTATAAATAATAAATATAATAACAAAATTTAATTCATTATAATCAATTTCACTTTAAAACTGAATATAAAAGCTTTACAAACTTTTGAACTTTTTCCTACTTTAAAACCCTATTATTTCTTCTCAACTACGGGATTAAAACTAATCTTAATGTTTCAGATTTTGTGATTTTAATTTAAAAAATCTTACATAATTTTTTTATTCAATAAAATATTTATATTATAATAATACCATGTTAATTTTTTACCAAAATGATTAGTAAAAGTGATTAAAATTAATCATATAGTTAAGGCCAAATTAAGCTTAATTAGGGACTAAACTTTAAAATTAGAGGCCAAATGACCTAGAAACTTGTACAAAACCCATTTTATGTCCATATTTCTTTGAAAAACCTTCCATTATTGAGTTTTTTTTTGTTTTTTATGGCTTTTTAGGTAAGAACATGTGCACACCTAACTTGTTTTCAAAAATTCGAAATAAGTTCTTTTCCTTCCCTATAAAAGGCCCCCAACTCTACCCATTCCTAAAACCTATAAAACCTTTAAGTTCATCCAAAATATAACCAATTATCCTGCCAAAAATCCTCTCTTAAACCTTTAATCCTCCCTTTGGTATGGAATTTTCCCAAGGAATCCTTTTGGAATAAACCAAAAGGAGTTAACTAATTTAGAGTCAACATCTTCTCTCAAAATCCTTCCATTAATTTTACTTCTTCACCCCCTACACTCTCTTTATTCTATTATTGTGTGATAAAAACAGTATCCTACATATACTGTGATTTTTTTATACAAAGGGTATGACCTAAACTTATACACACCTCTATCTATTGGATGTTGAACATACTGTTTCTGTGTACAATGAAATACTACCTCACAAAATGATGATTGTTCAATTCCTCTTTACCACCAATCATGGTGTCAATTAAGATGGAAACTCTATTTATATATGTTATATATGAAATTTAATATTTATTTAATATTATTTATTAATTTTACAACACACATCTCTTTAATTTCCATTTGGTGTCAATACGATAATCTCGTCTGAGGAAGTGTGGACTACCATCCCCTCAAAGCGATGTGATTTGTTCACACACCACTTGGGATATATTAAGGATGGGTTTAATGAACTTATATTATATATATGATATATTAATTCTTATTTAATAATTATATATATATACATATATATACATATTTTATTTATATACTTTATTCCAATATGACAATAAAAACGGAAACAACGTTCAAGCGTATGTATGACTTACCGTCTCCATGAATGGTGTATTATATTTCATAATAATATATTATATATATTATTATAATAAAAATATAATGTATATACCTGGTATTTATATCATGGTTTACATTATGGAATCATGATATAAGTAAAAGGACCAAAGATGTAATAAATTAAAACACATGTGAAGAACAAAGTGAATATTACCCGAAGTGAAACCTTAACATAAGATCGTTAACAAGAGGGTAATATAAGGTTATAATAAAACCATATATGGTAATAGATATAATAATATGAGTCTTTAAAATATGTATAATAAACTTATATTTATCATACAAAATGCTTGTACGAGTATGGAGAGAGTCAAGACACAAGGTAAAGGGATTTCATCTCACTTTTAATTTCTTTGAGATATATGCTATGTTCGCCACTCTTTCCTTTTTTGTGGTGTATTTAATTCCATTTATTGAATTATATGTATATTTTACTCAAATTTATGGTCATTAACATGAACATTTTATGATCTTTCTTTCATGGGTTTTAAGTTTCAAAAGTTACCAAATTGGTAAAAATGTTTTGTCTAAATTTTCCTTCTTTGAGACTCATGTTTTGTTATACAAATAAACCATTTTCAAGGTGAATATACTTAAATTTTACATGAAATATCATGAATCTAAATATTTTCATGATATTTGGTGCTTTATTTAATTTACTTTCTTTACACAAATATCATGATCCCAAGATACCAAGTTATAAGAGTTTATTGAGACAATCTCATTGCTTTTCGAGATTGTTTATGTTTATGCTTCATTTAATAAAATATTACGATCCATATATCAATAATATTCACAAGTTTCATTCTTATCTGTTATATCATGATATTCTCATGTATTTGTAAGATTTTTTACTCTTTGGTACATAAGTTAGTTAAGAAAGTGTTTTTAGGAAAGCCCAACTTTACCCTCTCTTTGGTCAGAAATATATGTTTTCTAAAAAGAGTTTCCAATAATATTATACCTTTCCCCAATAATATCTAAAATGAATTTTTACCATTTTTTTCTTTTACCAATATCTTTAAGGGAATATTCTTATCGCTTTCTAAACAAGGCACTTTTATACCCTTTTTACTTTTAAAAAGGAATTTTCTTTTGACCTCATAAGACATGAACAGATTTACCCACCGTCATTTCTTCAAAGATCCCTTTACATTGTTAAAAAGGTTAATCATTAAGAAAATGTTTTTTAAAAGAAATTTTAAAGGAAAATGGTTTTCAAAATGGTTTTAAACTTCTTTTATATCTTTTCATAGAAAACTGTTTTCAAAATGTTTTCAAGTCTTATTTACAAGTTTTCAAAGTGCTTTCAAAGAAATAGTTTTCAAAACATTTTAAGGATTCTTTTATAAGTTTTCCAGAAATAATTATTTTCAAAAGGTTTTCAAATATTCTTTATAAATTTTCAAATTGTTTTTAAAGAAATGGTTTTCAAAACATTTTCAATCTTTATTTAAAAGTTTTCAAGTGTTTTTAAAGAAAAAGGTTTTAAAAATGTTTCGAAGAATTTTTTAAAAGTTTTCAAGGGAAAAGCTTTTGAAAATAATTTCATGTCTTATTTATAAGTTTTCAAGTAATTTTATAAGTAAATTATTTTTAAATGTTTTTATGTATTAAAAAGTTTTTTTCCAAAAAAAAGGATATTTCCCTTAAGAAATGTTTTTATAGGATATTTCAAAATTATTTTCCATCTAAGATGATATATATTTATGTTTCTCATACCTTCTAGGAAATGATCAAAATGTTCTATTAATATCATTTCTATTAATGGTTTATTATTAAGGAATGGTCTTTATGAAACTCCTTTATCATTCATGGTTTATATGTATATGAAGTTCATTTCACTTTTACAGGTTATGATTTTGATGAAATGATTATGAAACCTATAAATATTTCCACAAGTTATGATATGTTTACATGTTTATGATACCAATTTCATTTCATGGGTTATGATATGTTTTGTGGCACATGTATATATGATTTCATTATTTGATTAGTGAGACCTATATATACCTCCAATGAATAGGGTAAAGATTTATATCTAATGAGATAGACAGGTATGTAATGGGGATTTAGTCGGTTCAATAATACAGGGATAGAATGAGGGTTTACTTAGTTCAGTAATATAGATCTGGAATGAGGGTTAATCAGTTCAGTAATAAAATATGGAATGAGGTTTACTCAGTTCAATAATACAAGGCTGGAATGAGGGTCACTCGGTTCAGTAATACAGGGCTAGAATGGGGGTTACTCGATTTATTAAAAGACTTTTCCCACTAAGATAGTATTGTCTGTGATTCCTTGGATACTATGGAAATCCTTATATGCTTATGTGTTTTCCATATTACCATGCTTTATTCCTACATTATTATTTCATGGATTATGATATCTATTTCATTATAATTCATGTCTTATGAACTAACAATATTTATTCCATGATCTCTATTATGGTCTTTAATATGTAGGTATGATCTTTTATTTACATGATCACATTCTCATACCCTTATGATCATGTTTATGCTTACATGAATCCGTTGTTTACCCTTACTGAGCATTTTATATCACCCATTTTATGTTTCATTTCCCCCAGGTTATGATGATATGTACTATGTTTTATATGTCTAAGAAGGGTGCTAATCAATAATAACCCAGTGGGAGATGATATAGCTCACGTATTTACCAGTGTTTATGTTTCTATGTTTCCAATGACACTATACTAACTAAGGAATTTGGGAATATCTTTATATAATGTATAAGTATTCCACAAAAGTTATGTAATGAAAATGTTTGTAAAGAGAGGGTCTCTATATATCTTAAGCTTGATAGTATGATATTTTATCAAGATTCATTAAATTGAATCATTTTAACTCCTAGGAATCACCCAATTCAAAAAAGATCACATACAATCATGAAACATGTTTCTCTCCGAAGTCTTTACCTTGTAAGTGGTGTCACCTCACATGGTCATTTGGTAGGCTCAGATTCCTTGAAATAGATCAAACTCGCCTTATAATCTCATGTATTAGCTGATCTTCCCTAGCCTTATTATGTACCATGGTCAACTAACACCGTTTCCCTACCAACCCTTGTAATCATAAAATTTTCTAAATCCAAACTCCATCCTATATATCAACCTAAATCTATGATAACACTATTTCAAGACCCCTTACCTTTAAAGGTATCCCTTCTAGGCCAAAAATTAAGGAAGAGTGATAATGAAACCATAATTACCACCTTCAATATGACATTAGTTGGTGAAAATCATTGAGGGTATAAAAATATAACATAAATTGAAGGAATTTCTCTATGCAATATAGGATTGGGAGATAGGATAAATCAACCACAAAAAAACCCATTAAATAATATAAAAATTAAATCTAAACCATCCCAAAATGAATATATAAAGTAAACAAATACAAAGTGACTCCCAGATAAAGTGGAAAAATAAAATCCCAGGGTAGAGACAATACAATAACTCCAAAGTCTAAGCTAGAAATGCCTAGCATGGTCTATGAAGTTATCCTAGAAACTTGAAAAATAGTTTTTATAAACATAGGGTGAGAATACTAGTATGCTCAATAGGATCAAATCCAAAGTATATCATGCACATATAAAAAGAACATACTAATGCACCAGTGAGAAAACAACAGAACCAACAACACCTAAACGGGTTAACTAAACAAACACATCCTCACCATGGAACACTCAACAAATAATATATCCAATTATAGTATCATAATAAGAATCATATCTATAAAAGAGTAACCTATACAACTTCCCCAAAAATTTTATACTCTCACACCATAAATTAATACATCATATAACTCCCATCACATTCACATAAAAACCTGTTTGAAGAAACTAGGGATATCACATCACTTCAAATAATATCTCACCTGCAAAAACCTAGGCCATCATATCAAATGAAATATCACTCGTAAACACTTGGGACATCACATCACATTACATCTCACATGTAAACACCAGTTACATCATAATAAACCTCAAACATAGCCACAACCATGATAGTAGGGTACCATGAACATGAATTACATCAACCTCATACTCTCCTCCTTCCATAAAAGACCACCACTATAACCCATCTCATCATCTCATCAAACATCACCACATTTCACTTTTAACTTTTGGTCATCATATCCCATGCATGTCAACATCTCATGGAAGAGAGAGTAGAGAATAGTGGGTATCTATACATCCATCCATCCTCACCATTAGGATATTGGAAAAAATACCCCCAAGAAATTTGGTTATCAGAAAAAGTTCCCAATGTGGGTGGGGTGCGTATATAAATCACAATGAAAATACAATTCACACACACAAACACACAAACACACACACACACATATATCATAACACACAATCCGAACCTATGGTTTTACAATAAGTGTACCATACCAAATCATAATATCACCCCTAGGCCTCACAACCTTCACTACTTCACTACCACCACTAAATGCACAACAGCTCACAATAAATCCACTAGCCACAAGCCACGTTTCATCCTCTTTCTCAATTTAATGAAAATTACAGATTCCCCATTACCAACCAATTTCATTTTTTCTATACCATTTATTTCATTATTTTATCACATTTATTTCACATTTAACAACAACAATTTAATCCACAGTTACCATTTTAATTCAATATTTCATTCACTATTCCATCCCATGCCATAAAAAAATTAATTATTAAAAAATTATCCCATAACCATAGAGAAACTAAAAAAACATCTCACAACACAGAAAAAAACAATATTTCTCATTCCAATACAACCCAAATTAATACCACTTAACATCACTACTACTTACCATCACAACTTCCACACACCATAACTACATATATTTGTAGTTTCCATATATCACAACCACATATCATCACAACCATTGCATCACAACCTGTAATGCCTTGACCACAGTTACCTAGAGTTGGTGCATTATTTTAATACATTGGCATGAGTACAAGGAATCAAGTCCCAAAGGACAGATCAGTTTATCAGTCTTGGAAAATAGATTACATACATGAATGTTACATTACACTTCATAACATACATAACAACATAAATAATCCTTTATGAATGCCATTATTCCCTTATCTTAACCCTTCATATCAATCACAATATACTTCTTGGAATCCTAGGAAAAATAAAACATAGAAAAGGGGTGATCTCAAACGCTCAGTAAGGGTAAGAAATATATCAGAAACTTTCATAAATAAGCATAAACATTTAAGGCAATGTATAACTAAAAAAAATCTTTTTAAACATAAACTTCAACATAGTATGGAAAAAATAAAATGAAATAATGTCATTTAATTATTCAAATGGATATTATACTAATCAAATAATAACATGAAATATCAATAACCACTTTCATAATGATGGAATGCATAATACCATACAATCATAACCACATAGCCAAGGCCTCATGCCAAGACTACAAATAAGATTTTGTCAAGGCCTTGTGCCAAGACACTAGTTTGTCTCATGAGACCTACCGATGCATCGAGGAGCTATAGCGGGCTCCACCCGTCACTTACTAAGTCCAATTCATTCCCATATGAAAAGGTTTAAACATAACATAAACATTCGTATTAAAACTAGAATACGAAATTTCAATACTTTCTCCATAAACCATGAATGGTATAAAAATAACACATCCACAGTAAAACATATCACAAAACCTTAAATACAATACAAAAGTTTTGTATCATAATAATTTAACTTCAAATAAGCTTAAAATCCATAAAATAATATTGACATTGATGAAATCAAAATGACTTGAAAGAAATATCCCTTTTCTCGAAATCATTAAAAAGTCAAACATTTATAAAGGAAGTAATTTAAAAGAGATTTTTGAATCAAAGTGTCCCATACCACTTTGAAAAATTTGAAAAGAAATATTATTTCAAAACATTCATGCCCATATAAATAAATCCTTAAAATCATTTTGAAAACATGGACATTACTTAAAAATATTTTGAAATATAAATCTATAAAACATTAAAAATTATGATCTTGATAAAGAGTACCTTTCACAAATTCTTCAAATATTCATTTTGAAATCATTTAAAAGTCACATAATTATAAAATAAATCATTTACTTTGAAATTATTCTTATATTCTTGTAAGGGAAGCTTCAGGGATTTTATAAAGGCGGAAAATAACCTCACCCTCCGTGTAAGTTTAAAAAGACATTCTTACCTTAAATTTGTTGAAAAGGTTAAAAAGTACCTTGTTTGGAAAACGGCAGAAACATTCCTTTCAAAACACATAAGGGTATAAATGACTTTAACCCATTGTCTAGTAAATAGTAAAACTGTTTTTAAATATATTTTAAGGAACATGGATTTGGATGATAAAGAGATCCCAGTAGATAATTACGTATAAACAACCTCGGATAATGAAGAGATTGCGAAATAAACCCTTACCAATTTGGTAACTTACGAAACATACACACCATGAAAGAGATATCATAAAATGAATATGTAAATACACATAAATTAAAGTGTATTACACAATGATTACAATTATGGGCATTACATACACCACACAAAAGGTAATAGTGACAATATGGCATGAATCTCACGAGAATAAGGAGTGAGATGGAAACCCCTTACCTTGTACTTTTCCTTGGTTGGGGGTAGATTAACCTCCTGTATAATGGTGATATAATTGTTATTAAATTATAAAAGAATCATATAGATTAATATGATATAATATATGATCTTGTAAGATTTCTTTGTTAATAATATCTTAGTATTATCGTCATTTCGGGTGTTAACTTACTTGTTTTCTTTTATATGTTTTGTTATGTAAGCCATGTTTGTCATTGATAGGTTTTATATTATTCATATACATAATGATATCAAGTCCTTAAACATTATTTTTAAATCATCAAATTATAATTATACTTGAATGGATACGATGGAGAATGAATCTCATCGCGTTCGGGGAGACGGTAGTCCGTACGTACGCACGAGAGACAATATCATTATTTTGATATTAAAATAATATTTAATTTGATGGTATATCATATATATAGAATAATTATTATGTTATATTTATTATTTACATGAATTAAACATCATTATTATACCCATCCAAATAATAATTTATTGAATAACAATTACACCACGACGTGGAGATGGTAAGCCGTACGTACGCACGTATGGTGACATGTCATTCAAAGGATGAATAGAATACTGAAATATGGTTTTAACATGTTTATAATAACATAAAAGTATATATAATATACTAGAGTTATTATTTTATAATGTTAATAACAAAGAAAGAAGACATGTAAGAAGAAAGGAACTTGAAAAAGGGTGGTGAAATCATTACCTCTTCTTCGGGTTCTTCCTTTTGATTTGATCAAAATGGATCCTTAGGTTGGATTTCTGACTAAATTAAGGACTCTATGATGAAGTTAAGGAAGTTGAGAGTGTATTTGGGCAGGGTTTGGCCGAACCAAAAGGCTTTGAATGTGTGAATTAGAGAGAAGGGGGAGTGCCCTTTTATAAGAGGGGTGAGGGGCACCTTTGGAAATGATTGAAATATTATTTTATAATAAATTCATATTCGGTTTCTAATGGCTCCAAAGTGGATTATTTAAAGTTTAAGGTTGTTATGGATCGAAAAACACTCAACCAATAGAATTTAGACAGGTTCGGGTCACTATATTAACCTTATCTTTAAGTATTAACTCTTAGTTAATTAGTTTCACTTTTATAATGTCTCTTTGTATTTTTAAATTATATGGTTAATAAACTTACTATATACATCCAAGAGACCCTCCAGTGGTCCATTAATGATACAACTATCATGATATAAGTCTCTTGGCCAAACATTATATTTTTAGGAATTTAATATCAATTAATAATATAATATTTATTTTAAAAACTCTTTTATGTCAATTTTGACACAATTCAATAATTGATTTTTGTAAAACTCATAATAGAATGATTACTTCTAAAAAAGTTAATTAAATAAATCCTAAAATTCCATATTAACCTATAAAATCATTTTTATTTATAAAAAGTCTCAAATAAAATTTATTTGGGTATTAATAATATCAATTATTCTAAATTTTCACTATTTTGGTAATTAATGCATCACCATTGTGTCATAAATAAATTATATTATTTAATGTCTAAAAATTATAAATAACATACCATTATGTAGGAAATCGTTTTAGCTTTATAATTAATTTTTATAGTCTAAAATCCAACATATATAAACCTATGTAAAAATTGTTTTGCTAAAAGATATATGCTTGTGTCATTTTTGTATTCATTTTAACTTAATTAAAAAAAGTGTCCCTATCACTTACAAGTGGCTCCATGAGATCCCAAAATCGACCCAAAGATGCCCATGGTCAGACATGTATCAACCAATAAGGTTAGGACACATTTTAGGGTAATTTGTTATTATTATATTAGTATTTTTAACCCTTATTTACCGGATTTACCCTTTAACCATGATAAATAAAATATTTACCGAAGTAATTATTCAAAATGTAGAAAAATAAAATTTACCTATTTACACAATTTGAACATCCTGATTCCAAATATGGAATCCATTTTTCCAAATTCAAAACACAGATGTGGCAGAAATTAATTTAAAATTAATTCCTGTTGTTAAAAAAGCGTGATTTTAAGAGATAATAACTATCAATAGATTGACACCTGTTTATGTCCGGTTTAATTGTGAAATTTTTTCCAATGACCAACATTGTATTAAATGGTAAAACTATATTCTAAATATACTTTAAAACCACTAAAATTCAAAATTTATCACTACTAATTATTTTGATTAAAAAAGTTGTTTTTAATTGAAATTTAGTAATTTTCACTATTCATCAAAATATAAAAGTTATCCAAAAGTACCAAAATTTCCCCCTAGGATAAATTTGATATTACAAATCCAAAAATGAAGTCCATTTTGAGATATAAAATTTATAAAATTTTAAAAAGTAGGTATTACTATTCATTACAGCTAGTTTGATTGGTTGTAGTGTGTGTTAGAACTCGAAGTTGCATACAACACACGCTACTGTATTATTCAAAGAGAACCGTACCATGAAAGCTTGGGGTGTTACATTGTAAATTTTTTTATGTCCCCATTCTAAAGAATAAATTTATTTAGTCAAATTGAATATATAAAAGTTTAAAATATTGGATTTAAAAAGGGTTCACTATTAAAGTTGGTAAAAGTGCATTTTTGAAAAATTCTCCTTTTATCTGAAAAAAGGAATTTGTTCTTAAATTATGTGTAAGAAAATCATAATATAGATTCTAAAATTATAAGTATTATATAAGGTTCAAAATTTAGTTAATACTATTCATAACCTCTTTTGAACGGAATCTTTAGTAAGTCATGGTGCGCTTGAACTCGGTGTTACGTGTAGAGCAAGTTATTGAATTGTTTTGAAGAAGTAAATACTATGAAATATTGGGGTGTTACATTCTTGCCTCCTTCAATAAATTTCATCCTCGCAATTTTATATTATTCTTCGAAAATAAAGGTTGAAATTAGAAAATATCTTTGTGGGAAAACCCACATCGAAAATTTGGTTAATAAAATTTAGTCTTAATAAGAGGAAAAGAGAAATTAAAGGGTCACCACCAAATGATGATCTCGATTAGGAGAACATTGGTGGAAATTAGAGACATATAATTGGAGGAAAAACGTAAATATTTATAGGTGGTGATTGAGGTCATCAATCTTAAACAAGTTTAAAATTGAGGTCCTTAAATTCTGTAATCTATGAGGATTTAAAATTCCATCGGTTCAACAAAACATAATGTATTAGGATAAAAAATTTTTGGTTTTAGGATCCCTTCAATAAAGTATAAGAATTAATTTCTTCATATAATAGGAGGAGAAGAAAAATATATACCTGAAAAGTAAAGTTCCATCTGTTAACTAATTTCTACCACAAACTCATATTTCACTCCAAATGATAATAAAACTTAGAAAAATATTCTATTTATCCTATTCGTTTGGGGTTAAAAAAAATAAATTTATAATTCATCTACTAGACCTTCTTAAAATAAACTACATTGTTTAATCCAGGACATATAGTGGGCTAGTGGTAGGTGGTACACCCTTGTCGCCCTTCGGTTGCAGGTTCAAGTCTCGCGGCCTTGCTGGTCACAACAGGTTGCTGCCCGACCTCCGGGTTGTACTTTTATGGAAATCCAAAATTAATCTCAAACTAGAATTATCCAAAATACTTCTGTCCAAAATCAAAGTCCAACATTTATAAGGAAGGTAAACATAATGTATATCCTTTTTACCCCGTAATAGCATATGAATACCTTCATCATGTATTCTTTTAAAACACTGAAACATCCTGAATTACCATAATCCTTATTGATTACATTCATGCTCCCTTATTCCATATAGAATGATGGATATACTTCATCCCTCCAAAAAAGTTGTAAACTCCAACAATTTTGGAATATACAAATCTTTAATCGGTTTCAAGGCAGTCAAGAATATCCAATATAATTTACCCAAATCAA
Source organism: Viscum album (assembly GCA_963277665.1). Taxonomy (NCBI): domain Eukaryota; kingdom Viridiplantae; phylum Streptophyta; class Magnoliopsida; order Santalales; family Viscaceae; genus Viscum; species Viscum album. The sequence continues at coordinate 1,524,607,941 of OY728153.1, forward strand.
CCATATGTTATTCCAAAATAAGTATCTCAATATTAGGACCATATTAAGGTTTATCTTTCCTTAAACCCTGTAATTTCCAAAAAGTTTAACTTGCTGTAGAGTCAATTTTCTTAGTACCATAAAATCTCAAATCCTCAATGAAATAGTATTGGAGTACAATCCTTATATACTCCATAATTATTATAAAAAGTACACTACTAATACAACACTCAAATGACATAATCAATATAAGCACTCTAATTATTCCTCTTCATTTGTGGTAGTATCATAACTTGATTGTTATCTAATATCATCATTTGCGGCATAGTATGATGATAGGTTCGCGTAGTGTCCAAACTCCTTGCAAATTAAGCATTGTACATTTGAAACCTATTTTCTTACCCTTGCAGTCACGTAATTGGTTCCCTTTTCCTACACACTTATAACAAACTCCTACTAATTTCAGGCAAGTTTCAGGGTGTTTGTTCCCACAATTATCACATATGGGGAAATTTTTCTTTTCCCTCTTCCCTTTATCCATCTTTCTCTCTTCCATCCTTTTCTTCTCTTGCTTCCCTTCAAAACCATAGGACTCAGTAAACTCTTTAGTTATCTTATCAACACATGATACTATTTCATCATATGATGATAATACGTGGGAGACTATTTCCCTTCTAAATGATGGCTTAATACCATGAAATATACGATCCTTCCAACTCTTTGGATCATACGTATTACTGGAGTTCACATTCCTTCTACTGGGCGCCATTTCTATACAATAGCATAAACTAGGCCAGTTTATGAATTGCAATGAATAATTCCAAACTTTTAAAATACCTAATTAAAATTGAATAGTTTATGGATATAATCCATAATCATAAAAATGTTTTCTTTGAGTAAGTATATACTCACGAGCCCCTCATAATGGTTTTTAAAGAAAATGAGAATTATCCTAAGCATATCCCCCGGGAGTGTCGTAAACAAGAGTGCAGCAAGGTCCATTGTCAAGCACCAGTTCCCGTTCGATTCTAGCTCAAAGCGGTGTTTTCGGGTTTACCCCTAGGCACATCTGTGCCAGAGCCGCCTCTACCTGCTCGTATCCAGACAGGGATGTATTGCTCGGAAAACTCACAAAATCTCTATAATACCAAAATTCTAGGAAGTTATTCTATACTAATTCTCAAATTCTATCTTAGGGCTATGTGCTCTAATCAGAGTTTATCTAAATCTAGTTTCCAAGGTTATTGCTAAACTTCCTCTGATACCAATTGTAATGCCCTGACCCCAATTACCCAGAGTCGGTGCATTATTTTAATAAATTGGCATGAGTACAAGGAATCAAGTCCCAAAGGACCGATCAGTTTAGTAGACTTGGGAAATAGATTACATACATGAATGTTACATTACACTTCATAGAATACAAAACAACATAAATAATACTTTATGAATGCCATTATTCCCTTGTCTTAACCCTTCATATCAATCACAATATACTTCTTGGAATCCTGGGAAAAATAAAACATAGAAATGGGGTGAGCACAAACACTCAGTAAGGGTAAGCAATACAGCGGAAACTTTCATAAATAATCATAAACATTTAAGGCAATGTATAAATAAAACAAAAGCCTTTTATACTTAAACTTCAACATAGTATGGAAAAAATAAAATGAAATAATGCCATCTACTTATTCACATAGATATTCTACTAATCGAATAATCACATGAAATATCAATAACCACTTTCATAATGATGGAATGAAAAATTCCAGACTATCATAACCACATTGCCAAGGCCTTGTGCCAAGACTACAAATAAGATTTTGTCAAGGACTTGTGCCAAGATAGTAGTTTGTCTCATGAGACCTACCGATGCATCAAGGATCTATAGCGGGCTCCACCCATCACTTACTAAGTCCAATGTATTCCCATATGAAAAGGTTTAAACATAACATAAACATTCATATTAAAACTAGCATACGAAATGTCAATAATTTCTCCATAAACCATGAATGGTATAAAAATAACACATCCACAGTAAAACATATCACAAAACCTTAAATACAATACAAAAGTTTTGTATCATAATAATTCAACTTCAAATAAGCTTAAAATCCATCAAAGGATATTGACATTGATGAAATCAAAACAATTTGAGAGAAATATCCCTTTTCTTGAAATCATTGAAAAGTCACACATTTATAAAGGAATTAATTTAAAATAGATTTTTGAATCCAAGTGTCCCATAACACTTTGAAAATTTTGAAAAGAAATATCATTTAAAAAAATTAATTTCCATATAAATAAATCCCTAAAATCATTTTGAAAACATGGACATTAAATAAAAATATTTAGAAAGATAAATCTTTAAAACATTTAAAAGTATGATCTTGATAAAGAGTACCTTTCAAAAATTCTTAAAATATTAATTTTGAAATCATTTAAAAGTCACATAATTATAAAATAAAACATTTAATTTGAAAGTATTCTTATAAGACTGTAAGGTAAGCTTCAGTGATTTTATAATGGCAGAAAATAATCGCACCCGCCGTGTAAGTTTAAAAAGACATTCTTACCCTATATTTGTCGAAAAGGTTAAAAAGTACCTTGTTTGGAAAATGACAGAAATATTTCTTTCAAAACACATAAGGGTATAAATGAATTTAACCCATTTTCTAGTAAATAGTAAAAATGTTTTTAAATACATTTTAAGGAACATGGATGTGGATGATAAAGAGATCCCAGTAGATAATTACGTATAAACAACCTCATATAATGAAGAGATTGTGAAATAAACCCTTACCAATTTGGTAACTTACGAAACATACACCCCATGAAAGATATATCATACAATGAATATGTAAATACACATAAATTAAAGTATATTACACAAAGATTACAATTATTGGCAGTACATACACCACAAAAAAGGTAATAGTGGCAATATGGCATGAATCTAACGAGAATAAGGAGTGAGATGAAAACCCCTTACCTTGTACTTTTCCTTGGTTGGGGGTAGGTTAAAATCCTATATAATGGTGAAATAATTTTTATTAAATTATAAAAGAATCATAGAGATTAATATGATATCATATATGATCTTGTAACATTGATTTGTTAATAATATCTTAGTATTATCGTCGTTTCGGGTGTTAACTTACTCATTTTCTTTTATATGTTTTATTACATAAGCCATGTTTGTCATGGAGAGGTTGTATCTTATTCATATCCAGAATTATATCAATTCCTTAAACATTATTTTTAAATCATCAAATGATAATTATACTTGAATGGATACGATGGAGAATGAATCTCATCGCATTCGTGGAGACGGTAGTCCGTACGTACACACGAGCGACAATATCATTATTTTGATATTAAAATAATATTTAATTGGATGTTATATCATATATAAAGAACCATTATAATGTTATATTTATTATTTACATGAATTAAACATCATTATTATACCCATCCAAACAATAATTTATTGAATAACAATTACACCATGACGTGGAGACAGTAAGCCGTACGTACGCACGTATGGTGAAATGTCATTAAAATGATGGATAGAATACTGAAATATGGTTGTTCCATGTTTATAATAACATAAATTTATATATAATATACTGGAGTTTTTATTTTATAATTGTAAAAACAAAGAAAGAAGAAGTGAAAGAAGAAAGAAACTTGAAAAAGGGTGGTGAAATCATTACCTCTTCTTCGGGTTCTTCATTTTGATTTGATCAAAAGGCCTCCTTAGGTTGGCTTTATGACTAAAGTAAGGCCTCTATGATGAAGTGATTGAAGTTGAGAGAGTATTTGGGTAGGGGTTGGCCGAACCAAAAGGCTTGAATGTGTGAATTAGAGAGAAGGGAAAGTGCCCTTTTATAAGAAGGGTGAGGGGAACCTTTGGAAAAGCTAGAAATATTATTTTATAATAAATTAATATTTGGTTTCTAATGGATAAAAATTGGATTATTTAAAGGTTAAGGTTAGGATGGGTCAAAAACCACTCAACCAATAGAATTTATACAGGTTTGGGTCACTATATTAACCTTATCTTTAAGTATTAACTCTTAGTTAATTAGTTTCACTTTTACAATGTATCTTTATATTTTTATATTATATGGTTAATAAACTTACTATATACATCCAAGAGACCAAAAAGTGGTCCATTAATGATACAAATATCCTGATATAAGTCTATTGGACGAACCTTAGATTTTTAGGAATTTAATTTCAATTAATAATATAATATTTGTTTTAAAAACTCTTTTATATCAATTTTGACACTATTCAATAATTGATTTTTTAACACTAATAACAGAATGATTACTTCTAAATAAGTAAATTAAATCAATAATAACATTACATATTAAGCTATAAAATGATTTTTATTTATAAAAAGTCTCAAATAAAATTTATTTGGGTATTTATAATATCAATTATTCTGATTTTTCACTATTATGGTAGTTACTGCATCACCATTGTGTCATAAATAAATTAAACTATTTAATTTATAAAAATTATAAATAAAATTAAATTATGTAGGAAATCGTTTTAGCTTTCTAATGAATATTTATAGTCTAAAATACAACATATATAATCCTATGTAAAAATTGTTTTTCTAAAAGATATATGCTTGTGTAATTTTTCTATTCATTTGAACTTAATTAAAATAAAGTGTCCCTATCACTAACAAGTGGCTCCATGGGGTCCCAAAATCGACCCAAAGAAGCCCATGGTCGTAAATTTATCAACCAATAAGGTTAGGACACATTTTAGGGTAATTTGTTGTTATTATATTAGTATTTTTAACCCTTATTTACCGGATTTACCCTTTAACCATGGTAAATAAAATATTTACCGAAGTAATTATTCAAAATGTATAAAAATAAAAGTTACCTATTTACACAATTTGAACATCCTAATTCCAAATATGGAATCAATTTTTCCAAATTCTAAACACAGAAGTGGCATAAATTAATTTAAAATTAATTCTCGTTGTAAAAAAAAGCGTGTTTTTAGGAGATAATAACTATAAAAAGATTGACACTTGTTTATGTCCGATTTAATTGTGAAATTTTGTCATATTACAAAAATTGTATTAAATGGTAAGAATATATTCTAAATATACTTTAAATCCACTCAAATCCATAATTTATCACTACTAATTATTTTGATGAAAAAATTTGTTTTTAATTAAAATTTAGTAATTTTCACTATTCATCAAAATATAAAAGTTATCCGAAAAGTACCAAAATTTTACCCTAGGATAAATTTGATATTCCAAATCCAAAAATTAATTCCATTTTGAGAGATAAAATTTATAAAATTTTAAAAAGTAGGTATTACTATTCATTACGGCTAGTTTGATTGGTTGTAGTGTGTGTTAGAACTCGAAGTTGCGTACAACACACGGTACTGTATTATTCAAAGAGAAGCGTACCATGAAATATTGGGGTGTTAAATTGTAAATTTTTCTTTGTCCCCATTATAAAGAATAAATTTATTTAGTAAAATTGAATATATAAAAGTTTAAAATATTGGATTTAAAAAGGATTCACTATTAAAGTTGGTAAAAGTGAATTTTTGAAAAATACTTATTTTATCTAAAAAAGGAATTTGTTCTTATATTATGTCTAAAAAAACTCATAATATGGATTATAAAATTATAAGGATTATATAAGGTTCAAAATTTAGTTAATACTATTCATAACCTCTTTTGAATGGCTTGTTTGGTATGTCATGGTGCGCTTGAACTCGGTGTTACGTGTAGTACAAGTTATTGAATTGTTTTGAAGAAGTACATACTATGAAATCTTGGGTTGTTACATTCTTCCCTCCTTCAATAAATTCCATCCTCACAATTTGATATTCTTCTTCGAAAATAAAGGTAGAAAATAGAAAATATCTTTGTGGGAAAACCCACATCATAAATTTGGTTAATAAAATTTAGTCTTAATAAGAGGAAAAGAGAAATGAAAGGGTCACCACCAAATGATGATCTCAATTAGGAGAACATTGGTGGAAATTAGAGAAATATAATTGGAGGGAAAATGTAAATATTTATAGGTGGTGATTGAGGTCATCAATCTTAAACAAGTTTAAAATTGAGGTCCTTAAATTCAGTAATCTATGAGGATTTAAAATTCCATCAGTTCAATAAAAGATAAGGTATTAGGATAACACATTTTTTGTTTTAGGATCCCTTCAATAAAGTATAAGAATTAATATCTTCATAAAATAAGAGGAGAATAAAAATATATACTTGAAAAGTAGAGTTCCATCTTTTAACTAATTTCTACCACAAACTCATATTCCACTCTCAAAGATAATTGAACTTAGAAACATATTCTATTTATCCTATTTGTTTTGGGTTAAAAAAAATAAATTTATAATTAATCTACTAGACCTTCTTAAAATAAACTACATTATTTAATCCAGGACATCTCGTGGGCCAGTGGTTGGTGATACACCCTTGTCGCCCTTCGGTTGCGGGTTCAAGTCTCGCGGCCTTGCCGGTCGTGATGGTTGCCGCCCAACCTCCAGGTTGTCCTTTTATGGCAATCCAAAATTAATCTCAAACTATAATTATCTAAAATACTTCTGTCCAAACTCACAATCCAACATTTATAATAAAGGTAAACATAATGTAGATCCTTTTTACCCCGTAATAGCATATGAATACCTTCATCATGTATTCTTTTAAAACACTGAAACATCCTGAATTACCATAATCCTTATTGATTACATTCATGCTCCTTTATTCCATATAGAATGCTGGATATACTTCATCCGTCCAAAAATGTTGTAAACTCCAACAATTATAGAATATAAAAATCTTTAATAGGTTTCAAGGGAGTAAAGAATATCCAATATAATTTACCCAAACCAACCATATCTTATTCCAAAATAAGTACCTCAATATTAGGACCATATTAAGGTTTATCTTTCCTTCAACCATGTAATTTACAAAAACTTTAACCTACTGTAGAGTCAATTTTCTTAGTACCATAAAATCTCAAATCCTTAATGAAATAGTACTGCAATACAATCCTTATATACTCCATAATTATTATAACAAGTACATTGCTAATACAACACTCAAATGACATAATCAATATAAGAACTCTAATAATTACTCTCCATTTGTGGTAGTATCATAACTTGATTGTTATCCAATTTCATCATTTGAGGCATAGTCTGATGATAGGTTTGCATAGTGTCCAAACTCCTTGCAAATGAAGCATTGTACATTTGAAACCTATTTTCTTACCCTTGCAGTCACGTACTTGGTTCCCTTTTCCTACACACTTATAACAAAGTCTCATTCCTTTCAGGCAAGTTCCAGGGTGTTTCTTCCCATAGTTACCACATATGGGGAAATTCTTCTTTTCCCTCTTCCCTTTATCCATCTTTCTCTCTTCCATCCTTTTCTTCTCTTGCTTCCCTTCAAAGCCATAGGACTCAGTAAACTCTATAGTTATCTTATCCACATATGATACTATTTCATCATATGATGATAATACATTGGTGACTATTTCCATTCTAAATGATGGATTAATACCATAAAAGATATGATCCTTATTACTCTTTGGATCATACGTATTAATAGAGTTCACATTCATTCTACTGGGTGCCATTTCTATACAATAGCATAAACTAGGTCAGTTTATGAATTGTAATAAATAATTACAAACTTGTAAAATACCTAACGCAAATTGAACAGTTTATGGATATAATCCATAATCATAAAAATGTTTTTTTGAGTAAGTATATACTCATGATCCCTTCATAATGGTTTGTAAAGAAAATGAGAATTATCCTAAGCATATCCCCCCGGAGTGTCGTAACCAAGAGTACAGTAAGGCCCGTTGTCGTGCACCAGTTTCCGTTCGAGTCTAGCTCAAAGCAGTGTTTTCGGGTTTTACCCTTAGGTACATCTGTGCTAGAGCCTCCTCTACCTGCTCATATCCATACAGGGATGTATTGCTCGGAAAACTCACAAAATCTCTACAAAACCAAAATTCTAGGAAGTTATTCTATACTAATACTCAAAGTCTATCTTAGGGCTATGTTCTCTAATCGGAGTTTATCTAAATCTAGTTTCCAAGGATATTGCTAAACTTCCTCTGATACCAACTGTAATTCCCCGACCCCAGTTACCTAGAGTCGGTGCATTATTTTAATACATTTTCCTGAGTAAAAGGAATCAAGTCCCAAAGGAGCGATCAGTTTAGCAGTCTTGGAAAATAGATTACATACATGAATGTTACATTACACTTCATAACATACAAAACAACATAAATAATCCTTTATTAATGCCATTATTCCCTTGTCTTAACCCTTCATATCAATCACAATATACTTCTTGGAATCCTGGGAAAAATAAAACATAGAAAAGGGGTGAGCTCAAACGCTCAGTAAGGGTAAGCAATAAAGTGGAAACTTTCATAAATAAGCATAAACATTTAAGGCAATGTATAACTAAAACAAAAGCCTTCTAAACTTAAACTTCAACATAGTATGGAAAAAATAAAATGAAATAATTCCATTTACTTAGTCAAATGGATATTCTACTAATCGAATAATCACATGAAATATCAATAACCACTTTCATAATGATGGAATGCATAATGCCAGACTATCATAACCACATAGCCAAGGCCTCGTGCCAAGACTACAAATAATATTTTGTCAAGGCCTTGTGCCAAGACACTAGTTTGTCTCATGAGACCTATCGATGCATCGAGGAGCTATAGCGGGCTCCACCAGTCACTTACTATTTCCAATGCATTCCCATATGAAAAGGTTTAAATATAACATAAAAATTCATATTAAAACTAGCATACGAAATGTCAATACTTTCTTCATAAACCATGAATGGTATAAAAATAACACATCCATAGTAAAACATATCACAAAACCTTCAATACAATACAAAATTTTTGTATCATACTAATTCAACTTCAAATAATCTAAAAATTTATCAAAGGATGTTGACATTGATTAAATCAAAACTATTTGAGAGAAATATCCCTTTTCTCGAAATCATTGAAAAGTCACACATTTATAAAGGAAGTAATTTAAAAGAGATTTCTGAATCAAAGTGTCCCATACCATATTGAAAATTTTGAAAATAAATATCATTTCAAAACATTCATGTCCATATAAATAAATCCTTAAAATCATTTTGATAACATGGACATTAATTAAAAATATTTAGAAAGATAAATCTTTAAAACATTTAAAATTATGATCTTGATAAAGAGCACCTTTCACAAATTCTTAAAATATTCATTTTGAAATCATTTAAAAGTCACATAATTATAAAATAAAACATTTACTTTGAAAGTATTCTTATAAGCTTATAAGGGAAGCTTCAACGATTTTATAACGGTGGAAAATAACCGCACCCACCGTGTAAGTTTAAAAAGACATTCTTACCTTAAATTTGTCGAAAAGGTTAAAAAGTACCTTGTTTTGAAAATGACGGAAAGATTCCTTTCAAAACACATAAGGGTATAAATGATTTTAACCCATTTTCTAGTAAATAGTAAAAATGTTTTTAAATACATTTTTAAGGAACATGGATGTGGATGATAAAGAGATCCCAGAAGATAATTACGTATAAACAACCTCGAATAATGAAGAGATTGCGTAATAAACCCTTAACAATTTGGTAACATACGAAACATACACCCCATGAAATAGGTATCATACAATGAATATGTAAATACACATAAATTAAAGTGTATTACACAAATATTACAATTATGGGCAGTACATACACCACACAAAAGGTAATAGTGGCAATATGGCATGAATCTCACGAGAATAAGGAGTGAGATGAACACCCCTTTCCTTGTACTTTTCCTTGGTTGGGGGTAGTTTAACCTCCTGTATAATGGTGAATTAATTTTTATTAAATTATAAAAGAATCATATAGATTAATATGATATCATATATGATCTTGTAACATTGCTTTGTTAATAATATCTTAGTATTATCGTCATTTCGGGTGTTAACTTACTCGTTTTATTTTATATGTTTTGTTACATAAGCCATGTTTTTCATGGATAGGTTGTATCTTATTCATATCCATAATGATATCAAGTCCTTAAACATTATTTTTAAATCATGAAATGATAATTATACTTGAATGGATACGATGGAGAATGAATCTCATCGCGTTCATGGAGACGATAGTCCGTACGTACACACGAGCGACAATATCATTATTTTGATATTAAAATAATATTTAATTGAATGTTATATCATATATACAGAATCATTATCATGTTATATTTATTATTTACATGAATTGCACATCATTATTATACCCATCCAAATAATATTTATTGAATAACAATTACACCATGACGTGTAGACAGTATGCCGTACGTACGCACGTATGGTGACATGTCATTCAAAGGATGGATAGAATACTAAAATATGGTTGTTCCATGTTTATAATAACATAAATGTATATATAATATACTGGAGTTTTTATTTTATAATTGTAATAACAAAGAAAGAAGAAGTGAAAGAAGAAAGAAACTTGAAAAAGGGTGGTGAAATCATTACCTCTTCTTCGGGTTCTTCCTTTTGATTTGATAATAAGGACTCCTTAGGTTGGATTTATGACTAAAGGAAGGCCTCTATGATGAATTGAGGGAAGTTGAGAGAGTATTTGGGCAGGGTTTGGCCGAATATAAATGCTTGAATGTGTGAATTAGAGAGAAGGGAAAGTTCCCTTTTATAAGAGGGGTGAGGGGCACCTTTGGAAAAGCTAGAAATATTATTTTATAATAAATTAATATTTTGTTTATAATGGATAACAATTGGATTATTTAATGTTTAAGGTTGGGATGGGTCAAAAACCACTCAACCAATAGAATTTAGATAGGTTTGGGTCACTATATTAACCGTATCTTTAAGTATTAACTCTTAGTTAATTAGTTTCACTTTTACAATGTCTCTTTGTATTTTTATATTATATGGTTAATAAACTTACTATATATATCCAAGAGACCCACAAGTGGTCCATTAATGATAAAAATATCCTGATATAAGTATCTTGGACGAACCTTAGATTTTTAGGAATTTAATATCAATTAATAATATAATATTTGTTTTAAAAAACTCTTTTATGTCAATTTTGACACAATTCAATAATTGATTTTTTTAAAACTAATAACAGAATGATTACTTCTAAAAAAGTTAATTAAATCAATAATAACATTCTATATTAAGCTATAAAATTATTGGTATTTATAAAAAGTCTCAAATAAAATTTATTTGGGTATTTATAATATCAATTATTCTGATTTTTCACTATTATGGTAATTACTGCATCACCATTGTGTCATAAATAAATTAAACTATTTAATTTCTAAAAATTATAAATAAAATAAAATTATGTAGGAAATCGTTTTAACTTTCTAATTAATATTTATAGTCGAAAATACAACATATATAATCCTATGTAAAAAATGTTTTTCTAAAAGATATATGCTTGTGTAATTTTTGTATTCATTTTAACTTAATTAAAATTAAGTGTCCCTATCACTTACAAGTGGCTCCATGGGGTCCCAAAATCGACCCAAAGATTCCAATGGTCGGACATGTATCAACCAATAAGGTTAGGACACATTTTATGGTAATTTTTTATTATTATATTAGTATTTTTAACCCTTGTTTACCGGATTTACCCTTTAACCATGGTAAATAAAATATTTACCGAAGTAATTATTTAAAATGTATAAAAATAAAAGTTACCTATTTACACAATTTGAACATACTAATTCCAAATATGGAATCAATTTTTCCGAATTCAAAACACATAAGTGGCATAAATTAATTTAAAATTAATTCCCGTTGTTAAAAAAAGCGTGTTTTTAAGAGATAATAACTATCAAAAGATTGACACTTGTTTATGTCCGGTTTAATTGTGAAATTTTGTCCCATTACAAAAATTGTATTAAATGGTAAAAATATATTCTAAATATACTTTAAAACCACTCAAATTCATAATTTATCACTACTAATTATTTTGATTTAAAAAGTTGTTTTTAATTAAAATTTAGTAATTTTCACTATTCATCAAAATATAAAAGTTATCCGAAAAGCACCAAAATTTCACCCTAGGATAAATTTGATATTCCAAATCCAAAAATGAAGTCCATTTTGAGAGATAAAATTTATAAAATTTTAAAAAGTAGGTATTACTATTCATTACGGCTAGTTTGATTGGTTGTAGTGTGTGTTAGAACTCGAGATTGCGTACAACACACGCTACTGTATTATTCAAAGAGAAGCGTACCATGGAATATTGGGGTGTTACATTGTAAATTTTTTTATTTCCCCATTATAAAGAATAAATTTATTTAGTAAAATTTAATATATAAAAGTTTAAAATATTGGATTTAAAAAGGGTTCACTATTAAAGTTGGTAAAAGTGCATTTTTGAAAACTACTTATTTTATCTAAAAAAAGGAATTTGTTCTTATATAATGTCTAAAAAACTCATAATATGGATTCTAAAATTATAAGTATTATATAAGGTTCAAAATTTAGTTAATACTATTCATAACCACTTTTGAACGACTTGTTTGGTATGTCATGGTGCGCTTGAACTCGGTGTTACGTGTAGTGAAAGTTATTGAATTGTTTTGAAGAAGTACAAACTATGAAATCTTGGGTTATTACATTATTCCCTCCTTCAATAAATTGCATCCTCGCAATTTGATATTCTTCTTCGAAAATAAATGTTGAAAATAGAAAATATCTTTGTGGGAAAACCCACATCATAAATTTGGTTAATAAAATTTAGTCTTAATAAGAGGAAAAGAGAAATGAAAGGATTACCACCAAATGATGATCTAGATTAGGAGAAAATTGGTGGAAATTAGATACATATAATTGGAGGAAAATGTAAATATTTATAGGTGGTGATTGAGGTCATCAATCTTAAACAAGTTTAAAATTGTGGTCCTTAAATTCAGTAATCTATGAGGATTTAAAATGCCATCAGTTTGACAAAACATTAGGGATTAGGATAACACATTTTTTGTTTTAGGATCCCTTGAATAAAGTATAAGAATTAATTTCTTCATAGAATAAGAGGAGAAGAAAAACATATACTTTAAAAGTAGAGTTCAATCTTTTAACTAATTTCTACCACAAACTCATATTCCACTCTAAAAGATAATAGAACTTAGAAAAATATTCTATTTATCCTATTCATTTTGGGTAAAAATAAATAAATTTATAACTAATCTACCAGACCTTCTTAAAATAAACTACATTATTTAATCCAGGACTTCTCGTGGGCTAGTGGTTGGTGATACACCCTTGTCGCCCTTTGGTTGTGGGTTCAAGTCTCGCGGCCTTGCCGGTCGCGACAGGTTTCCGTCCAACCTCTAGGTTGTCCTTTTATGGCAATCCAAAATTAATCTCAAACTAGAATTATCCAAAGTACTTCTTTCCAAACTCACAGTCCAACATTTATAAGGAAGGTAAACATAATGTAGATCCTTTTTACCCCGTAATAGCATATGAATACCTTCATCATGTATTCTTTTAAAACACTGAAATATCCTGAATTACCATAATACTTATTGATTACATTCATGCTCCTTTATTCCATATAGAATGCTGGATATACTTCATCCATCCAAAAATGTTGTAAACTCCAACAATTATAGAATATAAAAATCTTTAATAGGTTTCAAGGTAGTCAAGAATATCCAATATAATTTACCCAAACCAACCATATCTTATTCCAAAATAAGTACCTCAATATTAGGACCATATTAAGGTTTATCTTTCCTTCAACCATGTAATTTACAAAAAGTTTAACTTGTTGTAGAGTCAATTTTCTTAATACCATAAAATCTCAAATCCTCAATGAAATAGTACTACAATACAATCCTTATATACTCCATAATTATTATAACAAGTACATTGCTAATACAACACTCGAATGACATAATCAATATAAGATCTCTAAGCATTCCTCTTCATTTGTGGTAGTATCATAACATGATTGTTATCCAATTACATCATTTGCGGCATAGTCTGATGATAGGTTTGCATAGTGTCCAAACTCCTTGCAAATGAAGCATTGTACATTTGAAACCTATTTTCTTACCCTTGCAGTCACGTACTTGTTTCCCATTTCCTACACACTTATAACAAAGTCTCATTCCTTTCAGGAAAGTTCCAGGGTGTTTCTTCCCATAGTTACCACATATGGGAAAATTCTTCTTTTCCCTCTTCCCTTTATCCATCTTTCTCTCTTCCATCCTTTTCTTCTCTTGCTTCCCTTCAAAGCCATAGTAATCAGTAAACTCTTTAGTTATCTTATCCACATATGATAATATTTCTTCATATGATGATAATATGTGAGAGACTATTTCCCTTCTAAATGATGGCTTAATACCATGAAAGATACGATCCTTCTTACTCTTTGGATCATACGTATTACTGGAGTTCACATTCCTTCTACTGGGCGCCATTTCTATACAATAGCATAAACTAGGTCAGTTTATGAATTGTAATGAATAATTACAAACTTGTAAAATACCTAACGCAAATTGAACAGTTTATGGATATAATCCATAATCATAATTTTTTTTTGAGTATGTATATACTCATGAGCCCTTCATAATGGTTTGTAAAGAAAATGAGAATTATCCTAAGCATATCCCCCAGGAGTGTCGTAACCAAGAGTATAGTAAGGCCCGTTGTCATGCACCAGTTCCTGTTCGAGTCTAGCTCAAAGCGGTGTTTTTGGGTTTTACCCCTAGGTACATCTGTGCCAGAGCCGCCTCTACCTGCTCATATCCATACAGGGATGTATTGCTCGGAAAACTCACAAAATCTCTACAAAACCAAAATTCTAGGAAGTTATTCTATACTAATACTCAAAGTCTATCTTAGGGCTATGTGCTCTAATTAGAGTTTATCTAAATCTAGTTTCCAAGGTTATTGCTAAACTTCCTCTGATACCAACTGTAATTCCCCGACCCGAGTTACCCAGAGTCGGTGCATTATTTTAATACATTGTCACGAGTAAAAGGAATCAAGTCCCAAAGGACAGATCAGTTTAGCAGTCTTGGAAAATAGATTACATACATGAAAGTTACATTACACTTCATAAAATACAAAACAACATAAATAATCCTTTATTAATGCCATTATTCCCTTGTCTTAACCCTTCATATCAATCACAATATACTTCTTGGAATCCTGGGAAAAATAAAACATAGAAAAGGGGTGAGCTGAAACGCTCAGTAAGGGTAAGCAATACAGTGGAAACTTTCATAAATAAGCATAAATGTTTAAGGCAATGTATAACTAAAACAAAAGACTTTTAAACTTAAACTTCAACATAGTATGGAAAAAATAAAATTAAATAATGCCATTTACTTAGTCACATGGATATTATACTAATCGAATAATCACATGAAATATCAATAACCACTTTCATAATGATGGAATGCATAATGCCAGACTATCATAACCACATAGCCAAGGCCTCGTGCCAAGACTACAAATAATATTTTGTGAAGGCCTTGTGCCAAGACACTAGTTTGTCTCATGAGACCTACCGATGCATCGAGGAGCTATAGCGGGATCCACCAGTCACTTACTAAGTCCAATGAATTCCCATATGAAAAGGTTTAAATATAACATAAACATTCATATTAAAACTAGCATACGAAATGTCAATACTTTCTCCATAAACCATGAATGGAATAAAAATAACACATCCATAGTAAAACATATCACAAAACCTTCAATACAATACAAAAGTTTTGTATCATAATAATTCAACTTCAAATAAGCTTAAAATCCATCAAAGGATGTTGACATTGATGAAATCAAAACTATTTGATAGAAATATCCCTTTTCTCGAAATCATTGAAAAGTCACACATTTATAAAGGAATTAATTTAAAAGAGATTTCTGAATAAAAGTGTCCCATACCACATTGAATTTTTTTAAAAGAAATACCATTTCAAAACATTCATGTCCATATAAATAAATCCTTAAAATCATTTTGAAAACATGGACATTAATTAAAAATATTTAGAAAGATAAATCTTTAAAACATTTAAAATTATGATCTTGATAAAGAGTACCTTTCATAAATTCTCAAAATATTCATTTTGAAATCATTTAAAAGTCACATAATTATAAAATAAAACATTTACTTTGAAAGTATTATTATAAGATTTTAAGGGAAGCTTCAGCGATTTTATAACGGCGGAAAATAACCGCACCCACCGTGTAAGTTTAAAAAGACATTCTTACCTTAAATTTGTCGAAAAGGTTAAAAAGTACCTTGTTTTGAAAATGACGGAAATATTCCTTTCAAAACACATAAGGGTATAAATGACTTTAAACCATTTTCTAGTAAATAGTAAAAATGTTTTTAAATACATTTTTATGGAACATGGATGTGGATGATAAAGAGATCCCAGAAGATAATTACGTATAAACAACCTCGAATAATGAAGAGATTACGAAATAAACCCTTACCAATTTGGTAACTTACGAAACATACACCCCATAAAAGAGGTATCATACAATAAATATGTAAATACACATAAATTAAAATGTATTACACAAATATTACAATTATGGGTAGTACATACACCACACAAAAGGTAATAGTGGCAATATGGCATGAATCTCACGAGAATAAGGAGTGAGATGAAAACCCCTTACCTTGTACTTTTCCTTGGTTGGGGGTATGTTAACCTCATGTATAATGGTGAACTAATTTTTATTAAATTATAAAAGAATCATATAGATTAATATGATATCATATATGATCTTGTAACATTGCTTTGTTAATAATATCTTAGTATTATCATCGTTTCAGGTGTTAACTTACTCATTTTATTTTATATGTTTTGTTACATAAGCCATGTTTGTCATGGATAGGTTGTATCTTATTCATATCCAGAATTATATGAAGTCCTTAAACATTATTTTTAAATCATCAAATCATAATTATACTTGAATGGATACGATGGAGAATGAATATTATCGCATTCGTGGAGACGGTAGTCCGTACGTACGCACGAGCGATAATATCATTATTTTGATATTAAAACAATATTTAATTGGATGTTATATCATATATACAGAATCATTATAATGTTATATTTATTATTTACATGAATGAAACATCATTATTATACCCATCCAAATAATAATTTATTGAATAACAATTACACCACGACGTGGAGACAGTAAGCCGTACGTACGCACGTATGGTGACATGTCATTCAAAGGATGGATAGAATACTGAAATATGGTTGTTCCATGTTTATAATAACATAAAATTATATATAATATACTGTAGTTTTTATTTTAGAATTGTAATAACAAAGAAAGAAGAAGTGAAAGAAGAAAGAAACTTGAAAAAGGGTGGTGAAATCATTACCTCTTCTTCGGGTTCTTCCTTTTGATTTGATCAAAAGGCCTCCTTAGGTTGGATTTATAAATAAAGGAAGGCCCCTATGATGAAGTGAGGGAAGTTTAGAGAGTATTTGGGTAGGGTTTGGCCGAACCAAAAGGCTTGAATGTGTGAATTAGAGAGAAGGGAAAGTTCCTTTTTATAAGAGGGGTGAGGGGCACCTTTGGAAAAGCTAGAAATATTATTTTATAATAAATTAATATTTGGTTTATAATGGATAAAAATTGGATTATTTAAAGGTTAAGGTTGGGATGGGTCAAACACCACTCAACCAATAGAATTTAGACAGGTTTGGGTCACTATATTAATGTTATCTTTAAGTATTAACTCTTAGTTAATTAGTTTCACTTTTACAATGTATCTTTGTATTTTTATATTATATGGTTAATAAACTTACTATATACATCCAAGAGACCCAAAAGTGGTCAATTAAAGATACAAATATCCTGATATAAGTCTTTTGGAAGAACCTTAGATTTTTAAGAATTTAATATCAATTAATAATATAATATTTGTTTTAAAAACTCTTTTATGTCAATTTTGTCACAATTCAATAATTTATTTTTTTAAAACTAATAATAGAATGATTACTTCTAAAAAAGTTAATTGAATCAATACTAACATTCCATATTAATCTATAAAATTATTGGTATTTATAAAAAGTCTCAAATAAAATTTATTTGGGTATTTATAATATCAATTATTCTGATTTTTCACTATTATGGTAATTACTGCATCACCATTGTGTCATAAATAAATTAAAATATTTAATTTCAAAAAATTATAAATAAAATAAAATTATGTATGAAATCATTTTATATTTATAATTAATATTTATAGTCTAAAATAAAACATATATAATCCTATGTAAAAATTGTTTTTCTAAAAGATATATGCTTGTGTAATTTTTGTATTCATTTTAACTTAATTAAAGTAAAGTGTCCCTATCACTTACAAGTGGCTCCATGGGATCCCAAAATCGACCCAAAGATGACCATGGTCAGACATGTATCAACCAATAAGGTTAGGACACATTTTAGGGTAATTTTTTATTTTTATATTAGTATTTTTAACCCTTATTTACCGGATTTACCCTTTAACCATGATAAATAAAATATTTACCGAAGTAATTATTCAAAATGTAGAAAAATAAAAGTTACCTATTTACATAATTTAAACATACTAATTCCAAATATAGAATCAATTTTTCCAAATTCAAAACACATAAGTGGCATAAATTAATTTAAAATTAATTCCTGTTGTTAAAAAATGCGTGTTTTTAAGAGATAATAACTATTAAAAGATTGACACTTGTTTATGTCCGGTTTAATTGTGAAATTTTGTCCAATTAAAAAAATTGTATTAAATGGTAAAAATATATTCTAAATATACTTTAAAACCACTCAAATTAATAATTTATCACTACTAATTATTTTGATTAAAAAAGTTGTTTTTAATTAAAATTTAGTAATTTTCACTATTCATCAAAATATAAAAGTTATCCGAAAAGTACCAAAATTTCACCCGAGGCTAAATTTGATATTAAAAATCCGAAAATGAAGTCCATTTTGAGAGATAAAATTTATAAATTTTTAAAAATTAGGTATTACTATTCATTACGGCTAGTTTGATTGGTTGTAGTGTGTGTTAGAACTCGAAGTTGCGTACAACACATGCTACTGTATTATTCAAAGAGAAGCGTACCATGGAATCTTGGGGTGTTAAATTGTAAATTTTTTTATGTCCACATTATAAAGAATAAATTTATTTAGTAAAAATGAATAAATAAAAGTTTAAAATATTGGATTTAAAAAGGGTTCACTATTAAAGTTGGTAAAAGTGCATTTTTGAAAAATACTTATTTTATCTAAAAAAAGGAATTTGTTCTTATATTATGTCTAAAAAACTCATAATATGGATTCTAAAATTATAAGGATTATATAAGGTTCAAAATTTAGTTAATACTATTCATAACCTCTTTTGAACGGCTTGTTTGGTATGTCATGGTGCGCTTGAACTTGGTGTTACGTGTAGTGCAAGTTATTGAATTGTTTTGAAGAAGTACATACTATGAAATCTTGGGTTGTTACATTCTTCCCTCCTTCAATAAATTTCATCCCTGCAATTTGATATACTTCTTCGAAAATAAAGGTTGAAAATAGAAAATATCTTTGTGGGAAAACCCACATCATAAATTTGGTTAATAAAATTTAATCTTAATAAGAGGGAAAGAGAAATGAAAGGGTCACCACCAAATGATAATCTCTATTAGGAGAACATTTGTGGAAATTAGAGACATATAATTGTAGGAAAAATGTAAATATTTATAGGTGGTGATTGAGGTCATCAATCTTAAACAAGTTTAAAATTGAGGTCCTTAAATTCAGTAATCTATGAGGATTTAAAATGCCATTGGTTCAACAAAACATAAGGTATTAGGATAACACATTTTTTGTTTTAGGATCCCTTTAATAAAGTATAAGAATTAATTTCTTCATAGAATAAGAGGAGAAGAAAAATATATACTTGAAAAGTAGAGTTCCATCTTTTAACTAATTTCTACCACAAACTCATATTCCACTCTAAAAGATAATAGAACTTAGAAAAATATTCTCTTTATCCTATTCGTTTTGGGTTAAAAAAATATAAATTTATAATTAGTCTAATAGACCATCTTAAAATAAACTAGATTATTTAATCCAGGACATCTCGTGGGCCAGTGGTTGGTGATACACCCTTGTCGCCCTTCGGTTCCGGGTTCAAGTCTCGCGGCCTTGCCGGTCACGACTGGTTGCCGCCCAACCTCCAGGTTGTCCTTTTATGGCAATCCAAAATTAATCTCAAACTAGAATTATCCAAAATACTTCTGTCCAAACTCACAGTCCAACATTTATAAGGAAGGTAAACATAATGTAGATCCTTTTTACCCCGTAATAGCATATGAATACCTTCATCATGTATTATTTTAAAACACTGAAACATCCTGAATTACCATAATCCTTATTGATTACATTCATGCTCCTTTATTCCATATAGAATTCTGGATATACTTCATCCGTCCAAAAATGTTTTAAACTCAAAAAATTATAGAATATACAAATCTTTAATAGGTTTCAAGGCAGTCAAGAATATCCAATATAATTTACCCAAACCAACCATATCTTATTCCAAAATAAGTACCTCAATATTAGGACCATATTAAGGTTTATCTTTCCTTCAACCATGTAATTTACAAAAAGTTTAACTTGCTGTAGAGTCAATTTTCTTAGTACCATAAAATCTCAAATCCCCAATGAAATAGTACTGCAATACAATCCTTATATACTCCATAATTTTTTATAACAAGTGCATTTCTAATACAACACTCAAATGACATAATCAATATAAAAACTCTAATCATTACTCTTCATTTGTGGTAGTATCATAACTTGATTGTTATCCAATTGCATCATTTTCGGCATAGTCTGATGATAGGTTTGCATAGTGTCCAAACTCCTTGCAAATGAAGCATTGTACATTTGAAACCTATTTTCTTACCCTTGCAGTCACGTACTTGGTTCCCTTTTCCTAAACACTTATAACAAAGTCTCATTCCTTTCAAGAAAGTTCCAGGGTGTTTCTTCCCACAGTTACCACATATGGGGAAATTCTTCTTTTCCCTCTTCCCTTTATCCATCTTTCTCTCTTCCATCATTTTCTTCTCTTGCTTCCCTTTAAAGCCATAGAACTCAGTAAACTCTTTATTTATCTTATGCACATATGATACTATTTATTCATATGATGATAATATGTGGGAGACTATTTCCATTCTAAATGATGGCTTAATACCATTAAATATACGATCCTTCTTACTCTTTGGATCATACGTATTACTGGAGTTCAAATTCCTTCTACTGGGCACCATTTCTATACAATAGCATAAAATAGGCCAGTTTATGAATTGTAATGAATAATTACAAACTTGTAAAATACCTAACACAAATTGAATAGTTTATGGATATAATCCATAATCATAAAAATGTTTTTTTTGAGTAAGTATATACTCATGATCCCTTCATAATGGTTTGTAAAGAAAATGAGAATTATCCTAAGCATATCCCCCGGGAGTGTCGTAACCAAGAGTACAGTAAGGCCCGTTGTCGTGCACCAGTTCCCATTCCAGTCTAGCTGAAAGCGGTGTTTTCGGGTTTTACCCCTAGTTACATATGTGCCAGAGCCGCCTCTACCTGCTCATATCCATACAGGGATGTATTACTCGGAAAACTCACAAAATCTCTACAAAACAAAAATTCTAGGAAGTTATTCTATACTAATCCTCAAAGTCTATATTAGGGCTATGTGCTCTAATCAGAGTTTATCTAAATCTAGTTTCCAAGGTTATTGCTAAACTTCCTCTGATAAAAACTGTAATGCCCCGACCCCAGTTACCTAGAGTCGGTGCATTATTTTAATACATTTTCACGAGTAAAAGGAATCAAGTCCCAAAGGACCGATCAGTTTAGCAGTCTTGGAAAATAGATTACATACATGAATGTTACATTACACTTCATAACATACAAAACAACATAAATAATACTTTATGAATGCCATTATTCCCTTGTCTTAACCCTTTATATCAATCACAATATACTTCTTGGAATCCTGGGAAAAATAAAACATAGAAAAGGGGTGAGCTCAAACGCTCAGTAAGGGTAAGCAATACAGTGGAAACTTTCATAAATAAGCATAAACGATTAAGGCAAGGTATAACTAAAAAAAAGCCTTTTAAACTTAAACTTCAACATAGTATGGAAAAAATAAAATGAAATAATGCCATTTACTTAGTCACATGGATATTCTACTAATCGAATAATCACATGAAATATCAATAACCACTTTCATAATGATGGAATGCATAATGCCAGACTATCATAACCACATAGCCAAGGCCTCGTGCCAAGACTACAAATAATATTTTGTCAAGGCCTTATGCCAAGACACTAGTTTGTCTCATGAGACCTAACGATGCATCGAGGAGCTATAGCGGGCTCCACCAGTCACTTACTAAGTCCAATGCATTCCCATATGAAAATGTTTAAATATAACATAAACATTCATATTAAAACTAGCATACAAAATGTCAATACTTTCTCCATAAACCATGAATGGTATAAAAATAACACATCCATAGTAAAACATATCACAAAACCTTCAATAAAATACAAAAGTTTTGTATCATAATAATTCAACTTCAAATAAGCTTAAAATCCATCAAAGGATGTTGACATTGATGAAATCAAAACTATTTGAGAGAAATATCCCTTTTCTCGAAATCATTGAAAATTCACACATTTATAAAGGAAGTAATTTAAAAGAGATTTCTGAATAAAAGTGTCCCATACCATATTGAAAATTTTGAAAAGAAATATCATTTCAAAACATTCATGTCCATATAAATAAATCCTTAAAATTATTTTGAAAACATGGACATTAATTAAAAATATTTAGAAAGATAAATCTTTAAAACATTTAAAATTATGATCTTGATAAAGAGTACCATTCACAAATTCCTAAAATATTAATTTTGAAATCATTTAAAAGTCACATAATTATAAAATAAAACATTTAATTTGAAATTATTCTTATAAGCTTGTAAGGGAAGCTTCAGCAATTTTATAACGGCGGAAAATAACCGCACCCGCCGTGTAAGTTTAAAAAGACATTCTTACCATAAATTTGTCGAAAAGGTTAAAAAGTACCTTATTTTGAAAATTACGGAATGATTCCTTTGAAAACAAATAAGGGTATAAATGAATTTAACCCATTTTATAGTAAATAGTAAAAATGTTTTTAAATACATTTTTAAGGAACATGGATGTGGATGATAAAGAGATCCTAGAAGATAATTACATATTACAACCTCGAATAATGAAGAGATTTCCAAATAAACCCTTACCAATTTGGTAACTTACGAAACATACACCCCATGAAAGAGGTATCATACAATGAATATGTAAATACACATAAATTAAAGTGTATTACATAAATATTACAATTATGGGCAGTACATACACCACACAAAAGGTAATAGTGGCAATATGGCATGAATCTCATGAGAATAAGGAGTGAGATGAAAACCCCTTACCTTGTACTTTTCTTTGGTTGGGGGTAGGTTAATCTCCTATATAATGGTGAAATAATTGTTATTAAATTATAAAGGAATCATATAGATTAATATGATATCATATATGATCTTGTAACATTTCTTTGTTAATAATATCTTAGTATTATCGTCGTTTCGGGTGTTAACTTACTCGTTTTCTTTTATATGTTTTCTTACGTAAGCCATGTTTGTTAAGGATAGGTTGTGTCTTATTCATATACAGAATGATATGAAGTCATTAAAAATTATTTTTAAATCGTCAAATGATAATTATACTTGAATGGATACGATGGAGAATGAATCTCATCGCGTTCGTGGAGACGGTAGTCCGTACGTACGCACGAGCGACAATATCATTCTTTTGATATTAAAAGAATATTTAATTGGATGGAATATCATATATACAGAATCATTATCATGTTATATTTATTATTTACATGAATTAAACATTATTATTATACCCATACAAATAATAATATATTGAATAACAATTACACCACGATGTGGAGACGGTAATCCGTACGTACGCACGTATGGTGACATGTCATTCAAAGGATGGATAGAATAATGAAATATGGTTTTAAAATGTTTATAATAACATAAAATTATATATAATATACTGTAGTTATTATTTTATAATGGTAATAACAAAGAAAGAAGAAGTGGAAGAAGAAAGGAACTTGAAAAAGGGTGGTGAAATCATTACCTCTTCTTCGGGTTCTTCCTTTTGATTTGATCAAAAGGGATCCTTAGGTTGGATTTATGACTAAAGGAAGGCCTATATGATGAATTTAGGGAATTTGAGAGAGTATTTGGGCCAGGGTTGGCCGAACCAAAAGGCTTTTAATGTGTGAATTAGTGAGAAGGTGGAGTGCCCTTTTATAAGAGGGGTGAGGGGCACCTTTGGAAATGCTAGAAATATTATTTTATAATAAATTCATATTCGGTTTATAATGGCTCCAAAGTGTATTATTTAAAATTTAAGGTTGGGATGGGTTGAAAACCACTCAACAAATAGAATTTAGACAGGTTTGGGTCACTATATTAACCTTATCTTTAAGTATTAACTCTTAGTTAATTAGTTTCACTTTTACAATGTCTCTTTGTATTTTTATATTATATGGTTATTAAAATTACTATATACATCCAAGAGACCCCCAAGTGGTCCATTAATGATACACCTATCATGATATAAGTCTCTTTTCCGAACCGTAGTTTTTTAGGAATTTAATATCAATTAATAATATAATATTTGTTTTAAAAACTCTTTTATGGAAATTTTGACACTATTCAATAGTTGATTTTTTAAAACTCATAACAGAATTATTACTTCTAAAAAATTTAATTAAATCAATCCTAACATTCCATATTAACCTATAAAATAATTTTTATTTATGAAAAGTCTCAAATAAAATTTATTTGGGTATTTATAATATCAATTATTCTAATTTTTCACTATTATGGTAATTACTACATCACCATTGTGTTATAAATAAATTAAATTATTTAATGTCTAAAAATTATTAATAAAATACTATTATGTAGGAAATTGTTTTAGATTTATAATTAATATTTATAGTTGAAAATTCAACATATATTACCCTATGTAAAATTGTTTTTCTAAAAGATATATGCTTGTGTCATTTTTGTATTCATTTTAACTTAATTAAAATAAAGTGTCCCTATCACTTACAAGTGGCTCCATGGGGTCCCAAACACGACCCAAAGATTCCCATGGTCGGAAATGTATCAACCAATAAGGTTAGGACACGTTTTAGGGTAATTTATTATTATTATAATAGTATATTTTTACCCTTATTTACCGGATTTACCCTCAAACCATGATAAATAAAATATTTACCGAAGTAATTATTCAAAATGTTTAAAAATAAAAGTTACCTATTTACACAATTTGAACATAATGATTCTAAATATAGAATCTATTTTTCCAAATTCAAAACACAGAAGTGGAAGAAATTAATTTAAAATTAATTACTGTTGTTAAAAAAAGCGTGTTTTTAAGAGATAATAACTATCAAAAGATTGACACCTGTTTATGTCCGGTTTAATTGTGAAATTTTGTCCAATGACAAAAATTGTATTAAATGATAAAAATATATTCTAAATATACTTTAAAACCACTAAAATTCATAATTTATCACTACTAATTATTTTGATTAAAAAAGTTGTTTTTAATTAAAATTTAGTAATTTTCACTATTCATCAAAATATAAAAGTTATCCGAAATGTACCAAAATTTCACCCTAGGCTAAATTAGATATTCCGAATTAAAAAATGAAGTCCATTTTGAGAGATAAAATTTATAAAATTTTAAAAAGTAGGTATTAATATTCATTACGGCTAGTTTGATTGGTTGTAGTGTGTGTTAGAACTCGAAGTTTTGTGCAACACACGCTACTGTATTATTCAAAGAGAAGCGTACCATGGAAGCTTGGGGTGTTACATTGTAAATTTTTTTATGTCCCCATTCTATAGAATAAATTTATTTAGTCAAATTGAATATATAAAAGTTTAAAATATTGGATTTAAAAATGGTTCACTATTAAAGTTGGTAAAAGTTCATTTTTGAAAAATACTTCTTTTATCTGAAAAAGGAATTTGTTCTTACATTATGTCTAAGAAACTCATAATATGGATTCTAAAATTATAAGGATTATATAAGTTTCAAAATTTAGTTAATACTATTCATAACCTCTTTTGAACGGCTTGTTTGGTAAGTCATGGTGCGCTTGAACTCGGTGTTACGTGTAGTGAAAGTTATTGAATTGTTTTGAAGATGTACATACTATAAAATCTTGGGGTGTTACACAACCAATTCCCATTTCAACTACCTCACACACCACAATCATGTATAATAACCACACATCACAACAACACATCACAACCTCACACCACAACTAACTTTTACATATTTTATTTTAGATTTAGTAAGTTGATTTTTATAACATTTTATTTACTTTGAAAGGGTATTATCACACAAACTAGAATTTCCATGGGCAACTAATTAATTATCCTGATATACATTCTTAACCAGTTTAATTCAATGCGATATCAAATGATCACACAATAATGTTTCAATAACCATATACACTACAAAACAAACATATCCTCCAATGGATGTGAGTTTTATAAAAAAATTAATCATTTATAATTTCAATAATAATAACATCAAAAGTGATAAAACCTGAATTTTATTCCCCTTCCCCTTCAATCTCAGTTAACCTAATTAATTATCTTCATTAAGATAGTGCATAATATCCTACCAAAGGATAAAAATAATAATCCATCCCACATAGTAAAACTAAAAGAGAGAAAAAGGACCATCTACATTAAATGAATCTTTATGAATCGCTACCCAAGGTTGGGACAAGAGGGAGGTAACCGTCGTACACCACGCTAAAGGAAAATATCTGGATCAAACTAGAACCTCAAAGGATAAATCCACCAAAGTATATGGTTGAAATCAAATTAAAGGTTGGGTAACATAATAAATGAGATAAAAAATGGAATAAAATATAGGGTTTGAGTGGGGTTAGGGTTTCTATAGGTTGTATGGAAACATAAGACCGTGTTGTAACTTGCCTCACCACACTATAAAACTAATGAAAGAAGGGACGTCCATGGTGAAAGGGGTGATAACACTCCACAACATGGCTGATCAAAGTCATGTATGAGAAGTTCAAAGTGGTATATGACACAGATATGATAAAGTAGGAGAAGGAACATAACACAATAGAAACCACAACACTACAAAACACACTCACTAATAAAAAGGATGAATCGTAACATTACTCCACGTTAAAGATACCCCCAAAACAACAGAACCACCAAAACTCCTCCTGTTAGACTCCACACCATAGCCTCCATCCCCAGGCCATAGAACACACCCTATAATTGAAGGTCTAATCCATGTCCTTGCTCTAAAGTCTAGCCATGCCAAAAATGGAAGAACCAAAATACTCACCCCCTAGGACTCCACTCCACAACCTCTCTCTATGTTGCAACCCTGATGATTTTAAAAGAACCACTAAAACTCCACTCTTAAGTATCTGTGATGTATATGACCTCTAAAAATCACAATGATATCCATTATGATATAGCCCTTGCTTCCATGCCGAAGAATCCTTATTATCTAGATTATTAGCTACATCTTCTATTTTTACTCACCAAACTCCCCATGACTTCCCCTGAACACCTCCACCACCATAACTCTCATAATTTAATGGGTTAGAAAGGTCTATTATATTACATTATATACCTATAAAACTATTCTCATCCTCAATAATCAAAGAAAAATCCAGAAAAATAGAGATAAAGGGGACCAAATAACCACCCTGTAAGATATCTCTCAGAGATATCATCACAACTGAAACACCACCACCACCCCACACCATCCTCAAGCTACCTCTCTTGAAAAGCCTTCTACACCACTATTACAAATTTAAAAAATACCATCCAATTATTTCTAAAAATAACACACTACACGACCCCAATCATATAAATCATGGAATTTCACTTCCTATATAAATATATTATCTTATTTGGGTGGAACTGACTCACTCAAATGGTTTAAAATGTATCAAAGTATAATGAATTTTGATTAGGAAAGGGTTCTACCCTCTTTATATTATTGAATATTTATTCACCCACCATCATTAAGAGAAAAAATATCATATAAAATACCAAGGTTCAAACATCACATCAATAAAGAAAAATAGAACTAGGGAAAACTCAAAACAACTATGAGTACTAAGCACACATATACATCTCACGCTCCTACGTAATATCTTATAGGACATTATTAATCCATAAAACATAAACAAAATGAATGGTATATCCACAAAAAAACTTATATCGATGATGTTATACCTCTATTGGTTTCTCCACGAACATCGTTTCATCCTTAATATCCACCTCTCCCCATTTAATGACAGGGGAGTCACCATGAAGATACTGATATAATTGAGGGTAGTAAAAGAGATCATGGATCCTTCCAATACATATAGGTAGTGGTAACTTATAATCCTCCTTTCCAATTTTTTCTAACACACTAAAAGGCATAATAAATCAGTGTGAGGGATTACCCCTACTAAACCTTCATTGCCCATGATGAGAAAAAACCTTCAAGAAAATGTGGTCTTCTACCAAAACTCTAAGGGAATCATAATATGATAAAAAAAGACCTATAATGGTCTAACACTTCCTTTATCCTCTAAAAAAGACTTATGCCTTCTGTATAATGCTTGGCATCATATGGGGACTGATAACTGATGAATCCTTAACCTCGGTCTAGCATAACAGAGAACAACATGACCACTCGTTTAAAGACTAAAATAGGGTCATTCCAATTGATGAGTGGTAGTTAATGTTATAATAAAACTCAAAAAAAGTGAAATTATTTTACCAAGATCATCCAAAGTACATGATGCATGCTCAAAATGTGTCCTCCTATGTCAATATAGTCCACTCCATCTGTCTGTCCGTTTAAGGGTGGAAGGTAGTGTTGAGGTGTAACCAAGTGCCAAAAGTGTGTTTAAATACACTCCAGACTTGCAAGGTAGAATGTTCATCCTGAGTCAAGATAATGGACCTTGTAACTCTATGTATCCTCAAAACTTCATCCACATACATCTTAACCAAGACATCCACCATACCTAACTCCTAAATCTCTAGGAAGTGAGTAGAATTTATGATCCGATCCATGATTACCCAGATTGGATCACATCCTACTTAAGATCGGGGTAACCCCATTATAAATTCCATCAATATTTCTTCCCACTTCCAATCATAAAAACACTAGGGCTGCAATACACTTCCAGGAACACAATGCTCAGCCTTTTATAGTTGGAAAACTAAACATCAAGCCACAAACTCTTCTGCCACCCATTTTATCCCGATCCACCAAAAATATGTCCTAAAACCGTGGTACATATTAGATACTCTTAGGTGAAACAATAAAGGTGATCTTTGAAACACATTAAGGACTCCTTTGTGCATCACCACCAGAACAAATATCCTCCCCTGAAACAATATCTAGTTTTGAACATCCTTTGACCATCCCTTAATAGCATCACTATGGACAAAACATTCACACATCATCTCTACTAATGAGTCTATCTACTAAGAATCTTCCAATTTCTACATCATAGAATATGACCCTGTCATCTAAAACTAGAAGAATCATCAACCAACCATCATCACATCTAAGTATAGGGATGAAAACTCTTTAATTTCTTTAAAATCATATTTGGAATCTCAAATAATATACTATTGTGAATTCCACCTCAATGAAATATCCATGGCATTCCATTTTCCTAAGGTTTGGGAGATCTTGAAGTCATAACCATGGAGAAAATTCATACACTTCCACTGCCACAGATTTAGTTCATGATGAAAAAATATATACCACAAATGTATATGATTGATGAATACCAAAAATAATTCTATGATGAGGTAATGTCACCATAGATTCAATGAAAACACAATTGTTGCTATATCCAGGTCATGTGTATCACAGTTATTCTCATGGGGGTGAAAATTTTTAGACCTATAATGGATCAATTATTTATAAAACATCAATTAACGTGCTAATAATACATGCGAAGCATCCTAAAACACCTCAAACATCACACCATCCACTAGAAAAGGAAACAATTGGGCACTGATCAATATCTCCTTCAGGTTGTAAAATGATTCATAACACTGATCGATATATATAAACACTTGGTCCTTCTTCATCAAGGCTATGAATGAGGATGAAATCCATGATAAATTAAACATGAATATCTAGTAATAGCCTATGTGATTGGGGAAAATACAAACCTATGGAACTTTATTGGGTGCTATGAAAGAAAAACCTACCTCGATCTTTGATAGGTCCATGGCCACACCCTTCTAGAAAACCACATTCCCAAGGGAATGCACCTCTTGTGTTCAAAAATTATTCTCAAAAAACTTTCCATTAAGAAGGTGGAATTGGAGTACCTACAAGGGATATCTGATATGATTGGAATGTTCCTCATCCAACTTTGATTAGATCAAGATATCATTGATGAACATGACCCTAAAGTAGTCCAAAAATCATGAACCATAAAGTTCATGAGCCCCATGAACATAGCTAACATGTTCATAAAACCAAACAACATGACCAAAAACTTGAAGTGCCCATACCTATATCAGAAGGAAGCCTTTGATATATCATCCTCTATTACCCTCAACTGGAGATACATGGGCCATAGATTGACCTCATTGAACCAATTAGCTCCACTCAAAATTTCAAAATTATCATTAATCCTCATAGGGTAACAATTATTGTTTTTCACCCAATTCAGCCTCAATTATTCTATACTTAGCCTTAGACTACCATCCAAAATGGATAATCACATCAAAGCACCCAATAATGACACACTAGTCTGGATGAAACCTTTTTGAATCAAATAATCTAACTGAATCCTTAAATCCTACAAATCATAGGGTTCCATCAGATAATGATTCATCAAATTTAAAGAAGTGACTGACTGTGAATCTATCCCAAACTCGATATCATGTATAGGGGGTAACATCACTACCTCGTTGGAAAAAACATCCAGAAACTCCTAATAACCCTAGGAAACTACACTATCCTAGTGCTTAATGATTCTACAAACAACTTATCCACCATGTAAATAAGGGGATCCGTGCATATTCTTCCCAAATAATAACTATTGTGAACAAAAAATTCATGCTAACTATCCCCATATGAGAACATGAATCTCCTTTGGAAGTAATCGATAATATCATGAATAGAATACATCTAGTAGATTCCAAGGATGAAATCGTATAACTATATCTATAGTTATAAATTAAATCCACACGACTAATGCATCCACATCATTAGTTAAAACCCTTAACATGCATCATACAAGATGGTTTGGACTTTGACTGGTGTAGTCAACACCAGGGGCATGAGAAGTGTATCTATACCCAGTCCCAGTGCATAAGAAATAGATGGTTTAATAAAGGAGTATGAATCTCCTGAATAAAATAAGGCACAAACAAGGGTAGACTATAAGCTGATCATACCTCTAATGATCACTATCCCATATAGTGCTGACACCTTTAAATTATACAACTGGCTATGTTTGCCTACCCTGCTTCACTGATGAGGAAACCTTAATAGAAATACTCAAGTCAAGGTCCATAGAGATGTAGACATCATGAGATAAACCTATACATACCCCATATTCTCTCAGCTGAGAATAATCCTACTACCTTTGCAATTGAAACGACCTTGTTGGAAGCTGTTACTAAGGCTAACATTGAACCAGACCACCTCCACCATGTTGAGCTTTAAGAACCACTGAGAACTTATTTTGATAATGAATATAACCCTCAAATATGAATCAAATTATCCTAAGTCTCCTAGTAAAATAATGGAAACCTATGGCTCTAGAAGGTTAAAAATAAATCAACTATGGTCGACTACCCACTAGTTAAAACCTTAAAGGCCTTGATACCTAAGGCCTACTATTGAGGAACCCTACTAGTCGCCCTCTCATAGTAAACCTCCTCACGAGTACATACTCTTGACCACCTATTCCTTATTATGTAATTCCAAGTACATCAAAAATGTAAAAGGAGTAACTGTATACTGGATAGAAGGACAAAGTTCATCCTCAAGATTCTATGCATGGGACTCCTCATAAGAAAAAATATTAATTCTTAAATGAAAAAGTTGCTTTATCCTGTTCCCAATATTCCATATAGACATTATTACCTACCGAGGAGAAATCATATTCTACCTATTAACTACCTTTATAGTCAAAAATAGGAACTTCAATGGGAACACCATCTAAAATTATGACCAAGAAATGTATTCCTCTTTATGGTTACTAATATACAAAATCCACCACTAACACACATCTCCTCACATTTGACTAATTTCCAATGGTAACAAGTAATCTTCTCAACCACAGATCAAACCTAAGGTGATCTTGAGCTCCTCTAGGTAGTGATCCATCTCTAAATGAGATATATACCTTCATAATTTTCCAAATACTACCACTGTAAGGCACACAATTTCCTCTACTAATGATCATCTTCGTCAACCAGATCAACCCTCTGGTGATCAACCGTATGAGCCTAATAGAACTCACCAGACTAAAACACACATAGATGTTATCCATGATATACATCTAAATGAGAAACAAGGATATCCTAATCCCAGTTTTATGTAATTTAATTATGATTCATTAAATTGTTTCATTTTAACTACCTAGAACCACCCAATTTGGATATTAACACAAGAAATCATGATGCATGTACCTCTCCTAGGTCTCTACCTTGGAAGTGGCATCTCTACAATTGGTTATTCAGTAGGCTCATAGTCCTTTTATCGAATCATGGGGGGGGGGGGCGTAAAATTTCATGTATTAGTTTTTATTTCCTATCCTTTGTCAAACACTAAGGTCAACTGACACTATTTCCCTACCAACTAATTAAATTCTCATAGTTCCTAACTCTAAACTCCATCCTATATCTCAAAAAACATATGATACCTCTTTATCATGAAACCATCCCTCCAAAGGCACCCCTCATAGGCCAATAATGATGGAATATATATAATGAACCTCAATTCCTACCTTTAGTAGGCTCCAGATTGGGGACAAGAACCTTGGGTATGAAGATATCACATAAATGGAAGGCACTACACTCTATAATATAGGACCATAATATAGGATAAATTAACAACAATAAAATCCTTAACATAACATAAAATGTAAACCAATACTATCCCACAATTCAGGTATAAATTAAACAAATATAAAGAGTCTCTGAAATAAATTTCCAAAAGAAAATCATAAGGCAACAACACTGCAACAACTCCAATGTCCGAGATAGAAATTTCCAACATAGTCCATGAAGTCTACCTAGAAACCCAAAAAATAGTTTTTATATACGTAGGGTGATAATTCAAGTAAAATTAGTAGGATCACACCCAAATTATCTTATGAACATGTGAGAATATAATACTAATGCACCAGTAAGATAATAGAAGAACCAACAGCACCTAAATGGTTCAATTAAAAAAATACCATCCTCACCATGGCACACTCACCAAATAACGCATCCAGGTATAATAACATAAGAAGAAGCCTATCAATAAAATAGTATGTTTCACCTCTTTACCACTAATTTTCAGCTTTCACAATCCAATGAAGTATATCCTTGCGTTCCCATATCCTCGATATAGAAACCTTTCTAAAGACACTCGAGCTATCCCATCACATCTCACAACATCACATCGCATCCCATCGCATCGCATCACATCACATCACATCACACCCCATCGCATCGCATCCCATCGCATCACATCACATCACATCGCATCGCATCACATCACATCACATCACATCGCATCGAATCACATCGCATCGCATCCCATCCCATCCCACCCCATCCCATCCCATCCCATCACATCCCATCCCATCACATCACATCACATCACATCACATCACAACACATCACATCACATCACATCACCTCACATCACATCTTTCCCACATACACCTAGGACACCACATGACATATCGACTATAGATTATTGGGCCATCACATAATGTCACATATCACTTATAGACACATTTTATATCAAAACACACCTCAACCACACCCTCAATCAAGATAGTAAGTTATCATGAAAATGAAGGACACCAACCTCATTCCCTCCTCCTACCATGCATGACCCCCACTATAATCCATCTCATCTGACATCACCACAGCATGGTTTTAACTTATGGCCATCATATCCCATGCATATCAATGTATCTTGGAAGTGAGATTGGGGAAGATAGGGTAGCCAAATTTCACCTATCACCATCAAGATGTTAGGGAAAACACCCACAAAACATTTAATTGTGGACACAAAGTGCTCGATGCGGGTGGGGTGCATATTGAAATCACAATGAAAATACAATGTGTATATATATCATAACACACAAGCCTAAACTATGGATTAAAAACAAGAATACCATCCCAAATCATAACATCACCCTCCAAGGCCTCAAAATATTCACTATTTTTCTTCCTCCACTATATACATAACACCACATAAGCAATACACAAGCCACATTTTATCCTCTTTGTCAAATTAATCTAAATTTTATATTCCACATCAACAACCATTTTCATTATATATATACCATTTATTTCTTATTTCATCCCATTTATTTCATATTTAACAACAAACAATTAAGGAAAACTCACCATTTTAATTTGAGAGTTAATTTCACATTCCATCCCCTTTCATATCAAATTCATTATTAAAAAACTATTCCATCACTGCTAGGAAACTATCACAAGAAACCACACAAGATAACAACAAACCATATTTATCATGCCAAAAAACCCCACATTACTACCACTTCACATCGCCATCACTTCCCATAAAAACATTTAATCACCACAACCACATCTCATCATAGCCAAAAAATATCACAACCATATATCATCACAACCGACACACCATAACCACTCCCTATTTCAACTGACACACACACACTAAAACCATGCATCACAACCAGACATCACAAATACACACCCACACACTTTTTATGTATTATATTACAGATATAGAATGGGTATTTTAATCACATTTTCTTTACTTTTCAATGTTATTCTCATAGAAACTAGAATTTACATTAGAAACCAATTTATAATTCGGATATATGTTTTTCACAAATTTCATTCAAAGTGATATCAAATGATCACAAAAAGGGTTCCAAAATCATATCTACTATAGAACAAACATATTTCCTATTGAATATAATTTTAAAAAGGCATCAAGTTTGTATAACTTCAATAATAATAATATCAAAAGTGGTAAAACATATATTTCATTCCCATTCCATAATAATTTTAATTAACCTGATTAATTATCTTCATTAACCAAGTATATACTATCTTCTCAAAGGATAAAAATAATAACCACTACCACATGATATAAGAATAATATATACAATTTTTAACATCATGAGTTTTTAAAACAATGCTATTCTTGATAGCTTTCTTAACATGCAACACTGAGCTTTAAGTGAATTAAGATATTCTATAAAAAATTATAATTTAAATGCGACCGTTATAACCTTGCCATTGAATTGGAGGTTATGAATATGATTAATTGAATTATGAAATACATATATAGGTCCTAATGAATACAATTTTTTGATAAATTTTTAGTAAATAATCACCCAATTTTGAGAAAAGTTATTTTATTCTTCAAAAATATGTTTTCTTCAAAAAATATTTTTATTGTTTTTTGTGAGAAAATATTATTATTATTTTTTAATAACTTTTAAAAACTTTTCTTGATAAAAAGGATATAATATTTTGAAATAATAATATCAAAATTTGATTATGGTGAAGTATTGATATTTGTTTTTGAAATTTTTGATTTTTCAATGAATAATGAAAAATACTAATTTTTATTGAAAATTGTATTTTACTTTTAAAAGTTTACAAAGTAAAATTATATTTTCTAATTAGTTTTAAAATTTAATTAGTTCATTTTTATTAAAAATAAGCCAATTATAGTATTTTTAATGAATTTATTTCTTGAATTTGGTATAAAAATATTTGTATACTTAAAAGTTACTTTTATAAAAAATTGTTTTTCGTTACATTTTATGTTTTACTCTTAAATTAATTTATGCCAGTTTTAGAAATTAAATATTAAAAATGGATTTTATATTCTTAATCATGAGGTAAAATGTTGGTAAATATATCCATTTTATTTTTTGTCATTATGATTGTAACCATATTAAATAATTATCACCACGGTAAGGTTAATTGGGGTAATTAAGGATAAAAATAATATGATAAAGACTAAAAATGAAAATAACACTTAAATTTATCCTATTGGA
This sequence comes from Viscum album, assembly GCA_963277665.1. Classification (NCBI taxonomy): domain Eukaryota; kingdom Viridiplantae; phylum Streptophyta; class Magnoliopsida; order Santalales; family Viscaceae; genus Viscum; species Viscum album. The sequence continues at coordinate 1,524,644,482 of OY728153.1, forward strand.
TAAGTTTATTTAGATAATATACATCTAATGTTTTAAAATATAGAAAATTGGTTCCATATTTCATTGATTTTGATCTTTATATTATTTTATTTAAAGAAAAGCCAAAAATTTCATTCTCATTGTTTTATTACTCCAAATTTTTGAAAAGGGGATAAATAGATGATATGTTGGGTTATTAATGGTTTATTTGAAATATAAATTAGTATTTTTATCATGGTAATTTATTTATAAATTTTAGTGATGAAATAATTACTTTAAATTCTTACACAACGTTGATACTATATTTATTCAATTAATAGAAAAAAATACATGACTTTGAAAATATTAAATTCTATATAATTTGAATTAATTACTATTTTCAATGAATTGTTTAGAAAATATAACATTTTAGTGATTTTTGAAATGATTATATTCATTTTTTTGAAATTATGTTGTTTTTAAAATTAAATTAAATGAATAGTGTCAAAAATGATATTAATGATATTTTATGATAAATAATGTTTTATTAAATTATTTAAATTTCATAAAAAAATTTAAAAAGGAAAATTAGGATGATAAATGGAAAAAAATATCATATTTTTTTTCATTTATGGTCCAATTTTTACCTTATAAGTAAAATTACATCCCTTTAGTATTGAAAAAGTCATTATAGTATTTAAGGTTAAAATTTGTTATCCAAGGGGTTAATCTAAAAGATCAGGATTAATATGGTATTAAAACCTGACAAAATTTTACTTTATGATTATATTAATATCATATATTCCTTATATTTTTACCCATAATAATTTGAAACCATTTTACATGATATATAAAAATACGATATTATAATATTTCTTGTATTTCCAAAAATGACATAATTGATATTTTATAATAAACAATATTTTATAATAAACAATATTTTATTAAATGATTTTAAATTATTAAAAGTAATATATTTTGATAATTATTTTATGTGGTTTAGGATATCATACATGGTCCATTTAAGGTCCAATTTTCATTTTATAGTAACTATCATTACCCCTAAATATTAAAAAACATTGTAATTGCAGTAATAGTTAAAAGGGTTAACCAATTATTAAAACAAAATAGTAAGGGTCAAAATAGTCACCTAAAATTGTATAATATTTATTGGATGATATTATTTTAAATAAAACTCCTAATATATTAAAATTATATCAATTTGGACCCATTTTTTCAAGAGAAATAATTTATATTAATTGAATACTTTAAGAAATTCCAATAATGCCCCTCCCCTCTCTTATAAAAGGGAACCTCTTATTATATTTTATTCATTATTAAAAATTATTTTGGTTTAGAGAATTCCTAAAAAAATCTATTCATAACATCCCTAACCATATTATGTAGGTCTTATTTTGGATAGAATACCATCCATAGAGAGTTTAAGGTGTAAATAAGGAAGCTGTCGGAAGAAGTGGTGTAATCTTTTACTAGATGTTTTAGTTTTATTTATTCTTCCACATCTTACAAATATTATTTAATTATTATTATATAATGAAATAATTTTATAATATATAATGTTATGTTATTATGTTAATGACATAACCCATATCTGTTTAGTTTTTCCATCAAGTGGGAAATGAAACAATCGATTGCATGTATGATGGATGACCACCTCACGAACCGATGTAATTTATTTTCAATAAAGTCCTATCATGACTGTTTATATTGATGGGTTTAATGTATATATATTATTTTTATGTAATAATTATCATTATTTAAAAATAATAAATCATATAATTTCTGACCATTCCATCCTTTGAAAAATGGCAACGTTGTTCATGCGTATGTTTAGACTACTATCTCCATGAAGCGATGTGATACATTTTTCATAAACAAATTAAATATATAGAATATATAAGTATATTTAAATAAATAATATGTTATTTATGAAATAATTATCACTAAAAAATGGAAACGTTACTCTTGAGTATGTACATACAGCCATCTCCATGATTGTAACATAGATAATTTTTCATAACTTTATTTCATATATGGATTTAATAGTATAATTTATATATAAAAAATATTATTATTTAAGTATTATTATTCTATATATGATTTAATTATAACCTATTTGACCATAGTCACCTCACCAAAGTAATTTTAGACATATGTGACAAACATCATCAAAACACATGACATGAAATTAATTGAATATAACATGTTACTAAAGAAAATAAAATTAATAATGAACATTAAAAAGGTTCTTAAGAAATTAAATGATTAAAATATTTCTACTATTGAGGAAAATAAAGAATGTATGTGATGATTTGTACTCCAAGCAATGGATACTCTTCTTTAAAACCTTGTTTTAAAACATTTTAAAGACTTATTTTATAAATATTCTTCCTCCATATACATATTATTAAAAATATTTTATGGATGTATTTATGTGGACATAAATTAATTATAAAGTATATTTTATTTCACTTTTTTTACTTTATTTCAAAGTTTTCCAAAAGGAATATTGTTTCGTGTTTTATATGGAATGTTTTTTATTCACAAAAGATAAAGGGAATGTTCTATGTTAATATATACGGTGTCAAAGTTTTTTACCACCACCACAATAGTTATTTTATATTATGATTATTTTTAAATCTCTCATGTCTTCTTCAAAGTAAAACTGTCTTTCCTATTTTTGTAGCACACATAATCATGGTCATGTTAAAATGGGTGTGCCTAGAAAGTACTCTAATGCATTGGGTAATGTTTTTGTCTCATTAAGCATTATGTATGTGAATAGGGAGTAAACCTAATCCAATATGGGACTAAATACACCTTGTGATGTTGTATTGGAATTTATCCTTGACTTATTCTTATGTAATGTTTTGTGTTCTTGCCACATTTCCTATATATCCATGATTTTATGATACCATGATCTTAATATTATGATCCCATGTTACCTACATGAATTTTATTTACTTGTTAATAATTTTTCATGGAAATAATTTTATTTTAAGAGGTAATCTATTGTTATTTTGTTTTAAAAGAAGGATTATCCTCTTTTTGGGTAAAAAGGTTTGTTTTTAAGAAAATATTTTTCATGGGTTCTCATGTTTTCTTATAAATCCTCATAACTATGATTTTTCCTTCATGTTTTTTTTATAAAGTGTTTTATGGAAACATTGGGTAGTGAAGTGGATTTCATATTTAATTAAATGATTACTTGAGATAAAATTTTATTATATTAAATAAAAACTCCCTTTTATGATTCCATGGATTTTTAGTAGACTAACATGTTCCTTTTTTATTTTATGTCACTCACTGAGCTTTTTTGTAACAATCACACAATTTAAAATTTTTCCCTGGTTCTTAAGGATGTATAGTGATAATAATGAGGTCAATATGAAAATTATGAAAATAAGACATGATTAGAAAACTTTTTATGTATGAGGTTATTATGTATAAGTTATAAACTAATTCTATAAAAATATAAATCATAAAGATCCTTAAATGTAATAGAATTAAATTGTCACGACCCCCTTCCATCAAAGATGCCCCTCCTGAGCTGGCAATGGTGAAAGGGAGATAATGACCCCCGAGTCCCGCCTCTAGTAGGCCCCGGGGTGGCGACTAGCACCAAGGGTATGAGTTTATTTTTTTTCAATCATGGGAGGCATTACCCTTTTTATAGTTAGGATCGGAAATAGGAAAAGTCAACCACCAAAAAGGAAAAAGAACAAAGGTGCTGAAAAGAAACCCAAACCAGTCCCATATGCATGTATAAATAAACTGAAACAGGTACAAGTACAAATAAGCTCAAAGTACAAGTGAGTACAGTACCAAAAGAAAAACAAGAAAACAGCAACTGCACACCTCCCACTTCCTGACTAGTAGGGTCCCGCACGGCCCTGGTAGTCCTCCTGAAAACCTGAAACAACATAGGGTGAGCATACAAGTATACTCAGTAGAGAACCTAAAGCTCTCGTGAACAAGTGGGGAGACACCCTAAGGTCCCGTGAGAAAATAGAAGAACCAGAAACTAACAAGGAAAAACTATCCACCCAGCCTCACTGGTCACACTCACCAAGTAACACAAACAAGTTTAGTATATATATAGAACAAAAGTATTGGGTACCCCGCACCATTTCCCACTTAATTAGATGCTGCTCTTCCTAACGGCAAACGTCCTGACGCTACCACACTCTTCCCGCCCGCACACACCTGGGCCAAACCACGCATCCCGCCCGCACACACCTGGGCCACAACCACTAACCCACCCGCAGACACCTGGGCCTCATCCCGAAGGTTCTTGGGAACGGTAATCCTGCCCGAAGAGTCTTGGGCTAAAGGTCGCCTCAAGCCATCACAGCCTCCGAGACCTACCCGAAGAGTCTTGGGTGTAAGGTCACCTCAAGCCATCATAGCCTATGGAAGAAGGAGCAGGAAGGAGCTAGTAACTAAGGGGGAACACCCTCTCCCATAAAATGGGAGTGTTCGGCACTAGGTGCTTGACATGGGTGTGGTGCGACAAAACACAAAGATACAATTATATATATACATATACCAAACACATAGCCCAACCTATGGCTTCTTAAAAAGAGAAACTGAGCATGTGCCTCGGCACTGCTACCCCGAAGCATGCATCAACAACCAAACAATCATCCCCCAACCCCATTTAGGTTTTCATGTTTCATGCAATGGTTTAACAAATTATTACTACTGGGCAACTATCATCCAGACAAAACCTTTCACAAACATATCCCTGCCATCCACAACCAAGGTCAGGTAAAACGCAAGCAACCACATGCCATTTCATTTAAAAAATATTATCACAACCATACAACATTCCATCATTCATTTATTTCAAAGTTCCATACATAAAACCCTTTCCACACACAAAACATTTCCGCATTTGAAAACACCTTTTACTTCAAAACACATTTCATAATCAAAACACTTTTCATAAATAAAGGCATTTTCCACAAAACAACCAAACCACCAACATGTTCATTATTCCATCTTTGTTCAACCGGGGTGATCACACAAGGTTTTCATTCTCATTTAATCAGCCAGTCTTTACGTGCTTATCCATTTTCCATGTTTTAACAAAACCAACCACAAACAATTCAGATATTAATTGCGCACGCAAAGGCCACCAATGGCCTTGATTTTCAGTAGGCAAAGGCCTTTCAATCCAAAATCACAATCAGAAGATAAAGAAACTGGAAGGCAATAGAAACAGCACAAAACCCCAAACCCTTCTTTATCCGGTTATTATCTTTATTTAAAGTTCAACTGCATCCCATGGAACAAAAGAAAAAAAAAATCCCACCTCGCATGTTGCACCAAAAAGAGAGACGAAGGTAAACCCCTACATCAAAAGGTCCCGATCACGTCGCTTCCGACGACGTCCTTCGGTGTCCTCCGCCTTCGCCAAACCCGACAAACGCCTCCTAGGATGGAAGCTAGAGAAGGAAGGAAGGAAGGAAAGGTGACAAGTTCGGGCTTAGAAGCTTCGTCTCGTCGCTACGATCCTGTGGCCGTTGACGGATCATAATTCGGAGCTCGGACAAAGAAGTTAGAGGAGGAATACTTCTCGATCGTCCAAGAGCGTCGTCGTGCGACAAAGAAGCGATCGATATGGAAGATAAAACATGACCTCGTTCTTATATAGGCAACAAATAGGTAAATCCGTATTCAGCGTGCATTAATGAATACACGATGTGACCATACATACGTTACATGTTTTGATTGGTTAACACACAACACGTCACGCAGTTTCCACGCGTTTTAATAATAATGATAATTCTATAAATATGCGGTGTTTCATTGAACCAAGGCATGAGTCATAAAAGTAGCTCATTAATGGTCTTAAAATGACCGTCATAATTTCAGGGTTACGCTGTCGCTGACGGATCGTCAATCCGATACCGTATGAGGGAGATACGTTGGATACAAGATCCCGTAATAATAACAATATTAAATCTATTAATTCATGAGCGTTTCGGGTACCCAATCCGAAAACCCGAAAAAGACATCCAATATTGGACTCATAATATTCGTCTCGTAGTCAGGGTCTCACTGCCACTGACGGTTCGTGAAACCGAGGTTGTACGAAGAAGTTATTGTGAAAAAAGTGTTTTATTATCAAAAAAAAATGATAACAAAATTTTATTAATTAATTATTTATTTATTTCTCTAACTCCAATCAATCATCATTTGTCATTTTTCATGCTGTAAATTCATCACCAATTATCTCCTTTACTATTTATTTCACACTTAATTTTATTCCCATTAATATCTTTTAACTCCTCCCTCTCTCCAATCTTTATTAATTCTTTCTCCCAAGATTCTCTCCCACAAAAAGTGGCGCCTCTCTCTTATATTTATTTTTCAATAAATTTTATTTTCTCTCTCCAATCTTTATTTTGTTGGTGCGCCTCCCCTTTTATTTCATATTATTATATTTTTCATCTTCTCTCTCCTTGTGGCACGCCCCAAATTTATTTTAAACCTTTATTTATTTATTTTTACACAATTATCATAACATCTTTAATTTATTCTCATATCACAAATATTATTGCATTTAATTCAAAACATAATTCTCATTAAATCATTATTACCAGATCTATAAAAAAAACCAACATTATTATTATAATTATTTAGTATAACACTTATAACAAAACCCCCAAAAAAATTTATTAAAACGTCACCATTTATTATTAATAATAATTATTATTTTTGATGTTCGCCGCATTGATCACAGAAAAAAAAACGTTTTTACAAAGTAATCGACCAGAGAGGTCCGGGCCATTACATTAGATACCTCTCAAAACATTCTCATCCTCGAGAATTAAAAACTGACCCAGAAGAAGGAAAGGATCTGAAGAACCACTCCACAAGATACCTCTCAGGGCTCTCGTCATGACAAGGAACCAACCAACATCTCTATGAGTTAGGAATTATTTCTCCTATGTCAAGATACTATCCGCTTTAGGCGGCACTGACTCACCTGCACGGGTTTAATCGCATCCTCATTAATGCGTCTTGATTAAGGATCAGGTTTTTCCATTCCCATATATCCGGACAATCCACACACTTCCCAAGAACAAGGAACAAAGATCTCACATCCAACAAGCCAACATTTTATATATCAAAGGTACAGGGTAACACCAACAAACAAAGGAAGGTACAAGTCAAAACAACCCCGGGTACTGAGCGCACATCTGGGTATCCCGCTCCCAAGTGCTCTCCTCAAGGCCGCCATGCCTCCACAACACACGAACCAAGCCGATGGTTCGTCCACGGAGCACTTTCTCCTTGAGATCCTCGATCCTGACTGGCCGTTCCTCAAAGGTCGCGTCTTCTCCCACATATAGATCTCCCCAGTTGATGACATGAGAGTCATCATGTAAGTACTGACGAAGCTGGGAGACATGGAAGACGTCATGGACCCTCTCCAACTGAGGTGGTAGGGCCAGCTGATATGCCACCTCGCCAACTCGCCTCAGCACCTCGAAAGGTCTGATGAACCTAGGGGAGAGATTACTCCCCTTTCCGAACCTCCGCTACCCCCGTCGAGGGGAAACCTTCAAGAACACATGATCTCCCACCTCGAACTCCAAGGGCCTCCTCCGACGATCAGCATAAGACTTCTGCCGATCCTGAGCTGCTTTCATCCTCTCCCGCACTAGCTGGACCTTCTCTGTGGTGCTCTGCACTACTTCTGGTCCAAGAGTACCAGTCTCACCAACCTCTTCCCAGCAAAAGGGTGAACGACATGGTCTTCCATACAAAGCCTCAAAAGGAGCCATGCCGATAGTAGAGTGGAAGCTGTTGTTGTAGGAAAACTCTACTAAAGGCAAGTGTCGTACCCATGATCCTCCGAAATCCAGAACACATGCTCGCAGCATGTCCTCCAATGTCTGGATAGTCCGATCTGTCTGTCCATCAGTCTGAGGGTGAAAAGCAGTGCTAAGGCGTAGCTGGGTGCCAAAAGCATGCTGTAACCCCTTCCAGACTCGTGAGGTGAACCGAGTGTCCCGATCTGAGACGATAGTCTTCAGAACTCCATGAAAACGCACCACCTCATCCACGTACCTCTGTGCTAAGGTACTCACAGGTCATGACTCCTTGATGGCCAAGAAGTGAGCATATTTTGTCAGTCGATCCACCACTACCCAGATAGCATCATGCCCGCCCTGAGCTCTGGGTAGTCCTGTGACGAAGTCCATCAAGACGTCGTCCCACTTCCACTCGGGAACATCTAAAGGATGCAACAAACCACCAGGAATGCGGTTTTCAGCCCTCACCTGCGGACACACCAGGCATTTAGCCACAAACTCTGCCACTGCCCGTTTCACCCCGGGCCACCAAAACTGTCCCCTCAGGCCTTGGTACATTTTCGAAACACCTGGATGTACTGCCAAGGCTGAGCTATGGAACTCACGAAGGAATTCATCACACATCACCTCTGGAACAAAAAACCTTCCATAAAAGAGCATCCGATGTCGGCTGTCCTCCGACCATCCTTCCGGAGCGTTCCCCTGATCGACACGATCCCGCAACACTTCCACCTCAGGGTCTCCCCACTGAGACTCTTCCACTTGCTGCAACAAAGAGGACTGTACCTTCATTTGAAACAAGAAGCATCTAGCACCTTCCACCCTCGCATCCAAGTGCAAGGTAACCAACTCCCCCATTGCCTTCCAAGCATCAGCAGATTCCCGAACCACTTCCTGATGCGGCTTCCTGCTCAGGGCATCAGCCACAACGTTTCCCTTACCTTCAGTGTACGAGATCTCAAAGTCGTAGTATTGGAGAAACTCGACCCATCTCCGCTGTCGCAAGTTCAAGTCCCGCTGGGAGAAGATATAGCGCAAGCTCTTGTGATCGGTGAAGACCACAAAGCGCTCCCCAAAGAGGTAATGTCGCCACAACTTCAATGCGAACACTACTGCTGCAAGCTCCAAGTCATGGGTGGCATAGTTCCGCTCGTGAGGACGCAACTGCCTAGACCCATAGCAGATCACACCCTTCTTCTGCATCAGCACACATCCCATGCCAAGGCCAGAGGCATCACAAAACACCTCATACAAGGATCCTTCCTCTGGCAACCTAAGGATGGGAGCACTAACCAAATTCTCCTTCAGGTAGTCGAAAGCTTTCTGGCACTGCTCATTCCACAGGAAGACCTGATTCTTCCTAGTCAAAGTTGTCAACGGAGCAGCAACTCGAGAGAAGTCCGAGACGAACCTCCGATAGTATCCAGCCAAACCCAGGAAACTACGAACTTCTGCCACGCTCTTGGGTGCTGTCCGAGAAACAACTGCTTCTACCTTCGACGGGTCCACTGACACTCCATGATGAGACACCACGTGCCCAAGGAAGTGTACTTCTTGCGTCAAGAACTTACATTTTGACAACTTTCCATAAAGATGATGGTGCCGAAGGACTTCCAAGACAGCCCTGAGATGCTCAACGTGCTCCTCCTTTGATCTTGAGTAGATCAAGATGTCATCGATGAACACAATGATGAACTGGTCCAGGAACTCTCGGAAGACAAAGTTCATAAGACCCATGAACATAGATGGTGCATTCGTAACCCCAAAAGGCATCACTACAAACTCGAAGTGCCCATACCTGCACCTGAAAGCTGTCTTTGGGATGTCACTGTCTTTTACCCTCAGCTGATGATATCCCGACCGCAGATCAATCTTAGAAAACCAACATGCTCCCCTCAGCTGGTCGAAGAGATCATCTATTCTCGGAAGGGGGTAACGGTTCTTGACCGTTACCTGATTCAGCCTCCGGTAGTCTATGCATAGCCTGAGACCACCATCCGCCTTTTTCACGAACAGAACCGGAGCACCCCATGGCGACACACTGGGTCGAACGAAACCCTTCTCCATCAGATCGTCAATCTGAATCCGCAACTCCCGCAACTCCGAAGGTGCCATCCGATAAGGGGCCATCGAGATTGGACGGGCACCTGGCTGTAAGTCTATCCCAAACTCAACATCACGTCGAGGGGGTAGAGTCACAACCTCCTCGGGAAAGACATCGAGCAATTCCCCAACAACTTCTGGAAACTTCATCATCTCCGTATCAGCTGGAACCACTGATATCCCACCCAACAAAGAAAAGAGAGGCTTCACATGCCGGCTTCCCACCTGATAGCTCCTCTCGCCAACAAAAGTCACACGCTGTCCATCCATATCGGAGAACACGACTCTTCTCCGGAAGCAGTCGATAACAGCACTAACAGAGAACAACCAGTCGATGCCTAAGATGACGTCGTATGGCTGCATCTGTAGCAAAAGAAGATCTCCAATGGACCGATGTAGTCCCAATGTCAGCTCACATCCCTGACAAACACAAGACAAACGGGTCTGACCTCCAACAGGCGTACTCAGTACCAGGGGTATAGAAAGTCTCTCTACATCTAGACCCAAAGCGTGGGCTAGACTGGGTGCAACAAAAGAGTGCGAAGCTCCTGAATCGAACAAGGTAGAAACAAGAGTGCTAAACAAACAGATCGTACCTCATACCACCTCTGGTCCTGCTGGAGCTGCCAACTCTGCTGCGTGCAACTGTCCACGCCCAACTCCTCTGCCTCTTTGATGTCGACCGCCTCCCCGACCACGCCCTGGTCGAGGTCCCTGAGGAGCACCCTGAGATCGGCCTCCTCCTACAGGGTCTACCCTCGGAGGGCCCTGCTGCTGCTGAAAGGGCCTCGACGACAACTGCTGCTGAGGCGGGTACTGATCCTGACCACCTCCACCGTGCTGAGCTCTGGTCGGGCACTGACTCCGGACGTGCCCGAAACCTCCACAAGAAAAACACTTCAGTCCAGGACTCGAGAAGGAAGGACGAGGGCCTGAAGACCTGAACTGGAACCGCTGGGGCATGCTCCCCACCGGCCTGAACCTGGAAGGTCCGGTCGCAGGAGGTCTGCTACTGACTGCCTTCCCCTTCGACGGACCCGCCTGGATCCCTTCTCGGGGTGCACCTCCCTGCAAGTGCATCCTTTCTACAACTTCCGCCTTCTTCTGTACGGCTAAGTATGTCGGAAGGGTGAAGGGGGTCACAGCATACTGGAGCGAAGGACGAAGCACCTCTTCCAAACGTCTCGCCCGAGACTCTTCATCCGGAAAGAGTTCCGGAGCAAAGCGTAGGAGATTCTTGAACTTAATTCCCAACTCTCGAACAGTCATACTACCCTGCTGAAGGGAGAGCAACTCCTGACGCTTTTCCGCCTTGATCAAAGAAGAAAGGAATTCCTCTCGGAACTCCTTTTCGAAGTCAGCCCATGGAATCTCTGCCTCCTTCCTCTCCCCGAGGTAGAGCATCCACCATTGGCGCGCCGCGCCTCTCAGCTGACTGACCGCTAGGGGGACCTAGTACTCCTTCGGAGCACAGATCAAGGTAAAAGAGATCCCTAGCTCTTCAAGCCACCCTCCGTCTCCAGGTCCGAAGTACTTCCCTCGTACTTCTTGAGAGTCTGACGCTGGAAAGAACAGAGGGTCTTCTGCCACTGGCTGTCTTCCTCCTCTCGATCGATCCTCAGTTGATCGATCGCCTGAACCTGCTGGGCCTTGGCCGCCTGAGCCACCTGGGAACGCCGTCCAGGTGCCATAGCTGTACGGTAAACAAGGAAAACCTAAGCCCGAGTAGTAAGGAGATTTCTCAAGGGTTCATTTTATCATTTTACTTTATTCCCAGAACGCCCAAAATCTAGTAAAACACAAACATGATGATGCATGTACCTTTCCTAGGGTTTCTACCCTAAAATCAATGTGGCCTCACTTGGTTGTTCGGTAGGCTCAGAGTCCTTGCATCGGATCATGGGGGGCCCTAAAATCCCATGTCCTAGCCGGTCTTCCTTGGCCTATGTCACACACCAAGATCAGCTAACACTGTTTCCCTACCATCCCATGCAATCCTCACTATGCCTAACTCCAAACTCCATCCTATCTCTCAACCATTCCTTTGATACCATTCTGTCATGACCCCCTTCCATCAAAGATGCCCCTCCTGAGCTGGAAATGGTGAAAGGGAGATAATGACCCCCGAGTCCCGCCTCCAGTAGGCCCCGGGGTGGCGACTAGCACCAAGGGTATGAGTTTATTTTTTTCAATCATGGGAGGCATTACCCTTTTTATAGTTAGGATCGGAAATAGGACAAGTCAACCACCAAAAAGGAAAAAGAACAAAGGTGCTGAAAAGAAACCCAAACCAGTCCCATATGCATGTATAAATAAACTGAAACAGGTACAAGTACAAATAAGCTCAAAGTACAAGTGAGTACAGTACCAAAAGAAAAACAAGAAAACAGAAACTGCACAGCTCCCACTGCCTGACTAGTAGGGTCCCGCATGGCCTTGGTAGTCCTCCTGAAAACCTGAAACAACGTAGGGTGAGTATACAAGTATACTCAGTAGAGAACCTAAAGCTCTCGCGCACAAGTGGGGAGACACCCTAAGGTCCCGTGAGAAAACAGAAGAACCAGAAACTAACAAGGAAAAACTATCCACCCAGCCTCACTGGTCACACTCACCAAGTAACACAAACAAGTTTAGTATATATATAGAACAAAAGTATTGGGTACCCCACACCATTTCCCACTTAATTAGATGCTGCTCTTCCTAATGGCAAACGTCCTGACGCAACCACACTCTTCCTGCCCGCACACACCTGGGCCAAACCACGCATCCCGCCCGCACACACCTGGGCCACAACCACTAACCCGCCCGCAGACACCTGGGCCTCATCCCGAAGGTTCTTGGGAACGGTAAGCCGGCCCGAAGAGTCTTGGGCTAAAGGTCGCCTCAAGCCATCACAGCCTCCGAGACCTACCCGAAGAGTCTTGGGTGTAAGGTCACCTCAAGCCATCATAGCCTATGGAAGAAGGAGCAGGAAGGAGCTAGTAACTAAGGGGGAACACCCTCTCCCATAAAATGGGAGTGTTCGGCACTAGGTTCTTGACATGGGTGTGGTGCGACAAAACAAAAAGATACAATTATATATATACATATACCAAACACACAGCCCAACCTATGGCTTCTTAAAAAGAGAAACTGAGCATGTGCCTCGGCACTGCTACCCCGAAGCATGCATCAACAACCAAACAATCATCCCCCAACCCCATTTAGGTTTTCATGTTTCATGCAATGGTTTAACAAATTATTACTACTGGGCAACTATCATCCAGACAAAACCTTTCACAAACATATCCCTACCATCCACAACCAAGGTTAGGTAAAACGCAAGCAACCACATATAATTTGATTTACAAAAGATTATCACAACCATACAACATTCCATCATTCATTTATTTCAAAGTTCCACACATAAAACCCTTTCCACACACAAAACATTTCCGCATTTGAAAACACCTTTTACTTCAAAACACATTTCATAATCAAAACACTTTTCATAAATAAAGGCATTTTCCACAAAACAACCAAACCACCAACATGTTCATTATTCCAACTTTGTTCAACCGGGGTGATCACAAAAGGTTTTCATTCTCATTTAATCAGCCAGTCCTTACGTGCTTATCCATTTTCCATGTTTTAACAAAACCAACCACAAACAATTCAGATATCAATTGCGCACGCAAAGGCCACCAATGACCTTGATTTTCAGTAGGCAAAGGCCTTTCAATCAAAAATCACAATCAGAAGATAAAGAAACTGGAAGGCAATAGAAACAGCACAAAACCCCAAACCCTTATTTATCCGGTTATTATCTTTATTTAAAGTTCAACTGCATCCCATGGAACAAAAGAAAAAAATATCCCACCCCGCATGTTGCACCAAAAAGAGAGACGAAGGTAAACCCCTACCTCAAAAGGTCCCGATCACGTCGCTTCCGACGACGTCCTTCGGTGTCCTCCGCCTTCGCCAAACCCGACAAACGCCTCCTAGGATGGAAGCTGGAGAAGGAAGAAAGGAAGGAAAGGTGACAAGTCCGGGCTTAGAAGCTTCCTCTCATCGCTATGATCCTGTGGCTGCTGACGGATCGTAATTCGGAACTCGGACAAAGAAGTTAGAGGAGGAATACTTCTCGATCGTCCAAGAGCGTCGTCGTGCGACAGAGAAGCGATCGATATGGAAGATAAAACATGACCTCGTTATTATATAGGCAACGAATAGGTAAATCCGTATTCAGCGTGCATTAATGAATACACGATGTGACCGTACATATGTTACATGTTTTTATTGGTTAACACACAACACGTCACGCGGTTTCCACGCGTTTTAATAATAATGATAATTCTATCAATATGTGGTGTTTTGTTGACCCGAGGCATGAGTCATAAAAGTACCTCATTAATGGTCTTAAAATGACCGTCATAATTTCAGGGTTACGCTGTCGCTGACAGATCATCAATCTGATACCGTATGAGGGAGATACGTTGGATACAAGATCCCGTAATAATAACAATATTAAATCTATTAATTCATGAGTGTTTCGGGTACCCAATCCGAAAACCCAAAAAAGACATCCAATATTGGATTCATAATTTTTGTCTCGTAGTCAGGGTCGCACTACCACTGACGGTTCATGAAACCGAGGTCGCACGAAGAAGTTATTGTGAAAAATGTGTTTTATTATAAAACAAAAATGATAACAATATTTTATTTATTAATTAATTATTTATGTATCTAACTCCAATCAATCATCATTTGTCATTTTTCATGCTGGAAATTCATCACCAATTATCTCCTTTACTATTTATTTCACACTTAATTTTATTCCCATTAATATCTTATAACTCCTCCCTCTCTCCAATCTTTATTAATTCTTTCTCCCAAGATTCTCTCCCACAAAAAGTGGCGCCTCTCTCTTATATTTATTTTTCAATAAATTTTATTTTCTCTCTCCAATATTTATTTTGTTGGTGCGCCTCCCCTTTTATTTCATATTATTATATTTTTCATCTTCTCTCTCCTTGTGGCACGCCCCAAATTTATTTTAAACCTTTATTTATTTATTTTTACACAATTATCATAACATCTTTAATTCATTCTCATATCACAAATCTTATTGCATTTAATTCAAAACATAATTCTCATTAAATCATTATTACCAGATCTATAAAAAAAACCAACATTATTATTATAATTATTTAGTATAACACTTATAACAAAACCCCCAAAAATTTTTATTAACACGTCACCATTTATTATTATTAATAATTATTATTTTTGATGTTCGCCGCATTGACCACATAAAAAAAAAACGTTTTTACAAAGTAATCGACCGGAGAGGTCCGGGCCATTACATAAATATTGACTAAAAACATAAGATTATGTAATGTTTAAGGTCAGGTTATTATAGTTGATATTAGAGGATATTTTTTGATAGATTAAGAGATTAAGATAGGAGAACTTTGCTGAAAACCCTAGGGATAAGGCTATGCATAGGATACTATAAATTTTTTTGGTATGATATATATTATGTGTTTTTACCAGAAATAAATCCTTATGTGGATACTACAAGTTTACATGGGTTTGGTACATTTTCATCTGGTGGTAATAACCTTGAAAAGAGTTGGTTGAGTATATCTTGACCATCATTCTGGTGCATGGTAATTGTTCCCTTACTACACACTTGGTTTGAAAATCCTAGGGGATGTTCTTGGGTTAATTCAAATTTTATTTGTGAACAATCATGAAGGATTTGAATAGATTATAATCATGGATGACCTAGGTTAATCCTAAGGTGTCATTGTTTGAAAAGATGGTTTCATGATTTAGAAATCATATAAATTATTTTTCTTAATTTTGATTATTATTTATCACACCATGGTTTTTGGTTTTAGTCAATGGATATAATCATGAAAAATGATGTTAACACTAAATGTGATGGAAAATGTGGTGATTTTGAGAAACCAAATGGGTTTATGACTAAAGTTAAAGATATTTTGATTATCCGTAATAATTTATCCTGATATATGATTAACAACCAATTCCTTAACCAACTCTCAGACTCAAAAAATAAGAGAAGGATATAGTATGATAAGAGTTTTTGTGGTGGATGCCATAGGGGAAAGATGGATCACTTTACTTCATGTCAGAAATGTAAAAAGTGATAACTAGGAGAATGTTTCAACATAATAATAAAATGTTTTATGTGTGGAAAAGAAGGGTATAGACTAATTAATTACAAAAGAAAAGTAATGATTTTAATGAATATAAATAAATTCTATCCTAGAGATCTATTTATAGTTTGTTGTCTTAAATGTGGGGAACCTATGAATTATGTAAGTTAATTCCCTCTTCTAAAGGTTAACCCCTAGACCAAGGAAGAACTTATGTTATACCAATCATTAATGTAAAAGTATTGGTTTATTTATGTATTGGGATTCAATAATTATGTTGAAAATGTATTTTTATCAATTCTATTTTGGTTATAATAATAATGAAAAATATAAGGAACTTTCCACAATAGTTTTTATTGAAGTATTTAAAAAAATATTTTGAATGGTACTAATAACCAAGAAAAGTGATTTAGTGTTAAGGTAATATTTGTATAAAACACATGATTAATGGAAAAATAACCCTTAATTTATACCTACTTTTGAGTTAATAATGTTTATTTGTGACAAAAAGATGATTAAAATTGATGATGTAAATGGTATAGTATTGGTAACCTTTAAATTGGTCAGCGATTTGATGAAAAAGTGATTTAGTTAATCTTTGATGAAGTTTATATCATTTTTTAGATATATGGAATATATTTAATAGTCTATAATTAATAATGATTGTTTTATTTTCTCTAAGCATACATGTTTTTAAGTGAGGTTAAATTAAGAGTTATAGTTACTTTAATGTGTTTATAATTTTAAGTTTGATCATATGTCCAACTTCATAGATACCCCTTTTATGGTTTTAAGTGATGGGATATTGAGGTGATTTGAAACTTTTACTGAGTTTTAGGAAAAATAATCTATTATGGTTTAAATAAACCTTTGGGTTAGTATATGATTTGATGTTAAGTTAATTGAATAGTGAGATATATAAAATATTGATGGTTAAAAAGTGATTCATTGACAATGTAATATTTTTTGAGATATTCATGGTTCATCTGAGGATTACCTTTCAGGTTAGTTTCTAAATTTTATTCACGATATTTTGGTTATGCTCACTAAATTATAATATTCTATAGTGATTTATTATAGTGATTAATGATATTTCGTGATATTCTTATTTTGGATGAGATATATGCAACCATTAGGTTTAATATGTGATTCAACATGAAATACAATTTGGGAAGAGTGCAATTAAATTTTTGTTAATGTGAGATGAAAAGTACGAGATCACCTTTGAGAATAAGAAATTATTTAATGATGAGGTTCTTAATTTTATTTGGGTTGTATAATTAATTATTAAATACTCTAATTAAATACCTTTTTATTATTTTGGAATTTTTAGAGTTAAACGTATTATTTCATCATATGAGGGTTTATAAATTTTTGATATTATCTTACGCTATGCTAACCATCATGTTTTTATTAATATTTAATGATATAAGGAATATGTTGACATACTTTTATGGATTTTAAAGTTGATTTTAGTTATTTAGGAAAAAAAATTCATCTTCAATGCTCATCCTTTGGTAAAAAATATGATATTGTGGTGAAAATTGATTAAAGGATGAAATTATACTTTTCAAGTAAGTATATTTCTTTATGATCTTAGTTTAGGTGGTAAATCAATTTATAAGCACTTGGAAAATAATCATGAAACAAAAATCTTATCCTATTACCAATATTTATGATGAATCGATGGTCTTTTTTTTACACCTCTTTGGTTTATGGTTTTGTGGTTGTTAAATTTCTCATGATCATGCACTTTTGTGGTCAAGGATCTCTATCACTCTATGTCACTATTTGGACATTACTATTTTCATTCATGTCTATATTTCTACTTACCACTAATTTTCACCTATTTTAAGCCTAGTTATATTTTATTCTAGATGACCTCAATATTTTCATATCTCTCATTATAAGAGGAAGTTTTATTAACCCTTTTTTAAGATTTGTGATTTCAATAAAGGTATTTTGGAAATGTCAAACCCTTATTTACTGAGCCCAAGTTCAAATTATGAGGAACATATCTAGTAATGGTTTTAATAATGTAATAACTCAAGTTTTTAAAATAATACTATACTCTATAGTTTTCTTAACACACAACACCATGCTTTAAGAAAATTGGGATATACTCTAAAAGTATTATTATTTAAATATGATCGTTATAACCAATACATTGAATTAGAGGATATAAATATGATTAAAAACATTATGAAATATATATAAAGGTCATAATAAATACAAATGAATTGATAAGTTTTTATTAAATAATCACTCAATTTTAGTAAATTTATTTTAATATTTAAAAGTAGGTTTTCATCAAAAATGGAGTTTATTGTTTTTTATGAGAAAATATTATAATCTTTTTTGAATCTTTTAAAAATTTTATTTGATAAAATAATATAGTTTTTAAATTATAATATCAAAATTATCTTATATTTAAAATTTGTGATTTTTCAAAAAAGATTGATTTTTTAATGAATAGTGAAAAATACTAATTTTTATTGAAAACTGTATTTTTATAAATATTTACAAACTAAAATTATATATTTTTTGATTATTTTTAAAATTTAATTAGCTAATTTGGATTAAAAATAATCCAATTATTGTTTTTTTAATGAATTTTATAGTTTAATTTAGTATAAAAACATTTTTATACTTAATTGTTTTTTGAAAAATCACTTTTCTTTGAGTTTTAAATTTTAATCTTTAATTAATTTCTTCCACTTATATAAATTGAATCTTTAAAACTGTATTATATATATGGAATTATGATATATAAATTTTGTAAAATTTTCTCTTTTATTTTTGATCATTATGAATAGAAACCACAGTAAAAAATTGTCACCCCAATAAAGGTAAATTAGGTAACTAAGGTTAAAAATAATATGATAAAGACTAAAAAATAACCCTAAAACATTATTTTTTTTATTTTATGAGTTAATTTCATCCTTTTACTTCCAATTTTTGAAAATATGGTAAATTGGGGTCATATTTCTATGATTTTGACCTTTATATTGTTTTATATAAAGACAAGTCAAATATGTCATTCCCTTTGTGTTATTATATCTAAATTTTTTAGAAAGGTACAAACAGAAGCCATGTTCAGTTCTAAAAGGTTTATTTTAAATATAATTTTTATCATGGTAATTTATTTATAATTTTTAGTGATGAAATAATTACGTTAAATGCTTACACAACACAAAAATAAGTATTTATTAAATTAATAGAAAAATGAAATAAATGTTTAAAAAAATATTACAAGTAATATAAGTTGAATTAATTATTATGTACTGTGAATTTTTTAGATAAATATAAAAACTTATTTATTTATGAAAATATTATATTTTAATTTATTTACTATCATGTTATTTTCAAATTCAAATTAAATGAATAATGTTAAAAAAATTAATGATATTTTATGTTAAATAATATTTTTTTAAATTATTTAAATGTCATACAAATCTCAAAAAAATAAATTTAGTATGAAAAAGGTCTAAAATTAAAACCCTTTCCATTTATTTGAAAACCATTACCTTATAATTAAAAATATAACCCTTTAATATTGAAAAATTCATTATCACAGTTAATGTTAAAATTGGTTAACCAAGAGCCAAATCCAAACGATAAGGTTAAAAATTATAATTTTATTATATGATTATGTTAGTATCATATATTACTTATGTTTTTACCCATGTAATTTTGGAACCATTTTAGATGAGTTAGACACATATTATATTTTAATATTTCATATATTTCTAAGAAATGACCCAAATGATATTTTGTAATAAAAAATATTTTATTAAATGATTTAAATTTCATAAAAATCATATATTTGGCCAAGTGATCAGTATATGGTTTAAAATATCAACCAATTTCCATTTATGGGGAAATTTTCATTTTATAGTAACTATCTTGACATCTAACGAGTACAGACTTTTTTATCATGGTAATCATCAAAAGCGCTTACCAAGGGTTAAAACAAAAAGATAAGGGAGAAAAAATAACCTAAAATTTTTAAATTATAATTAGATGAGATAATTTAGATTAATAATAATATTATATTTTAAATATAACAATTTGGATCCATTTTTCCATGAAAAATAATTTATATTAATTTAATAATTCAAGAAATTACAAGAATGTCTCTCCCATTCTCTTAAAAAGGAAACCACTGTCCTCTTTTATTGACACTTAAAAAATCCTTTTTTCCACAAATACCTACCCAAATAACTTTTTAAAATCCCTCCCTATGTTAAAATTTTCTTATTGTTTTAATAATACCATCCTTATAAGGTTTAAGGTGTAAATAAATAGGATATTTCTGAAGAATAGGTATTGTCATTAATCGAATGTTTTTAATTTTATTTAATATTACACCTAATTGAAGCATTCTCCAACCATGATGATATAATAAAATCAGTATATACCATATAATTATTTTTTATTATGTTAATTTCATAACTTATATCCATCTCCTTCTTTCATCATGTGGCAAATGATAACATCGATCATTTGTATATTGGATTACCGCCTCACGAACCGATCTAATTTATTTTCCATCACCACCACTTAAAACTATTTATAATGACAGGTTTAATATATATATATATATATATGATATTAATGAAATATTTATCATTATGTAAAGATAATATATCATAAAATTTCTTAACATTTCATCCATTGAAATATGATAACATCGTTCGTGTGTATGTGTTGACTACCACCTCCACAAAGCGATGTGGTTCATTTTTCATAACCAAATCACATGTCTGGTATATAGAATTTTATTTATGGAATATATATGAAATTTATGTTATAATTATAAATATATAAAGATAAAATAATACCTATATTCTTTCCATCATGATCATTGAAAAATGGAAATGTTACTCATGCGTACGTATGACATACCGTCTCTATGATTGTGACATAGTTTATTTTTATTATCCATATTTAATAGTTGGATTTAGAAGAATAATTAATATATTAAAAACATAATTATTTCATTATTATTACTATAGATATTATGTAATAATTTCTACTTTGATCATAGTTATCCTATTGAAGTCATTTTGGACATATGATCTGAATATCTTCAGAACACCCGATGTGAACATAAATAAATATAGCATGGTATTAAATAAAATAAAATTAATAGTGAACATTAAAAAATTTCTTAAGAAATTAAACAATTAACATAATTATATTATTCAAGAATATAAATAATGTACAAGACAATTTAGAATCGAGGGAAGGGATACTTTACTTTAAAACCTTGCTTTAAATGGTTTAAATATTTATTTTCCAAATCATTTTATTTAATATCCATATTTTTAAAATTATTTTATGAATGTATTTACATAAATATAAATTAATTATAATATATATTTTATTTATATTTTTTACTTTCTTTTAAAAAAATTTAAATGGACTATTTTTACATGTTTTATACAGAACATTTTGACTTTGTTTGTAAAAGACAAAAGGAATGTTCTATTTTAATGTATATGGGGTCAATGTTTTTTCCCCACCATCATAACCATTATTTGGTGTTGGTATTCCTTTAAAATATTTTATATTTTCTTCAATGAAACACCATATTTCCTTTTTTTATGTGGTACACATAATCACGAACATGTTATAATAGGTGCGACCGGTTTTCACTTCAATGCATTGGGTAAATATTTTATATCATGAGAAAATATTTATGAGAATAATGAGTAAAAATAATACACTATAGGACTCTGTACACCATGTGATATTGTCCCGGATGTTATCCTTGACTTATGTTTATTTCTTGTTCTGTATATTTTTCACATTTCCTATGTTTCTAGGATTTTATGTTTCCATGATCTTTATGTTATGCTCACATATTACCTATATGAATTTGATAATCTTGTTAATAAGTTTTCATGGAAAGAAATTGATTTCAATAGGTAATATAGTGTTATTTTTTAATGTAAGGATTATACCCTTTAAGGTAAAATGGGTTGTTTTTAAGAAAATACTTTACATGGGTCCTCATGTTTTCTAATAAATCCTCATAAATATGATTTTACCTTTATGTTTTCTTATATATTGTTTTATGAAAAAAATTGGGTAGTGAAGTTGATTTAATGTGTAAGTAAACAAATACATGAAGTCAAAGTTTATCATGTTAAATAAAAACTATATTTTATGATTCCATGTTTTTTAAATGGACTAACATGCTTCTTTTTTCTTTTATGTCCATTAATGATTTGTTTTGTTCTCACATAACATTTTAAAATGTTTTTCATATTGTTTTAAGGATGATTAGGGATAAGGATGAGGTCAAGATAAATATTATGAAGATATTTCATGAAAATAAAACTTAATATATCTCAAAATTTTTGTTTTGTGAAAAAACTTTAAACTGAATGGGATTGTCTAATTTATTATGTATGAGTTTATTATATAAGAGTTATTACCTACTTCTATAAAACTATAAACCAAAATGATCCTAAAATGTAAGAGAATGAAGTTTTGACTAAAAAATAAAGATTATGTAATGTTTAAGGTCAGGTCCTTACATGAAGGATCCCTAACCTCAAATGATTTTTTCTGAACCCCATTCCAATGTTGGAACAAGAGGGAGGTAACAACTATGAACCAGAATGTATGAAAACATTAGAATCAACCTAGAACCTCAAAGGATCAATGTACAAATGATGAGGTTAAAACCCAATAAAAGGTATCTAAAATTACTCTTAGGGTTCAATTTGGGACATCCATGAAAAGAGAGAAAATATTAAAGAAAAGGTAGGGTTCAAGGGTGGTTTGGGTTTTTATAGGCAGTCTGGAAGCATAAAACCATGATACAACCTGCCTCACCACACCACATAACTACTGAAAAAATATAGGACCACAATAAAAGAGGAGATACCAAACCATATTGTGGTTGGTTAAATCCATGATTGAGAAACATGGTGAGGTCCAATTTATATATTTGATAAAATAGTAGAAGGACTACAGAATAGAGGAAACCACCCACTATAAAACCCATTCTTTAAGAGAAAGGAAACACTACACCCTTACTACATGGAAGAACTATTCTGAAAATAACAGAACCACCCAAAATCCTTCTTCTAGACTCCACACCACAAACTCTACCTCCATGTCGTAGAACATACCCACCAATAAAAGGCCTATTCCACAACCCCACTCAAAAGTGTATCCATGAAAAAATTACAAAACAAAAAAAATTAACCCTCTAGGACTCCACACTAAGGAATATGTACATGTTAAAACCATTATGATTTAATTATATCTATAATAACTCCATATCTAATCATCTAAACCACAACCAACCTCTCCATTCCACATTAAAAACCCTTATTGCATAACCCATAGTAGAACTGTACACTGTGTGGGTACTGTAGAAGAATTGTACACTGTAAATGTACTGTAGCAGAACTATACACTGTGTGGGTACTAGAGTAGGCACTGTAGCAGTTGATGTAGTAGGTACTATTCGGTACAGTAGCAGTTGGAACTATTCACCTTGGGCCACTGGTTTGGGCTTGGAGTCTTTAAGGCTTTCGGGCCACCCAGGCCTTTAAGTCAGTAGGGATTTTGAGCCACCTTTAAGGCCTTTGGGATTCCTCAAGGCCTTTGGGCCACATGGAGTTTCCCCAGACACACTACAAAAAATGAGCAGCCGCAAAAGAGGATTCAAAATAAGTGCACTCACCAGTACAAAACTGAATGGATTTTTCAGAATGAGAGGGTATGGCTATGCCATCAGGACCATCTTGTGCTTGCATGGAAAGACTAGCCAAACAACCATGTGAAGGTGGAGATCTACTATCATGATGAAGATACTGGGGAGGGGCAGTTCCTTGTAGATAGTCTGGTTGATTTCTCTAAGACCTTAAGGTCATGTAATCTCCTAAGCCTACAGGCCATGTAATATCTAAGCCTATGGGCCTTGTAAGGGTTCCCCCTCATCCCTTGAAAGGGGGGTTATCCAAAAATCAATAAAAAATTAAGGCCTTTGGGCCATTCGGGAATAACCCATTATTCCATGCCATAAAATCATTCCTCGATAGATTCTTAGCTGTATATCCTCCTTTCACCCTCCAAAATCCTTAGGACTTCCCTCAAACACCTCCAACACAAGAAATCTAGAAAATTAATAGTTTGTAAAGGTATATACCAATACATTTTTACACTATGCATAGGTTTTTCATGATTAGGAGTAAACATGTGACAATAATGAATGAGGGTATATTAATGGGACCATACCATTTAGAAAGTTTAGAGTATAGTTAGTTAAACAATGTTTTGTTTTAGAGTAAAACACGAAGGCTTTGTTGGGTTTCCCAATAGGGGAATTATAGTTAGTTTTTACTTTTTCTAAAAAATAATCCTAATAAATGAAAATTAAAAACATACTCACCCTTAATTGTCCCCCCTCTTGCATCGATTCGGGATACACCCAATGAAAAGCCCTCATAAATGAACCACTTCATCTAATCATATATTTTTTTTTGACCATTACTTCATATTTTGGATGTGATCCCCTTAATTAAGAGTTTCTTCTCATTTTTTACAACCCTTTCCCTCATTTTCCCACTCCTCATTGTCCCACTTAGTTCAGAAAAACACTAGGTTAAGGGGTTCGACAAGATTTTTTTAATCTTCCATTATTAGGGTGTGTGATGTGTCTCTTGGATCACCTTCTTGTATGTTTGGGAATATTCCATGAAATGATATGCATTTAAAACATTTTTTCTCTCCCTCTATTGATTTTAGGTGGGATTTTCTTTGTAACTTCATTATAATTCACGTAATAAATTTATTGTGTGTTTAAATTACTTTTTATGAATTTTAAATTTTATTGTATGCCTATAGTAGTATTGTTTTAGAATTTAAATAGACTTTTCAATTATAATGGACTTAGGTTAAATGGCAATTTATTTTAAAACTTATTGAGTTTATCTTTTAAAATGATTTGTATGTTTTAAAATCTCTCTTATAGAATTACCTGTAACCAACATACCCAATTTTATTTTAATTGGTTTTCAAAATGTTTTAAAGGCTTGGAATAGACCTTGGACACATTAAAAGTGTTGAATTAAATTACAATTTTTATTTTATAAAGATATTTAAATATTAAAAAAATATTTTTGATTCATATTCCATTTTTGAAAAGGACTCAATTTATTTTAAAGGATTTTTTTATAAAAATTAAAGAGTTTTCCCTCTTTGGAAATGATTTTTATTCCAAGGGTCTCAGGGTGTTTTGAAATATCATCTAACAAGGGAATTAGTGAATCTGTATAAAGGGTGCTTGGAACCATTTGTTTTAATTAAAAGTTGAATATTTATTTAAAAAGTGAATTTCATGGAAGTTGTTGTATTTATAAATTGAATTTCAAAGTGTGGTGTGGAAGTTTGTCTTTTAATGTATTCTTGAAATGTGGATTTCAAGTGGGGTTTGAAATTAATTTTTCAAAAGTGGGTTTGAAACTATCATTTTAAGTGTGTTTTGAAAGTAATCTTCAAGTGATGTAGAAATGTATTATCATTCCAAGATTTATGTTTTGATGGAATATTTGGAAGTTTAAAAAAGTTCTATGAATGTGTGAATCCCTCTTTGATCTACATTTGATTATTTTTCCTCTTATGTCATGTAAATATATATGAAATACATTATATTGACATACATTTGGTAATATTAATGCATGGTTATATGATTGGGGATCTTTCTTGTGGGGGTGTAGGAGTTTAGGTGTGATTAATTTTAAATGATTTATATTTGATTCATGTGATTATTGATTTATCACCTCCTTAATTTAATTTTCATAGTAATCCTAGGTACATAGTAGAATAACTCTATGAGGGAAACCCTAGTTGATACAATGGGTTAATTAGGGAGTGTTGTCTAGACACTCCAAGATGGTTAGTCTGGAAGGGGTGGTAGGCCTTTATACTAGTGATTTTCCTTGATCATGTGGATGAAGGTGTTATAGGTACATTTTTTCAAGTGAGTTTTATGGGACTACTGGGGATGAGAAAGGTAAATTAGTGTTGACCTAGGTTCCTTGTTTCTAGTTCATTTATTTTATTACTTTAGTCCATGGTTGATTTCCATGATGTTGGGTCGTTGGAAACTTTAGAGGATTTCATGTATGATTAAATTATACTTACCCTATATAGTTTGACCACTGAAACCATTTTTTGATTATATACTTTGGATTGTGTTTCCATGATTTCTTGGTGCCTATGTGTAACTTATGTATCACCTTGTGTGAGTGTGTTTTGGATTACATTCAAATGGATGATTTTAATATGGTTCTAGAGGGATGTTTTTTAAAAGGATAGTGGTTTAATTTTTCTTAAAAGATTTTTTAATAAATTTTTTCTCTTTAAATTTTTAATGAAATAGAATTTTAAATGATATTATTAATAAAGAGAGATAAATAGTGATTTTATTTGTTTTCCATGGTTCGAAGGCCCTTTTCCCTTGGTTTAAAAATATTAATTTTAAATATTTAATCATTTTTTTATAAATATGTATGGTTATTTGAAAATGTGTATATGACATGAATATTTAGCTTTCTTTTATAAAGAAGGTGAAAAATCAATTTATACATTATGTGTCAAACTATAACATTAAAAGATATTTTAATAAAGGATTTATCCAGTTTTAGTAGGTGGTGACCTGCTAGGTATGTTTATTCTCATGATTAATTATCTCAATTACATATTCTTGGTTCTTACTTTGACCACTGTTTGAGTGTTGATTTATCTTGGGATTTTAGTTGATTTGTTTACTTCATTACATTTATTATATGGTTTTTATTACTTTATTTTGGTAGGACTTGATTATATTTTCTTAGAATTACCAATGTGTGGCCTTGTATATGATTTAATTTGGACAATTAGGATTTTACTACTTTCTATGGATGAAGGGTAGTGATATCTGCAATTGATCAAAGAAAAGGCATTGGAGGCATCAGTTTATGTATTTTTGCATTATAGGGGAGGGTGTTTGGGGTGTGGTTTGAGTGTTTATTTCTAAATTTATTCATTGGTTTTTTATTTCAGTATATTTGATTGGAATGGATTTCTAATATATGGATGGGTCATACCAGATTTTCATTAGTTTTTTATTATTTATTCTTCTTTAGTTCTTGGAAAACAAAATTCTCTAGTGTGTTCCTATGATTCCTAGAAACTATTTTATATCCCCTAGGGACTAGGAATAGCCTTCGATCCAGTAGTAGGATGGCATGGGATTATTAGTTATAAATTTTATCAATGGTTGCATTATTTTCTCCACAAAAGACTATCAATTTGGAACACCCTTGTTATTATTTGGTATTCCATAGTACGTTTGAGTTATAAATGGTTATTGTAACTTGGGAGGCAGGTGCAAGGAGGGTCTATCAAGATCTTTTCTACCCCAAGACACAAGATTCAATGGGAAGTATGATTTGATTTTTGAATTCAGATTTTTTTAGATTTAACATTTATTATGTATTGATCCTTAATGGCATAGTTGAGTTTCGTAGGAGTTAGATTAGATTTTATAATTGAAATATATAATGGTTCGGTTGTGTGAGGTTAGTTTTAATGACCTAATAAACAATGAAATGACCAAATAGCCAATCCTGAAACATCTTAGGAATGGTTTCATGGCTGGCCTACAATCCATTTATCCAAGTGTTCAAGTAATTTATGGTTCTTAATCCTGTTTTGGTATTTTTTTAGACATACCTTGATAGATCAATAATAGTGGAGGATGATTCAAAGTGGGTCTTGTGATAAGTTTAACATGCGGTTCAAATTTGTGGTGAACCTTCTCTAGTGTATTTGTTGTGAAAAAGAGGATTTTTTAGAATATGATTTTATTTTCAAAGGAATCCATTAGGATTTTTTATAAAATGTAAATTTCAAGTAAAGTTTTGGAATTTTTGTTTTAAATTGGTTGATTTGATTTTTTAATAAAATTCCTTGGTTTTAAATCATGATTTTTGTGTAATTGTAAATGAAATTAGAACCCATGGGGTGATTTTAAAAAAGTAAATGTTTTAATTTAATGGAAAATAAGTGGTAAATGTTTTGGAAATGTATTAATTAATGTAATTAGAGAATATCAAGTGGGTTATTTATTATATAAATGAATTACTGGTTTCTAAATCTTGATTGAATGTTTTTTAATTCCCTTTGGGAACTATGGTTTTAAAGGAGACTATAGTTTTTTCAATAGGTTCAGTATTTTTAAAAGATTATGAGTTTTTTAGAATGAATTTTTACTTATTTTGGGATGTAGTGGGTTTTAAAAAAATGGGTTTTTTGGAACATAATATTCCTTGCTTAATTGGTGTTTTGGAACTTGTCCCTTCATGCAAGTTGGGACCATTTAATGTGATTTTGGAATCAAGATTTATTTGGGTCTATGTTTCATTTTATCTAAGTATGCCTCCCATAAAATTATTTATAATGGTGGAGTGTCTATATATATGGGAATTAATTCCCATGTTTATGGATGTTCCTTAGACTCAAAGTGGGGTGGAATTATTTATTTCCCTTTCAATGAAGTAATAGGGTGTTGACTACCATCTTTTTTTGGAGGATAAGCTAGGCTATCCTTGGATAGTTGGTTGGGTGTATTGATAAGGATTGTTCTATTTGATCTTTTAAAATGGAAGTTTTATCTTGGGAAAATGGTTTTTATTGAGGATTAATTCTTGATTATTTTATATATTTTTATCCTTTCCATGGATAATGTATTGGTTCCTATTTTATGAGTGGTTTGGGAACATAGATCAAATTTTTGGCCTACTATCTTTTTTTTGAGTGGCGATTGTTTTGATTTGTTCACACCTCTTACACTTTTCACCTTACGTAGAATTATTTAGTGATTTTTCCCTTGTGGTGAGGGAATTTCATGATCTTTGATTCATTTTTCAGATGTCATATGGCATTGGGTGAGTGATTCCAGTGGCTAAGACCAATATAAAACCAATTGAGATTATGCACTTACTAGTGTAAGACAGGATATTGTTGGATTCACCATGAGAGGGTATACAGGGTGTAAGTTCCTTATTTATATCATATTCTATTTTTTTTTCATCCAAGGTTATACCCCATGACATTTATTTAATACAAGAATGTGTTTAATCGCTTCTTATTTTGGGTGTCTTAGAGATGTGCTGATTTTGGTAACATGGTATCTGACCTTTGGTGGATTTGGATAAATTGTTTATGGTCTGTTTAGAGGCTTGATAGTTTGAAATAATATTTTCCTTGGTTTTTAGGTACTTTGGGCATTTCTTTGACTGCTCTTCATTTTTAGAGATTTGATCATTATGGATTTACATAGTTAATAGAATCCCATGGTATCTATTAGTTTTAAGTAAATCATGGTTATCTTTGTGATGCTCCCATTTTATGATTTTTCATTTTATGCTTCACTATTTAGGTAAATTTTAAATAGTGGGAAGACCTCTGTTTGGTTCCCCTTCATTTAAAGATCCCTATTGGATTCTTGTGGTTGTCTACTATGTAAGGTTGTTATCATTGTTTGAGGACTTTTGTGGATCTTTGAGGATAGTTTGTGTTTGGTGTTTTATAATATTAATATCCCTTATGTTATCCCCGACCATCTACACTTTTTACAAAGAGTTATGGGAAATATTCTATTCAGATACAATTACCTTGACTAGGGACTTTATGGGGAAAGAAAGCGGCATGATGGTGAGAATTATGAAACCTACCTATCATTGGTATTTTTATTTTATATTATTTTAAGTTAATTTTGGGATAATTTATTTTTAAAATTCCTAGGCTTATGGTTTTTAAATTTTATGAATGTTTTCACTGTATATGGTTTACACACAGTTAGGAATAACCATGCAACAACCGTGTATGGGGGTTTATTAATTGGATCGTTCCATCCAATGTGGTTGGTACAAAATTAGTTAAATTGTGCATTGTTTTAGAGTAAACCATGTGGGATATGTTTGGTTACATAGTAGGGGTAGCATGATTAGTGCACGATTTGGTAAACCATGTTCTTAAACCATGTTATCTACCCAAGGCCGTAAAATTTTCCATTTTTGAAAAATGCCCCTAGTGAAATGAAATTAAAAACTCACTCACCTTCACTTCTCCCCCTTTCTCGCATCAAGCCTGGTTGTACCTAGGTATAATCCCTTACATGTATTTAACCTCCTCCTATAATATTATCATAACATTGTTCCTATGTATTTTGGATGTAATCTCTATAGGTAAGGGATTCTCCCCCTCTATTACCCCCCTTTCCCTCATTTTATAGCTCCCCATTACCTCTCTTAGTTTAGTAGAAACCTAGGTAAAGGGTTTTGACCTAATTTTTATCATTCATTTATTATTAGGTTTTGTGATGGGTCTCTGGGGTTTCTTTCTTTCATGTTTGGGCATCCTCCAATGAAGGAAATATGTTTCATATTATTTCAGCTTTCCCTTTACTAATTTGAGGAAGGTGTTTCTCTATAACTACTTTATAATTCACGTTGTAAATTTCATTTGTGTTCAAATTAATTCTTGTGAATTTTAAATTATATTTCATTCCCTTATTATGATTTTTGGGGTATTTTAATGGCCTTTTCACTTATAATGGGATTATGATACATGCTAAGTGCTTATAAAACTGCCAGAGTGGCCCTTTTAAAATTCCATGGATGTTTTAATAATTTTCTTATAGAATTACATGTAATTAGAATGCCCACTTTGGTTTTAATTGGTTTTCAAAATGGTTTAATGACTTGGAATAGGCCTTGGACACATGCCAAATGCTGTATTAAATTCCCAAATGTCTTTTCTAAAGGGTTTTAAATATTTAAAAATATATTTTTGATATCGATTCTATTTTTTAAAAGCACATGACTTATTTTAAATTATTTTGTTTTATAAAAAGTGGGTGTTGTTCCTATTTTGGAATGATTCTAAGGCTTTGAGTCTCGAGGTGATTTGAAATAGCCTTTAAAATGTGAATGAGTTTTTTTGTAAAGGGTTTCTATTAACGTTTGGTTTCTTTTAGAGTGTCATATTTATTTGAAAAGTTAATTTTGGGGATTTTTTTTCCAAATTTGCATTCAATGTTTGGGGTGATTATTTGGATTTCAAAGGATTATTTAAATATGAATTTCATGTGGGGTTTAAAACTACTTTTTCAAAATTAGTTTTACAGTTGTCTTTTTAAGTGAATTTAATAAGTAATTTTCATGTGGTTTGATGATAACTTGGCATCCAAGATTTATGTTTTGAAGGTTATTTCAGAAATTTAAAATGCTTTTATGAATGCATGAATCCCTCTTTGATCCCAATATGATTAATTTTAATTTTATATATTGTGACCTCATGTGGAATGCTTTATAGTAACATGCATTTTATGATGTTTATGAATGGTTATGTGATTGGGGTTGTTGCTTGTGAGGTTGTAGGAGGTGGGGCACAAATACTTTTAAATGAATTATATTCGACGCATGTGATTCTTGATTTCTCACCTTATTACTTGACTTATCATGGGATACCTAGGAATATAGTAGTTAATTTCTATGAGGGGAACCCTAGTGGAGATAGTGGGATAACTAGGGAGTGTTATCTAGCTACTCTAAGATGGCTAGAATGGAAGGGGTACGTAAGAACTTTATTTTGTTATGAGGTATAGATCCTTTAAATCGTGATATAATTAATTTTTTTGGAAAAATTTTATGGATTCATAATGTGGTTATGAATGTTTTGGGGGGAGGGGTCTAGGGATATTTCAGAGCATGGAACCTCAACCGGTGGAAGAAATCACTAGGCCGCATTAATAAAATTAAAAAACTACCCCACATAGTTTATAATAACTATGTAGGGTGTTTTAGAGTGAAAATAAAGGTGTATGGTTTACCCTAACCATGCACCCGTGGATGCATGTCTATGCATGTGGTCTATAATTTTTGGCAGATTCATATAGTAATGTTAGTGAAAAGTTTCTTAAACTGTGTGGCAAAATTGTGTGGGGTCCCTCTTTAGGTAGTAGAAGGTGCACGATTGGTGCATGTTTTATTTAACTATTCATCCAAACCATGTACCCCTAGTTTTTGGGTAAAATGACAAAAATGACCTTAATGAATTATATCCTTAACCCTCCTCTCATTTTCTCCTCCATCAGATAAGAGGCCTCCCTTTCTTATTGTTGGAGCTCTCAAACTCCCTTTAAGATAGGATCTTCAATTTTTTCTGCATCCAAACTCCGATTTGAGATACGATTATCTCGTTGGATTCCTCCAGGTAAGCTCTTTAGTCCTTAGTCTTAGTTCATTATTTTTATTTACCTAAGTGATGATATTTTTATTTAGGCTCATATGGCCTATTTTCAGGTTGTTGATCCGTTATTCCATTTTATTTTGGTCCAGGAAAAACTAAGGGCCGATACTGGATGAGGAGAGTGTTATAAGATCAAGGTCGGTGGTCTATATATTATCTGTCAAAATATCACCATTTTATAAACTTTCATCATTTTATGTACACTAGTATCACCAAGAATTGTTTTTTAATTTCATATACCATGATTATAATCAATGAGATCATATTCTAGAGCTATTTCTATACATTTTATTTATGACATTAGAAGTTGATACCTTAATAATGATCACCCCAAGTGAGGTGTTTCTTATTTATACCTTTGAGCCCTATGCATATCTATATGTGACACTATCCGGATGTACTTGGACTTGACCTTGAAAAGGTATGTGTTACAAACTAATTAATGGATTATTAAATGGAAAGTTTATAATATTTAGAACATAGTATAATTCCCCAACCCTGGAAGCCCAGAGATGGGGCATTATTTTTATACAGTGGCATAATTACAAGGAATAAAATATAGAAGGACCGATCAGTTTAGTAGGTATGGAAAACAGATTACATTCATCAACCTTACATTAGAATTAAAAAAATAAAATACAACATAGATAATCTTTTGAGAACGCCATTATTATCCTAGATTAACCCTTCATATGAGTCATAATACACTTGATGGAATCCTAGGAAAATGAAACATAATAAAGGGGAGAGATAATGTGCTCAGTAAGGGTAATCATACAATATAATTTATTATGAATAAATAATAATAAACATTAAGGTAATATGTATAACTAAAACACAATCCCTTTAAAAATAATTTTGATCATAATATGGAAAGAATAAATAATACCATATAAAATAAGCATAACCATGGATATTCTACTAGTCTAATAATCATATGGAATACCCATAACCAATATCATAATTAGGGAATTCATAATTTCATACATCTACTCTATCAATATATACCGTTGAGATAACTACTTTAAATATCTATCCCCATGATATTTTATGTTTTTGGGTAGAAACCTATCTAATTTGGGTCAAGGTCTATCCTCCTAAGAATGTTAAACTGCTTGAAAAAAATGAAAAGGGTTTATCACCAACTAAATTCATCTTATGAGAACTACCGACACATCGAGGGGCTATAATAGTCCCCACCCATCACTTACTAATTCCAATACATTCCTCACATGAAAATGGTGAAACATAAACAACATAATCTTTCATATTCAAAAAAAGTATACAAATTATGAATACTGTAAGTATAAACCATGAATGGAATCTAAATAACACATCCACAGTCAAATATACCATAAAACCTTTAATAAAATAAGGAAGATTGTATCTTAATAAATCAACCTCAATTAAGCATAAAATCCAACAAAGGATGTTGACATAGATAAAAGTAATATAATAAAATCATTAAAAATATCTTGAGACAAATATCCATTTTTCTTTGAAATCATTTATTGAGATGACAAAAACTAAAAAAATATATTTAAAAATATATTTTTGAATCAGAGTTTCTCATACCACTTTGAAAATTTTGGAAGGAATTAACATTTTACAACATTTATGTCCATATAAATAAATCCATAAAACCATTTTAAAATATAGACATTAATGAGAAAAATCTAGAATATTAAATTATTAAAACATTTAAAATTATATTTTAGTGAAATATTAACTTACATTAAACCTTAAAAATAACCCTTTTGATTTTTTTTTAAGAAAAATGGACATGGATGATAAATATATCTGAGTAAATACATATGCATAAACAATCTCGGATAATATTGAGATTGCGAAATTAAACCTTACCTTGTACTTTCCTTTATTAAAGGGTGTGTTAACCTCATGTATAATGGTTAATGAATGTTATTAAATTATACTAAAAACATATCCATATTTATGATATCATATATGATCCACTTATATCATTTTGTTAATAATATTTCAGTATTACCATTGTTTCGGGTGTTAACTGCTTCATTTTCCCATACCTGTTTTATCACGTATGTCATATTTGTTATGAGTAGGATTTATTTTATTCATATAAATAAGGATATTGAGTTCATAATAATTATTTTTACTCATCATATAAATTTTATAATCATTCTTGAATGGTTAATGTGGAGAATGAATCTCACCGCGTTACGAAGACAATAGACCGTACGTACACACGAGCGAAGATATCATTACCTTAATGGTTAAATGATATGGAAATGTATGGAATATAAATTATAAAGAAATATTATCATGTAATTTTTATTATTTAAATACTTTATATTCATCTTTATATCTATCTAAATAAATTATAAATGAAAATCAGTTTTCTTCATAGCATGGAGACGGTAAGTCATACGTACGCACGCATAGTGATATTGTTTTTTGTACGATGGGTAAAAGAATGAATATAATTTTAAAATTATAATAATAATATCTCATAATTTATTTTAAACTGTAGATAATAATTTATTATAGAAACAACATAAGAGTAGTAAGTAGAATAAGAAAATAAATTTGATGTGTAAAACAATTACCGTTTTTTTGAGTGTCTCCTTTTTATTTTCACAAAGGGACTCCTTAGGATGGTTATATTCACAAAGTGTGGCCTCTAAGATCAATTGAGGGAATTTTGGAGGATAATGGGTTAGGTATTTTCCAATAAAAGGTCTTAAGATGTGTGAATTAAAGAGGAGGAGAAGTTCTCTTTTATAAGAGAAGTGAGGGGATACTTTTGGAAGACCATAAAAATTAATTTAATATAAATTGATTTTAGGTTTAAAATGGCTCTAAAGTGATTTATGTCTAGGATAATATGAGTATGGGTCTAAATCACATCAAAAAATGAATTTTAGACATGTTTATTTCATAAATTTTACCTTTTCTTTTGTATTTGACCCTTAGTTAAACAGTTTAACTCATACTGTGTCTTCTTGTATATATACACTAAAGGGTTAACATAGTTATTATAAAATTAAAAAAAACCACAATTGTATCATTGGTGACATATTTGACATTATAAAAGTTATTTGGTTTAACCTTTGATTTTTATTACTTTTATATCATTTAATAAAATAGTATTTATTTTAAAATATCATTTATGCCAATTTTAATACTATTCCATATTTTTATTTTTAAAAATATCAAAATAACATAATAAATTGAAAACTATACATCAAATATGTCACTAACATGTATAAGTTATCTATAAAATTATTTTATGTCATTAATTAAGTAAATTATATATATTTTAATATTTTTAACATCATTTATTTGATATTTCAATTAATAAAATAATTTCTACATCACTATTATGTCATCATTAATGGTAATTATTTAATAAATAAAAATTATAAATAAATTTATATGATGTATTTAATTATTTTATATTTCTATAGACTATTTATAATCGATTTTATCTCTAGGTAATCTCTATATTAAAATTATTACACTTATAAGAAATGAGAGTGTGACATTTTGTCAAATTCATTAATGTTAATAATATTCATGTCATATTCATGGACAAGAGTCCATTAAATGATTAAGTTTATATAAATAGTCAATAAGGGTCAAATAAAATCATCTAATAGAATTTTTACAGGTGTTAGGGTAATTTTATAATATTATTTTTACCTTTAATTACCTGATTTACCCTTAACTATGGTAATAAAAAAATTACTAATGTTACTATTCATAATGCCAAAAAATAAAAGGAACCTTTTTACACAATTTGAACCCAATGATTCAAAATATGGAATCTATTTTTCAAAATTTAAAACATAGAATTTGTAGTAATTAATTTAAAATTAATCCTTTTGTCGGAATGAAAAATGAGTTTTTAAAAGTTAAAACATTGTAAAATATTGAAATGTTTTTAAATCAAAATTCATGGTAAAATTAATGAAAATGACTATAATTAAATTAAATGGTAAAAATATATTCTATCTGTACTCTAAAATAATCCAATAATATAATTTATACACATAAATTATTTCAATGGAAAAAGTTTTTTCAAATAAAATTTATTATAATTTTACTATTCATCAAAACATAAACTTTATTAGAAAAATATCAAAAAATCATCCAAAATAAATTTGTATATCTCACTTACAGAAAAGAATTTTATGTTGTTAAATATATTATATAAAAGTTTCAAAAACTATATTTCAAATGGATGTTCCATTAAAAGGTGACAAAACTTCATTTTTTGAAAAACATATCTCTTATCTGAAAAAATGGAGTCTTTTCTTATATCATGTCTAGAAAATACATAAGATTAATGTTAAAATTACATGTAATATATAAAATTTAAAATGTAGTTAATACTATTCATAACCACTAATTTAACAGCTAGGTTATATATTATATTATATAAAAATTGTTTATTAATATATTATTGTTCGATAAAACTGGGCCTTACATGTAACAAAAGACAACTCATTATTGTGTGTAGTGTAAGTATAACATGGTGTTGTGTAAAAATAAATAAATAATAAAAATTAAATTTATTTGGAAATAAAAATATTATAGATTCTCGGGGTGTTATATTCTCCCCTCCTTCAATAAATTTCATCCTCAAATTTTAAACTTGGGATCAAAAAACAGAGTGGTTGACATTTCAAAACATCTTTGTTGAAATCCCACATCAGAAAAAAAATATTAATCATACCCCCAATTTAAAATAAATAAAGGTAAGTATGAAGATTACTGGAGATAACACATACTCGGGTTTCATGTAATAAAACTTGGACATTAAATAAAATCTAACCATTATGTTATGATGGAGAGTGGTAGAGAACATGATGAGGAAAAAATTAACAATAAAAAAGCTCTAAATATGAAATGATCTAAGATATCATTTGATTTATCGGATAAATTACTAGGATAAAATTTAGTTTCGAGATCCTTTCCCTTGCAATAATTATTAGGAAAGCATTTAATTGATTTCTTTCCATGAGATAAACACAATATCATATTTTTGTTGTTCTTTGATATATTTTCTCTTCACCCCTTACACCTAGAAATGAATGTTCAAAATGAAATTTTAACACCAATAGAAATTTTGATATATCATAGGGCCCAAAATTATTTCTTTAATCCTATAAATGTTTACTAAAACCAAAAAGGTTAGAAAAGGTATCCAATAAATCATACTTTAACCTTAGACAATAATATCTAATGTTCAACTTACTCCATTCCAACCTTAGGATTTTTCTAAAATACTTATGTCCAAATTAACATTCTAAAAATGTCTCTAAATTTACAAAAATCAATTGTAACATCAGATTCCCATACAACATAATGTATCTATTATTAACACATACCAAATATTTGATCACATAAAAACATTAATGCCTCCAAATCTGTAAATACGAAGTATTGTAGCACAATCCTCACATGTTCCACAATTCTTATAACTGGTTCATTGTTAATAAAATATTTAAATTAAATAATTACTTAATCACAAAAAAACAAATACCTTAATTATTCTGCTTCAACTATAGTAAAAACATTATATTGACCTTAACCCCTTGTGTTTTTCTGAGAAATATTTCTCTGATTCCTAGGAAATTTATTTGCATAATTATCCATTTCACTACAGTTGAAATAATAAATATCAGTATTTTATTTCTTCCCTTTGCATTATTTTTCCTAGTGACCCTTTTCTCCACACTTATAAAAAACACCCAATCCTTTCAAGCACTTCCCATGGTGATTCTTTCCACAATTATCATATGTGAAAAAATCCTTCTTTCCCTTATTTCCTTTATCCATCTCTTGCTCCACCGTCCTATTCTTATCTTTCTTTCCATTAAAGTCATAAGAATTAGGGAATTCATTTTCTATCTTGATAGAATATGAGACTATATCTTTGTATGATGAGAAATTTTGTGAGACCAGTGCCCATCAGTGGAATGGTTTTAATCCATAAAAGAATTGAGAAATCTTACTTATTGGGTTACATATGTAGTCTACAACATTCCTTGATAACCTAGTGAAGTTATCCTCATACTTTTCAACATTATCAGCCTCATTTTCCCTCAAACTCAAAAATTTCCTTTCCATATCAACACACTATTCTCGATGAAAGCATTTTTCTAAGAAAATTTCTTTAAACTCCTTATATTCAATATTTTCTACTTCTTCATATTCCTTCATGTTTTGAATTAATGACCAAAATTGATATGCATCTCTTGATAGATGATAAAATTCCATGAAAACTTTTTACCTTTCACTACTTCTCAAATAATGAAATGTATTCTCTAAGGAACTTATCCATTATTTAGTAATAAATGGATTTTTAGTGCCATTGAATGTTGGAGGTTGTTATCTCCTGAAGAAATCCAACATTTTTCTTCCATGTTGTGGATCATGCCACTCTATAAAGGTAAGGTTATTGTTCATAACCTAAATTAGTTTTCCCAATATGGTTATAAGTTGTTCAGAACTAGTTTTAGCTCCTTCTCTAACATCATTATCTTGCATTGGAGGTAAATCCTTACATGGATTACATATGTTGATACGATTTCCATTTCTTCTATAAGGTTCCATTTCTAAAACATAGAATACACTAAATTAGGTAATAAATTTGAATTCATAATTTTGAAGTAGTATAATACTTAACATAAATTGAAACTTTTATTGATATCTAATATCATAACCATAAAAATGGTTTATTTGGGGAAATATTGACTCATAAATCATTCATAATGGTTTGTAAAGAAAATATGAATTATCCTAATCATATCCCTTGAGGAGTGTCAAACTAGGTACGTAGTAAGGACTTTTGTCATGTACTAGCTTACCTCAAGTCAAGCCTGGAACACCTTGTTGGAATTATGACTCATAGGTACATCTATTTCTATGCCACGTCGACTTTTAGTGCCTAAAAATAGAATTATTTTCTAGAAATACCCAAATAATCTATAAATTACCAAAATTTTAGGATGTTCATCTATTTGTATCCTCAAATTCTATATTAGGGTTACAATACCTAATCTAAGTTTTATAAATATATTTCCAAGGTTGTTTATAAACTTCCTCTAATACCAAATGTAATACCTTGACCCCAGAAGCCCGAAGCCGGTGCATTATTTTAACACATTGGTATGATTACAAGGAATAAAATCCTAAAGGACTGATCAATTTAGAAGTCGTTGAAAATGTATTACATTCATCAACCTTACATTAAAATTCAAAACATAAAATAAAACATAGATAATCCTTTTAGAAAGACATTATTCTCCTAGGTTAACCCTACATATCGGTCATGATACATTTCATATAATCCTGGTAAAATAAAACATAAGAATGTGGTTATCTCAGATGAGCAGAAAGGGTAAGCATACAATAGAAGCTATTATGAATAAATAATCATAAAACTTAAGAAAAAATGTATAACTGAAACACAATCCCTTTAAACATAATCTTGATCATAATATGGAAATAATAAATAATACCATAAAAAATAAACATAACCACAGATATTCTATTATTCAAATAATCACATGGAATATACACAAATAATATCTTAATGAGGGAATGCACAATGCCAAATATCTGCACTATCAAGATATATCCTTGAGATAAATATTTTCATGATCTATCCTTGTGACATTTTATGTCTGTGGGTGGAAACATGTCTGATTTGTGTCACGATCTATCCTCCCGACAATGTTAAACTGCTCGAAAAACAAATGTGAAGGGTTTTTCGATAACTAATTTAATCTCATGAGACCTAATGATGAATTGAGGGGCTATATTAGGAACCACCCATCACTTACTAATTCTAATACATTACTCATATGAAAATGGTGAAACATAAACAACATAATCTTTTATATTCAAATATAGTACAAGAATTATGAATACTTTAACCATAAACCAATAATGGTATATAAATAGCGCATCCATAGTTAAAAATATCATAAAAAATTCAATACAATAAGGAGGATTTTATCTTAATAAATCAACCTCAATTAAGCATAAAATCCAACAAAGGATGTTGACAAAGATGAAATTAATAAAATAAAATCATTAAAACAATCTTGAGAAAAATTTCCCTTTTTCTTTTAAAATCATTTATTAAAAATCCACATAATTATAAAAGAAATTTAAAAATGGATTTTTAACCAATGTTTCCCATACCAATTTTAAACTTTTTAAAGGAATTACCATTTTAAAACATTTATGTCCATATAAATAAATCCTTAAAACCATTTGAAAACATGGACATTAATGAGAAATATTTAAAAGAATAAATTGTTAAAACATTTAAAATGATGTTATTGTTACAGAGTCCTTTAAATAAAACCATAAAAAGTATCCTTTGTATTTTTTAAAATAAATATGGACATGGATTATAAATATGTCTGAGTAAATACATACACATAAACAATCTCAGATGATAATGAGATTGCAAAATTAACCTCACCTTGTAATTTACTTTAGTTGTGGGTGTTTTAACCTCTTATATAATGGTTAAATAATGTTATTAAATTATAAAATAACCATATACATATTTATGATATCATATATGACCCATTTATATCTTTTTGTTAATAATATTTCAGTATTATCATTGTTTTGGGTGTTAACTGCT
Source organism: Viscum album (assembly GCA_963277665.1). Taxonomy (NCBI): domain Eukaryota; kingdom Viridiplantae; phylum Streptophyta; class Magnoliopsida; order Santalales; family Viscaceae; genus Viscum; species Viscum album. Next base: position 1,524,685,530 of record OY728153.1, read on the forward strand.
TCATTTTCTCATTCCTGTTTTGTCATGTATGTCATGTTTGTTATGAATAAGATGTATTTTATTAATATAAAAAATTATATTAATTTAATAATCATTATTTTTAGTCATTATATAAATTTTATAATCATTCTTGAATGGTTAACATGGAGAATGAATCTCATCGTGTCGTGGAGACGGTATGTCGTATGTACACACGAGCGACGATATCATTCCCATGATGGTTAAATGGTATGAAATTGTATGAAATATGAATTATAAAGAAACATGATCATGTCATATGTAATATTTAAATACATTATATTCATCTTTATACCCATAAAAATAATGTATAAATGAAAAATATTTTGCACCACGACGTGGAGACGGTATGTCGTACGTATGCATGCATGATGATATTATTTTTTATAGGATGGGTAAAACGAGGAATATAGTTTTACCATGATCAAAATAAAATTTCATAATGTATATGATAATGGAGATATTAATTTAGTATGGAAACATCATAGGAATAAGAAGTATAATAAGAAAATAAATTGAATTGAATTGGTAAAACAATTACCTCTTCTTCAAGTGTCTCATTTTGATTTACATAAATGGACCCTTAGGTTGACTTTATTACCAGATTTTGGACTCTAGGATTAAGTTAGTGAAGTTTATAGGATAATTGGGAAGTTTTGGTTTTGAGAAAAAAGTTTTTTTAGTTGTGAATTAAAGAGAAGGATAAGTTCCCTTTTATAAGAGAGGTGAGGGGAACTTTTGGAAGATCATAAAATATTAATTTATTATAAATTTATTCTCGATTTTAAATATCTCCAAAGTAATTTATTTAGAGTCTAATATGTGTATGGGTCTATATCCACTCAAACAATAAATTTTATACATGTTTAGGTAATAAATTTAACCTCATCTTTTGAATTTAACCCATAGTTAAACAGTTAAACTCTTTCCATGTCTTCCAGTATATTTACAATATAAGTGTAATATAGTTACTATAAAATAAAAAACGAACCCTAATTGGATCATTTATGAAATATTTGAAATTATCTAAGTTTTTTCGATTAAAATTATATTTTTATTACTTTTATATCATTTAATAAAATAGTATTTTTTTAAAATATTATTTATGTCAATTATAATACTATTTAATATTTTCATTTTTTTTAAATATCCAAAAAACATGTTAACTTAGAAAATATACATCAAATATTTCAATAAAATGTATTAGGTATCTATAAAATTAGTTCATGTCTTTAATTAAGTCAAATTATATTTATTTTAATATTTGTAATATCATTTATTTGATATTTATATTAATAAAATAATTTCTGCATCACTATTATGCCATCATTAATGGTAATTATTTAATATCTAAAAATTTTAAATAAATTTATATTATGTAGGTAATTATTATATATTTCTACATACTATTTATAATCCATGTTATCTCTAGTTTATATCTATATTAAAATTAGTATACTTATAATAAATGAGATTGTAACATTTTGTCACATTCATAAATTTTAATAATATTCATATCATGTCCATGGAAAAGGCACCATTAAATGATTTAATTTAAAAAAATAGGTGATATGGGTCTAATTTAGTCATCCAATTTAATATTTATAGGTTTTAGGGTAATTTTATAATATTATTTTTACCTTTAATTACCAGATTTACCCTCAACCACAACAATAATAAAATTACTAAAGAAACTATTTGTAATGCCAAAAAATAAATGGAACTTGTTTAAATAATTTTGACCCACTGATTTTAAATATGGAATCCATTTTTCAAAATTAAAAAAATATAAGTTGCAGTAATTAATTTAAATTAATCCCATTGTCTGAATGAAAACATGGTTTTAAAAGTTAAAACATTATAAAAGATCAAAATGCTTTTACATCAAAATTCATGGTAAAATTAATGCCAATGACCAAAATTAAATTAATTGGTAAAAATATATTATATTTTTACTATAAAACCATTCAATAATATAACTTATCCACATAAATTATTTCTATGAAAAAAGTTTTTTTCAATTAAAAATTCATATATTTTTACTATTCATCAAAACATAAAACTTATCAAAAAAAATATCAAACAATAATCAAAAGTAAATTTTTGTATCCCTATTCAAAATAAGAAGTTTATTTTGTTAAAATATAAGAGTTTCAAAAACTAGATTTAAAATGTATGCTCCATCAAAAGTTGGCAAAATTGTATTTTTTGAAAAACACTTCTTTTATCCGAAAAATGGAATTTTTTGTTATATCATGTCTATAAAATAAATAAGATAAATGTTAAAATTATATGGAATATATAAAATTCAAAATTTTGTTAATAATATTCATAACTTATAATTTAATAGTTAGGTTATATATTATATTAAATAATAATATTTTATTAATATATTATTGTTCTGTAAAACTGGATCTTGTGTGTAACGTAAGCCAACTCATTATTGTGTGTAGCGTAAGATTAACATGGTGTTATATAAAAATCAAGAAAAAAAATAAATTTATTTAGAATTGAAAATATTATAAAGACTTGGGGTGTTACACTTATCATTGTTTTATAAATTGAATTGGATATATGTCCTGATTTACCTTGTTATTCTTAATAAAAATGGAAATGGAATGAACCCAGTAAATAACTATAATTAATTGACATTGGTTTCATGTCCTTAAAACCCTTTATCATGATCAATGAAATGGAAGTTAATGAACCCATTTAATGTTTATAAACTGAATTGGTAATTGGTTGCATGTCCAATTTAGCCTTGTCACCTAGTATGAAAGGAAATGGAATGAACCTATTAAATTATTAAATATAATGAGTATTACGTGGTATAATTAAATAATGGAATAGTTTTAAGGTTCATGATTTCATTGGAACTATTTGTATTTATAGGAATGATCATACTTTATCCATCCTTATATTCATGATGGAATGCATTGAGCACTCATAGGACGCCATTCTGATTCATTGATCAAGTTTCCAAGGGAGATAATCACCTTGGAACTTGGAATTTGTCTTAGTATGTGAATGCATTGGTGAAATACCTTTGATTATCCTAATATCATTTCCATATTAGGATGTCTCAGATGAAGTCCTTAGATCCAGCTTGATGTCTTCGTACATGTGGCACAACAGATTCATTTTATTAGGCCGTTTCATGATTAGAACATGCTTACCTTGGATGATATCCTTGGACTCAGTTAGAATTTTTTACATTGTAATGCCTTGGGTGTTTCCCCATGGATTACACTCATACCCCTTTTTACTACTAGATTTCATGAGTTACTACTATGAGTTGGCCAACCCCTAAGGTCAAGGATGCCTTGGTTATACCTTGGATCATCTTTTATTATTTTTATGATATATTGTTAGTGTTGTTACACCTCATGTTACTTATCTATATAAAATAAACTTAAATGAATTATTTAAATGATATAATGTTTAGGGACATTACCATCAAATAATAAATATGGTATAAGTTATTTATTTTGAATTACTTTACATTTATATATACCAACACACCGTTAGTTTATATTCACATACTGGATTGTATAGATGTCTTTGGTGGTGGACTACTGAGTTTCATCTCACACCCTATCTGGTCCATCATTATTACCAAGACAGATTATATGTATGCATGTGTTGATTAGGGGAAACATCCCACTATGGACACCTGACTTTCTTACATGCTTAGAATGGATCTTGGTAGCATATGACTGAGCTTGTGCTCTATATTCTTGATAGTTTTTTGGATTATTTTTTATTCTTATATATAACATGTATTTTCTACTACCATGTGTACCTTTTTTATAGTTTTTAGAGACATTACATTACATCACCATCTTTTGTATATGATTTAGTTTTCATCTTTTGAGTTGTTGATTATTGATGGATATTTATGCTTATCTTCCACTGACAATTTTTTCTATTCATTATTATGCTTCATTTATTATTATTACATATCTATTGTTTTTCACTCTAACATGGGGAATAGTATCTCTATATACACACTATAGACCCTCGTTGTTAGTTGGAAACCTATGGAATATGGGGTGGCGTTCTTGAGGCTATGTGGCCCATCAGCTCGAGGCACTCATTTTGTGGATTCTAGGCCAGGACGTCACAGAGTGGTATCAGAGTATTTTTTTCATTTTATTTTATCTTATTGTCTTGGAAATCTAGACATAATATTAGGAAGATGATGTAACTTGGTTATAATCCATGCATGGGATAATCTAACCCACATTTGGGGTAAATAACAAGTTTCATGGGAATATGAAATTCTTGTTTTATTTTTTCCCTATAATAGTTGATATACTTTCACTGTTGGGTGATGAACATGAGTGTGTAATTTTTATATGCTTTATGGATATTTACCTTGTTCTGGTACGGTATAGATAATTTTTACATGCATCATTATAGGTTCCTAGAATTCACATGCCATGCATATTCCATGCAATATTGGTGTATTTGACTAATTTCATTGCCTGTATTTCCTATGATTGTTGAGTGATCCATGGTTGTTATGTATTCTTATGCTATTAACATATTTTATAGCTCAAGGTAATGGTTATTTAATGTTTCATCATCGATCTAAATTTTATTTTCATGTATAGGTTTATGGTGGCATCTTAAATAACCGCTATCTACCCATATCACCTATATATCTATGGTTTTATGAGATTGGATTTGGATGTTATTGAGTGACTGCCAATTTAAATTTATGAGGTGTATGGGCCCTTGTGAATTGGAATGGGTAATTAATCTAGTTTATTTATTATATATTACCCATTACATTCTGAGATCGAATGTAGATGTAGTTGAATGAAATTAAATGGGCATTACTTTCAATTATAAAGTGTAATATACTTTACTAGATGGGAATGAAGATCCATTTAATCAATCCTTGATATATATAAATAACCAAATACAATATTTAAATGAGAATTTTGACTTATAAAATTATATGGTTTCCAGTAAATGAAGAAAAAAATTGTAATTGGACTTTCCCTTACCAGAACCTCTATAAATTAAACTTGAACACTTACTAATACCCTATCCTTCTAAGTGGGTAGTTGGGGTAGTAACATGGATAGTGATCCCTTATTATTATATTATCATTCCCCTAGTTATTCTATATATTACCAACTATTTTTTTGGGGAAATTATTTTACATTTGTAGAGCTATTCCACAATAACGTTCTCCAGTTGTGCCCCAGGAGGGTGGCGACGACCATGCTCTGAAGTTGGTGGACCCTGAGCCACCAAGGATATCTCCAGTAGTGAAACCTTAGGAACCAACATTTATCATTGAACTAGAAAATAATTCCCAGATTTGAGATAGTTTTCGACGTCTGATGCAGTCCATGCAGGGTGCTCTATGACCAGAATCTACTATGTCTAATCTGTCTTGTGAGTTCTAGTAGTAGCATACTCCCATATATAAGACCATGAGCTACTAAATCCTAGATAGAGGCAACTCTTTATATATTTTAGAATCAAGATATTCCTCAAGAGAGGTAGGTTAAGCTTTCCACCGATATGCTTCATGATTCCACCAAGCATTGGTGGGATGTAATTACTCAGGCTGGTCGTCATAAGGTCAGGGTAGGGGTAGACTTATAGACTACCTTATATGATTAGTTTTTCTCCAGAACACTGATAGAAGAGAAATCCCAAGAATTTATGCACTTAGAGCTGGGTTCTATGTCTATTATGGACTATTCATCATGTTTTACTGAGTTACAATGCTTTTCACCCCTTCTAACCAGTGGTGAGATTTCACAAGAGAGATGTTTCGAGGATTGGCTCAAGTATTCCATCCACTTGTAGGTGAATGTATTTCATATACCAACATTTTTTAAGATCGTTAATTAGACTCTTATAACTAATAAAAACCTGAGACAAGATGATAGTACTAGGCACAGAGGTTCAATGTCAAGTTAGGGCAATAGTAATTCCAGTAGCAGAAAGTGTAGCTGTGAGGTTTCTTATCATAGTAGTGATTTCTAGAGTATTTACACTGGAAGCTCTATTATACACAATAAATGTGGATGGTAGGGGTACCTAAATCCTTAGTGTGATAGAGACCCTATTAAGTTCCATACTTATGGCTGTATGGGTCATCTTCAGTGATTTTGTTAGAACTTTCCACCCACTTATAGTGGAAGTGGATCTGCACCAGCTCTACCTTCAAGGGAAGTATAAGTTACGCCACACCATGAGGGGAGTAGGAGTAGCACCGGTAGTATAAGATAAGGAGGAGGTCATGACTATGACTTTCATACTTCTGATTTTCAATTCCAGTAGAGCGGACCTACACAGGGTAGTCTAGCTATGGCATAGGTTCATGGATTAGGAAATTTGCATGCTTTAAAGTTGATAACTGAAGATCAGAGCATATGCCCTTGCACTATATGAGGTAGTATTCAGGTAGCTTTTATTATTGTATTTTCTTTATTCAATATAGGTTCTTATCAATCTTTTATCTCTTTATTTACTGTGAAAATTATCTGGCTGGAAATTCAATACTTTTGAGGAGTGATGACCTTAGACACACCGTTTGATGAGCAATATGAGTACATACGCTAGTGCAGGGACTTCCCCCTTGAGGTAGGCGGTTATCCTTTCTTATGGGACCCTATTTTCCTCATGATAATAGGATTAAATTTCATTATTAGGATTTATTGGTTGGATCCATAACATGTTTATGTGGACTGCTATTTCCATAGGTGTCTTTAACTTCACTAGAGGGTAGAAGTTGTCTCCACAAGGGTGATTGGTATGTCTAGGACAATAAAGTTGGACTAGTGAATTATGATCTAGGTGGAGTAACCACCCACATTTCTAGTCTTTTCATTGAGGAATAATGAGTACATATAACAAATTTTCCTTTGTTGGTAGATCATTTTAGGGTTGTCTTCCCAATTATTTTTCTGGATTACTACCTATTATAGAGGTAGATTTTACGATCAATATCATTCTAAGAGCATCTATAGTTTCCTTTCATCTATACAGTATGGAACCTACTAAAATTTAAGATCTCAATTAATAGTTGTAAGATATAGAGTTTAAAGGATTTATCATATATAGTACTTCTTCTTGGGGTTCACCTATTTTTTTTCAATAAAGTGAATGGTACCATTTGTTTATGAATGAATTACTAACGGTTTAACCAGATTATAGTTAAGAAATTGTTTCCACTCCCTCTTATAGATGATCTCATTGACCTTATTTGAGGATCTATGGTATTATTGAAGATCGATCTAGGATTTTTCTATCATCAGGTGTGAGTTAGAACTTTAGACATACCTCATAAATTTTTTTATATTAGGTATAGTACTTATGAGTATCTTATTATGACATTCATTATTACAAAAAACCCACCATTTTCATGGATTTAATGAATAGGTTTTTTCACCCCTATTTAGATTCTTTTGTCATGGTATTTGTGTATGACATCTTGGAGTATTATCATACTCATAGAAACAATGCTAGACATATTGAAATCATTTTTGAATACATTGAGACAACATCAACTATATGAAAATCGTTCTATGTGACACTTCTAGATCAAAAGGTTTCACTTATTGTGTCGTATTATATTAGAATTAGAATTATCCATTGATCTAAAGAAGGTGAGTGATATGATTTACTAAGAGAAACCCAAGAATGTGTTTTATATACAAAGTTTCTTGTGGATTTATAGATATTATAGGATTTTCATATAGGACATTTCATTCCTTTTTTCACCTCTTACTAATATTAAAAAGAAGGGTGTGATGGTTTTATGGTCTGAATCATGTGATAAATCCTTTTAGGAGATGAAATTAATTCTTAAACACTAATTCTGATTTTTATAGAGTCTAGAAGAGTTTATACAGTGTTCTATGATACATCAAGCATCAAATGAGGTGCAGTACTGATGCAGTAGGATAGAGTAGTTGTGTATGGTTATTTCTAGTTGAGGCCTCATGAGTGTAATTACCCAACACATGACCTTGAGATAATAGTTTTTATCTATGATTTTATTATTGGAGGCACTATCTGATGGGTGAATTATTTATTGTATATACGGACCACAAGATACTTAAATATATCTTTTCGTTGCATGACCTGAATATTAGACAGTGAAGGTGGTTTGAATACCTTTAGTCTTTTGACAATGAGATTATATATATTCCTGGAAATGTTAATGCGGTAGTGGATTTATTGAGTTGGAAAACACTAGAACAATCCATTCAGAAAGCTAGTGATGATTGGAAATCGATAACTCTATTTTCCAAGTTGCATCTGTAGTTCCATACGAGTCACGAGTAGTCTTATCTTACAGCCTTGATAGTTACCTATTCCCTTATAGATAGGGTAAAGAGTAGGATGGTTTCATATCTTTAAGTCTTGGTTCTTTGAGGGATTATTCTTGGTGAGGACCCCCCCCCTAAATTGGTACGTAGATGGATAAAACATCTTACGTATATATGGTCATGTCTTGGGTCCAAAAAATATAAGAGAGGAATTGATGTGAGAGTCCCACACTTCTCAATTTCCATTTAATAAAGTAATATTCAAGATGTTTTATGATATGCATCACTAGAATTGGTGGCCTAGGATGAAACATAAAATACCATGTTTAATCACTAGGTGTTCCATCTGTCAGTAGGTGAAGGTAGAGCACCTACCGCCTGCTGTCTTGTCATAGTCATTACCAGTACGAAAATGGAAATGGGAAGACATTGTGATATATTTTTTGGTTGTATTACTATGGTTAACTCAAGGTAGTGATGTGATTTGGGAATTCATGGATCATTCAAATGATATATCCCACTTTCTTCATATCTGGGAGACTTTCTCATTTGATGAGTTACTAAGACTATATGTTTGTGAGATCATACGACCACACAGAGTCCCTCATACTATCATTTAAAATAGGGATTCTAATTTCAAATCAATGTTTTGGAAGAGGTTATATAATTATAAGGATATATAGGTGCTTCTGAGTATATATTTTCACCCACAGACCGATGAAAAATCATAGCATACAATATAGGTTTTGGAGGACCATCTCCATGAATGCATCCTTTATTTTGGTAGTTCTTGGAAGAAGTGTAATGATAAAACCCCATTTTAAAGAATAATTTATTGATAATAAATTACATAATTTCATCACATTGTGTTAAATATGTTTATTTATAAAATATTTGGGATTAGATCATTCATTTGAAAATTTTATGAAAATTCCAGTTTCCCCTTTAAAATGAACTTTAGTATTTCTATCATAAATATTTTTTGTGTATTAATTGAAATTACAATTTTGAAATATTTTTACTCACTCAATAGTATACAACTTTTTTTTAGGAAATATGAGCTTAATTGTTCATTTTATTGGACTAAATGGGAAATAAGGTCAATGCTTGACCAGACTCTCCATATTGGATTATGCTTTACCATTTGGGCTATATCTTTTAAATCTAGGCTTACATTGGGATCAAATTTGTATAGTATAAAGAGAATAAAATTCAAAAAAAATATTAATTATTGAAGGATAATTGATTCATGCATTTTTTTCCAAAAATGTGATGTAAGTGGGCTTAAAATATTTGGATGAATTTCCCCATTCACAATTTAAACCTCTTATAAATATTGCTTCCCCTGCACTCAATAAATATTGATTTTTCTCATTTAGAGAGTGTTGAAAGTACCATATAAGATTGGTATCAGTGGATAAGTGGTTCCTTAAAATTTCAATTCACCATTTTAGGAGGGAATTATTCAAGTTAGGATCTCCTCCAAAATGCTATTATTTTCCTCTTATTTATTATAATGTTTTTCTTCTTGTAATAAAATTTTTAGTTTATCTTCTATTTATTATTTTATTTTCAATTTAATTATTATTTAATTTAATTCTTTGATCTATAACTAAATATTAAAAACATGATTGTGTTATACCCTTTCTAAACCTTTTCACATACAATTCGTTTCTATGATGACTACACAGAGCATAGAAGAGTAGGTTTTTTAGTAATCTATCTACCTCTTACCTTATTCACTTATTTGTTTTGAAGAAATGAGATAATATAATTCACATAATATATTACATGAATTTTGTTTTTAAATTCAGAGAAACTAATCAAGCAATTGAACAATTTACACAAAACTCACGAGGTCGAGTAATGTGTGAATTCTGAGAGCGTGATATTAATCGGTAAAAAACAACCACATAGGATCAATTTGTAGAGTTCAAATACAATACCTAAACTCAATTAATACTCATTTTTAGAATGTATGTGTTCCCTCATTTACTAATTACTATAATAAATCATTAGAATGAAAATCAACATAGGGTGCTATGATTGAATGTTCCAAAGCTAGACTAGGGTTCAATTCATTTCATCATTGTGGTTAAGTTAGCTCTCATAGGTTTCAAGGGTTAAAAAATTATGGGATCATAATTAAGTATATATTAATATAAATGATAATGATTAATAATTAATTTAATAGGTATATTAATATCTATTACAGTTTTTAAAAATAATTTTCTAAAAAAATATCTTCTCATTCTTAATCTCATTAAAAAATACAATCTTATTACGTCATACTTATTATGGTTTTCTAAATGATAAAAAAACCCCATACTTTTAAGAAATTTTTTATGGTATTTTATTTTATTTTTAAAATGTATTTAATATTTTTTTTAAATTACTACCTTCTTTGAGAGATGACATTGGTCAACCACTCTATTGCACCTAAATAACCCAAAATAGAATATCATTTGAGAGAGCCCATGAAAACACCTTTCAAATTTGTGTCATTTTCGAGAAGATGAGTAATTATTTCAACCATTTAGTGTTATTTTTTTTAATTTTACTTTTATTTTCTTCTTTTCTTCTTTATTCCTTCTTCATCTAATCTAATTTTTTTGTTTTATTCCTCTCATTCTTTTTTGGGATGATCAAATCAAACTTCTTATCCTTTTATTATGGTAAACTTTTATTTATTTAATTTTTATTTTATTTATAACATGAAATAATACTAATAAATTATTAGATTTTAACCCTGAGATAAAATGTTTCCTAAGGGATTTATTTAAATAGTCTCAATTCATAGGAAGTTTCAACATTTACCAGTTGTGGAATTCCTCCATTATGGAAACATTGATATAGGAATTTAATCTAAAAAAATATTAAACCTAATCCAATGGATGAAAATAATAAAAATTAACTCAATAGGTCCATTCGAGAGTTGGATGCACCCACTATTAATTATCAACCTACATGAATTGTGTTTCTAACTCTCAAATCAGGTTTTGAACTAAAATCTGGGTTAATTTAACTTCTTACAAAATTTCATGGATTATCTAGAGAGGACCCAAAAAACTTTAAATAATTTAATGTGGTATTCTCACCAATGAAACCAATAAATTTATATTAATATAAAATCAAACTAAGATCATTCCATTTTTAACTTGATGGAACCGTGGAGGATTGGATATATTATTTATAACCTGAATACATAACATGTTGGAATGATTTGAAACATTTTTTCTTGCATATATTTTTTACAAAATCAAGGACTATTTCCATTAAAAATGAGATCTCAAGGATAAATAAATCACAAGGGCAATAAATGAATGATTACTATGAGCGATTCAAGAAGTTGTGTGAAAGATTACCACATTACCAAAATAGTGATAAAATACTCACCCAATAGTTCTATGAAGGCCTTATGCCTATGGAGAGGAGTATGGTGGATTCTACAGTTGGAGGGGAAATGGTCAAAAAAAACACCAATAACTGCATATTAATTTGTCAAAAATATTAAAGAAAACTCCCTATAATTTGGTGATTGAGGTACTCCACATTTCAGAGGAGTACCTCAAGTAAGTCCATCTTCTCTTGAAAATAATTTAATTAATACCATGTTAGAATAATTATCCACTATGGTGAGACATATTTCTTCGGATCAATGGTCATCCCAACCCATACCTTTAAGGCCTTGTGGAATTTTCACTAAAATATACAACCCAACTGACTATTTCTCACAATTACAAGAAACACAAGATTTTTAGTCATATTTCTTGGGAGAAAATATCAGCAACAATAATAACAACTTCCTCCAAATATGTATGATTCCTTTTCAGTAACATACAACTATGGATGGAAAGATCAATTAAACATGTGGTATAGATCTAGAAAACAACAATGGCCCTATTTTCAAAAAAAAAATCCAACAGCCTCTTCCTTACCAATAGGGTTTTCAAAAATCCCAAAGAAGATTTGAATATCAAGAATCAATAGTCAACAACAAGGGAATTCTCAAAAAAGGTATATTCTAATATTGATAACCTTTTGAAAAACATTATTCTTAATAAATAGAATGATCTAAAGAGTCAAGGTTCATAGTTTATGTAGTTGAAGACACAATCCATATTACCACCAACCTCCATGAACTGGTAAGTAAGAAATCTGGGAATCTACCTTCCCAACCTACTAAAATACCAAGGGTAAAGTCAATGACATCATATTGAGAAGTGGGAAGAAAAAATTGACACATATTTATCTATATTTCCACCAGGATTCACTACAACAACAGAGAGGCCCCATTCAAGACCAACTGATGAGAAGCCTAAGGAGAAAGAAAAAGTTAAGAAAAATATTGATGATGTTACTCCTAAAAACATTCTCCTTCCAAATAGTGTTGTTTAAAATAACAATATGTTTGAAGAGGTATTGAAAAAAAGAGGTTTTGGATACATTCAAATATTTTGAGATCAAAACCCATCTTCTTGAAGTAATTATGAAAGTACTAAGGTATTTTAAATTCTTAAAATAACTTTGTACCAATCTAAGAGGGATCAAGGGAAATAAAAGGATCAATATTGGAAAGAATATTTCATTACTCGTTACACCAAATCAAGTCATGAAAGAAAAGTGCAAGGATTTGGGTACATTAACCATACCATACATCATAGGAGTGTTACACTTTTTTGATGCTTTATGTGATTTGGGAGCTTCCATAAATCTGATTCCTCACTCTATATTCTCTTCTTTATATCTTTGTGAGTTCAATATGATGAGAGTAGTGGTTCCGTTAGCAAATAAAGCTACAAAATATCTAGTGGGAGTCCTTTAGGATGTACTTGTTTAGGTAAGATACATGATCTTTCCAATAGATTTCTAAGTTCTTAACATTGAGGATGATTAGGTACATTATCATGCTCCCATTATCATAGGTAGGTCATTCCTCAAAACTGAAAAAATGATCATAAATGTCCATGAGGGTACACTTTCTATGGAGTTTTAAGATGACGTTTTTATATTTAATGTTATAGAATCTATGAAGTAACCCTCATAGGACTATTATGCTTTTTTATATCTCATTTTTACCCACCAAGTAAAAACCCCATTAATTTTGATTATCCTATGCTTTAAGAGATTATGAACCTTGGTTAAAATTTGATGTATAAGAATACTTCTACAATTGTTTATGATACACACACCTCTCTTGGATTTAATTTTGATGTGGATTAATATTTTGATTTTGAACTTGTTCAATCTGATAATGACATGGCTATTGAGTATGTTAATGGATTTGATGAATTATTATCTATTTTTGATTATTCCTATTATGATACTAATGTTCATTGTTAACATATTTTAGTCCCTTAAATGTCTCCATCCATAAATAACCCCCCTTCATTTGAAATAAATCCGTTTCCACCAAATCGCAAATACTAATACTTGTTGAGTGGTGGAGATTACCTATTATCATAGCTTACAATCTCTATTTTGTATACGAAGAAAAGATTTTGAATATTTTAAGGGAGAATATTAGGGAAACCAGGTGGACCTTGGATGACATATATGGTATTAGACCCTCCATTTTTATATATAGGATTCTTTTGTAGAATGTGGATAAAATAGTTAGGTAACCATAAAAGATACTCAATCCAACTCTATTTTAAGTTTTTAAAAAAGAAGTCGAAAAATTTCTCAAGGGAGGTATCACTTATATCATTTTAGATTCCCATGGGTAAGTCCTATTCAGGTTCTACCTAAGAAAAGTGGTGTTACTTTTGTTAAAAATGAGAGAGAGGAGTTAGTTCTAATGAGGGTACAAAATAGTTGGTGTGTGTGTATTTATTATAGGAGACAAAATCAATACACTCACAAGGACCATTTCCACTCCCATTTATTAATAATTTTTTTGAGAGACTAGTTGGGAAGAGAAACTATTGTTTCTTGGATGAATTTTCTAGATATTTTTAGGTTTATAAAGCTCCATAAGACCAGAAGAAGACAATATTAACTTTTCCATTTAGTAAATTCTCTTACTGAAGGATTCCATTTGGACTTTAAAATTACCCATGTAACTTTTAGAGATGCATGATCAGTATTTTTTTAGATTTAATTGAGGCATGCATGAAAGTATTTACGGATGATTGTATGGTGTATAGATCTTCCTTTTATTAATGTATATTTTGTTTGGGAAAGGTTTTGAATCATTGTATTGTGAAGAATACGGTTTTAAACTTTGAAAAGTGTCATTTCATGGTAGAACATATCAATTTATTAGGGAATGTTGTGTGAAAATATGGCATAGAGGTTTATTGATCTAAGGCATATATTATTTAATATTTTCTATATTCTTCATGTGTGTGTGATGTTAGAAAATTCTTAGGGAATGTAGGATTTTATTGCCTCTTAATCTGATATTTCAGTAATATATTTCTACCCTTATCTCAATTTCTTAGAAAAGATATTGACTTCATTTTTTATTATTCATTTAGGGTATTATTTGATGAGATAAATAAGCATCTGACCAGTCCACCGATCATACAACCCCCACATTGGTACATTCCATTTTAGCTTATGATTGATGCTTCAGACATCACAGTTGGAGCTATCTTATCACAGAGGGTGGAAGGATGTTCATATGTTATTTCCTATGATTTTATGGAATTAGAATCAGAAATGTCAAACAACACAATAACAAGAAAGGAGTTTATTTACATAATATTTTTTAAAATAAATTCCATCCATATTTATTAATCTCTAAAGTAGTTTTTTTACCATGAAACTATGAGGTACCTCTTGAGGAAGTTAGATGTAAGACCATGATTATCTGATGGATTCTCTTTCTTTAAGAATTAAATATTGAGATAAAGTAAAATAAGGGGTTATAAAACTTGATGGCATACCACATGATTAAGATTACTCCCATAACAGAGAATGAAACTTATAACCAGGTACCACTTCATGACACTTTTCCTAAAGAGAATATTTATACACTCTTAGGTACACATCCTTGTTATATTGATTTAGTTAACTACCTTGTTGCATATGAAATTACAAAAAATTTAAAGAACCATAAAGTCCCAAAATTAAAGAATGAGTCTAGGTTTTATGTTTGGGATGATCCCTACCTATGACACATGTGTAGTTATCAAGTTATTAGGAGGTGTGTTCCTGATAATGAGTTTGAGTCTGTTCTGCATTTTTACCATACAATTTCACATGGAGGACACTTTAGACCCCAATATATATCTAGTAAAGTTTTATAATCTAGATTATATTGGACTATATTATTGCATGATTCTCATGGGTTTTGTAGGTTATTCTCATGTTTCCAACACAATAGAACCATTTCGAGGAGACACATGATCCCCCGACAACCAAAATTATGCTATGAGATTTTCGATGTATGAGGTATTGATTTTATGGGTCCTCTTCCTAGTTTATTTGGTTTTGGTGTCCTTTTATTATGTTTAAAAATGGGTTGAGGCCAAGGCCACCAGGAATTATGATTCTAATATTGTAGTGGATTTTTTTAAGGCTAAAATTTTATATAGGTTTGGAGTACAAAAGGCCATCATCAGTGAACAAGGGATACACTTTTAAAATTGGAATTTGAATTTACTTCTTCTCAAGTATGGGGTGAAACAAAAAACATCAACACATTCCACCCCCAAACAAATGGCCTGACTGAGGTTTCAAATTGAGAGTTTAATTTTTTTTTGAGAAAACCATGCAACCGAATAGGAAGGATTGGAGAAGACACTTGGATGATGTGTTGTGGGATTATAGGATGAAATACAAGACTCCTATCGGTATATACTAATTTCAAATTGTTTTTGGGAAATATTGTCATCTCCGTAGGGAGGTTAAGCATTGGGAATATTGGGATATAAGGAAATGAAACATGGATTTATCCCAAGATGGAATTCAAAGGAAGATGCAAATTTAAGATCTTGAGAATATTTTATTTTTATCATATGAGAACTTAAGGATCTAAAAGGAAATATCAAGAGAATATCAGGATAGAATGATCTAAAAAATAGAGTTTCATGTTGGAGAGAAAGTCCTACTCTATATTTCAGGACTAAAGTGGATGCCTGGTATGTTGCATTCCCGATGGTTAGGTCCTTATGTTGTATCTAAGGTTTTTCCTTATAGTACAATGGATATCACACAAGAAGAAATATGGAGGTTCTTTATAGTCAATGGGAAACTTTTAAAGTAATAAATTGAGGGAATTCCTACTGATGCAATTGATTTTATCACACTATATGACCCCATCCTTACTTGATAATATTAGGTTGTTCCTAACCATTTTACTTTTATATTATTTGTCATATTTATAATTGTAAATTTCATGTGCACATATCATATCGTAGGTTCACATTCAGGACAATAAAATATTTTATGTGTGGGGGAGGGGACACCATTTTTGGGTAGATTCTTTAGGTTTTTCATTTGTGTGTTTTTATGTGTGCGTTTTCTGTTAATTTTCAAAAAAAAAATCAAAAGTAAGAAGAACAAGAGATACACCATATTATATGTTCATTTAGATATTGAATATATAGAAAATTCATGTTTTCAAAATTCATTGATGGCATGATAAAAATGAGAAATATTTCATTATTGAAGGTTTATTTTTATAAAAATGGAAGTCGACGATGATATGATTGGTTGTGTCATTATAAAATCTTTTAGATTAAGAAAAAAATATTTGGGATATTTTCTCATGTTAAATTGTGTCATTTATTTTTACAAATCACTTTTCACTCAATGATGACTTGTAAAATGTTTACTACTCAATTGAAGGTATAACTGAGTTAAGAAAAAAAAATCATTTTATATCAATGGTTTATCTATACATTCATTTCTCTTCTAATTAGTTTTATTACAATACTAAATTAACCTATTTATGTGTACTTGATATCTAAAAATTTTACTCCCTAAGAAAACAAAAAAAATCAATATATATATTATCTTAATAAAGAGGGGAGTGATGAAATGTACAACACTTGGGGATATCTAGTTTGCGAGCCGAATGTTTAAATTTTGAGAATGATTAAGTGAGTGGGTATTGAAATTTGATTACAAATGAATTTAGAATAGGTTCGGTTAATTAAAATAGGTAAGAAGAATTGTTTTACTTGACATGAATATATTGAATAAAGGGTCAAGATATGACCTTGAAATGGTTAGCACACACACACATGGGGAATTAATGGCATGGTTGACCCATGACTTATTTCATTGTGATTATTGTCATTAATATCACTGAATTTTATTTTGATACAATTTATGAGACAATGAATTTTAAATTTATTGATATTAACTTTTGATGGGATTATTACTTTTCCTATATTTCCACTTTGGATTGCTAAATATGAACATGCATATCTTGTCACAATTTTTTGGAATACATTATATGAGGTTTTTCCTAGGATTCAGAAAGATTAAGTGTGGGGGAGATGATAAAATAATTTTTTTAAAATATATTATTGGTAATAAATGAAAAAAATTCCTCACATTGTGTTAAATATGCTTATTTTTAAAATGTTTGTGATTAGATCATTCATTTGAGAATTTAATGAAAATTCAAGTTTTCCCCTTTAAAGTTCACGATAGTATTTTACCCATAAATATTTTTATATGTATTATTTGAACTTAAAATCTTATAAAAGAGTTCCTTAATAAATTTTATACAACTTTAAGTCCGTACATATGAGCAAAATTGTTTATTTTATTGGACAAAATGGGCCATAAAGTCAAATATGGATGGGAATTTCCAAACTGGACACTACTTCACCAATTAGGACATATCTTTTACATGTAGGATTTTATTGGGCTCATATTTTGATATTATATAGAGGATCCATGGTAGGATAGGTAGTTCATGCATTTTAGTGGTAAACATAGCGTTTTAAGTTGGATTAAAATATTTGGATGAATTTCCCCATTCACACTTGAAACCACTTATAAACCTAGACTCTCGTACACTCTATAAATATTTTTTTTACATTTGGAGGGTGTTGTACATGAATTTTAGGATTGGGATCCGAGGATAAGTTTTACCTTACCATTTCAATTCACAATCGGAGGAGCGAAGCTATCAAGCTAGGATCTCCTCCAAAATGTTGTTCTTTTCCTCTTCTTTGTTGTAATGTTTTTGTTATTATAACATGATTCTTAGTTTATCTTCCATTTATTATGATATTTTAAATTTTAATATTATTTTAATTAATTATTTTGGATTTAATTAAATATTACAAATTTCATTGGGTTATACCCTTTCTAAATATTTTCACATGAAATTCATTTTTGTGATGACTACATCGTCCACAGAAGAGTAGTTTTTTTGGTAATCAATCTACCTCTTACCTTCTTCAATTAGTTTCTTTGAATAAATGATCTATTGAAATTAATATAATATGATTCATGAATTGAGTTTTTAACTTCAAAGAAACTAATAAATAAATTGAATAATTTACACAAAACTCACAAGGCTGAGTAATGTGTAAATTGTGAGAGCATGATATTTATCTATGAAAAAGCACACAAGATCAATTAGTAGGGCTAAAATATAATCCCTAATCTCAATTAATACTCATTTACATAATGTTTATGTGGAATAATTTAACATTGACAAAAAGAAATCTACGGAATGAAAATTAACATAGGGTGCTAAAATTTCATGTTCTGAAGCTAGCCTAGAGGTAAATTTATTTCATAATTGTCGGTAAGATAGATTTTATAGGGTTAGAGGGTTAAAAACATGGGGATCATAATAAATTTGAGATTAATATAAATGATAATTATTAGTATGTAAGTGAATTGGTAGAGTTAGATCGATTATGTTTTCAAAAAATAGTTTTCTAGAAAAATATCTTCTCATTTAGTTTTCTCAGTCTTATTAAAAAAAATACATTCTTCTTCTATCATACTTCTTCTGGTTTTATAAAAAATAAACAACCCCATCTTTTTGAAGTAGTTTTTTATGTTATTTTATTTTATTTTCAAAATAACTTTAATATGTTGTTTTAAATTACTTCCTTCTTTGAGGGACGACATTGGTAATCCACTCTGCTGCACATAAATAACCTGAAATCGTACATCATTTTAGAGCACCCAAGATAACACCTTTAATATATCAATATCATCAAGTTCACCTATAAAAATAACTTTCAAGTGATAATTAATCTGTATCTCAATGAATCCTTGTATAGCAGGTTTTTACTTTCAACCATGTGCTGGTTAGAGGCAGGAGAGGTAGTGATACTAGGTCCTCATCTCAAGAAGAGACTTTATAGAAGGTTCATATGATTAGGAAGTGTATGTCTACAAATCAGTCTAGAAAAAATATTATACTGATTAACATAAAAAACCTATAGAGTTCGAGGCTAGAGATCATTTTTTCCTACATGTATCACCCAGACTTGAGCAGTGACATATTCCAAGGTAAGGGAATCTACCACCTCGTTATGTCATATTGACTAAGATCTTGGATAGATTCGAGTCGGTAGCCTATCAGTTGTTATTACCTTAGAGGAATAATTCCATGCATGAAACCTTCCAATTTTCATAGATTCACCATTATCATTCCCACCTATCTCACACTTTTGATACCATTTATGTTGAGTAAGATGTTGATGATTCTTTTGAAAAGTATCCCATATGCATCATTGACCAGAGCACAAAGGATCTCAGAGGCCAGTCTATCCCTTAGTGTGGGTGACATGGAAGAACTACCATGTATAGGATGATACTTGGGAGTGGGAAGTTTATGTACATGCTTAGTGGTTGAAAATATTAACATATAGTGTTTCACCACCCTTGGAAGGTGAACTTAGGGAAAAGTTCCTTTAAGGGGGAGGAATGTAAGAACCTAGCTTCTCTATTAGCTGTGGATCCTTTAAATTCTATTATAATTCTTTTATTTAGACCTTTTATGAGTCCAAATTAGGTTATAGAAGATTATGGGGGTGTCTGAGGCTTTTTCAGAGCATGGAACCCCAATAGGTGGAAGAAACCACTAGGACACATAGTTAATAGATCCACGTTGCCTAGTCCACATGATTTATCCTAATCGCTTGGGGAAATTTCATATGGAAATGAAGGGTGCATGGTCTTCCCTAACCATTAATCTAGGGCTGAATTTCCATGCGGCTGATCTATAATTTTTATTTTATCCATATAGCATATTTAGTGCACAGTTTCTCAAACCATGTAGCCAAACTATGCGGGGTCTCTCCTTAGGTAGTGGGAGGCACAATATTGGTGCACTATTTGGCCAATCGTGCAACCAAACCATGTGACCCCATGGTTTTTGGTCAAAATGAATAAAATTACCTTAATGAATTATATCCTTACCCCTCCTCTTATTTTCTCCTCTAATGGATAGGAGGCCTCCCTTTTTCACATTGGATCTCTCAAAATCTCTTTAAGTTATGTTCTTAGATTAATTCTCCTTCCGAACTCCAATTTGAGTTCTGATTATTGTGTTGGATTCCTATAGGTATGCTCTTTAGTCCTTGGGATTAGTTATTCATTTTATTTCCCTCGATGATGCTATTTTTATGCAGGCTCATATGACATAATTTCAAGGCATTGATTTTTTCTTCTAATTTCTCTCGATCGAAGCCAATATAAGAGATGATACTAGATGGTGAGAGTTTTATAGGATTAAGGTAGGTGGTCTATGATGAATCCCACAAATTTTTTTTCCCTTTTTTAAACTTCCATCATTGTGTACATGTTATTATCACTGAGAATTTATTATTAAATTTATATTCCATGATTATAATCATTGCACTCGTATTCTAGAGCCCTTTCTATATGTGTTCTTCATATCATTGGAGTCTGAGACCTCAATGACGACCACCCTAAGAAGCATGTTTCTTATTTTATACATTGGAGATCTATTTGGGTCTATCAGTAGTACTGTTTGGGTGCACATAGAATTGAAGCTGAGAAGGAAAGTGTTATAAATTAATTAATGTATTATTAAATGGAAAGTATATTATAGATATCAATTTTCATTTCCTTATAAATTAAATTGGGTGCATGTACCTATTTACCCTATTATGCTTAATAAAAAGGGAAATGGAATGAACCTACTAAATGAATATAATTAAATGACATTGGTTGTATGCCCTTTAAACCCATTTTCATGCTCAATGAAAGGGAAAAGAATAAAACCATTATATTTTTATAAACTGAATTGATAATTGGTTGTATGTCCTATTCAGCCTCTTTTAACCTAGAATGAAAGGAAATGGAATAAACCAATTAAATTATTAAATGGAATTATTATTACATAGATTAATAAAATAACAGAATAATTATAAGGGGCCTATTTTTTTTGGACCTTTTTATCTTTATAGAAATGGTTAGACTTTAGTCAACCTTTGATTCCCAAGGAAATTCCTTGATAACTAAGAGTAAACCATTCCAGTTCATTCAAATGGTTGACCTGAGAGATACCCACATTGGAACTTCAACTTTTTCTTAGTATGTGAATGAATCGGTTTAGTTTCAATGATCCACTAGATACAATTTCTAGATTATTTGGATGCCTCAGATACACTCATTAGTTCCAAATTATTATCTTGAGACACATAGAGACATGGATTCACCCCATAGGCCTAGTTATTCTTAGGCTATGTTTACCTTGTATAAGATATTTGGATTCAATTAGAATTATTTATAGTGGAATTAATTGGTTGTTTTCCCTTGGATTACTCTCATACACATTTTTACTACCACACCACATGAGTTACTACTTTGATTTTGTCGACCCCTAAGGTCAAGGATTCCTTAGTTATACCTTGGATCCTATTTTATTATTATTATGATATATTCTCAATTTGTTTTACACCTCACATGAATTATATATATAAACTAAACATAAATGAATCAATTTAATGATCTCATGTTCAGATACTTTACCAACTAAGGATAAATAATTTATGATTTATTTATTTTGAACTGCTTTACAGTTATATATTCCTACACACTATCAGTTTATATTCACATATTGGATTATCTAGATGAAGTTTTTAGTGGCCTAGGAAGATTTATCTCACATACTATTTGATCCTCCATTGTTACCTGGGAAGATTATATGTATAAAGGTGTTGATAAGGGAAGGGTCCCACTTTAGACAACTGACTTACTTTCTTTCTTAGGATATAGTTTGGAAATAGATGATTGATTCGGTGTTCAGGATTCAAGATAGTTTTTTTATTCCTTTTGATTATTTTTTATAACATGTATTTCCTAATACAATTTATACATATTTTCTAGTTTTTTCAAGACATGAAATTACATCACCATATTTTTTTATATGATTCAGTTTCTAGCTTTTGAGTTTCTTTATTGATAGATGTTTATACTTATCTTACACTGCCAGTATTGTCTATTAATTATTACACTTCCAATGTTTTTATTTATCAATTATCATTAAATATCCTATGTGATACACTCTGACATGAGTCAATAGTCTCCACAAAGAAACACCATAGGCCATTGCTACTAGTCAACCATCTCTAGAGTACAGAGATGTGCACTTGAGGCCATGTGGCCCACCATCTCGGGGCACTTTTTTAGTGGCTTCCATGTCAGGGTATCATAGGATAGTAGGCCTTTATTCTAGTGATATTCCTTCCTCCCATGGAAAATTGTGTTCTAAGGATGATTATTTCCAATAATTTTGAAGGGACTACTAGGTAGGAGACAATTCTAATATTGTTTCCCTTGGTTCCTTGTCATCAGATCCATATTTTTATTACTAGAGCCTAGAGAAGATTCCCATAATTCTTGGTCCTTTTGGAAAATTCAAGGGATTTGATTTATGATTTTACTATACTTCCCCTAGTTTGTTTGAATATTGACACCATTACTAGATTATATTATTTGGATTATTTTTCTTTGATTTCTTAGTGCCTATGTGAGTCTGATGTATCACCTTGTGTGTATGTGTTTTGGATTAATTTAAAATGTGTTGTTTTTATATGGTTTGAGAGTGAGGTTTTCTTAAATTAAAATGGTTTGGTTTTTCTTAAAAGTGTTTTAAAGAAATGGTTTCCCTTTAAATTGGTTTTGAAAAAGGAGTTTTTATGAGATACTTGGGAAAGAGGGAAAAAATAGTGGTTTGGCTTTTTTTACCTAGTTTAAAGGCCCTCTTTCCTTTATTTGAAAATTTTATTTAATTTTTTTAATAATTATTGTTTATAAAAAGGTATTGTTTTTAAAAACAATTATGTGGAATTATCATTTAGATTTATTTTATAAATCATATGAAAACTTACTTTATACTTCATGTTTCAAAATTTTACTTTATAAACTATTTTAATAGGGGATTTACATAGTTTTGGTGAGTGGTGACTTACTGGGAATTTTTATGCTCATGCCTATCTTATTTCAACTATAGGTTCTTGGTTATAATTTAGACCATTGTTTAAACATTTATTATTAAGATATTTACAGTGTGTTTTTTAATTTATTACATTTACATTGTGGTGCCTATTACATGATTTTAGTGGGACCTAATTTTATTTTCTAAGAATACCTATCTTGTGGCCATTTATATGTTTTAATTTATTCAATTAGGATTTTACTACTTTCTATGGGTGAAGGTTAGAGATACCTACTGGTGTTTGATGAAAAGGAATATGGAGGAAGATTTTTTTTGTAATTGTTCACTCAATACTAGAAATTGACCCTATACCAGTGGTTTTAAACCATTGTTATAGACTATACTGATTTTTTATAAACTGTGGTATACAAGATATGAGGACAACTCTATACCAATGGTTTTTTTGAATCATTTGGCATAACTACTTATGGATTTTATTTTTTTACAATGGTTTTGTTAAACCATGGGTATACATGTTATACCAATAGTTTTCTAAACTGTTGGTATAGAATTCCTATTCTAAAGAAGCCATAAAAACCTCCTATATTGTTCTAGAACCAACAACCACCCCAAACACTTTCACCCACACCCTAAGAAAGTGGAATCCAATATAGAAAAGTAAAGAAACAAATTAATGTATTGAACAAGTAACTATTCACATATAAAACAACACATATATTTTATTTTTCACATTAGATTTATTGATAACTATAAAAAAATCATAACACATATATGAAATCACATTCAGTCATCAAACATGATGTGTCATAAATATCAATCCTAAATATAGAGAATCATTATCTCTCTAATGACCACCATTATCATCACCATCATCACCAATGTACTCATCACCATCACTATCACCATCACCATCACCATCCCCATCACCATCACCATCACCATCACCATCACCATCACCATCACCATCACCATCACCATCACCATCACCATCACCATCACCATCACCATCACCATCACCATCACCATCACCATCACCATCACCATCCCCATCACCATCACCCTAACCACCACCACTATCATCATAACTATCAACATCTCTATCACCATCACCATCACTAAGAAATTAATCATCTGAACCACCACTAGGACCACCATCACTATCTACTAATGCGTTATATAGAAATTACTTTGTCCAAAAGAATGTATCAAAAAATGTGGAGGTACTTAGGTGAAGGGAAAAAAATAATGCTTCCATAAATGTTATAAATTTCTCAATGGATTTTTGAATTCATTCATGCTTATTCATAGCTATTGTTTTGGACTCTACTTCCTCTACATGATCCTTTATTGCCTCTTCATGAGCTGTTTCCCATAAGATGATACCAAAACTATTAGAGGTTCCTAAAGTGGGTCAATATATTATGGAGAAAATACCATTCCATGGTCAAAGATTTAGTATACCATGGTGTTCATCTCCTAATATATGGCCAAAATGATCATTTAGTATAAATTTTTTAGTTTCTATCTCATCAAGAGTCTCTAAAGAACACCGTTGAAAATATAAATGAACTCTTTTGTTACAAAAAAGATATTAAAATTTTAAAGATACAAAGTAAATTTTACAATATATTTTTATGTCTGTTCATTTACAATAGTTTAATTTTTCTTCTTTCATTTTGAACAAAACAAATTTCCTCAAGGCACATGACCATAAATGTTTAATGCCACCCTCTGTAATGAAATTGAATGTAGAAAAACATTATTCAATTATACAATATATTTGAACAAAATTAACTTATTATTACCAATATTTAATGGAAAATAACAAAAAAAGTGGAATTAAATTTCATTGAAATGTATTATATTATCCATAAATGTGTAAAACTATAATAAATAAAACCAAAATAAAAAATTGTATTGTTTTGGTGAAGATATATTTAGACAAGTGTTTTTGTTATTATATTGTGTCAACTTCATTTTGTATTGGTTCCACTATGTTTGGACGAATTTAGTTTAAGTAAGAATTTTTTAGGTTAACTCTATGCATATAGATCAAATTAATATTATTTTGGTTTAGTTATAAACTTAAAATTTTTAATTAGGATTATTTTAGGTCAATATAGTTTAGTTTTGTTTGAGAAAGTTAAGTTCAAATTAATTTTGACAAGTTTATTGTTGTTTGGTTTTTTTCAATTTAATTCATTTTAGTTTCATTGAATTCATGTTTTAGTTGTATTCCCATTTAATACATCATATGATTTATATTTATTTTTTCAATTTTTTTAAAATTAATTTCATTTAAGGATTGAATTCATTTTTTTATATTTAATTTTATTTATATCATCTTGGTTCAATTTGGTAAGGGTAATATTTTTCTATGTTGGTTCAATTTTATTTTATTGTGTTTGATTTGGATTGGGAAGGTATGGATATTAAAGTTTATTTATATTTAGTTTTATTTTATTCTCATAACTTTAGTTATAGTTTATAGTTTAAAAATATTTATTTTTATATTAAATGAGCCTATTTAAATTTTTATATGTTAATATTATTTTAATATATGTACATGATACCAATGTTTAGAGTTTATATGTCAATATAGTATAGATTTAGAACTATTTGTATATTAATATTAGTTGAAACAATTTTAATGTTTATGTGGTAAAATTAAGTCATACTATTTATAAAATATAAATTGAAACATTCAATAATTATATCAGACTATTTACACGATTTTAATTTCTATTGGTAACTAATTAAATGCAGGTGTCAATGAAAAATGACAAATTCCTTTCATGTTCTGACATCGTTGTCCACCCCAATATGTGGAGATACTTTATAGCATCCTTGTGTTTTTATTTTTTTAATGATTCCTAAAATAAAATATTCAATAATAAAAAAATAGTGTATTAATGAAATTAATTTTCATTTTCAATCAAAAACATTAACTTTGATTAACACCTTAAACTCATCACTCTTCCAATAAGAAATAATTTCCTGATATATATTTTTAGACACTCATTTAAGATAGGTATAGACTCTAAATTTTTTCTAACTCTAGAAATCCAACCATTATATAACTCTTGTTCCAATGCTTCCCATAGCTAACTTAATTCCATTATCCTTGAATTCTTCACAACCTAACCATTTAGAAAATTATAAAGACGCTGCTAAAAAATATTAATTTATATAAATAAATTGATGATGTAAAATTAAATATAATGATTTTGATTTCCCATATTTGATCCCAAGAATTATCTTTTATTTCATTTCAAGGTGTCTCCAAGAGACTATCTTGATGATAATGATGTCACAGTATTTGGAAAGTTATGCTATAAAAATACTATATTCTATTTTATATTTTAATAATCATATAAATCTACTCATTTTACTCTACCATATCCTGTGTGTAGTAGTTCCACACATTTTTTTCATGCATGTATGAACACACTGCCTTATAGTGCCATATCGAGTTATAAAATAATAAAAGAAAAATACTGAATTAATACATCTTATAATGAAATTAAATTATGGTAAAATTTTTTCACTAGGGTTCTATAAATATACATGATCTAGGATAATGAATGGTTACTATAGGATCCATAGGATATGAAATATCATCAACCTTTAGTATACTAGTGGTGTCCAATGTCTTATTAGGATGATCAACATACTTGGGAGGTTCAAAATGCATTAGAGAAAAAGTTGAAAAAGCATAGATGTTTGTGGAAATGTATAATATGGATAGGGAGTAGGATATATATTTAACTAATTTAAAGATATACAAGTAGGATCAGACATAAATTCTGGAAATAATACACATAATATAAATATATTGGGTGCCTATAACAAAAATATGAGATAAGAAATTGTGATTCCTGTTATATGTGATAAAGTTTTTGTCTATGATCGGGTATCATGAATAATGCAAGTAGCTCTAGTACCACACCCCCTTGAATCATTAGGTCGGGCACCACTTCCATTAGGCTAGTCAGAGTATAGTTTCCTTATGGGTGATGGTTATAGATTAATTTTTTTAAAAATTATTAATGTCATGACATTATATTATATTGATATATATATTTGAAATAGTATTCTCACAAATGGAACTAGAGGAGGAATTCCCATCTCTCTCATAAAATGATTATTATCAGAAATTCTCTTCCTTTGTATCTCTACAATTTTATTCATTTCCTACATTTGAAATATATATGAATTTAATTATAAATTCACAACTAAAGTGTAATCCAAACAAGAAAGAAGAGGGGACATGACTTAATTAAGGGAAACTGATTATCAATACAAATAAAGGATAGGTAGTAAAATAAAATAACTATATTATATTTAGTGCAAATAATATCAAAAACATAAAAGTCATGTCATATAAAAATCAATACCTTATAATTAACCTGTTAAACATGGGTATGGTATGGTTTTTTTTAAATTTGATCCAATTCAATTTTTTTGGTTATTTGGTTCATTTTGACCTTTTGATTAAGTCATTTTTTGGGTCAGTTCATTCATTTCATTATTTTTTATTTTTTATTCTAATTAGTTTAATATGTATCAGTTCAATTCATATTATTTTTTCTCTAATTGGATTGTTTTAATTTTTTTGGATTGTTAGGTCTGTTTGGTTCAATATGAAATTTCAATATTAAATATATGATATTATATGAATTATAAACTATTTATAATTAAATTTAAATTATATAAATATTTTAAAAAATCCAAACATCATATACTTAAAAATTATTTAAAACTTGATCATATCAATAATCAAACAATTTTTTATGTGACTTAAATAATATCCAAATAAAGCCTATTTAATTTGAACAATTTAAATTAATTAATTAATTAAAATTCATAATTTAAATGTAAATTTTTTATATTTTAGCCTTATTTCATAATTTATAACCATTTATATATTATTTCTTATGATTTATAGATAACAAAATTATTTTTATATTATAATAATTTCCATTTAATTTGTTAAAAGGTATTTTAAATATTAAAACTTTATATTTAAGAATATTTAATAATAAATGTTTCATAAAAACATAATTAATTATAAAATATTTATAATTATTTAATTTATAAACCTTTTATAAATTAAAATATCCCAAAATACCTTTTATAATGATTTATAAACATTTTATAAATAATTAAACCATTTAATAATTTAAAAGTAATATTTAAAATATTTTCTATTTACCCTCACACATAGGGGTATGCCTATATAAAAGTAAATACTTTTAGACTTATGCAGGCTGTTTGGAAGTACTTTTATAAATAATATTCATTACTCAACTTTGCACAACTTAAATATAATATGTTTCACAGAGGTAATATGAAAATTACATTTATGCAACCCATTCTACGTAAGGGTGAATAGGAAATTACCTTTGGGTGAATGCTTCTTGTGAGAGTAGGCCTTCAAACACAACTACTTAGTAGTACTACCTTCAAAAAAACCATTTGCAAGAAGGTAAAAAATAAGTTACCCTTTTACAGAACTTCTACATAAGGGTATTACCTTTTCATAAAGGTGAGCGGTCAGTTACCTTCATGTACCCCTTTTATAAAATCAATTACCTTTACACGACCCTTATTCCACATAAAGATAATTTGTGATTTCACTTAAAAATACCACTCTACATAAGGGTAATGCACTGGTTACCCTTATTCATCACAACTACATAATTGTAAAGTGTTGTAACCTTTACTTAACCCATCAACATAAGGGTAAACCCTTTTATTAAATCAAATTTCCAAGACTCCATTTACATTTATATAACCCTTCTAAAATATAAACTACCATTACAAAATCATTATTTCATGTAAATGTAGGTTGTGATAACCATTATGTAGACCACTACACGTAAGGGTAATGCCTTGGTTACCCATACACATATTATCTATATAAGGTTAAGTTGTTGGTTACATTAAAATATACCAACTTTGTAAGGGTAAGCCTTTTATGAAATCAAATTTCTAGAAATGAGAAAATTATTTTTTATTCTTCTTAATGTCAATCATGATTTCATAAATCTAAAGCATGAAACTACTTATGACACCACAAAAGTGTTTTGTTAGATTCTAATAACTATATTTTAAGATTCTCATGAAGGTTAAGTTAGATACAAAATATTTGAAACCAATATTAAAGAAATTTGAATTGTACCAATTTGAAAATCCCAAGTCAATCTAAACCAAAAGAACTAATAACACATATGGATGATTCTATATATTACCCACCAAAACTTTAGGTTCACAATCAACTATGAAAATTATATTATTTTATTCATAATAAGTAATGAGTTGATCAAGGCCAATGGGGGCAGTGATGGTGTCAATTTCATCCCCACCGTCATAGAAAATATATCTTGGGACTAATTTAATAATGTCACCTAATTTAGGTCTGTGGTGATCTTTAACATAAAAACATGGTTCAATAATGATTCTAAAATACATGGATCATTAGTAGTAAGAATACAAGTTATGTTAATAAGTATAAATCCACAGTCATTAATAAATGTGTAATGTATCTTCACTGAATAAAACCACTTGAATCCCATCATAGAGACTAGACCATGAGACTATTAATTAAATATTATATTTTTATCAAAAACTCCATAATAAGATACATTTTTATATCGAGCCCTACTATTTGATGCACTAGCATAATAGTATGTTGTTATAGTTTCCCTAACACCATCACGTTGTTTTCTCATGTTCACTACTTACCCATTGATCACAACTGATTTTGTTTCACAAACCACAATATTATAAAAAATGATAAAGAAATACTTTATTTAGAGAAAAACTCAACAAGTAAAATCAATATCTGAAATTTAAATGAATATTAAAACTAAATGAATATTTTTTTATTTTATTGTAGTAATACTTCTGCCTTGAATTTTAACCAAACAATCTTTTCTATGCAAAGTCTCACACTTTATCAAAAGTAATGAGTGATGATTTCTATTTATATTTCTTTTAGGTTTATTGTATGAAAATATAGAAATAGTTTAATGCATATGTACAATTACATTTAATGAGATAATATATACATGTTCAATTTACTTACTTGATGTACTCATCTAATAAATCATAGTTATACAAGACTGTGCAATGTACTATATCACACTCTTCATGGTTTAATATAGTCAATGTATATGATCCTAGGATTCCCCCTATTTAGGGAATTGATGGAAAACATGGTTTAGTTTTGTCACACCACCCTTCTTTATTTCACAATTTTCAGTTATGTCTCATGGTCACATAAATAAATATGTTTAATAGAAGTCCATATATTCTTGAGCTAAGAAACCTTTCACAATGGAACCTTTTTGATGATTCCTATTTTTGATTTAATACTTAAATGTGTTCATATTTATTTTAGTTGGATACATCCAATGAAAATAAATAGGTCTTCCAAGATGTATTTTACTTGGAAGATAAATAGTAAGATGAAACATCTTTGTGAAAAATGATGGAAGATAGATTTTCTCTAACTTGCACAAAATTAATGGCGCAACTTTCTATATTTTTTTATAAGAAATACTTGGAAAAAGTTTTAGAAAAAATATATCTATAAAAATTGTACCATAAAATCACTTCCACCTTTATATTATTGGATAATAGATGATAGATTTCTATTAGAATCCTCTCATGAAGAAATATGTAATAATCATGATTCTTCAATGATTTTAAATTCTACTCTCATTTACTGACCCATTTTAATATGTTTATTGTATATCTATAAGGACCCTAGATAGTCTCTTGTACTTCCATAAATTGATTTTTTTCCTGAAGGTTTCACCACATAATAAGCACATAAAAATCTCCATGTATTTTCACCGATACACATAGAATGCAATTCTGGTCTGATACCACAATCCAACAAGTCACATAAAAGCCATAAATTATATCCCCCTAACTTTTAGAAGATATGAAATGTACATTTAGAAAATAAATTTTTTAATGTCCATTATGTCTAAAAAATGATGTAACAAATTGGTTGTCCAATAAGAAAACTCAAAAAAAAAATTCTTCTTCAAATTGTAATTGTATTATGTGAAATCATTATTCCATTGTATAGATTTCATCTAAAATTTCTTGAATAAACAAAATAACAAATTTCAATTAATTAAGAACATTAGTTGCAGACATATAATGTGGTGGATTTTAATTCTAAATGGTATTTTCAAACCGTCGATTATTATTATGATATGAATGATCCATTAGAAAGAATCATCTATGTATCATAAAATAGAAACTAAGATGATATTTAAGTCTTATAGATCATGTATTCTTCCTATAAACTAGTTAGGAATTTTTTCTCTTTATGATCCATCCAGACATCACTGCATAAGCTATAAAGTAATTTAGCATCCCCATAAGCGCAACACCCATTTGAAATATGTCTCTTGAATAATCATTATATGTGCACACACCTACATTCCAAAGATACTTGAGCACTTATAATAGATGTTTTAAGAATAAATCTATATAATTTCCAAGATCAGAAGGCCCATATATGAATATAATCAAGAAATTGAATGGTTTTTTCATACTCATCCATAGAGGAAGGTTATGAACGCATATGAAAACTGGACATGTGCTTTGAAAAGTAATCATCAAAAAAATTGATTAAAACCATCATATTATAGACCCAAAATCACATTACATACCTTAGTAGAAAAATTAATATATACTAGCATCAAATTTCCTCTATGTTAATCCATTTGTAGGATGAAGAAAATCGTTATTATGCTTATTTCTCTCAATATTATTCCATCAATTATTTATTGATATTTTATTAGACATGAAAAAAATTTAGAGTCTGATAATCAATGTAAAGATCCACATTACATTATATGAAAAATTATTTCCATCAATATTTTTATTCCATCAAGATGATTTACATTTTAGATAATAATTTAGGTAAGTGGGTTTCTCCCAGAATAAGTTGAAATCATTCAGGCGAGTATAAATTTTGTTTTTATAAAATCCAAGTTGGTTAATTAAACTCCATTCCATATAATGGTTTGGGGGAATATCCTCATCATCTGTAAGTATTTAATTCAAAAAGTTATGAATATAATTTAATGAATTATTAGATATTCTATGCATGGTTTTCCCATGAAATAGACATATTAAAAATTATAGATTTTTAGTCTACCACACCGTTGATATACTATAGCTATAGTGACATACTTTATTTTTTTCTCCCTTTAAACATTATCATTTTCATCACATGCGTCATGTGTAGTCATATCATTATCTTCTATAATTTTCATACTTTATTTCTCATGATGATGAATAAATATAATCCATTTATATAATGAATACTATAATACATTCCTCTCATTTCGATCATGAGAATTTTAAGACTATCTTTTCTCCCCATTGTGATTCTAAAAATAAAGTTTTTTTGAAAACCAAAATTTTTATACAGTAGCTAACTTCTTCATGACTTAACCATTGTATTACAATATATTTATAACATGGGAAGTGTATAAGAGCATTATATAAAGCATTGTTAAATAAAAAATCTAAGAAACTCTCCAACTTTTTTTTTGAAAATTGATTGATACCCTATTGGTATCATTCATACAAATGCTATCCATTTTGTTAAAAAAAATTATATTTCATGTCATAAAAGCATTGAAATAATATTGAACCCAAATACAAAATATATTTGAGGTAAAAAAGACTTTTTTTACTTTTATTTAAATAACTTTGGAAAGAATTGAATAATATTGAAATCAAATTCATTTTAAATAACTCTCCAGTTTTGGGCATAAATAACAAATTTCAATGAATGAAAATTCTCTTTTTATTTGATTTTCGAAATCCACTTTAAGGGTGAGCGGTAACCCAGATCGAACTATACATGTGATAACCGATTCAAAATTCAAAATTCAAAAACCCAAAAACCAGCATCACAACTGCCTCTTTCACGAACTATTTTTCAACGCCATCATCAAAAATAGCAAGACAACATTATGCACCAACAGGTCAAATCTTGAGCTGCGAGCTACCTCTAATTTAACGCCGCAACGACTACCGAAGGGAACACACTAGGCCAAAGGCTCCTGCTCAAATCCCATTCTGGAGAAAATTCATGTAGAAATTCTGAAAAGAACCATCCAAATACCAAAATTCGAACCATTACAGTAGCACCACATATCCACAAAAAGGCCACCATAAATAAAACAATCGACTTGCACACAAATTCAACTCCCACCATCAAACATCCTCAAGCCGAACAGATCACTTACCTCCATCCATCCAAAATCAGACAAGATCACAACGCAAGATCAAATAGAAATCCAACCACAAGAAAACACCAAAACACGGACTCAACAGAAGAGAAGCCACCACTATCGCGCAGACACATCACCACGAACCAGTGCATCCAAAACCTAAGTGAATGAAAAAAGAACGAAGGTAGAAGAAATCACTAGAACACTGAAAGGAAAACTCGCTGCCCAGATCCTATCACCTCCAACTATAATGCACTCAAAGACCACGACGAATCACCAAACGCACACCCAGGAGACAAGGCAGAGACCTCAGGTCGCCAGATCTGGAATCTTGGTTGCGGACACACCACCATTTGAGACCCTATCCAATGATGAAGGACTCGGGTGGGAAGGGGCCAACAATAGTGGAAAGGATGAAACGACCTGATTCCAAGAAACGCCACCGAAACCAAGGAATCATCGCCTGATCTCACCGAGCTGCAGAAGACTCGCCGCGTCGACCCGAGGTGAAGAAGGTGGCGACGAGGGGAAAACCCTAACGCGCTGTGCCCCTTACAGGCGCATCCTCCATACTATCAATCCATAAATAACAAATTTAACATACATGAATAAATCGTTATAAAAATAAACTTATTTTATCATGAAAACTTCAATTTGAGAAGATAAACGACACTTGTAAATAATTCAAAATATTTATTTATCACTCATATAATTAACTTTAGAACTCAATCCCATGAGATAACACAATTCCATATATAAAACCCCCTAATATTAAAGTCCATTATATCAATGAGTAATAACAATACATAATACCACATAAAAATGTACATGCATGGAATAAATTGATAACTAGTCTATATGATAATTATAATTGAAAATCATCAATATATATCATACATGAACCATTGTATATATAGTGGTCTAAATCTCACAAGTTACAAACCAAACATGTAATTAGTTGATTTTCCTCAATAACTAGAGTATATTAGTAGCAAACTAAGTAAGTATTTAGTGTGGAGTAGGACATAATAATAACTTACTCAAAACAAACCACATACGACATAACAAAAATATCTCTTTAAGAATATAAAAATAAAGGAAATGATCTTTTATATAAATATATTATCCATAATTTTAACATAATTTAAGGAATGTCATCATGTAAAAAATAGGCCATCTATATTCATCATTTTATGAAAAACCCAATCTATATATTCAAACCATATATTACATTTTAAATCCAAACATGATTAAGAACAAAAATGAATAATTTTAATTATTAAAATAAAACATTTAAATGAATAATTTCATAACCCCCCTAATACATTCACAAAACAAACAAAGAATTACAATAATTAATTAAAAATTTACCTCATATATCACAAAAAATAATAGGTTTATATTATATTTCTATACATGTAATGAGTAGCTAAATTAAAAAACCCTATAATTATATTTATTATAAAATATAATAACAAATATAATTAAAACCAACTCTTATTCAATGAATTATGAATAATTAAAACTTAAAAGAATATAGGTTAGTGTTTTATACCTAAAAAAATGAAAATGATGCTCGATAGAAGAGATTTCAGATTTGAAACTCACCAATTTGATGTTCAAGGAGAACAAAATAAAAATAACAACTAAGGTGATATTGATGGGGGAAGGGGAATAAAAAGTAACGACACTCATAGGGTTGAATTGGGAAGGGAGTGAGATAGGATTGGAGGCCATGCAACTAGGATGTATACTAAAGGCTATACCAATGGTTTTCTAAAATCATTGGTATAACCTTACTTTATAAAAATAGTTTCTCAAAACTATTGGTATAACATCATCTATACCAATGGTTTAATGAAATTATTGGTATATACTTCCCATAAAAAGGCTATACCAATTATTATTCTAATTTTTAGGTATATGGGGACCTCTACAAATGGTTTTCTAAAACTCTTCGTATAGGTCCATTGGTATAAATCCCATTTCTAGTAGTTATTACAGGGAGGGTGTTTGGGGTGTGAGTTGAGAGTTTATTCTTTAATTTATTCATTGGTTTATTTATTTCATCATATTTTATTTGGAATGGACGTATAATATACGGATGGTTCATTCCATTTTTATATTAGTTTTATAAAAAAAATTTACCTAGATTATTTATTGAAACCATTCCTAAGTATTTTTCTATGATGCCCAGAAGATAGTTTCAAGACCATGGGGATTGGGAATCCCCTTTAGACTTGTGGTACGATGAATTAGGCAACCATCATATGGACAACCAATGATAGGTTTTTATAGAGTGCGAATTCATTTCTTTTATATTTATATCATGCCTTCCAGAAAGGCACCAATGGACCATAGGAAATTTGTATCTTGTAGTTTTCCTCTGATTGATCTCTCATAGAGTTAAATTTTTGCACTTATATATGCCAACTCTACCTAGAAATATTATGGAGTGGTAGAGTCATTATATTCTAATTTATTATCTATTTTCTAAGATGATACTTATTTTCTTTCTCTTATATTCTAATATTATTTATAGTTATTTTTAGTCTTATATTTTTGGATTTGTGATATCATGTACTTATTCAGTGTAGTAAACAAATGATTCAGTCAGACTATAGATATGTAATTAATTGGGTCCCCTTGTTTGAAATTTATATTGTGTTCCAGAGTCCTCATTTTAGAGGACCCTTATTTCAATGACCCACCCTTATTAGTGTCCCTAATATATGGTGGGGAGACCCATTGTAGGTCTTAGCATAGGATTATTTATTGGAAGGAAATTTGAGTTACCTCCTTCTTTCTTACCATTCTTATTATTTTTATCCTTCTAGTTTAACTTTTCTATCTTTATTCTTTTGGGAGGTATTAATACCTTGTGTTCTTTGGATAATTTTCATTTGATCCCACATAATTATTGATGTGTTACCAGAGTTCTAATTCTATCTTGTACCCTTTATTTTTTGTGTTTTGGGTGGTTCTTTTGGTTTTATTAGATCTACAATATTAGTAAAAGCTTTATATGTGGGGATACCCATTATGGGTCTTGACCCTCATTTGTACCTTAGGAAGAATCAAAATTTGATCATAATGGATTTAGAAGACATTGTTCGATTTGAAAAAACCATTCATTTTTAGAATGTTTTGGATATTTTAACTTGAGTAGTTTTTTCATTTTAATTGAAATTTTCCTTGTCACATCTTTCCTTTTGAGTCTAATGAATTTATACGGATAAAAAGTTGTATAGTAGGGATAATTGTTAGACCCAAACTTTACCTTGTTAATTATTTTTTCTATTTATTGGGTTTTTATCATTGTTTTATATCTTTTTAACTGACCAAGAGTTTTGGGGATCTTAGAAAACCTAAAGTGAATAACTTAATAGGTTACACTACAACCTAAGGTGGTCATACCCTGATAATCCCTTTTGTAATTCTTCAGATCTCAAGGCTGTATACCATAATTCCATGATGTTGGGAGTAATGTAATGACATCCCTTAGAGAAGTTATTTCTAGACCCATTAGAAGGGTGGTCACCCCATGACTTAGGGTGTCACATTATAACATATCTTGAGTTTGAAGGTGTCACACCATGATGTGTCCTATGTATACTTTTAATTATGGGAATTTATTATATTTCCATTATCAATATTCGGACTTTAAATACCCCCATTACACTCTAAATTCACCATGGAGCTCTAAGAATGGGATTCCCTTTCTTATAATTTTATTTTATGTCTATTCCGTTCATTTTTGTGTGATTTATTAAGGTATATGCTTTATTTTCTTCGATATCTCCTTTGTCTCTGGTTTTCTTTATTTTCCTTATCTAGGAACTTGGTTTGTCGAACCCTAGTGTGGATATGATATCTAATTTGTTTTCATACATAATATCAGGGTGTTTGGTTTGTTATACAGGCCTTCCTCCTTCCACATTTAACAGTTTCATATTGTTGTCACCCATTCTGAGGTTGGTGTTTCGACTATTTTTCTATTTCGCGACATACCATGAGATGATTGGGGTTTCAAAAATGGTTCCCTTAAAATTATGCATGTATTTTGAATATTATTAATTTATTATACAAAGTTAAAAGGTTTTATTTGTATTCCAAAGAATCTATCTATGGTTTCTAGATTGAATTGTTTTATATAAAAAGGTAAATGTATACCATATGCTCGATAAAATGATTGAGATGTTTTTCATAAGGAATTTTAATATTTTTATGATCCATTGAATTTATACATGTTTTGTGTGAATTTCTTTATGAGATTGAACAATTGTTTTATTCAAGAAAATTTATTGTTTAGTGGGCTCAATGGATTTATTAGATAAGTTTATATCTTCTTATCATGTGGTTCATGTTTATTATTTTTATTTATATATTGATCAATGATTTTAATGAATGCACCTATATAGAGAAATAAATATTTTGATAATACCGTGATTTATTATAAAATAAAAATAGGTTAAAAATGTATTTGAATTATAAATAGGGATTCCTAAGGAGATTTATATAAGGAGACCTTATGAAATATTTGAAACTTTAAAATGAATTTTCAATTAACATTGATTTAGAAATAGTTTTCAATGAATTTTTAATGGATATTTATTCTTTGAAATAAAAGTCTTGGTTGGAATCTTCTAAATGGTCTTCTTAAATGATCCATACCCTTATTAGAATAACTATTTCCTCATTATATGTTTTAGTTTTCAATTTTATGTGATTTTAATGTTGATACATATAACCTAGAGGGGGATTCACATTGGTGGGTGTATATAAGTGTGATGAAGATATAGTATAGTGTTTTGATGATTGTGCTTGAAATTTAATAAATGTTACCTAACCCCTGGCCACTATCATCATAAGGATATTAGGTTTCTTAGTGAGTTATTGAGAGATGATTACTATATTTTAACGATGAGTCTGACTAGATCCCTCTTGTTATATTATTTTTCTTTTCTATAGGGGAGTTCCATCAGTGAGTATAGGTTAGAGAAACCAAGTGTTTATGGACTGGGAATGCATAAATAGGTTGGTAGATAGTTCCACCTAAGTATATATAGGATATTATAACAATATGTGTTGAAATTTTAAATAATTATCTATCATTTACCATTTACTACTTACTATACTTAATCTAATTACTTTCCGACTTTACTATTACTGATCCATAAAGAAATGTTCTTCTATTTTAATTATTATATTATGATTAAGTTATAATTTCCTAATTCCCACTCCTAACCCTATTTTACCACAGTCATAGAAACAAAATTTTTATTCAATTTGATCTTTTTTTTCTAGTTTATTTTTATTTTTTAGTTGGTTCTTTTTTGGTCATTTATGAACACTTTTTTGATGCTATTTTTTAAAATAGATTTAGAAGGGGAGGAAGTCCCAAAGATGAGATTAAAATGGTTTATTTAAAGGAATTTTTTAACATATATTAATGTTTATCTTGGGTTTTTAAAAAAATTGGGAAAACTATTATGTGTTATTATAGTTAAAATGACATAAACCATATTTTAAATTAGTTATTTAAAACTAATATTTATGGTTTATTTTGTTAAATTAAATGTGTGTAATTTTTGATGAAATCCTTTTAGAATTTTTAGGATTCATCCCTACTCTCACCACTCTGTGTATATAGACCATGTGGTTTTTTAAGTTTTAGGATTTGGTTCTATGAAATTCCTTATTATGGCATCCTTCTTTCATATCACTCTTAGAATGGGGTTTTTTGGATATATGATGGTGACATTGATCTCAGATAGAGACTATAGTGTGTACTTTTGTGTTATTTTTTTTTCTATATGTGTCTTACAAGTCAATGTTATTTGTATTATAGTTTCTATCAGCCTTATTATATTTATTTTTATTTGGGTGTTTTGTTTAGTTGTTCATTATTTGTTGTGTTCATATAATAAAACTACCTAATTAATTTTTCATGCATATCCATTATTTAGATGCACCATGCTTGATTCTCAATATACTTATGATGTGTGGTAAGCATTATTTATTGGTTTAAATTGTTTTTTATGTATAATTTGATTCCTTAGAAATAGTTAATACCCATTGGGGATCGATAAGACACTTTATTCCTTACAACATTCCAACTTGGGTACACAATTCAGGGGTGTCCCGAGTTAGTTCATGATAGATTATCTTAATGAAATACCTATGACATATTCCTATTGATCTTTTTTGTCTTTAATATCATTAAATGGAATAAATAGATATCTAAAATGTGATAAATTATCTTCACAAGGTCTTATATGATTTCTATAATTAAATAGATTTATTTACTTATGATGGGTTGCTAAATATATTCCTTCATTGATGGGTTATAGTTAAATTGATTTTTTTTACTTTGGTATAAGTTGTTTCATGTAACCATGGCTTGAATTTTTGTTTATTTCATATAGAATTGGAAAATAATAATTCATTAGTTATATTATAAAAAATAAGATATAGAAAAAATAGTTATATGATGAATAAACTTTTTATTATTAAATTATTTTTAATATAGGATCATTAAAAATAATGTGGCTGTTCTAGATAATGTGAGTTGAAAATATTTGAAATTATTCTTACAATTAAAAATGATAGAGTAATTAAAACATTTAATATTTAATGTATGAAATTATATTTATATTAAAGTTATAATTGTAGTAAATGAAAATAATGCACTATAGCAATAAAATAGAGCAGTTAGATTTTATAAAACATTGGATACTATATATTTTAAGAGAAACATATTTGAATCAACTTTGTTTCTAGTATTTAAAAAATGGAATAAGAGATAAGTGAAATAAAAAATTTCATTTTGAAATTTCATTTCAACCACTAGTATTATAAAAGTGTTAAATAATTAAAACAACAAGGTGTATATAGTGATTTGTGTTAAAGTAAAATACTATTGAGCCTCCCATTAAATGTTCTTAAAGTAAAGATAATTAATCCACCATATTTAGTAACAAATCTAAAAAAACAACAATGAGATTATAATATATATTTATGAAGTTAAATATTTTAGGATTGGAACCTTTATACACATTATATTATTTATAAATTTCAAGATAATGAATTATAGAATTATTTTTTAAACATAATGTAAAATGTTCAAATAACATAACATGATATGTATATTAGATTTAGTAATGTATTACTACAGAATTACTAAAAAAAAAATAAACTTACATTTTAATCAATAATAATAAGGATATTAATGATAATATTTTTTGCGATTTTCTTTATAAATTAGTGCACCATATGTGTATAATGTGTACTTAAATATTTAATGTATCATCATATTCAATTGAAATTCCATGATGGTGAATAAAAAATAAATCATTTCTATCAAACTATAATATAGTACAAGTGAAAAACCTAATCAATATATATGTGACATTAAATTTTATTATTAATCTATTTATTGTCAAGTTGAAAAGTAATTAATGATGCAATATACATAAATGCACATTTTTTTGTATACCTTGTGTAAATTTTGTAAAATTTATTTAAAGACAATATTTGATGTAGAACTCTTAGGATTATTATCATTTTCATGTATTAATATTTTTAATCCTTTCTTACTGGTTAATTTAGAAACTATAAAAAAAAGTTATCCATGACATTAAATATATTACTGAAGATATATTCTAAAAAAATAAATTGATTGGCTTTAAATTTTCTTAATAGACATTTTATAAGAAAAATTAAAGGATGTTTCCTTATTTGCGGCTTGAATGCATAAAAGCCTTATGTCCACAATGAGTATTGGTCAATATTTTATATCCAAATACATGATTTAATAAATATATAATAATTAAACTAATATTATTATAAATACTAAAATAATGGTCAATACTACATAAAAACATTACTATCACCCCTAATTTTAAGGTTATTTTATGAGATGACAAACTAGGGATATTGGTACCATTTAAAATATATGATGTGTATATATTTTCTTGTGTGTCTATATGGAAAATCACTCAACATACTGAATCATAGTTGGGATAAAAATTTTATTCTCCAACAATGAAAGATAACAAGTATTTATTTACTTATTATACAGAATCACTTGTTAGTTCTAGGATTTCTTCAAATTTGTAATCAGGATCACTATAAATAGTTAAAAATAAAGAATATGTGTATTTAAATATTGTATTAAGAATGTTATCATGTGAATTAATTATAAAATCATTTTTAATTTTAATATTTTTTCACCATAATTTGGGATGTCAAGATTACCATCACTAATTTTTAGAGTCCCTTATGAAAATTCATTTAACTTTATTAAATCAGAATTTAAATTACAATAAATAAATATTGAGTTTCTTTAAAATATAATAACATGATAATATTT
This sequence comes from Viscum album, assembly GCA_963277665.1. Lineage (NCBI taxonomy): Eukaryota > Viridiplantae > Streptophyta > Magnoliopsida > Santalales > Viscaceae > Viscum > Viscum album. Next base: position 1,524,727,860 of record OY728153.1, read on the forward strand.
TCACCAAAATGGTTTTTACTAAAATTTGAAATATTTGTTGACATTATATCCCTTAATGTATGATCAATAGATTCAAGAAAATGTTTATGGATTATAGATGCCTCATCCTATATAATTAGTTTGGTTACTCATAAAAGTTCATATAGTTCACTCCTATATTGAATATTTCAAGTAGACTGTTTATTTAAAAATACTAGAATAAAAAACTAACAGTGTATTATCTTCTCACCAGGGAGGAGTACTTATGTTATACCACTTGAAAGAGTGATAATTACTATATGAACTTCAGATCATAGGGTTGAGGTTAAATCCCTCTATATGATTATTTTTTCGGTTACACTATAGTAATAAAGGGAAAAAATTACATTTTTGTAGATTATTTTGGGAAAATAATCATTAATACATCCTTTTTTAGTTATCCATTTACTCTACCAAATTATAAATTCTTCTCTAAGACATTCCTTTCGATAATTAAGTTTTTGTATGTTTATTTTTTATCAATGTGTGTAATTTACTTTTCTAAAATAATAATATAAGGGTAATAATTCCACAATATTCCTTTACTATATATTATGTAATATCCTGAGTTTTTCAAATAACACTTTGGTTGATAACATATACAACAAGAAACACCGAGTTTAAACAAACCGTGAAATATTATTATTTAAATGTTATAGTTTTAACCTAGTTGTTAAATTGTAAGGTAGGAATAAGATTATATACATTATGAAATATATATAAAGTTACTAATTAATACAAATATATGGATTTATTATTATGGAATAAGCACTCAATTTTTTTATTTAACTTATTTAATTCTTCAAAAATATGTTTTCTTTAAAAATGATTTATATTCTATTTTGTGAGAAAATATTATAATTAAATTTTAGAACTATAGAAAATTTATTTGATAAAATGAACATAAATTTTTAAATAATTATATTAATTTTATCTGAGGTTGTAATTTTGGTACCTTTTGAGAATATTAATTTTTTTTAGTGAATAGTGAAAATACCATTTTTTATAAAACTATCATTTATTTTAATTTTATTATTAAAATAAGATTTTATTTTCATAATAAATAAATCTATGAGTCATTTATTTATAAATAATATAATTAATTTTATAGGAATAAACATTATAATTGATTTTTTTATAAGTTCATTTTTAGGCTTAAAAACCCATGTTTTAAAAAACCGTTTTTCCTTGCATTTTGAGTTTTAATATTAAGTTAATTTATTATATTTATAAAACTTGAATCATGAAAAATGGATTCCATATCTGGAATCATTAGGTCGAAAATTTTAAATCAGGACCCTTTAATTTTTAGTCATTATTAATAGTAATCATAGTAAATATTAGTCACCTCAGTAAGGGTAAATTGTGTAATTAATGTGAAAATAATATGATTAGAACTAAAAAGAAACCTTACACTTGCTTTTATTATATTTAATGATTGGGTTTCTATGATAATCACCCAATATTTTTATTTATAGAAATTTTGATTCATTTTTCTTTGAAAATGACTTATATATTATTTTAAGGAAATATAAAGTAAAAAGTGTCACTCTCTTGATTTTAATATCTATAAAATTTTGTGATAAGTATAAAATAAAATTATTTTCAGCTCTAAATTATTATTTTAGTGATAAATTATTTTATATCTTGTTAATTTATTTATAATTTTTAGCGATTAAATAATTACCATAAATTCCTATGCAACTCAGACACAGTGCTTGGGCAAGTAATAGAATAATTATGTAAATAATTTTAAAGATACTAAAATTAATATTATTTGTGTGATTAATAGTACCCCAATAATTTTACAGGTATATTTGAAAAATTAAGTAATTTTTAATGGATTATATTTTATTTTCTTTGTTGTTATACTGTTTTCAAAGTTAAATTAAATGAATAGGTCAAAAAATGGCATTGATGATATTTTAAAATAAATGATGTTTTATTAAATTATTTAGAATTCATAAAAATATTATATTAAATTAATTATAGTATGGTTTATAATATCATTCATGGTATATTTATTGGTTACTTTTCATTTTATAGTAAATTTCTTGACTCCTTTAGTGTAAAAAACCTAGATACCATGGTAAGGGTCAAAAGGGTTGGGGGGTTAAAAAAAATAGATATGGGAGAAAAAATAACCTCAACTTGTCCAAATATTATTTTTTAGAGGATTTAGACTCATACTCTTTTTATTTTATAATTATATAAATTTTGTTCCATTTTCAATGAAAATTAATTTATATTAATTTAATAATTTAAGAAATTTCAAGAGTTCCTCTCACCTCACTTATAAAAGGATACCTCAAATACTCTTTTATCCACACTTAAAAAAAAATTTAGTTCATATAATATCTACCCAAATACCTTCATAACACCCCTAAACACATTATAGTGGTATAATTTTGTATAGAATATGAACCTTAGAGGGATTGATTTGTATAAAAAATAAGGTTGTTTGGAGAAGAGGTATATATTTTATCCAAATGTTTTAGTTTAATTTCATATTCTACCTCCTTAAAATATTATTCAGACATGATAAAATAAATAAAATAGTATATTACATATAATGAGATGTTTTTATGTTAATTTAATAACCCATTTTCTTATCTTTCTTCCTTCAAAAGGAAAATAAATCCATCATTCATGTGTACATCAGACTACTGTATCGCGAACCGATATCGTTTGTTTTCAATACCCAACTCTCTTGATTAGTCATATCAAAAAAAAATTATTTCATATATATGATATTAATGATATAATTATCATTCTTTAAAATTAATATATCATATATATTTTTACCTTTCCATCCATTGAAAAATGACAACGTCGTTCGTGCGTATAAGCGTATTACCACCTCCAAGAAGCGATGCGATTCATCTTTCATAACCACATCAGATGGATGATATATAGAAAGTATATAAAGATTTAATATGATATTTATGATATAATAATAATTACCTTCTTTTCATCACAATCAATGAAAAATGGAAACGATACTCATGGTTAGGTATGGTCTACCACCTCCATGATTATAACACAACTCATTTCTCATAAAATTAATTAATGATTAGTTTTAAAAGTAACATTAATGTATAAAAATGATAAATATGTCATAATAATTATTCTATAATGATAAAATATTGACTGCTTTGACGATGTTCATCTTAGCAAATCTATTTTAAAATTATGAACCAAACACCTTGAAAACACACGACATTGAATTAACTTATTAAATAATTGAATATGTAATTAAAATGAATTAATTAAATGCTTTAAGTACAAGGAATTAAAATAAGAAAAATTTCTTAATAAGTAAAATAATTAATATAATTTTATTATATAAGAGTTAAAGGACATATACATAAAGTCTGGATTCAAGGTAAGGGACTTTGTCACAGTTTCTCTTCATTGAGGCATATTTTAATGGTATGTGTAATGCCCCGAACCCAGTTACCGAGAGTCGGTGCATTATTTTAATACATTGGCATGATTATAAGAAATCAAGTCTCGAAAGACCAATCAGTTTAGCAGTCTAGGAAAGTATATTACATACATGAATGTTAAATTACACATTAGAGAATAAAACACAACCTAAATGATTTTTTGAGAATACCATTAATCCCCTAGCTTAACTCTGCTTATCAATAATAATACACTTCTCAGAATCCTAGGAAAATAAAACATAATAAATGGGTGAGCTCAAATGCTCAGTAAAGATAACAATATAGCAGAAACATTCACAAATAAGTATAAACATTTAAGGTAATGTATAAAAATAAAACTAAATCCATTTAAACTTAAACTTCCGCATAATATGGAAAATATAAATCAAATAATTCCATCTACTTATTCACATAAATATTCTACTAGTTGAATAATCACATTCAATATCAATTGCCAATTTCACAATGATGTAATACATAATTCCAGACTTCATAACCACATAGTCTGAGCCTTGTGCAAAGAATACAAATAATATTTTGTCAAGGCCTTGTGCCAAGACACTAGTTTTTCTAATGAGACCTACCAGTGCATCGATGAGCTACAATGGGCTCCACCCATCACTTACTAAGTCTAATGCATTCCTCATATGAAAAGGTTTAAATATAACATAAACATTAGTATTAAAACTAGCATATGAAATGTCAATAGTTTATCCATAAACGTTGAATGGTATAAAAATAACAAATCCACAGTCAAACATATCACAAAACCTTCAATACAATATGAAATATTTTTATCATAATAAATCAACCTCGATCAAGAATAATATCCAGTAATGGATGTTGACATAGTTGAAAATGATCAGTAAAACTCGTTGGGAGAAATATCCATTTTTCATGAAATCATTTTAAAATTCACACAATTTATAAAGGAATTCATTTAAAATATATTTCTGAATCAAAGTGTCCCATACCACTTTGAAACTTTTAAAATGAATTAACATTTTAAAACATTCATGTCCATATAAACGAATCCTTAAAATCATTTTGAAAACATGGACATTAATGAGAAAGGTTTAGAAGAAAAAATCTTTAAAACATTTAAAATGACTTTTTTAGTAAAATAGTCCCTTAAAAATAATCCCTTTGAAAAATATTTTTTGAAACAAGGAAATGGATAATAAATATGTCCCAGTAAAAACTTACACATAAACATTCTTGGATAATAATGAGATTGAGGAATTAACCCTTACCTTGAACTTTCCTTTGGTCTAGGGTACGTTTAACCTCCTTTATAGTTACCATAGTATCTTATTAAATTATACCAGAACCATATTCATATTTATTATATCATAAATGATTCATTTATGACTTTATACTAACCATTTAATAATTATTTCCATGTTAAATTAATATTTCAGGTAATAATCGCTTTCCTTATTGTACACGTTTTAACTTGTTATTTTTGATCATATAATTTATATAATGATTTAAATACATCCATAATATAATCCTTGATTTATATATCATATATATTTATAATATAAATATTTATAATATATAGATATATGAAATGGAATGCACCGTTTATGGAGACGATAGTCCATACGTATGCATAAATGCTATTTTCGTTTTCATATTGTATTGAATGGAAGTAAGTGAATAAGATATATGTAAGTATATATATATATATCCAATAGAATTATTATGTCATATATGACAAACTTATTAATAATATATATTTTTATAATCATTGTTGAATGGTGAACATGGAAATGAATCTCATCGTGTCATGGAGACGATAATTCGTACGTACGCACGAGCGACAATATCTCTATATTGATGGTGAAATCGTATGTAATTGGATTTTATATCATATATTAAGAATCATTAACAATGTTATATTTATTATTTACATAATTTATACTCATTATTATACCCATATAAATAATGAAGTGTTTGAATAACAAACTACACCACGACGTGGAGATGGTAAGTCGTACGTACACATGTAGGTGATTTTGTAATTTATAGGATGGATAGAATAATTAATATGGTTGTAAAATTTTAATAATAATATAAAAATATGTATAAGTTACTGGATTTATTATTTTAGTATGGAAACAACAAAGAAATTGGAAGTGTAAGAAGAAAAGAACTTGAAAGAGGGTGGTGAAATTATTACATCTTCTTCGGGTGTTTCTTTTTGAGTTGGTCGAAAGGGATCCTTAGGATAGATTTATGATAAAAGTAAGGCATATAGGTAGAAGGGAGGAAAGGTTTTGGCCGATCCAAATGGCTTTGGAGGTTTTATTTTGAGAGAAGGGGAAGTAACCTTTTATAAGAGAGGTCAAGGTCACATCAGGAAAAACTTGAAATATTATTTGACAATAAAATAATTTTCGGTTTATAATGGCTAAAAAATGATTTCATTCTAGTATAAGGTAGGTATGGATCGAAAAACTCTCAAAAAATATTTTTTATACAAGTTTAGGCTACCATTTTTACCTTATCTTTTAGATTTAACTCTTAGTTAAATACTTTAACTTTTACCGTGTCTTCTTGAATTCTTACACTATACAGTTAATAAACATACTATAAAATTCCAAGAGAACATAAATTGTTTCATTAATGACATATATAATATTATTTAATCCCTTTGGATGAACCTTATATTTTTAGGAATATTATATAAACCAATAATATAGTATTTGTTTTAAAAATTAATTTATGTTAATTTTGACACTATTTGGTATTTTGTTTTTTTGAAAGTCATAAAAACCTTATCACTTCGATAAAAATTTATATAATAAACCCTAACAAGTTATATTAACCTATAAAATTAGTGAATTCATCAAAAGTCTCAATTTACATTTATTTGGATATTTATAATATAAATTATTTTAATATTTTATTAATAATGTAATTACTGCATCATTATTGTATCAATAAAAAATTAAATTATTTAATGTCTAAAAATTATAAAGAAAATACCATTATATATTAAATATTTCTATATTTCTAATTAATATTTATAGTCGAATTTATATTGTGTGTAACATTATATTAAAAATGGTTTAGTTATTAAACTTTGAATTTAACACTTTTAACTCTTCTTTAAATAAAATAATAATAAATGTCATAATCTAATCCAAGCTGACCAAATAGGATCATATTTTATTCCTAAGGTTGTTTTCAGTCGAATTAAACTTATCCTATAGAATTAGGACATGTGTTAGGGTAATTATAATATCAGTTTTACCCTTAATTACCCTATTTACTTTTAATTGTGGTAAATAAAAGTCAAAAGTTACTATCCAAAAATTATTTTTATATTATTGTACCAAATTTTATTTACTAATGTCAATCATGTCTCTCGGATTTTTGAAATTCAACTCAAAAAAGCGGTACAATTATGTTTTATGCCAATTTTCAAATGTACCTAGAAGGTGGGTAAAAGAGGTTAAAAATTTCAATAAAGTTTTATACATATAATTTTGTTATAAAATGAATCCAATGAATTACATTGAGCTTATATAGGTGTTATAAATTTATTTTGACTTAAAATAAATTTAAATACAATAAATAATTATTTAAATAATTTTTTTTAAATAATAACACAATGTTTTTCACTATTCATCAAAAATTGAATGTTTTTAGAAAAGTACCAAAAATTTATCCAAACTAAATTTTTATATCCTGCTTCTAAAGAATAATTTAATTTCATTAAATTGAATGTATAAAAGTGTCAAATATTGGTTTTAAAAAGGTTCACCATTAAAAAGTGGTAAAATTGCATTTTTGAAAAATACTACTTTTATCTGAAAAAAATGGATTTGTTCTTATATTATGTCTAAGAAACACATAATATGGATGTTAAGATTATATAGAGTATATAATATTCCAAATGAAGTTAATAGTATTCATAACCATTTTTTGAATGATTGGTTTGGAAATTCGTGGTGCGCTCGAACTCGGTGTCGCGTGTAGCGCAAGCTATTGAATTACTTTAATGAGATAATATACTATGAAATCATGGGGTGTTACAGTATGAGCCTAATTTATTTTATATGGTATATATAATGACTATTTACATGTTATATCATGAATCATTCATAATTAATGGTATTTTAAGTTTGTCAAATTATTTCATCCAAGAAGATTTGACTTGAAATTTACAAAGTGGTAAGGGATTTCTTAACTCAATTTTCATTAATTAGGTTATAATTCTTCTCCATTGGCATTGTAACACCATGATTATGTGTGAATTGACCATTTATTTATTCTTCTTTATTTACACCTATTTTTTTTGTTTTTAAAATTATTACATATGATCACTTAATCGATTAAATTACAACTTCAATGATATATTTATTATAAGGATTATACGTCTCATTATTGTTTCTTTTGAACATGTCTTAAATATGAACCCTATTCTTTTTATAATGTGAATATTCAACCAATTGTGACATTATATAATGAAAAAATGTTTTATCATGATATTAAAAGTTCCTTTTAATTTATTACATTCATGATATATTGATTCAAATGTTATAAAATCTTCAAGGATTTTCATGGTCTCAATTTCAATTATTTGAGACATAATTATTGTTATATGCAATATTTTATTTTATATGGTGTACATAATACCCCATTAACATGTTGTAAAATATTATTTAATTGAAATTATGGTTTTTACATAATCATGTTATGTTCCTTCATTCAATGTATTTTTTATTCCAGCATTACCCAAGTTACAGGGGTTTCAAAACCCATTGGACGCAGGTACTGTAGCAGCACTGTTGCGCTACTGTAGCAGCCAAGATACTGTTGCAACGGTGGCACTATAGTGGCGGCAGGGGTACTGTAGCGGCGGCAGGAGCACTGTAGCAGTGCGGTACTGTAGCAGTACTATTCTCAGAATGGGCTTTGGGCAAACAAATTGGTCCTACAGGCTATGTAATGGGATAAATGCCCACTGGGGCTTCGGGCTATGTAATGGGTCTCCCTCTACCTAGTTAAAGAGGTCTTTGCTTTGTTTCAATAATAAAAATGAGGCTTCGACCCCAACCTTTTAAAAAAACAGGGGTTTCTCATCTCAAACTTCCTTATTTGAGACATGTTTTGTTTGATGCATATATATATTCATTTATATAGTTTATATATTGAATATTGAAAAAAATATCATGATTATTTTTATACTCATGGTATTTTATGTTCTTTTTTCTTTTCATTCTTTCAAAAAAATGGTTTTAAAAGAACGTAAATGGTATTTCATTAAAAACGTTGTTTTAAAGGTTTTAAAGAATTTTAACCAAAATCTGACTCCATATTTGTTATCTTATATCAAGGATGTTATTTTATAAACATAAAATATTTAGTAAAGATATTTTATATAATCTTTTAAAAATATTTTTAAAAAATCTAACCTGGAACTTCTTAACATTTTCCAGATGGGTCACTTTTGACTCTCTTTACAAAATTTTGAAAAGAATTGTTATTTTTAACATATATGGAATGAATGGATTTTACCATTAACATAAAGGTTTTTTTCTTTAATAATCCTTTATTATTTTGTGTGGTAATTTTCAAATAAATTATTTTTTCCAATTTTCTAGAAATTTTATAAAATATCACTAAAGAAAATGGTATTTTCCTCTATTTTCAAAGAAATGTTTTAAATGTTATTTAAAAGGTATTTTCATCTTTCAAAATCCTCTACCGATTAAAATACTTCACTAAAATTGTAATCTCATGATATAATCCATCGTATTTCTCTATATGACCTATGATGTTTGTTTTAAATAGATTTTAATAAAACCTCTTTATAAACTACAGGTTAGAAAATCTATATATAAATGATGGTTTTCCTAATGGGTGTTATATTGAAAAGAGAAAGATTCAAAATGTTTTATTCATGAATAGTACATTGAAATTATTTATTATTCTGGTGAGATTGAAATAGATTATACTAATGGGTGAGCCAGATATAGCTTATAGAAATGGGTGATCCCATTATAGATCCCCAATGAAATGAGTAATGTTCCTTGTATTTAAATGAAAGATATAGGGAGTTAACCATGGTGGTTTACCCTATAGATTTAAATGGGATCATGGTATTTCTAACATGAGTGAACATGTGATATGATAATAATGTTCCAAGATACTAACATATTTTCATTATGCTTGCTATAATTTTTTAATGATTCCTATGTTTAATATTGACATCACATGGATCATGATTATTGATTCTTATGACTCTTGAATTTATTAAATATTATTCCATGTAACAAGTTTTATGATCCAAGTTTGTAGGGGAATGAATTCTCTTATGTTATGATCATTCACTTGGATAATTTCATCACACCCTTAAACTTGTCTTATCCTCACTAGTGACATTCAATTGTTAATGTCTATGATTACCCTTATTGAGAACTTGAGCTCACACTTCTAATGTTTTACTTTCCCCATGTTATGAGGAATCTTGTTAATTTATATTTATTTATAAAGGTTTATTGTGTGAATAATTTTATGGGATATATTTAAGACCTAATATGGAATTTGGAAAGCTAGGAATTGTGGGAAAGATGCTCACTTTAGGACATGGGAATTGTTATGTAAGAGTTTTTCTTGATTCTATAAAACTTTATACCTAAAATATAATTGGTTATTTAATTGATATAGTATTTTTAGTTTAATGGTATATGTTTTGGATACTAAAATTAGGTCATTTTTATCATTATCAAAGCCAAAAATGTAAAGATTATGTTTTCGGCATAAGATAAGGGAGTAAAAATTTTAGGTTATTATACATATGTTATCATTATACTATAATGAAAAAAAATTCAATTTACCATAACTGAGAATTATTTTTGTTATTTGATAGTAATATATGAATTAAAGAATAATATATTTAAAATTTTGTGAAAGTAATTAGCAAGATAATAAAATTATTACATAAATGTAGAAGAATTAGTTTGGGGAATTTGAGTTAAGAAACTATAAAAATGAAACTTTTAAAATGGTACACACATGTTATTACATTACTAAATAAAGTCTAAAAATTAAAGTGTAAAAATGAAATGTGGAATATGTAAATAGAAAAAATTAGTATAAAACTTTTATAGAATTAGGTCCGAGAATTATAAAAAAAACTAAAATTTAAAATTGTATAAATTGTACAAACATGTTGTGATGGTAGTAAAGAGACTATAATAATAGTATTTAAATGTTATGACATTACCCATGTAATTAGAAAATGGGATATGTAAAAGTGAAACTATAAAAAACTAACTGTAAAGATGGTATAAGAATAATATGGTATTATTCAAGAATATTTTAAATTGAAATTGTAAAAATGTTACAAAGAATTGAAAAAGTATGGGTTAGTTTTATGTAGTCATCATATAATCTAAAAACTATCTATTATTCAAAACAATAATTATAAAACTATTATATTTTATATAAATTTATGTATCTAGAGTATATAAATATTTTATTAGTAGTTTTTTTAAAAGGAATGATTACTAAAATAGAAATTGTATATATAAATATTACAAAAGCATGGAGTTTAGGAAAAAAATGCTAACTGTGCAAATTTAAGAAAATCAGAAACATCAAGTACAATGATAGGGACATATATAAATAATTATAATTAAGTTATTTAAATATTAATAATACTTGATATAAAAATATATACGATAAAACTTATTGTCTATTATATCAAAATTTTAATTGGATGCAACATTGGTAAATGAACTTCAAAGTGAAAATAATAGTAAAATTTTAAATTTACATGACCTTGAATTGCTGTGAAAATTATATTTTTTAAATTAAAGTTGAAAAATTATTACTTTTTAAATATATTTATACATTTAGGAAATAGAATTATTATATTCAGGTGTTTTAAAAATTAAAATACATTACATAAAAATTGAAATAAATATATATGATCATTATATTAATAAAAATAGGCTAAAGATACATATACTTTGTAATTTAAAACTCCATCATTTAATATATAAGATACCTTAATAAAAAATAGATTTCACTTTATATAAGGTCATGTTAAGAAATTTTATTTGATAAAATCATTTGATAAAACAGCATATGTAATAAATCTCACATAGACCTAAAATAATACTCCTTAATAGTTTTAATAAAATCAACACCATCATCACGTAATCCCAAGGGGTTACAGACTTGTAAAAATGTTTGCAGAATAGTATGGTTGATAGTGAATATTTTGTCATAAATATATAGATCTTTAACCTTAGTGAGTGGTATTATCAGATAATATAATCCTTTAATTATGAGGGTGCATAATAAAGTATAGATATAGAAAAAACTCACTTTTAAGGATATCATATATAATTTTGTGGATGGATATAATTTTTAAGGTAATTATGAATAATTGAGTTTCTAAAATTCATAATATACTAAATCTTATACAAAAAATGAAGTGAAATTAGTATCTAAAATTATTTATTTTGATAAATTCTCTTCAATATTGTCATCTTCAATATAAGTTACACTTTTCTCACAAGGTAAATAGAAGGAAACCCATAATAGATGTCATTGTTGTAAATTATCTATGCATATTCACTTAGTGAGATATAACAATAGTAATATCTCATTTTAATCTCATAAAGTTATCTCTAATTTTATTTTTTACTTTCAGTGTAACACCCTATGATTTTACGACATAATTCTCTCTAAAGAAATTTAATTTATTGGATAGCTTATGATATATACAAACCTGAGTCTAAATGAACTATAATATAGTATAGCATTGTAACATAGCCTTTTAATTTATGATATAAATTTTAAGAGAAATTTTTTAAAAAGGTTTTATATAAATCAAATATATTAATAAGTAAGTACTCAATTTTTAGTAAAGTCTTTATATTCTTCGAAAATACATATTTCTTCAAAAATAGTATTTATTTATTTTTTTGAGAAAATAATATAATTAAATTTTTACACTTTTTAAAAATTTATATGAAAAAATTAACTTTATTTTTGGAATTATAATTTCAAAATTATCTTAGAGAGAATTTCTGATAATTTTTTGAAAAGATTGATTTTTTGATGAATAGTGAAAAAAATGTTTTATATTAAAGTTTTTATTTTCATTTAAAAAATTTAAATGGATAATTTTTTTAAAAATTATTTTGAAAGTAACATTAGTTAATTTATATTATTAATAATCAAATTAATATTATTAAAATTAATATTATTTTTGGATTTCGGTATAAAACTTTTTTACTTAAGAAAGTTGTTTTTTTAGAAAATTGCTTTTCGTCTCATTTTTTGGGTTTAATTTTAAATTAAATTAGTATACTTATATGAATTGAATTTGTTGAAATGTATTAAATATTTGGAATGACTTTGTTCAAATTTTTAATTAATGCCACTTTCATATTTGGTTCTGATGAACAGTGAAAATAATAAAAATTACCGCTGTGATTAAGGTTAAAACAGGTTTATCGGGGGGTGTTAAACCAAGATATAAGGGTATATTTTCCAATTAAACTTGTATAAATCTTATTATATAGACATATTTCCAACTCAAACTATCCCACATTCGAATACCTAGTCATTTTGATGTATTTGGATTGAGTGTGACATTATTATATTTTAATTTTTAACAAATTCAGGTGTGTCCTCTCCCAAAATTATAAAAATATAGCCCTATTATATCTTATTTACACCAATTTGAGCCATCTATATTAACCAAACCCTAACCAATTATCTTCTCAACTTCCCTAGACATAAATTAGAGGTAATGGTCTTCTTAAATGACCATTCAATGGGTCCTTAAGAAGGGATATAAAGGAGGCATAACAAAGGAGAGGTAATCATCATACCCAATAAATTTCAATTTATTGAACCCCCTTTATTCACAATATTTTAAATTAAATGTAAAGTTAAAGTATCACCCATGCGTACATGTCGACCACTACCTCTACAAAACAATACAATTCATTTTTTATCACCATATTTCATGAATGGTTATTATGATTAATTTAATGTTTATATATGATTTCTATGACAAAATTATGCATCCATAATTATAATATCACATCTATATTCTTATCTTACCATCTATTGAAAAATGGAAACGTCTCTTACGAGTACGTGTGGACTACCACCTCCATGAAGTGATGTGATTAGTTTTTAATTTCTATTTTACATGGATTGAAATAAGGATAGATTTAATGTATATATATTTTATTTAGGATATAATTATGATTAATTATTGATAAAATAATATAAATCTTTCTTTTATTATTTTCATTAGAAAATGAAAACAACGTTCATGCGTAAGTATGACCTACCGTCTCCATGAATGGTGTAAATCATTATTCTATATATAACTTTTATAGATGAATTTTTTTAAAAATATATATATATATATATATATATATAATATTATATTTATATAATGAATAAAATTTTTAGATTATGGAAATATGATAAAAGTATAAGGGCTAGAACACTGAACTAAAACTCTCATGAAAAACAAAACAATTAGCACTAGGAAATTACTATTTAAATAAGAAATTATTAATAAATACGTATTGGAATATTATAAGTGAATAATATAGGATATTATAAGTATTTACATGATTATGGTATATAATTATGATAAATTTAAATTTATTATACAAGACTTTATAAAACTTTCAAAGAAATTTTGACTTGAGGTGAGGATTTATTTCATAGTCTCATCATTATTCGGAATTTTTTAAGTTTAAGTATCCAATGGGTGAATTATTTGATATTTATATTTTAAAACCAATATATTTTCTTATAATGTATTTATTTATACAAATAAAAATTTTTCCTTTAATTTTCCTCTCTTATATACTCAAGAGATCAAAATAGTGTTATTAAGGAAAACTGACCTTATTTCTCTCTTTGTTCAAAAATCCATTTTCTTCCATGTTTATGTTTTCTAAAAATTCTTTCAAAAATGTTTTCATTATATTATCATATGATTATTTAAATCCATCTTTACTCATTATTCAATTTTTTAAATTTTTTAAAAGTAATCTTATAATTTTTTGAATGAGGTACTTTTGATTTTTTTTCCGAAAATGTGAAATAAATCATTGTTTTAACGTACACTGCCTAAAAGAATTTCCCACCATCATGAATACTCAATGATTTTAAGATTAATTTAAAATTTTACATGGACCTTTCCAAATAAAATGTTTTATTAATATTTTTTAAATATCTATATTTTAAATAAGTGATTTCAAAATTAAAAATGATATCTTCTTCAAGAAATATTTTAATGATATTTTAAGGTATTTTCATCTATGTCAGAAAAATTTGATGAATATTATGATTTAATGAGGATATAGTCTAATGATATTGTTAACTATATTTCCTTGGATATTTTATGACCACTTTTACTGGGGAATATATTGACATTCCGTGATCCATTTCTTCTAAAATGAACAATTATTGATTTTTATGTCATGTTGATTAAGTGGTGATGTTTTTTTATATGATGTATGCATTGGAATTTTTATGTGATGGTTGGGGATTGGAATTTCATATCAACTTAATGTATTTTTTTGTATCATGAAACCAAATAGGTTGGGTATTTTTCCAAGGCCTTACCCATTTATGTAAGATGTCTTGGTACAAGGCCTTAGTGGTAAGTTTTAGATGTCCAAAAGTATGAATTTCATTATTAAGAACTCATATATTAACGTCCATGTGATTATTCAATTATAAATTCTATCCATGGATTATATTTATGTTCATTTGATTATTTATATGGAATTTTTTTATCTTTATTTATTCTAATCGTATTATTCATGGCTTATTTAATCTTTGATATCTTATATTGTAAACATTATCTTATTGAGTATATTAGCTCATTCAATTATTATGTTTCATTTTTATAGGTTTATAGGAAATGTATTATGAATGATATACAAGAATATTTTAGAGGTAATAATTGTTTTCTCTGATAAAATACTATATAATATTTTATGTTTTGAAATATAATGTGAGATTCAGATATGTATCTAGTTTTTCAAGACCAATAAATTATTCATTCATTTGGGTTGTGATCACCTATATCTAGTACCAATATACGAAGGTGACCAATCAATATATTCTTCTAGGGTCATGGTATTTTTAGTTGGTATCATATGAAGTTTAGTAATGACTTTAAGAACTATATTTATGAAAACATAGATTAGGGAACATAACCGTATGACATAAATTAAAGATTTGTCTATTTTTATAATAATATCATAATTTTTTGGTAAGGTTTAGATTGTGTGGTTTTCCTAAAAAAAATATCCACATATAGATATTACAAGTTGAAATGGTTTTGGAGCAGATGCATCTTTGGTAAATAACCACAATAAGATTTGGTTGAGTATATATCGAACATCATTATGGTGCCTGATGAGTGTTCCCTTACTACACACCTGATTTGAAACAACTGAGAGATATTATTGGGTTAATTCACATTTTATTTAAAAACCATTATGAAACATTTGAAAACATTTTTATGATTTGATAATGTCCCCAAAGAAACCAAGATTATTATTTTGAGATTATTTATGCATAAATTTTCAATTTATGTTAAGTGTTTCACTATTTTAAAAATTATACATAATGATTCAAAATATTATGAACTAATATAGTGTATTTCATTGTTTAGAAATAGCGTATAATATAAGTAATGGACACTGTATAATCTATGTAGGGATTTTTCTCCTAGGATAGATAATGAAATTAGAGCTAGAGATATAACTGAAAAAATTATAACTATATTGGGGTAGATGACTCAAGTTATTACCAATAACCATGAATGTAAGAAGCATCCTAATGCTCTACAATTTGGTGTAACAATGTTAAATTGTTTCATGAAACAACAACTTTTATCATTCAATATAACCATATGTCCATTTTTAGATGATCATTGAATAATTTCTCTAGAAAATTTATTTCTCACTTTCGGAAGTAATGAAATGGATAAGGTTATCATAGAATTTTATCATCTCATAAAGGATACAGACCAATAGTGGTCATAGATTCAAAAAACTAATTATGTAAAGGAAATAATGATCATGGAGTGTGTAACACCCCAAGTTTCCATAATATGCTTCTCTTTCAATAATGTAATAGCTTGCATTGTACGCAAGTTCGAGATTCTAACACACTACGACAAATCAAAGTAGTCGTTATGAATAATAATACCCAACTTTTGAAATTATATAAATTTTATATTTCAAAATGGACTTCATTTTTTGATTCAGGATATCGAAATTATCCTAAGTTGATTTTTTTGGTATTTTTCTAAGAACTTCCAATTTTCGATGAATATTAAAAAATACTTAAAAACAACTTTTTTAATCAAAATAATTTATAGTGATAAATTATATTATTGAGTGGTTTTAAAGTAAAATTAGAATATATTTTTACCATTTATTCTAATAGTGTTCCTTATAATTAATTTCACTCTCAAATTGGACATAATTTATAGTGATAAATTATATTATTGAGTTGTTTCTTAAAAACACGCTATTTGTTTTGACAACGGAAATTAATTATAAAATTAATTAATGAAACTTCTATGTTATAAATTTGGTAAAATGGACATCATTTTTGAATTCAGAATATAAAATATATCTTATGGTGAATATTTGGTATTTTTCTAAAAAACTTCATTTTTTGATGAATAGTGAAACCAATAAGTGGTAGTTAAAAAACTGAATTTTTCATTAAACAAAACTTTACCGCTTCTGTGAATTGAATTTAAAAAATCCAATATACATGGTTTTCATTAGTAAGTAAAATTTGGTTCAACGGGTTGAAAATAATTTTTTGGTGAATAGTAACTTTTGAGTTTTGTTAACCGCGATTAAAGTTAATTAGGGAAATTTAAGGTAAAAATGATATTATAAAAATATAAAAATATATTGAAACATGTTCTACCCTTATTTGATGAGTCATGGCCGACCAAGACAATCCATGGGTCTATTTGTGGGACCTCATGGAGCCACTTGGGTACGATAATGACATTAATACCTTTTATTTAAAGTAAAAATAAAAATATCACAAACATGTTTTGTTTTACAAAAAAAAACTTATAAGGGGTTATATAAGTTATATTTTCAACTATAAATATTAATTATAAAGATAAAAATATTTCCTACAACATGGTAATTTTAATATAATTTTTAGACATCAAATAAATAAAATTATTTATGAAACAATGATGATGTAGTGTTTACATCATTAATGAATAAATTAAATAAATAAGAAGATAAAGTTTTAAACAATAACCAACAATTTAAAATACCTATTGGATGATTTATTTCAAACAGGGGCCACCTTATCCTCTACCTTAATGATTTTTGTAGCTTTAGAAACTGAATGTCATTTTATAATAAAATAATAGTTTGAAGATTTCCAAAAGAGACCCTCCTCTCCCTTATAAAAAGACCCCACTTCCTACCCATCTCTCACACTTCTCAAGCCCTTTGGATCGTCCATACTCTACTCAAATAAGCTCCCAATATCCCTATATTCATCTTATAAGCCTTACCTTAGGCATAAATATCTTCAAGAAAACCTTTTGGTTCAAACCAAAGGGAGTTACCCGATTTAAAGGTAATGTCTTATCTTATGTTATTTTGTTTTATTTTTCTTCTCTAACCCCCTAAAATCTTTTTATTTCATTATTTTGTAACCAAAATAGTATATTAAATATACTAGTCTGTTTTTATGAGAAGAATTTGATTTACACTTACACTATCCTCCGTCTAATGGTTAATGAACATACTATTTCTGTGAGTGGCGAATTACTACCTCACGAAACGATGATTATTCAATATTCTTTTAACACCATTCATGGTGGACATTAAGATGTAACTCTATTTATAAATGATATATATTATTTTTATGGTTTCCTTATGATTCCGTATATTTCATTTATGGCATACCTTTATGACTTCTATTATGGGTAAAAGCGATAATTTCATTTTAGGAAGTGCGGACTACCACCCCCTCAAAGTGATTTGAATCGTTAATTCCATAGGTGGGACATATGAAGGATGAAGTTAATGATATTATATATTATATTATACTGAAATTATAATATACCTTTATATCATCATGATTTCATTCCATTAAATACAAAATAGAAATGAAAGTAGCGTTCTTGCGTACGTACGAATTATCATCTCCATGAACGGTGCATTTCATTTCTTACCGCTAAATGTTACGAAATATTATAAATGAATGTATATACTGGATATATATGATATATATGATATCTACATCATGAATATAATTCTGTAGATAATGGAAATTATACCACATAAACAACTTGTAATTATAAGAAGTTTATTTTTGACTCAAGTACTAAGGATCGACAAAACGACCGTTATTAAATTAAATGATTACATAATGTTCATAACATGGTAATAAGTGATATAAAAGGAATAATTAACTTGAAAAAGGTTCTTAAGAAAATATAAATTAACTATAGTTTATTATTCTGGAGATTAAAGAACGACTGAGTCAATTCGGACATGAGGTAAGGGACTTCGTCACAATCTCCTTTCATTGAGGCATATTTTGTTTTATACACAACTTTCTTTTATACGGTGTATAAACACCATTGACTTTTAATTTTATTAAAAAGGAATATTTTTATATGAAGCGTTTTATTAAACAACAAAAGAAATGTTTTGTCTTACGTATACGACGACAATGACTTCTCCGCCACCGTGACCATTATTTGAGTTTCGGCTTCCTCTACAAGCCATAAAAGTTTTTAAAATGAAAAATAAATACCATGTTTTAATTTTCTTTTATTTTGGTATTGAAAATGGTTTTGATAATGTTTGGATTATATCAATGTGTTTTATTGATATCTTGTTATTGAAATGTGTAAATGTTATGTTTTCTTTATGCATGTTTTATGTGATACGATTATGTTATGGTTTTTGGGCATTGTTTATGATATGTTTAAACCTTTTCATATAAGGAATGAATTGGGATTAGTAAGTGATGGGTGGAGCCTGCTATAGCTCCTTGATGCATCAGTAGGTCTCATGAGACAAACTAGTGTCTTGGCACAAGGCCTTGACAAAATCTTATTTGTAGTATTGGCACAAGGACTTGACTATGTGGTTATGATAGTCTGGAATTATGCATTCCATTATTATGGATGTGGTTATTGATATTTCATATGATTATTCGACTATTATAATATCCATGTGAATAAGTAAATGGCATTATTTCATTTTATTTTTGCCATATTATGCCAAAGTTCAAGTTTAAAAGGATTTTTCATTAGTTATACATTGCCTTAAATGCTGATGCATATTTATAAAAGTTTCCACTATTTTGTTATCCTTACTGAGCATCTGATCTCACCCATTTCTATGTTTTATTTTTCCTAGGATGTGAAGAAATATTTTATAACTGACCTGCAGGGATAGTCTCGGGGGATATGAGTGTGTACTATGGATACTATGTTGTTGTAGTTTTTCACTTTATGATGTAATGTAAGACTTATAAATGTATCTAGTGTTTCCAAGACTAGTAAACTAATTAGTCTTTTGAGACTTGATCTTTTATGATCATTCCAATGTTATGTAATAATTCACCGACTCTGGGTAACTAGGGTCAGGGCGTTATAGTTAGTATCAGAGGCAGTTTAGTACTAACCTTGGAAGCTAGATTTAGATAAACTCTGATTAGAGCACATAGCCCTAAGATAGACTTTGAGGATTAGTATAGAAGAACATCCTAGAATTTTGGTAAAGTATAGATTTTGTGTATTTTATGAGCAATACCTCCCTGTCTGGATATGAGCAGGTAGAGGCGGCTCTGGCACATATGTACGTAGGAGTGAAAACTCCGACAAGGAGGTTCGGGCTTGACCCGGGGTATCCTGGTACACGACAATGGGTATTGCTGCACTCTTAGTTACGACACTCCCAGGTGATATGCTTAATATGATTCATGATTTCTTTAAAAACCATTATAAAGGGTTTATGAGTATATACTTCCTCAAAGAAAACATTTTTTATGATTATGTATTATATCCATAAACTGTTCAATTTATGGTAAGTGTTTTGAAAGTTTGTTATTATGTGTTTTGATTCATAAACTTAATCTAATTTATGAAATTGTTTATAAATGGCACCTAGTGGATGGAATGGAAACCGTATCAATGCACACACTCCATGTAGGGATTTACCTCTTACTCAAGATAATTATAGTGGAGCTGGTGATACAACTGGTGCTAATCACCTTATCACCATACTGGGACAACTCATTCAGGTTATGAATAATAACTTTACTCGTATGGAGCACCTTGATCCGAAACGTGGAGGATAAATGTTAGACCACTTCATGAGGCAACAACCACCAACATTTAATGGGGGTACAAATCCATTAGTAGCTGAGAAATGGATAAATTCCCTAAAGAAAATATTTCAGGCTTTAGGGAGTAGTGAAAGGGAAAAAGTTGTCATGACAGTTTACCACCTCACTGGAGATACTGATCAATGGTGGTCATTGATTCAAAATACAAAGGAAGATAAAGAAATATCAAGTATGGAATTGATAGATTTTAAAGAGATTTTCTTAGAAAAATACTTTCCTCATGACCATCGAGCGGATATGGAAAGACAATTTCTGAGTCTGAGGCAAAAGTAGGACGAGAATATTGCAAAGTATGCATCTAACTTTACAAGGTTAGAGAGGCATGCTGTAGATTATATATGTAACCCTAGTAGTAATATTGATCGTTTCTTTGATGGGTTAAAAACATTTCTACATAGAGCTTTAGTATCACAATCCTTATCATCGTACGAAGATATTGTCTTGTGTGCTATCAAGACAGAAAAGGAATTATCTAAGTCTTATGACAACAAAGTAAAGAAAGAGATGAAGAGAATTTTGGAGCAAGAGACAGATAAAGGGTAAAATAAAAAGAAGGATTTTATATCATTAGATAAATGTGGTAAGAAACACCCCGATACTTGCCTAAAAGGAATGGAAGTTTGTTACAAATGTGAAAAAAGGTCACCAGACTTGTGATTGCAAGGGAATGAAACAGACTGTCAATGTTGAATGCTACAATTGTAGAGAAATGGGGCATTATGAAAATAAATTCATTATGTTTCAAGGAAAATTACCTCAGAAAAGTCCAAGGGAGAAAGGCCAATCTTATGTTGTTACTACAGATGAGGTTGAATAATTATTGTATTTTTGTTTTTGGGCTCAATAACTATATTATGGTTATAAGAATAATGTGATATATATAAGGATTGTACTCCATTAATTTTTGTTTTAATTATGGTTTTAATATGATTAAGGTAATCATATTTTTAGTATTTTACAATAAGATAAACTTTTCTTTGTTTGGGGAATCTGATGTTACAATTGATTTTGGAATTTAGAGACCTTTTAGAGAAATTCTGGATAGAGGTATTTTGGATAACTATAAAGGTTGGAATGGATTAAGTTGAACTTTGTATAGTATTGTTTAAGGTTAAAACATTTCTGAAGATAATTTTTGGAATATTATAATACTATAGTTTTACAAAAAGGACAACCTACAGGTCGGGGGATAACCCGTCGCGTCGGACAAAGCTGCAGGAATCGAACCCACAACCATAGTGCGACATGCCTTTATTACCTACCACTAGCCTACAGGAAGTCCCTAGTTATTAAAAAATAGTTTTCCTAATCTAAATGGTATGTGTTAATATTTTAAACCTTGTACGATTACGATAAATATAATATTTTTGAGTTCTACTATCTTTTTGAGTGAAAGATGAGTTTGTCGTAGAAATTAGTTGAAGGTTGAAACTCTACTTGTCAAGTATATATATATATATACCTCTATCGTATTCTATGAATAAATTAATTCTTAAACTTTAGGAAAGGTATATTAAAAAAAATTGTTATCCTAATACCTTATGTTTTGTTGAACTGATGATGTTTTAAATCATCATAGATTCAAGGAATTGAGGCCCTCAATTTTACACTTGTTTGTGATCGATGACCTCAATCACTCCCTACAAATATTTACTTTTTTCTCCTAATTATGTGTCTATAATTACAACCAATGTTCTCCTAATTGAGATCATAATTTGGTGGTGATTTTTTAATTTCCATTTCCCTTTTATTAAGACTAAATTTTATTAACCTTATTTCTGATGTGGGTTTTCCACAAAGGTATTTTCTATTTTCATCCTTTTATTTTTGAAGAACAATTTCAAATTATGAGGACGCAATTTATTGAAGGAGGGGAGAATGTGACACCCCATTCTTCCATGGTACGATTCTCTTTCAATAATGCAATAGCTTGCATTGTATGCAAGTTCGAGATTCTAACACACCACGACCAATCAAAGTAACCGTTATGAATAGTAATACCCACTTTTGGAAATTATATAAATTTTATATTTTAAATTGGACTTCATTTTTAGATTCTGGATATTGAAATTATCCTAAGGTGAATTTTTGGTATTTTTCTAAGAATTTCCAATTTTCAATGAATAGTAAAAAATACTTAAAAACAACTTTTTAATAAAAATAATTTATAGTGATAAATTATATTATTAAGTGGTTTTAAAGTATAATTAGAATATATTTTTACCATTTATTACAATGGTGGTTATTATAATTAATTTCACTTTGAAATTGGACATAAACAAGTGTCAATCTTCTGATAGATATTGTTTCTTAAAAACACGCTATTTGTTTCGACAGCGGGAATTAATTATAAAATTAATTAATGAAACTTATTTGTTATGAATTTGGTAAAATAGACCTCATTTTTGAATTCGGAATATCAAATATATCTTCGGATGAATTTTTAGTATTTTTCTGAAAAACTTCATTTTTTGATGAATAGTGAAACCACTGAGTGGTAGTTAAAAAAAATGAATTTTTTGTTAAACGAAAATTTACTACTTCTATGAATTGAATTTCAAAAATACTACATACATGGTTGTCATTAGTAATAAAATGTGGTTCAATGGGAGGAAAATAGTTTTTTGGAGAACAGTAACTTTTGAGTTTTGTTAACCGCGATTAAAGGTAATTAGGGTAATTTAAGGTAAAAATGATATTATAAAAATGTAAAAATATATTTACACATGTACTAACCTTATTGGATGAGTCATGGACGGCCAATAAAATCCATTGGTCAATTGTTGGGACCCCATTAAGCCACTTGGGTAAGATAATGACATTAATACCTTTTATTTAAAGTAAAAATAAAAATATCACAAACATGTTTTGTTTTAGTAAAACAATTTTTATAAGGGGTAATACAAGTTATATTTTAGACTATAAATATTAATTATAAAGATAATAATATTCCCTACAACATGGTAATTTTAATATAATTTTTAGACATCAAATAAATAAAATTATTTATGACACAATGATGATGCAGTGTTTACGTCATTAATGAATAAACTAAATAAATAAGAAGATAAAGATTTAAACAATATCCAAAACTTGTCCAATACCTATTGGGTGATTTTATTTTGAACATGGGACACCTTATCCTCTACTTTAATGATTTTTTTGAGCTTTATAAACCGAATGTCATTTTATAATAAAATAATAGTTTCAAGATTTCCAAAAGAGCCTCTCCTCCTCTTATAAAAAGACCCCATTTACTACCAATCTCTCACACTTCTAAAGCCCTTTGGATCATCCAACCTCTACTCAAATAAGCTCCCAATATCCCTATATTCATCCTAGAAGCCTTAACTTAGGCAGAAATCTCTTCAAGAAACCCTTTTGGTTCAAACCAAGGGTAGTTACTTTATTTAAAGTTAATTTCTTCTCTTATGTTCTTTTGTTTTATTTTGCTTCTCCAACCCCATAAACTCTTTTTATTTCTTTATTTCGTAACAAAACCAGTATATTAAATATAATAGGATGTTGTTATGAGAATTATTTGATTTACATTTACACACAGCTTATTCTAATGGATAAAGAACACACTGTTTCTGTGAGTGGAAAATTACTGCCTCACAAAACAATGATTGTTCAATCTTCTTTTAACACATTTCATAGTGGACATTAAGATGTCACTAAATTTATATATGATATATATTATGTTTATGTTTTCCTTATGATTATGTATTTTTCATTTATGACATACCTTTATGGTTTCCATTATGGGTGAACGCGATAATTTCATTTTAGGAAGTGCAGACTACTGCCCCATCAAAGTGATTTGAATTGTTAATGCCATATTTGGGTTGTATAAATGATGGAGTTAATGATATTATATATGATATTATACTGTAATTATAATATAACTTTATATCATTATGATTTCATTCCATTAAATACGAAATAGAAATGAAAGTAGCGTTCATGCGTACGTATGGCTTACCGTCTCACTACTGGAAAGATGATCTTTTCCAACACTTATATACCAACGGTTTGTAAAAACCGTTGGTATAGCTACCCTTTCCCAACGGTTCACCAAAACCGTTGGGAAAGGGTCCCTTTTCCATCCCCTTTCCCAACGGTTCACCAAAACCGTTGGGAAAGGGTCCTCTTTCCCAACGGTTCACCAAAATCGTTGGGAAAGGGTCCCTCTTTCCCTCCCCTTTCCCAACGGTTCATCAAAACCATTGGGAAAGGGTCCCCCCTTTCCCAACGGTTCACCAAAACCGTTGGGAAAGGGTCCTCTTTCCCTCCCCTTTCCCAACGGTTCATCAAAACCGTTGGGAAAGAGAGGTGATAATTTCAACCTTCAGCAAAATAAAGTTCAACCCACCCAAACCTATCCCAACGGTTTAGAAAACCGTTGGGAAAGGGCTTTCCCAACGGTTTTCCAAACCGTTGGGATAGATTCTTTAATTTTTTTCCAGGCCTTCTAACCAAGAACATTATATAAATAAAATTTTTAAATAATTATGATAATACATATATATATTTATGAAATTATGTTTACCAAGTGATGTTAGGTTAGTGGTTAAGTCGTTCGATTATAAACGAGGGGTCCTGGGATCAAATCTCAGCGGATGTTTTATTTTTTGGAATTTATATACCAACGGTTCCATTACCGTAGTTATAGATTTCATATTACCTATACCAACGGTTTCCAAAACCGTTGGTATAGGTCTATACCAACGGTTTTTTGAAAACCGTTGGTATAGATCTATCGCAACGGCTTACTTTAATACAGTTCTCCAAACCGTTGGTATAGGCTATACCAACGGTTCGGAGGCCTATACCAACGGTTCCAAACCGTTGGTAAAGGTTAGTTTTCCAGTAGTGTCTCCATGAATGGTGCATTTCATTTCTTACCTCTAAATGTTATGTAATATTATAAATGCATGTATATACTGGATATATATGATAGATACATCATTAATATAATTCTGGAGATAATGTAAGTTTTACCACATAAACAACTTGTAATTATAAGAAGTATATTTTTGACTCAAGTAGCAAGGATCGACAAAACGACCGTTATTAAATTAAATGATTACATAATGTTCATAACATGGTAATAAGTGATATAAAAGGAAAAATGAACTTGAAAAAGGTTCTTAATCAAATAGAAATTAACTATAGTTTATTATTCAAGTGATTAAAGAATGATCGAGTCAAGTCGGACACGAGGTAAGGGACTTCGTCTCAATCTCTTTTCATTGAGGAATATTTTGTTTTATACACAACTTTCTTTTTTAAGGTTTATAAACCCCTTTGACTTTGACTTTTATTCAAAAGGAATATTTTTATACGAATCATTTTACTAAATGACAAAAGGAATGTTTTGTCTTACGTATACGGCGACAACGATATCTCTGCAGCCGTGACCATTATTTGAGTTTCAGCTTCCTCTACAAGCCATAAAATTTTTTTAAATGAAAAATAAATACCATGTTTTACTTTTCTTTTATTTCTGTATTGAAAATGGTTTTGATAATGTTTTTATTATATCAATGTGTTGTATTGAAATCTTGTGATTGAAATATGGAAATTTTAGGTTTCCTTTATGCATGTTTTATGTGATACGATTATGTTATGGTTCTCAGGGATTGTTTATGATATGTTTAAACCTTTTCATATAAGGAATGCATTGGACTTATTAAGTGATGGGTGGAGCCCGTTATAGATCCTCGATGCATCGGTAGGTCTCATGAGACAAACTAGTGTCTTGGCACAAGGCCCTGACAAAATATTATTTGTAGTCTTGGCACAAGGCCTTGACTACGTGGTTATGATAGTCTAGCATTATGCATTCCAATATTATGAATGTGGTTATTGATATTGCATGTGATTATTTGACTAGTATAATATCCATGTGAATAAGTAAATGGCATTATTTCATTTTATTTTTGCCATATTATTCTTAATATCAAGTTTAAAATGAATTTTCTTTAGTTATACATTGCCTTAAATGTTGATGCATATTTATAAAAGTTTCTGATATTTTTTTATCCTTACTGAGCATCTTATCTCACCCCTGTCTATGTTTTATTTTTCACAGGATGTCAGGAAATATTTTATGACTGACCTACAGGGATAGTCTGGGGGGATATGAGTGTTGATTATGGAGACTATGTTGTTGTAGTTTTTCACTTTATGATGTAATGTAAGACTTATGAATGTATCTAGTGTTTCCATGCCTATTAAACTAATCGGTCTTTCGGGACTTGATCTTTTTTGGTCATTCCAATGTTATGTATTAATGCACCGACTCTGGGTAACTAGGGTCGGGGCGTTATAGAGTGGAAGGATTTTAAGGTACTTTTCTTCGAAAAATATTTTCCTCATGAACAATGAGCACATATGGAGAGAAAATTCATATTCTTAAGACAAAAGGAGAAGTAAAATGCTGATAATTATGAATTCAAATTTATAAGGTTATAAAGGAAAGCTATGAACTATGTGCATAACCCAAAGAGTAATATTGATCATTTCTTTTATAGGATTAATCCAGTCATTCCAAGTGAACTAGTCTCCCAAACATTCACATCATATGAGGATATAATATCATGTTTTATCAAGATATATAAAGAATCATCCAAGTCTTGTGGCTTTGAGGGAAAGAAATAGAATAAGAGTATTACTAAGAAACAAATGGATAATGGGAGGAAGGAAAAGGGAGATTTTCCAAAATATGATCCTTGTGGAAGAAAACACCATGGTATATTCTTAAAAGAAGAATTATTTTTCTTCATGTGTAGATTAAAAGGCCAAAATTCTCATGAATTCAAGGGTAAGGGAGAATCCATTAATGTACAGTGCTTTAACTTTAAGAATATGGGACACTATGCTAGTGAATTCATTAAATGTCAAGGGAACTTACCACAAAAGAATCCAAGGAATGAAGGACAAATTTATTTTATTACTACAACTGAAGTGAAAGTTCTTAATGAAGTGGTGAATGATGCACTTATCATCCATTATAGAATTAAAAATTTATTATTTTATTTCAATTCTACCCACTATTTTATATTTGAAAAATTTTCTATGGGTATTGCATCACCACCTCAATAATTAGATTTTGAGTTGGTAGAAAAGACTTTTAATGGTAGGATGAATGTATCTCAAGTATAAATATCCTCTTTGATATATGTTTGTGGAAATGTGATTCCTAAAAATCTTATCATTCTTCCTCTAGTTGAATTCGATGCAATTTTGTGTATGGATTGGATCTCTCACTATAGAACCAATATAAATTGTTGAGGATGGTATATTACATTTGATATTCTAAATCAACATTTGATTGTATATAAGTGAGAGGATAAACATGAACTTCTAATGGAAAATACTTCCATAATATGGGTTTTACTACTTATCCATGAGGTATTTTTATCTCATATGGTTAGGGAGAAGATCCAAATTAAGGATATGGCTATTGTATGGGAGTTTTTTTATTTCTTCCTAGAGTACTTTCTTAGTATTCCCCCTAATCATGAAGTTAAGTTTCAGTGGAACTCATACCTATAGCTACACCTATTTTAAATAATTCATTTAAAATAGCCCAAATTGAGTTATAGGAATTCAAGAATCCACTCTGGGAGAATCTTGATAAGGTATTAATTCAGCCTAGTGATTCACCATGGGGTGATTGATAGAACAAATATTTTCAATTAATTTATATTGAATATCACTATTTTAAACTCAAAAAATTGTTCCTCTAAGATTAATTGTTTAATTTTTATGATTTTGGTGTTATTTTGAGCTGAATAGTAAAAATTGGCCATTTTTGGATTTTTAACAGTTTTAACTTATTTCTATAGTTTTCCCATAAAATTATCTAAATTGATCCAAATTTCAAAATTCTTTTTTTCCAGATTCTACACATCCATGGCTTCATTTACTATTTTTGGACTAAAATCTGAATCGGCCATATGGAAGCTCAAAAGAAGCTCACAAGTTGGCTCAAGAAAACTGTTTCCAGTTTTACCTAGTTTTTGTGTGGGATCCATAACTCATCCATTGTAGGCCCAAAGCTTTCCAAATTCGGTGAGTGGACGATAAAGGAGATTCGGAGAATCTTTTATGAAGGAAGCACCGTGGGATTCGTCCGTTTGAGGGTCCATTAAAGCTGCCTAATCCGGGGTTTGACGTTTCGGAGATTCTGACTGGACAGAATAAATGATCAGATTAAAAGGGTCATACCTCTCGGAATACTTGTCCACATCCGCTTAGATTTTGAGGGGACACGTCCAAGACAATTATGAAAAACATTGAAGAAGGGATCAACGCGTGAAGAGGTCATTTATTGGGTCCAAAACGCGACAACATTCGGAGGACAGAAATCTGGCTATAAAAGGAGGAGAGCTCCTCCTCCTCAACATATCCCATTCTCCACCCCATTCCTTCTGGGGCACCAAGGAGAAGAACTTCTCAGATTTTTTCTTTTATTTATTTTATTTTAAAATTTCTCTCCTCTCCTGCATTATCTCGCTTACCCCATCCATGGAGGGGTAGTTTCATTTGAGTGATCGGAAAGAGGGGAGGCTGGACCTATGTGTTGTTCTTGAGTTTTGTGCTTGAAATGAATAAAACTTGTTCTTCTTTCTTCTTTCGGTTCCAATTCATAATTCAGTATTAAATTCCGAATGCGGTTGTGTTAAGGTTTTTATTCTGAAATTATAAATTTCTTTGGTCGATGATCACATCTCCCTCCATGCAATTCTAATCTGTATACGGTGGAACATGATTAGGGTTGGGTGGTGATTGCTCGACGGTTGTCAAGCACGTGTGTAGGATTGTATGTCACATCTTGGTTTATTAGGGAACAACAATTCCAGGTCAGGGATTTCTCTAATTAATCAAGAGACCTTCTACAACCCTAAACACATTGGAAGGAGGATAGACCAATCTAAGGTTTTAGAAAGGAAAATTCTCATCACATCCCTCTTACCAGTTTAAGGAAGAAGAAGAGATAAAATTTGGAAACCATGAAGGCACAACACTAAGTCTAGCCGAACCTAATCCGATCACCGTCTTTATAATTTGATAAAATAAATCAATTTCTGTTGTTTGTTTCTCTCATATTTATTCAAATTAATTAAAACCAATCTTTTTACGAAAACCAACAAAAAGTGACAACCTTGTTTTCTGTGCACTCCTCTTAGGGAGACTACCAAGGATAAACTGCTATACTATAATTAGGTAAATAAAATATTGTTTTGCCATGCCCCATGACAGGCGTGCATCAAACTTGGCGCCGTTGCCGGGGAGGCAGTGCCTCAAAGTTTTTTTTTTAAAAAAAATCTCTTTTGAATGACCCGTAGTTCAAATAGCAATTTATTTGAATTCGATCCAGAAATTGAGCGCACAATAACCAAATTGAGAAATCAAAATCTTCCAAAAGATTTCGAAGAAATCAATCTCACCAATTCAAGTGATACCTTGAGTGAAGACTTTGAACCTTTAATAATGACTGTAAATCCCAACCAAACCCTACGTGACATCTGTGAACCTCAATTTGTCAATCAAAATTATCAACTTGCAATTCCTGCCATAGAAAATGATTTTTAATTGCGAATTAACATGATCCAAGTGATTCCTAAATTTCATGGTCTTGCAGGTGAAGACCCAAATTGACATATTCAAGAATTCACCTATGTCTGCTCCAACTTCAAACCTCGAGCAGTCGTAGAAGAGCATGTGAAGTGGAGGGATTTCCCCTTCTCACTAGAGAGAGCAACAAAGGAATGGTTGTACAATCTACAACCGATGGAGATCAGTGACTGGGAAGATCTAAAAAAATGCTTTCTACAAAGATTCTTCCCAACATCTAGGAGCACTGCAATAAAGAAGGAGATTTATGTCATCCATCAATCAACTGGAGAAACACTCTACGAATACTGGGAACCTTTTATGAAGATTTGTGAAAGTTGTCCACACCAAGAAATAGAAGAGGACCAATTCCTTGTTTTCTTCTACCAAGGATTGCTTGGAAATGATAGTAATTTACTAGATGCCTCATCGGGAGGAGCCCTAATTGATAAATCACCTGCAGATATACGAATTCTGATTGAAAATATTGCACAAAATTCACAGCAGTTTGGCACTCGAGGTACGATCACCAGAGGGATCCATGAGGTAAGAACATATGATTCAGTAGATTTAATTAGGAATTAAATGGATGAACTCACCAGGTTGGTGCGACAAATAGCTGTGAACCGTGTGAAGGAACAACAAGGACTGAATCA
This sequence comes from Viscum album, assembly GCA_963277665.1. Taxonomy (NCBI): domain Eukaryota; kingdom Viridiplantae; phylum Streptophyta; class Magnoliopsida; order Santalales; family Viscaceae; genus Viscum; species Viscum album. The sequence continues at coordinate 1,524,759,049 of OY728153.1, forward strand.
GGTATGTGGTTTATGTTGTACATCTCGTTCCCCTCGTTGCTTGATTTTCATGATCACAATCACTTTAATATTTGTCTAACATTGTTTTTAAGTGTTGTGGATGATAGGAAAGAGATTGCCAATGGATTGGTCCAAGAAAGCTGGCAAATGGACTGAAATTCAGTCCACCGGCCAACCGGTGTGATAGCACCGGCCAGCCGGTGGACCTGGCAGAGGCATTTCCCACTGCCAGGTTCCACCGGTCAGCCGGTGGCTCTGTCACCGGCTAGCCGGTGGCACCCAGACTCAAGGGGTAGCTACTGCCTCCCCACCGGCCAACCGGTGGCCTCAGCACCGGCCAGCCGGTGGCATCTAGCCCCAACAGTGATGGCTACTGTCTTGCCACCGGCCAGCCGGTGGCTCCTCCACCGGTCAGCCGGTGGAGCCTGGACCAGAATTCTCCTCCTCTGCCAAGGCACCGGCCAGCCGGTGGCCCTGCACCGGCCAGCCGGTAGCCCAGTCAAACTAGCCGTTGGGGCTTTGACCAGGCTGCTCCACTTGCCTCCCAACGGCTCCGAAAGCCTTTCCAACGGCTCCAAAGGCCTCCAACGGCCATATGAGGGTTCCCCCTCTATAAATAAAGGACCTTGAAGCCCCGAAACAATTGCCGGACCATAATTAAGCATTGTGAAGCCAACGAACACAATTCTCCTCATTTGGCAAACCTCCGGCGGATTGCTCCAAGGGAACCACAACTGCTCCAATCCAATTCCACATCCAAGGATCACCACCATAGAAGCTTGGGAGTGCACGTCTTCAACTCCATTCAACCCTTGGCGCCCAAGGCTTCTCAACAATACGGTTTTTATTGTTTTATTTATTTTGAGCTTTAAATTTGGGTTTGTGCCTACAAACCCCAACCTTTTCTCATCCTCCCCTTCTTTTGGGTTCTCACACCACCATTAAGGTGTGAAGAGGTTTCTTCAAGCCTTTCCTTTTAAAAGGCTTGAGTTTTCGGTGAGTTAGCCTTCACCCATTAAAAAGGCTAGTGGGTTCTTGCTAAACCATCAAAAGCAAGTGGGTTCTTGCTAAACCACAAAAAGCAAGCTGTAATAGGTCCTAGTGCTACCTCAAAGCCTAGTGGGTTTCTTGCTAAAACCATTGAAAAGCAAGAGGTAGGAATCTCTCAACGGTTGAGTTGGGAGCGGAGACGTAGGCCGGGTTTTGGCCGAACTCCGTTAACAATTTCTTGTGTCTTGCCTTATTTATTTCCGCTGCATTTCAACTTTGATTTTTAATTTGTTAATCAATATTTTAAAAAGGCAATTCACCCCCCCCCCCTCTTGCCATTTTCCTCGTTTGTTCCGACCCAACAATTGGTATCAAAGGCAAACTTTGAGTAATTCCCTAACCCGGTTTCAAATTTAAGATCCATTTAGATGGCATCAACCTCTTTCGCCCCCGAAGGCTTTTCTTTCGGTCGGGCTCCATTTTTTGACGGGTCCGACTATAATTATTGGAAAACCCGCATGACCACTTTTCTTAGAAGTATAGGATATCCCATTTATAAAATTGTCATGCAAGGTTACACCCTCTCCTCTCCCGATGAATCCAAATGGACCCCCGCCGATATTAGAAATTTTGAGCTTGATGGCAAAGCCATGAATGCTCTTCATTGCGGCCTTGACCGAAATGAGTTCAATCGAGTTTCCACATGCACCTCCGCACATGAAATCTGGAAACTTTTGGAGGTTACCCATGAGGGGACCAACAAAGTCAAGGACACTCGATTGGACATGTACCGTCAGGATTTTGAGTCATTCTCTATGCATCCAAATAAATCTATTTCTGAAATGTTTACTCGCTTTACTGACGTGTGCAATGGAAGGAAATCTCTTGGTGATGATGTTTCAGCCGAGACGATGGTCAAGAAGATCTTATGGGTCCTTCCGAGCTCATGGGCACCAAAGGTGACGGCGATCCAAGAAGCTAAGGACGTCAAAAATATGCCGGTAGAAGAGCTCATCGGATCTCTCATGACTTATGAGATCACGATGAGGAGGCAAGATCAAAAGGAGGGCACACCAATCAAGACACCAAAGAACATCGCCCTCAAGGTACAAAAAGAAGTAAGCTCCTCCTCATCCTCTTCCTCCTCATCTTCTTCATCTTCAAGCGGCGACTCGGAAATGGAGAATCTCGCCCTCCAAATGCATAAATTTATGAAGAAGCACAAGAAGAAGAAATCCCGCAAGCATCGAAAGCAAGAACCCACCGCAAGATCCGAGCCCAAGGTAAAATGCTACGGGTGCGGCGAAAAGGGCCATTACAAGCCCGATTTCCCACTCAACAAGAAACGGGCCAAGGAAAAAGGAAAGAAGAAGGTCCTCAAAGCCACATGGAGTGACACCTCCTCATCATCCTCCTCCTCCTCCTCGAGCGACCAAGGTACAAAATGCCTAATGGCATTCCATGAGGTAACATCTTCCGACTCCTCCTCTTGTTCTTCAAATTCCAATTCTTTAAATCATTTATCATATGAAGAACTCCAACATACTAGAGACCAACTAGAAAATGGTTTTCATGAGCTTTCTTCAAAATTTGTTTCTTTGAAAAAGTCTTTCAAAAAACATTCCTCCGAAAAAGACCAACTTCTCAAAGAGAAGGAGGAACTCTCCCTAAAAATCCAAAATTTTCCAAATGTTGATTCCATGGAATCAACCATCAAAGACCTAAGGGAGACCCTAGCCAAGTTCACCCAAGGTGAAAAAAATTTGAACAATCTCCTAGGTTCCCAACGAATATCTAGAACCACCCAAGGGCTAGGATATACCAATATAGCTTCCTCCTCCCATGCACCCACTGTTTTTGTAAGGGGGAGCTCCGCTTACAAATTTTGCAATTATTGTAAAAAACCCGGGCACCTCATTTATGAGTGTAATTGTAAAAACGCCCGGTATGGTCAACCCAAAAGTATTTTCTTTTCGGACGAATTTTATAGGAGAAGACCCGCTATGAGACAAGTTTGGATTGAAAAATCCCTTCTTGCGAGTCTCTCCGGGCCAAAATTTATTTCCTCTCCCCGGTGATTTATTGTTTTTATTTAGGGGGAGTTAGGTTCTTTTAAGCCTTTTGTGAATTAAAAATTTTTCATTCAAAATTCTCATTTCAAATTTTTTTCAAAACTTTCGATTCAAACTTTCAATTTCAACTCTTGGTTTCAAATTTCAAAATTCATTTGGTTTTTGATTCAAAACTTTCAATTCAAACTGTTATTCAAATTTTTCAATTTAATTTTCAAAAATTCCAATTGATTTAAAAATCTAGTTTTTCAAACATTTCCCTCAATCAAGTTTTATGCCCCGTGCTATTTTGATAATCACAAAGGGGGAGAATTTCTTGATTGATTGGGGGAGAATCCTTTTGATCGTTCTTAGCATTTACTTTCTTTAAGCATGTTTCTCATTTATGTTTTTACTTTAATTGTTTTGGTGATTGTGATCATCAAAATAGTGGGAGATTGTTGTACATCTCGTTCCCCTCGTTGCTTGATTTTCATGATCACAATCACTTTAATATTTGTCTAACATTGTTTTTAAGTGTTGTGGATGATATGCAAGAGATTTCCAATAGATTGGTCCAAGAAAGCTGGCAAATGGACTGAAATTCAGTCCACCGGCCAACCGGTGTGATAGCACCGGCCAGCCGGTGGACCTGGCAGAGGCATTGCCCACTGCCAGGTTCCACCGGTCAGCCGGTGGCTCTGTCACCGGCTAGCCGGTGGCACCCAGACTCAAGGGGTAGCTACTGCCTCCCCACCGGCCAACCGGTGGCCTCAGCACCGGCCAGCCGGTGGCATCCATCCCCAACAGTGATGACTACTGTCTTGCCACCGGCCAGCCGGTGGCTCCTCCACCGGTCAGCCGGTGGAGCCTGGACCAGAATTCTCCTCCTCTGCCAAGGCACCGGCCAGCCGGTGGCCCTGCACCGGCCAGCCGGTAGCCCAGTCAAACTAGCCGTTGGGGCTTTGACCAGGCTGCTCCACTTGCCTCCCAACGGCTCCGAAAGCCTTTCCAACGGCTCCAAAGGCCTCCAACGGCCATATGAGGGTTCCCCCTCTATAAATAGAGGACCTTGAAGCCCCGGAACAATTGCCGGACCATAATTAAGCATTGTGAAGCCAACGAACACAATTCTCCTCATTTGGCAAACCTCCGGCGGATTGCTCCAAGGGAACCACAACTGCTCCAATCCAATTCCACATCCAAGGAGCACCACCATAGAAGCTTGGGAGTGCACGTCTTCAACTCCATTCAACCCTTGGCGCCCAAGGCTTCTCAACAATACGGTTTTTATTGTTTTATTTATTTTGAGCTTTAAATTTGGGTTTGTGCCTACAAACCCCAACCTTTTCTCATCCTCCCCTTCTTTTGGGTTCTCACACCACCATTAAGGTGTGAAGAGGTTTCTTCAAGCCTTTCCTTTTAAAAGGCTTGAGTTTTCGGTGAGCTAGCCTTCACCCGTTAAAAAGGCTAGTGGGTTCTTGCTAAACCATCAAAAGCAAATGGGTTCTTGCTAAACCACAAAAAGCAAACTGTAATAGGTCCTAGTGCTACCTCAAAGCCTAGTGGGTTTCTTGCTAAAACCATCGAAAAGAAAGCGGTAGGAATCTCTCAACGGTTGAGTTGGGAGCGGAGACGTAGGCCGGGTTTTGGCCGAACTCCGTTAACAATTTCTTGTGTCTTGCCTTATTTATTTCCGCTGCATTTCAACTTTGATTTTTAATTTGTTAATCAATTTTTTAAAAAGGCAATTCACCCCCCCCCCCCTCTTGCCATCTTCCTCGTTTGTTCCGACCCAACAGTTTATGCTCTTCTAATTCTCATTACACTGATCAATGTCCAGAATTGCAGGGGACAGGAAGTTGTGCTGCAGCCTATCAACAAAGGCAATACCAACCGCAAACCCAACTAGGGTATGGGTTTCAACAGAACCAAGCCAAAGCACCTTTTTAGCAGAAATATCAGAACCCGATAGCATTCCAACAACCTTATCAGAAGCCCTTCCAACAACAACAAACTTTTCATCCACCACCTTTCCAGCAGAAGAATTATGAGCAACCATCCACAAGTGCACTGACAAATAAAGACCAAAAACTGAAGACAAGAGTTACAGGAATAGAAGATAAGATGGACAAGCTAGTTGATCAATTTGCAAGCATTATGGATGCTTTCACTAAGAACCAAGGTAAGCTTCCTACACAAACAATTCCCAATCCAAAGGAGAATGTTAGTGCAATCACAACCCAAAGTGGGAATGAGCTCAAACCACCAGAACAATATGAGGAAGATGAATCTAGGGAACCTGCTGAAGCTCGTCCTGTCCAACCAAAAGATGGAGTCAACAAAAAATTAGAAAGAACAAGGTTCAAGAAAGAAAGACTAGAAACACCATTGCAGAAACAAAAAAGGGAGAAAAAGGATATTCCAGCACCATTCCCATCAGCATTGGATGAGTCAAAAAAGGGAGAAGAAGAACGACTTCAACGGGAAATTTAGGAAACATTCCGAAAAGTTGAGATTAACATTCCACTACTGGATGCAATCAGGAAAATCCTTAAATATTCAAAATTTCTGAAGGAGCTATGTACTAAAAGAAAGAGGCTGGATGGAAATGAAAGAATCAACTTAGGAAGAAGCGTCTCAGCATTGATCACACCACCGATACCGCAAAAATGTCAAGATCCAGGGACTTTCTCTATTCCATGCACTATCGGTTCATTAAATTTTACTGATGCACTATGTGATCTTGGAGCTTCGATAAATGTGATGTCTCACTCTGTGTTTTCATCTTTGCAGACCGGAGAACTAAAATCAACTCGGGTGGTGGTACAATTAGCAAACAGATCCACCGTTTTCCCAGCTGGAGTCGTTGAAGATGTACTTGTAGGAGTGAGAGGATTAATCTTTCCAGTAGAATTTTATGTCCTTACCATGGAGGAAGACCGAGCACCATCCCAATCTCCCATCATCCTAGGGAGACCATTCTTGAATACAACAAGGACAATCATCAACGTGCATGAACACTCACCATGGAGCTCGGAGATAGTACGGTACACTTCAATATTCATGATACGATGAAACACCCATCCAGCAATCACTCACTTTATGAAATCTCCCATGATGAAGGTATAGAACCAATTGAAGACTCAGGTATGCTTCATAACTTTTTTATCTTTGGGAGAACACTCTTCATTTGAATTTTATAACTCCCATGAACCTGAAAATTCTGATATCATGTTGGAGGATGAGGTAAACTCTGTTTTTTTCGATGATTTGTTAAAAGGATGTAATATTATTCCCGAGAATTCAACATTAGAAGTAGGAAACCTAAATGCAATATCATCCCTTGAACAACCCCCATGTTTATAGCTAAAGCCTTTGCCATGTGACTTGAAGTATGCTTACCTAATGGAAGGAGAGAAATTGCCAGTAATCGTTGCCAATAACCTATCCCATTCGCAAGAACAAACATTGATTGACCTTCTCAAAAGGAATGTAAAAGCTATAGGATGGAGTTTAGGTGATATTCCTGGAATCAACCCTAAGGTATGCTCTCACAGGATATTTTTAGAAAGTAAATCTCGGCCAGTGAGACAAACTCAAAGAAGACTCAATCCCACAATCATGGAGGTCGTTAAGAAAGAGATTGAGAAATTCTTAGCAGCTGATATCATTTACCCAATCTCTGATTCTCAATGGGTCAGCCCAATTCATGTAGTCCCCAAGAAAACTGGCCTGACCACTATTACAAATGAAAGAAATGAACTTATCCCCATGAGAATACAAAACAGCTAGAGAGTGTGTATAGATTATAGGAAGCTAAATCAAGTTACCAGAAAAGATCACTTTCCTATTCCATTCATTGATCAGATGCTTGAAAGGTTAGCTGGAAATACTCATTACTGTTTTTTAGATGGATTCTCAGGTTATTTTCAGGTACCAATTGCACCAGAAGACCAGGAGAAGACAACCTTCACCTGCCCTTTTGGAACATTCGCCTACAAAAGGATGCCTTTAGGGCTATGCAATGCCCAGGTACATTTCAACGGTGTATGGTGAGTATTTTCTCGGACCACATTGAGGATTGCTTGGAGGTGTTTCTTGATGATTTCACAGTTTTTGGCAATTCATTTGATCATTGCTTGGAAAATTTGGAAAAAATTTTGAAAACATGCATTGAAAACAACCGTGTCTTAAATTTTGAAAAATGTCATTTCATGGTTGAAAAAGGGATAGTGTTGGGGAACATAATTTCACAAAATGGGATTGAGGTTGATAAATCAAAAGTTGATGTAATAAATTCCTTACCATATCCAACTTGTGTCAAACATGTTAGATCCTTTTTAGGGAATGCAGGATTTTACAGAAGATTCATCAAGGATTTCAGTAAGATTTCTCTCCCTCTACCAAGATTACTTATAAAGGATGCTAACTTTAATTTTGATTGTGCATGTAGGGAATCATTTGATAAATTAAAGGAAAGGCTGATAACACCACCAATAATGCAGCCACCCAATTGGGATTACCCTTTCGAGATACTTTGTGATGCATCTAACCAAGCAGTGGGAGCCACTCTATAAAAGATAATTGACAGCAATCCTTAAGTCATCTCCTACGCATCAAGGACCTTGGATGAAACACAAATAAATTACACAATCACAGAGAAGGAGTTCCTTGCAGTCATTTTTGCACTAGATAAATTCCGATCATATCTTCTGGGCACTAAAGTTGTTGTTTTTTCTGATCATGCAGCTCTTAGGTACTTAATGAAAAAGGAGGATGCTAAACCACAGTTGGTGAGATGGATGCTACTCTTACAAGAGTTCAATTTGGAAATAAAAGATAAGAAGGGGACTGAAAATCAAGTGTCTGATCATCTGAGTCGACTACCCCACACCGCTGAAACAGAAATACCAAAGCAGAACCCACTTAATGATGAGCTTCCTGGAGAACAACTCTACATCATCAACAGTGAAGTACCATGGTATGCCAACATTTTCAAATATTTGGTAACATCTCAGGTACCCTCTCATCCAATCTCTCATCAACAACATAATCTTAAATCTGAATCAAGATTTTACATTTGATAAGATCTGTTTCTGTGGAAAATTTGTAATGATCAAATCATAAGAAGATGCTTGCCAAGAAGTGAAATTGAATCAGTGTTTGAATTTTGTCATAAATTATCATGTGGAGGCCACTTTGGACCTCAGAGGACTGCCCGAAAAGTTTTAGAATCTGGACTCTACTGGCCCACCTTATTCAAGGATGCATATGAATTTTGTAAAAGATGTAAAAAATGCCAATTTTCTGGTAACATATCCAAACGACATGAAATGCCACAAAAACCAATAACCTTTTGTGAAATTTTTGAAGTTTGGGGCATAGATTTCATGGGACCATTCCCAATGTCATTTGGAAATTCATATATTCTTTTGGCTGTAGACTATGTTTCAAAATGGGTGGACGCAAAAGCAACCAGAACTGATGATGCAAAAGTTGTTTGTGATTTTGTTAGGGATAACATTTTTTGTAGGTTTGGCGTGCCACGAGCAATCATCAGTGACTAGGGAACTCATTTCTGCAACAATAAAAAGGAAGCATTGCTGAAGAAGTATGAGGTACATCATATAACATCTACCCCATACCATCCCCTAACAAATGGCCAAGAAGAAGTCTCTAATAGAGAAATCAAAGCCATTCTGGAGAAGACTGTTAAACCCAACCGGAAGGACTGGAGAAAAAAGTTAGATGATACATTATGGGCATACATAATGGCCTACAAAACACCGATAGGGATGAGTCCCTATAGATTGATCTATGGAAAGAGTTGCCACCTTCCTGTGGAGTTAGAGCATAGAGACTACTGGGCGGTCAGAGAGATGAATCTGGACCTTGAGAAAGCTGGGAAAGAAAGAAGATTGTAGTTGTAGGAGTTAGAGGAAATTAGAAGGGAATCTTTTGAAAACTCAATGATCTATAAAGAGAGAACAAGGATGGCCCATGACAAGATAATTCAACCAAGAACCTTCAACCCTGGAGATCACGTGTTACTCTTCAAATCCAGACTTAAGCTTATGCCAGGTAAACTTCGTTCCAGATGGGAAGGCCCCTTTACTGTTATTCATGTATATCCCTTTGGTGCTGTGCAGATTCAAAAGGAAGGAGGAGGAAACCCATTCACTATAAATGGGAAGAGGCTGAAGAAGTTCCATGGGACCGTACCTCAAGAACTATTGGAGGAGATCACACTCCTTCATCCTGAATACAAATGAACACCTACCAGGTTGCATCATTCCTTTATACTTAATTAAATGCAGTAACTCCAACTTTTTGAAACATAAATAAAAAATTCCATTTACATGCATTGAGGACACTGAATAAATTAAGTGTGGGGGAGGAAATCTTGTAGTCCGGGAGATTTTTCAAAAAAAAAAGCGTTTTGTTTTGTGTTGTCGAGCCAACGACATTAAACAAAGGTGCTACCGGGAGGCAACCCGCATTTTCCCCCATTTTCCACTTGTCTTCTTAGTCATTTACCAGCATGATTGAACGGGCCTACACTATCAATTGTTTTCATTTTTTTTCAGGTCCATTAATGAAGAGGGTGTAGTGGAATTATACATCGTGAAGAAAAGGATCCATTTGAGAGGAGAGTATGAGTTTCAATTCTATATTATCCGACTTTATTCCCTACATTTTTAGTCTTTTAAATAATTAATAAAAAAAATGCATGCCCATGCTTGAATTTGTGTTTTACTTGACTTCTCTAGGAGACATGATTTTCATAGAAATCCAGTGATTCTATGTTTTAGATTTCAATGTTAATGAGATTGAATGATTCAAATGGATAATTGGATGATTAAAGTGAAGCAAGGATATTGAAATAAGGACTCATGATTTAAGGGAATTAATTGATTCATGTAAATGAAATTTCCCTTCCATTTTTCATTCTTTGAATTTCTGAAATTCATGTGAATTAATTTGTTATTCTTAATCATGCCATAAGTGATTGTCCAATATCATATTCTCATTCCTGAGAAAATTTCTAGACCAAATATTTCCTATTTTATCTTGAGCATATTTCTTGAGTGATCTTGGGACGTGCCACCTGCTAGAACTTGTATTGAAACTTGTCAAAGCTATGACTGTACAAAACCACATTTAAAATGATTGAGTCATCTCTTTTGCTAGCCACATTTTATCCTAAGACCCACCTTTACATTTATCCTTCATAAGCCCTTAGATGCCATGAATTGCCTTATAGGTTTAAGACACATTACAATCCAATTTTTCCTTACCTACCTGCACTTTTAGTATTTTTGCATGGTTATTTCAAGTTTGAGTGTGGGGGAAGGGCCTTTCGTGTGCGTTCCTTGGGATATGTATCATTTTTGGGTGGTGTAATGTGTGCATCATCATTTTGGGCAATGTATTAATAGAAAATTGGGCATGAGTCATCATTTCATTATGCTTCTTTCATTTCATCTGGTTCTCCATAAAAAAAAGAAAAAAAATCAAAATAAAGTTGTGCCTTTCTGAAGCTTTACACAAAATAATAATAATAAAGCTGTGCCTTTCTGGAGCTTTACAAAAAAACAGGGAGAACTTTGATGATATCATTCTTTGTAAACATTTATTGACTCGTGACCCAAGTCATTGAAAGGGGAGTGGTGTTGTGATTCACATTTCAAGGGGATTTGAGTGAGGTTCATCTTGTGTTTTCACTTGATTAATCATGAATTGTAATTTAGATTCAAACCTCATACTTCTGGCCTTAAATTATTTCAATCATTTACCCACCAACCCTAAGCCACAGAGTCATTTGAACCTTTATTGCAAGTCCTCATGATTTTATGTGTGTTTTGTCTTTACAAAGTGGAGAAAGTAGTTACTTTACAAGCCTATGGATAAGGAGCATGTTCTCATGATATGAGTATAACTCTACTATTAATTATATCATGAGTGATGAGAGAAAATATTCAAAAGTGAGGTAGGTCATGATTTGGCATGTTTAATAATAATAAATTGAGAATCTTGAATGAATGAAAGGAGAAGCTTCATTATTTTTCAAAGGGGAAAAGTAAAATGCATGAATTGATTGTTTCTTTGAAAAATGGGAAATTAAATTGGTATTTTTGTGGAACTAGAAAATTTGATTGGACATTGATAATCATTTTATTTTATTCCATTTGAAATTTAAATATTGGTGACATTGGTGTCCTTTGAATTCCATGTTGAGATTTTATGCTTGAGGACAAGCATAGTTTAAGTGTGGGGGAATTGATAGAACAAATATTTTCAATTAATTTATATTTAATATCACTGTTTTAAACTCACAAAAGTGTTCCTATAAGATGAATTGTTTCATTTTTATGATTTTGGTGTTATTTTCAGCTGAATAGTAAAAATTGGCCATTTTTGGATTTTTAACAGTTTTAACTTATTTCTGTAGTTTGGCCATAGACTTATCTACATTGATCCGAATTTCAAAATTCTTTCTTTTCCATATTCTAAACATCCAGGGCTTCATTTACTATTTTTGTACTAAAAGCTTAATCAGCCATATGGAAGCTCAAAAGAAGCTCACCAGTTGGCTCAAGAAAACTGTTTCCAGTTCTGCCTAGTTTTGGTGTGGGATCCGTAACTCATCCATTGTGGGCCCAACTCTTTCCAAATTCGGTGGGTGGATGACAAAGGAGTTTTGGAGAATATTTTATGAAGGAAGCACCACGGTATTAGTCCGTTGGATGGTACATTAAAGCTTCCTAATCCGGGGTTTGACGTTTTGTAGATTCTGAATGGACAGAATAAATGATCAGAGTAAAAGGGCCATAACTCTCGGAATACCTATCCAAATCCGATGAGATTTTGAGGGACAATGGCCACTCCAATTATGAACAACATTTAAGAAGGGATCAACGCATGAAGATGTCATTTATTGGGTCCAAAATTCTACAACATTTGGAGGACAGAAATCTGGCTATAAAAGGAGGAGAGCTCCTCCTCCTCAACATATCACATTCTCCACCCCATTCCTTCTTGGTCACCAAGGAGAAGAACTTCTCAGATTTTTCTTTTATTTATTTTATTTTAAAATTTCTCTCCTCTCCTGCATTATCTCGCTTACCCCATCCATGGAGGGGTAGTTTCATTTGAGTGATCGGAAAGAGGGGAGGCTGGACCTATGTGTTGTTCTTGAGTTTTGTGCTTGAAATGAATAAAATTTGTTCTACTTTCTTCTTCCGGTTCCAATTCATAATTCAGTATTAAATTCCGAATGCGGTTGTGTTAAGGTTTTTATTCTGAAATTATAAATTTCTTTGGTTGATGATCACATCTCTCTCCACACAATTCTAATCTGTATACGGTGGAACATGATTAGGGTTGGGTGGTGATTGCTCGACGGTTGTCAAGCACGTGTGTAGGATTGTATGTCGAAATCTTGGTTTATTAGGGAACAACAATTCCAGGTCTGGGATTTCTCTAATTAATCAAGAGACCTTCTACAACCCTAATCACATTGGAAGGAGGATAGACCAATCTAAGGTTTTATAAAGGAAAATTCTCATCACATCTCTCTTACCAGTTTAAGGAAGAAGAGGAGATAAAATTTGGAAACCATGATGGCACAACACTAAGTCTAGCCGAACCTAATCTGATCACCGTCTTTATAATTTGTTAAAATAAATCAATTTCTATTGTTTTTTTCTCTCATAGTCATTCAAATTAATTAAAACCAATCTTTTTACAAAAACCAACAAAAAGTGACAACCTTGTTTTGTGTGCACTCCTCTTTGGGAGACTACCTAGGATCAGCTGCTATACTATACTTACGTAAATAAAATATTGTTTTTCCACGCCCCACGACAGGCATGAGTCAATGCTCTTATTATTTTTATTAAGAAAAAGATGGTTTAATTCATCTTTGCATTGATTATCAAGAACTTAATATGATAACTATTAATAAAAATTATCCTCTACCCCATATCGATGATCTATCTGATCAATTATAAGGATATTTATTTTCCAAGATTATTATTTGATTTGGATATCACTAGTTAAGGATAAAGAAGAAGTATATACCTAAGACAACCTTCCATGTGAGGTATGGTCATTATTAATTTATAGTAATGTTGTTTAGACTTACCAGTTCTCCTGATAGCTTCATGGATTTAATGAATAAATTATATATATATTACCTTTATTAGTTTTTGGTAGTATTTATTGATCATATTATTAAATATTCAAATATTATGAAAAATAATATTGAATATTTGATAATTGTATTGGATACCTTGAGAAAGGAGAAGTTGTACAATAAATTTACCAAGAGTGAATTTTGGATTCATAAATTTTTATTCAGGGGTCATGTAATCTCATGTGAGGGTATATTGGTGGATCCTTTAAAGATGTAATTATTGAGTAATGGTTTAGATTAACTACATTAACCGAGATATGTAGTTTTCTTGGGATGGATGGAGATTTCTGACACTTTGGGAGATATTTCTCATAACTATCTAATTCGCTTACCAAGTTGAATCAGAAGGGGGTTAAGTTTTTGTAGAAAAATGAATGTGAAGGTAATTTCAAATAATCAAAGATAAGGTTAGTCAATTTGATTATACTTAAAATACTCTATAGTGGAGAAGGTTTTGTGATATATATTGATGCATCAATGAAGATACTGGGATGCATCCCCATTTAGAATGACATGGTGATAACATATGCATCACTCCAATTAAAAATTCATGAGAAAAATTACTTGAGTCATGATTTGGAATTGGAAATGATATCTTTTTCATTGAAGATATAGAGGTATTATCTATAAGGTGAAAGGTGTGAAATATATACCAATCATAAAATATTAAAGTATATATTTATATATAAATAGTTGAATATACACTAGATAAGATAGTTGTAGTGGGCAAAATAATATGATTTCTCAATACATTACCACCTTGGGAAGGAGAACATGGTGGTTGATGCTCTGAGTCAGAAAAACCATGTTTGTTTATCCATGATGATGATTAAAAGAGATCTAATATTTATGGATTTCTAGAAAATGGATCTTGAGATATTGAGAAAAGGGGACACATCTTGTCTTAATAAGATGAATGGTCAACTATCCATCCATGAAATTATTAAGAAGGCATAAAAGGAAGATGTCAAATTATCAAATAAGGTGAAAAATTTTCTTGAGATCAACCATGATAATGTTGGAATGATAAGGTTTGGGAACTGAGTAAGTGTTCCAAAATACCAGAAGTGACGAAGGAGATATTGGGTAAATGTCATAGTTCCTCATTTTCAATTCACCTTATAAATTAAAATTTTTATAAAGATATAAAAGATTATTTCTAGTGGGATAATATGGAAAGGGATATTGCAGAGTGTGAACCTGGATTCCTGGTATGTTATCAATTTAAGGCATAGATACATAATTTTAAAGTAATTTCACCACCATTAGCCATACTAGAATGGATATGAGAAAAAATTACAATGGATTTCATTATTATACACACCCAAAACAAATAAAAGAAACAATTATATAAGGGTTTTAATCAATCACATTATGAAATCAGAGCATTTTATTTCCATTTGAGAAGATTTCTCAAAATATGTTCCATGTATCTCTCCCGAGGAAGTAAATACATCATCCACTACAAAAAAACTATAATTTATGAACTTTTCTTGAAAAAGCCCCTAGATTAGTGAGGCTTTGTGAAAAGCATCTCTAATTTAGTGATGCTTCATGAAAATTGTCTTTAAATCAGGGACACTTTGTGGAAAGTTTCACTAAATTGGTGATGATTTTGGGAAAGTGTCGCTAAATTATCAATGCTTCCTGCAAAGCAACACTAATCTATCCACGCTTCCTAAAAGGAATTTCTAAATTAGATACGCTTCGTGGAAGACATCTCTAAATTAGGGACTCTTTGTGAAAGGCGTCACTAAATTAGAGATAGTTCCAAATAAGAGTTTTTGAATGAGAGATGCTTCCTAAAAAGCATCACTAAATGAGGGATGCTTTCTGAAAAGCATCACTGAATGAGCGACACTTCCTAAAAAGCATCGTTAAATGAGAGACACTTTTGGAAAAGCGTCACTGAATGAGTGACGCTTCCTAAAAAGCATTGCTGAATTAGGGATGATTTGTGAAAAGCATCGCTAAATTAGTGAAGCTTCCTAAAAAAGTGTTTCTAATTTAAAAATAATTACTAAAAAAGCATCACCAATTTAGCGATGCTTCCTTAAAAGACATCTCTAATTTAGTGAACCTTCCAAGAAAAGCATCGCTAATTTAGCGACACTTCCTAAAAAGAATCTCTAATTTTACAACATTATATATATATATATATATAAATATAAACACTGAAACATGTATGTAAACATATATATTTATAAATATATATATAAACATAAAAACACACACATATAATAAAAACATAATAAAATATAATAAAAATAAAAAAACAAATAAAAACATAGACATAAAAACATAAAAACATAAATATAACATAAAGACACTCATATAATACATATAAAAATAAAAACATTTAATACATATATAACACATAGATATATATATGTAACACATTGATAAAAACATAATAGATATAACAAAACATAAAAACAGATAAAAAACATATAAATAAACACACACAGAAAAACATATAATACACAAAAACAGATAAAACATACAAATATAAAAATAAAAACAGATATAAAAAAATAGATAAAGCATACACACATACAGATATATATATATAAATATATATATATAACACAGATAAAAACATATAATACATATAACACAAAAATATAAAAACATGATATAAAAAAACTAGACATATAAAAATATAAAAAACATATATAAACAGATAATATATACATATAAACATATAATACATATATAACATAAACATAAAATATAACATATATATAATTTAAACATATATATAAATATTTAAAATATAAAATATAAAATACAAACATACAAACATATAATATATATAAAACATATATACACATAAACATATATATAAAATATAAACATATATAAACATATATATAAGCATATAAGCATATAAAAATATATATAAATATAACATAATAAACATATATATACATATATATACAAAAAATATAAAACATTATATATATATTATTAAGTTTAAAATATTTAAATATTTATATATATATATATAACATAATATAATTGATACAAACATATAATATAAATAAAATATAACTATATATATATTAATATAAATATATATATATATATATATTATTGTTTGAAATAATGAAATATATATATAGCAAAAAGTTATATCAATAGTTGAAATGAGTGAGTTGGTAGATTTAATTCCTCTGAAATGGCAGGTCATTGGTTTGATTCTATATGCATACATTTTTATAGGTGGACTGGACTGGTGAAGGGAAGGCAAAAATGATTGGATGCTAGGGCGAATGGGGATGTGAGAGGACTGGACGCTAGGGCAGATGGGGATGCGGGAGGCTAGGGAAGACAAACAGGATGAGATGCTGGGGATTGAGGCATGGGACACTGGGGCATGGGAAAGACACGGCTGTGGTGGTGGAACCAAATGGGACTGGGGGATGCTAGGGAAAACCAGATATGACTGGGGAAGGGGATGGGGTGATGGGGAACTGGACGAGATGCTTGGGCGGGGGAGAGGGGAGGGAGGGGAAAGGGAACCATGAATGAGGTGAGGGAATTATGGATGGGGTGATGGGAGGGTAGGGGTAGGGATGGGGCGAGCGGTTGACATGCGTGGGGGAATAGGATGAGGCGGGGGGGGGGCATGGATGGGGGGGGGGGGGCATTGATGGGGTAGGGATGGGGGTGGTATGGGGGGGAGATATTTTTTGGAAAAAATTTATTATCTTTCACTGAGTTAGAATATTTTTGTTCTATATTTTCAAAGGCACTAAACTAACACGATATTTGGTAATCTATTTTTTAATGTATTATGTATTCCACAAAAATGATATAAGGCCTATATGTGTTAAGATTGGGTTTTGATAGGGATAAATTTCTACACAACAAGAATAATCACCAGGTCAAAGTACTATGATAGAACCACAAGTATGGAGAGGAAACATAGGAACTGGAGGAAGTGATGAAGGAGATATACCCTTTTCTATTTTCACCTTAGTTTGTTAAATGAAATTTAGAGGAAAAAATTTCATAAGGGGGGAATAATGTAACAAAACAAACTTTTATGAAGGAAATTTATCATCTTATAATTATGTTTTACAGTATAAAGAACATACATCACATAGAGAACCTAATAAAAACATTATTTTCATAAATTAAGAATGAAATAAGTGGTATTTATATGAAATAATGAACCTGTACCAATGGAATAGTAACTTGACCACTTGAATAGTAATGTGACCATTAAGAATAGTAACTTTCCCAATAGAATATTAATATTACCCGTGAAAGTATAAATAAAATTTAGGTATCTTATAAAAGAAAATATGATATATTTATATCATGATATAAGTAAATAATTTTTTATAAATGATAAATTTAGTGTTGGTATTTTTGTAAGCCGTTAACATTTACTTAAAATTTTATAATTAAAATAATGATTTAAAATAGAATTTATTTTCATAAAATAGATTTATAAATTATTATTTTATTTTATTATGATTATAATATAATTTTATGAGACATTAATTAATTTTTCAAAGTGTCATAAAATCAGTTATAATATTAAAATCACTATTTTTTTAATAAATAATGATTTCAATTAAAAAATAAATTTGTCATATTTAGAAAATTATTTTCTTCAAATTGATTCCAATTTAGAATTATAAATTTTAAAGAATGGTTATAGTTAATTTTTTGGTTTTTTTCTAAAATAGTAGATATTTTGGTGAATAGTGAAATGCGATATTATATGATATAGGCTAAATACATGAATTTTTGAGTCATAAATGATGTGTGGATAATGTAATCATCATAATATTGAAATATAATTCATTATTTTATGTGTTTAGTGATAAGTATCAACACTATTGATAGTCATGATCCAAAATAATAAAATAATAAATATAATAATAATAAATATCCTTCTCCTCCCACTATAAATTCCACCCCTCACCACCTCTTCTCCTCACACATTAAAAGCCTTTAATATTTTCCAAATTATTCCAGATTCCCTTCCCAAGCCTCTTACACATGTCCAAAAGATTCTGGTCTTAGTAAAAGTCCATACCCAAGTTCCCTAAGGAGGTTCTCAAGGATAAGAAATTCAAGAGGTATAATCCTCTTTCATTTTATTTTAGTTTATTTACAATTTTACATATTTTCTTATCCTATATTATCCTAACCTTATCCAAGTGATATTATAACTATATTATCTTATTTATACTTTAATTTTATTATGTTAATTGAATATCCCTCATTAAACTTCTTCTCCTCTTAGTTTTATTATAAAAATGAAAACATCTCGAGTGATGTGTCTATTTACCATCATCATGGATGGTGCATTTTCATTTTCCATAACCACCTTCAAGGATGATAATAAAACCATAATTATGGTTAAATAATATTTTATTATACATATTATAATTCATATAATGTTTTGGAACCAATATATAAACATTATATTAAACAAAATGATATAAGTTATTTATGGTTGTAAAAATTGTCAAAATAAATAATTTTTTTTCATTAACATTTTATCTAATAATTCATCCTCATAGAACATAAAAAATGATATATAAAACCGATTTAACTTCCATAAGTTCATTAATAACAGATGATTTTAATTCTGAAGAATTATTCTCATTTTAAATGAACTTCCATTCTTGTATACAAGAGAACTGATCATGAATACCAAGAAAATAAACACTCTCAGAATAGTGGAATTGAAAACTCCCAGAACAGGGGGAGGGTAGGGGTAGGGGCAAGGGGGAGGGAACTACAGACAGAGTGAGGGGAGGGTAGGGGTAGGGGTAGGGGCGGGAACTGCGGATGGAACGAGGGGAGGGTAGGGTAGGGATGGGGTGAGGGGTTGATAAACACTGGGGAACAGGACAGGGTGAGGGGTTGACAGATGTGGGGGAACATGATGGGATAAGGCGAGGGGTTTGACAGATGTGGGGTAGGAGCTTGAGTTGGGTTTTTATTCATTATAAAAAATACAGATTAAAAAAAAGTACATTTTAAATAAAAAATTTACCAATTTTTTCATAAAATATTGGTAAATGATGTGTAGTTTAGTGACATACATTTACCGATCTTTTCAAAATGTGACAGAAAATGAGGTGTTGCCGATTCTTATTTATCGAAGTTTCTAGAAAGTGTCGGAAAATGAGGTGTCTATAATTAGTGAGGGTTTGAAACATCACCAATTTAGCAATGCTTTAAAGCATTGATAATTGGGGATGTTTCAAAGCGTCGCTAATTAGCAAGCTTTGAAAACATCTCTAAATTAGAGACACCTCATTTTCTGATGCTTTCTAGAAACATCGATAAATACATTTTCGACATTTAAAATGTCTCTAATTAGAGTTTTTTTTGTAGTGATCCATCTCATGTACTGAACTTACATGTCATACCAATGGATAAATATCTCACTTATGAGGAAAATCTAGTGGAGATTATGGATCATAGAGATAAAGTTCTACTTAACAAGACAACTCATATGGCCAAAGTTTTGTAGTGAATCTATAAATTTGAAGAAGCTACATGAGAACCTGGGGATGTGATACAAAAAAATTATCTTTAGTTGTTTATATTAGAGTGAAGTAAATTTGAGGGAGAAATTATTATAATGGGGTATAATGTAATACCCTAATATTTTATGATATATTTTTCTTTAAATAAATATATTTTCTTTGAGAACTTGTGATACACAAAAAACCTAGCCTAATTGAACTTTAATATAACATATACTTAAAAATAGTCCTTAAGTTAGAGATATTAATTTTAATAGCCACTTTTTTAAAATGTTTTATAAAAAATATATATTAATAATTAAGTACTCAATTTTTAGTATAGCCTTTATATGATTCAAAAATAAATATTGACTCAAAAAATAGTATTTATTTTTTTGGGAGAAAATAATATAATTAATTTTTACAATTTTAGAAAATTTATTTTTCAAAATAAAATTCATTTTTGAAATTATCATGTCAAAATTATCTTAGAGTGAACATTTGAAATTTTTTTTTTGAAAATATGAATTTTTGATGAATTGTGAAAAATACTAATTTTTATTAAAAACCATCTTTTTGTTTAAAGAATTTAAAAATTTACATTTTTTATATTATTTTAAAAGTTAAATTAGTTCATTTATATTATTAATAATCCAATTGTGGTAATTATAATTAATTTTGTATTATATTTTGGTAAAAAAATATACCTAAGAAAACATTTTTTTGGAAAACTATTTTTCATCCCATTTTACAGGACTAATTTTAAATTAAATTATACCACTTCTTTGTAATTTATTTTGATTAAATGGATTCCATAATTAAAATACTCATGTATAAATTTATATATGAGTCCACTTTATTTTTTTCCATAATGAATAGTAAAAATAGTAAAAATCTTCCATCCTAGTCAAGGTTAAAATAAGTTTATCGGGTGTAAACAAAGAGATAAGTGTATGTCTTCAAATTAATATTATCTAAATAAAATTTTATGGTAATATTTAGACCTCATCCTATCCAACATTCAAATATGAATCCGTTTAGAATTACTTGTCTCTAGTATGACTGTAACATCCTGATACCTTCTTTCAGGTATTTCTCTTATCTCTTGTTGTTTCAATTTTTTGTTTAGGTGTACTTTATAAATTTTGAGGATGGAGATTTATTGTTGGGTAAAATGAAATAATGTTAGGTGAGTTATGTTTTTTTAATTAATGGAGTCTATGTATAAATTTTTCAAAGGCTTTTGAGGGTTCTTCTTGGGTTTTGAAATCTTCAGAGGTGGTTGGGATTTTTTCTGCAGAACCTAGACTGTGAATTGCCTGCTAGAGACTTTCACATTATGAACCAATTACACAACATGAATCAATTACCAATAATATTCCATAAAATTTTTTAGATTATGAAATTTTTACAATATGTGAAACTAGTTTGTGACATGAAAAGGTTGATAGGTGCTATTTTCAATCTGATGTGACATCATTTTCAATGTATCTTGTTAATCGTGAAATTAATATCGTGAAATGGGTTCATGTAGTGAATGGTTTAGGGTCAATAGTTTTAAACATACTACTTATATGATTTTATTTTCATTGTACATTAAATATTCCCTCTTAAAACATCATATCTCTCCTAGGTGATTTTGGGGATCTCCACTTCTTTTAGATTGTTTGGTTTGGAAATTGATCTTCATGGTGTATCTATTGTGTCTCTCTGAGTAAGTGAAATTTATGATTATTAAATGTTATTAGTCACAACACCATAATTTCACTATTTTTTCAGTTCTATTGATCTTGTGATGATGTTCTTCTTATCATTTCTAGATCTGCTGTGTGATATTATTTTTTGTGCTGGTCTTTTGTTGGTCATGGCGTAGTGGGTGCATTTTCTCTAAGGTATGTGTGAAATAACCTTCTTCCAATAATAGTTATAATGGAATACAATTTTGAGGTGTGGGAATCATAGAAAGGGCGTCCATTTTTTTTTATTAATTCCTTATGGTTTTGGTGGATTCATTTACAGAAGTGTGCGACCTATGTTTGTGGTAGGTGGATCTATATCTATCCTAGCTGAGATGATCCTTGATTATTCTAGTATTATATTTTTTATAAAAAAATGGCATGATTATTGATTGATTTTTGTGTGTAAATGGTTTATTGATAAAATATGATTTTCCTCTTATTTTCATAGAATAAAATGGTACATTGAAATAATTGTGAAATATTTTTCCGATATAGTTTTCAAGTACGGTTTTGATACAAATTTTTTGGAAAATGTTTCTCATGGGAATAATTGTGTATTTAGGTGGAAGGTGTAGTAATATGCATTATCCATTGATACTGTTCAGGGGTTAACTCATGGGGTATTCCTTTTCTCTATCATTTCTAGGGACTTGTTAGAAACTGTTGTATAGATAACTTTTTGGGGTGTTCTTATACTCCCTATGTTTTATGCATATGTCTTGGGACTTGATGATCATGATTGTGTATTTATGGCTATGATTGTTTTAGATATCATAACCTATTATAATCCTTGGTGTGATGTTTCCAATATTTTTTTAATTATACTTATTTGATTTTATTACCTACTTTGATATATGTGATATGATTTGAAACTATTTTACCTAGATTACTTGAAACTATGAAAAAATAGGAATATTGTATCATACTTTTGATATAAAAACCATTTAACTGATTATCATGGCTTGTTATATTTAAATTTTAGAATTTTTGGATCATTATACAAATAATTATTATGGAACACCTGGGAGGGATCCTATTGACCATGTTATCTCACACCCCATGTGCCCCTTCGATAGTGTATATACCTTGTTATGGATTTCAATGTCAGGAAATGAAAGGTTCCGTAGTGATTCAGTGAGGTTTTTGTTATCTGAGATGGGTAACTCATGGTGATATGGCGGTATGTTTTATTCTTATCATATAGAGTAGATGTTTCTCATTTTGGGCATTTTCCTTTGTGGTTGAACTCGTACCTTATAGTTTGTTTTGGTACATTTGGGTTGTATCGCTTCTACTATTTCCTTTAAGTTTTGGTATATATTTCATGTTATCTCTTATACTATTTAGTTCTTCTTCGTGTGTGTGTGTGTGTGTATTCTATGTATTATTCTTCAAACTGGGAGAACTCATTCCCTCCAGTTTTTGTTGATGCCTAAGTGCTAGTCACTAGAATATGGGGATTTGGAACACCCTTCCAGAATGTGATGGGTTGGATCAGGTACCAGTTATCTATGGGTCTTCAGGTCGGTTTGTTATAGTTTGGTATCAGAGGATAGTTTGTGTCCTGTTTTGGGAAGTTGGTAGAATGGAGACAGGATTGTCGGGACTTGAGGGGTAGGTTACAGTGAGTGCATGTCCAAATCTTACTGTGAAAATACTAAAGTTACCATTAGATATTGGGATATGTGTCTCCAATTTTTAGTTCTTGATCTTAATATCAGTTTTTTCTTATGGTTTTCTTGTTTGAAATAATACTTTCTAGTCTTTTGATTGATTCTTATATTTTTGGTTTGCATTGATAGGCCTATGAGACGTCTTCTATGGATTCCAAAAGACAGTGTAGTGGATTATCCTCAAGTGATTATACATTTGGATCAAACTACTATAGATACTATCATGTGAGTAGTTCGTGTCATGGGAAAAATGTACTAAAAGTACAGAACACAATTGTTTAGGTACAACCAGAATTTGGGGGATAATGTGATTGATCATATAAGTTATTAAATGAGAAACAATTGTCTATTAAGGGTAAGAATATTTCCCAAGGGGTGGAGGACTAGCTAGGGAAGATAAATCATAACTTTAAATTATTGGATACATCTGAGTATATCAAGGAAAAGTGTGTAGCATTGAGACTCAAGGATCCCATCAAGTGATGATAGGATTCCATGGTACATGCAGATAAACACATGGGCCTGTACTAGAAGGGTTTAAAGACCCACTTCCCCTAGAAGTTATTTCTATAGTCTTTGATGATCACAATGTCTCTGGAGTTCCTCTCTTTTCAAAATTGAGAGCATTCAGTGACAGTGTACACCAATCAGTTCATGGAGCTGTTTCATTTTTCTTGAGAGGTAGTAAAGAATGATCAGCTAAAGGTTCAAAAGTACCTATAGGGTTTATGATTGGATATCATATCATAGGTATTTATATTGAATCTTTATACCTATGTAGATATGGTAGGCAAAGCTATGATGTAAAATTTAGATATGGCAGGAAAGGTTGGTCATTTTTCCCCTTCTCTTCCACCCAATGGTAGCTTCAATGGTGTGCCGTAAAGTAAGAGAAAGTGGCATTTGTATCATAGAGGTAGTCCTTAAAAATTGGAATCCTATACACCATCAGTTATTGTCACTAGTGTTCCCCTAACTTGCTATCATTATGGAAATCTTGAACACTCTTGACATTATTTTCCTCTGCCTACAAAGATGTGTAACAGTTGTGGCCACTATGACCATCTCCAACGATTCTATATGGATATGTATACACCTCATTATGTTATATGATCATCATCTCCAAAGGCTTCTGTGGTATAGTCAGATGCTACAAGGAATATAGGGCTCTAGCTATAGGCTTTAGAAGTGAAGGATCTTCATGCAATAAATCAGTTTCTGATAGAGGTTGACATAAGCTCAAAAAAAGAAATAGGTTGCATCTTTATTGTGACTTCTATAGTTATTACATTTTTTGATACTTGGGACTCCAAATTTTTTATTTATGCCAATTTTATTTATATAATTAAATTCCCAATAGAGATCTTGTCCTTTGTTATGGAGTTACCAAAACATGTTGGGAAGAGGAATGAGTAGGTGTAACAACCCAACCTTTTATAAATGAAATTTCCCTCTTTATAATTATGTTATATAGTATAAAATACATACATCACATAGTTAACCTAATAAAAACATTATTTAAAAAAATTAAGAATAAAATAAGTGGTATTTATATAAATTAAGAAACATATACCAATGGAATAGAAACTTGTCCGTTGGAATAGTAATGTGGCCATTAAAAATACTAACTCATCCAATAGAATAGTAATATCACCAATGAAAGAATAAATAAAATTTAGGCATCTTATAAATTAAAATATTATATATTTATGTCATGTTATAAATAAATAATTTATTTTAATTTGATAAATTATGTGTTGGTATTTTTGTAATTTGTAAATATTTAATTAAAATTTTATTAATAAATAATGATTTAAAATAAAACTTATTTTCATTAAATATATTCAAAAAATATATATTTTTTCTTATAATTATAAGATAATTTTATGAGACTTTAATTAATTTTTCAAAGTGTCATAAAATTAGTTATAATATTAAAATCTGTATTTTTCGAATAAATGATCATTTTAATTAAAAATTAAATTTCCTATATTTAGAAAATAATTTTAATAAAATTGAGTTCATATTATAATTATATATATCAAAAAATGGGTAGGGGGATTTTTTGTATTTTTTTTAAAATAGTTGATTTTTTTTGAATAGTGAAATATGATAATTTACGATATAAGCTAAATACATGAATTTTTGAGTCATGGATGATGTACGAACCCTAATCTCAAAATATCCTTCATTATTTAGTATTTTTAGTGATAATTATCAACACTATTGATATTCTTGATACAAAATAATAAAATAATGAATATAATAACAAGGATTACCCCTCTCCACCTACTATAAATACCACCCCTCACCACCTCTTATCCTCACTCCATAAAAGCCTCAAATCTTGTCCAAATTCTTCCCAATACTCTTACCAAGACTATTCCCAACATAAAAAATCTTCTGGTCTCAATAAAAGTTCAAACCCAAGTGCCTCATGGAGGTTCTCAAGGATAATAAATTCAAGAGGTAAAATTCACTTTCGTTTTCTTTTAGATTCTTTTCAATTTCATTTCTTTTATTATGCTATCATAAAATAACCTTATACAAGTGAAATAATAAATATATTATCTTATTTATACTATAATTTTGTCATGTTAATGTAATATCCTTAATCAAAAATCTTCTCCTCTCCCTTTTATTTAGAAAATGAAAAAATATTCAGTGATGTGTCGATTTACCTTTCGCATGGACAATGCATTTTCATTTTCCAATACTATCTTCAAGGATGGTCATAAAACCATAAATTATGGTTAAATAATATTTTATTATAAATATAATAAGTCATATAATTTTTTTAATCAATATGTAAACATGACATTAAAAAATGATATAAGCTCATGATGGTCGTAAAAACCGTCAAAATGAATTAAATTGTTTATAAGGATGTTTTCTCTAATGAATCATAATAATACCACATAATAAAATGATATATAAGACCAATTAAAATTATTTAATTTCATTAATAACATTTAATTTTCATTTTGGAGAATTATTGTCATTTTACATGAACTTCCATACTTGTATACATGAGAACCTATCATGAAAACCAAGAAAACAGACACTCCTAGAACTATGGAATTGAACTCTATAACTCATCATAATGGCCATAAACGAACTTAAAAAACTATAAGAAATAAAATAAATGTATAATAGGTTATAAATTAATTAATTTATGTATTTAATTTTATTATCCTGTACATTAGGTACAAGTTCAAAACACTTTTAGACATTAGGTAAGAGATTCTCTATGAACCTCCCAATTACCTTTGGGTCATTCTTTCTCTCTCTTTACCCCAATGAAAATATAAATTATTATTATATAATTCTTCCATATTATGTTATATGTTCCAAAATTATGTATCCATATTCATTCATCCTTCTTTTATGGGTAAATACATGTTTTATACGGTTCCCCTCCCGGTTCTTCTCGATAAGCAAGCCCGATTAAAGGGAACCTCCCAATTTCTTACCTATTTTCAAGTAAACTGAAAAATATGTTTTAAGCCACCATTTGTTTTCTAAAAAACTATTTTTATCATTAAAAAAAACCTAATTTCATTTTTTAAAAAAATTATTCATTTTTCTCGCTTTAATGACTCTTTAATGTTTTCCCTTAAACCACATTAAAGAGGGCCTTTTCTAAAGTTTCTTAAAAACTATTTTTACATGTTTTCAATTTAGTTGAATATAATTTACCTTGATATATGCCTATTTTACCATATTAATTTTCATGTATTATTTAAATCCATTCTTTCATGGACACTTTTATGATACATCCATTTGTTATGCTTCATAACATGATTACAATACCCATTTCTTTCAATGGAAACCCTTATGTTTATGTTTGATTATTCATGTGGAACCCATATGAATGAACATGTTATGATGGGTGTATACAAATAGTTATCTAATGCATTTTATAATTTTTTGGTCTTATGAGACTTCATGTTGGGACATGGAGTAAACCTAATTCTTTTACAGGACTTTTTCCACCATGTGATATATTTTTGACATTTATCCTTGACTCACGTTTATGTCATGCTGTATATTAATTCCACATTCCTATGATTCCATTATTATATAATACCATGTTCTACATGTTATGATTCTATATGATTACTCATGTTCCATTAATTTTTATTTAATCAAGTTATGACTTCTAACCTAATTGTTATGCTTTATTCCTATATTTATTCCCATGGTAGGATTTTTAACTCATCCCTTATGTTTATATATTTACAAGGTTATCCTATATAGATGTAAGAGATACATTAAGTTAGGATCTCTTGTTGGAGATTAAATAAAATATTTTTTTATTTTGATTTTATGTTTTCTAATTATGTACCTAATTTTATAAAGATAATATAATTTATGATCCATGGTTTGTATTTCATGGTTAATTTTACTTAAAATCATGTAAAAATATGTGTAAAATTATAGGGCCATTATAGTTGGTATCAAAGAATTGTATAGTTATTTTTAGTAATTAGGATTAGAAAACTTTTTTAATAACCCTAGGTATAATTATATCACCATGGATAACTTAGATTTGACCTTAGGGAATTACATGTTATGATATAATTTCCATTTATAAGTTTATCCTTATATGTTCAATGTTTCCATTTTAAATGTTTATTAGATAAGTATTGAACTCAACATCCATTGTGATTTATTTTTCTTAGTTAATGGATAGAAATCGGATGAATTGTCTCAAAAATTAATGTGATAGGAAATGTGAAGATCCCCCTAATGAAATACCAAATCTAATGGGAACAGACAATAAAAAATTCAAGAAAATACATTATAATGTGGCTCAAGATATGAATAATAACTTGAATCCAGTTGAATTCCCTCCTCCTAAGAAAGATCAAGTTATGGTTGAATCCTTTATGTAACAAAGTCCTCCCATATTTTGTAGATATTTTGATCCCATCATTATGGAAAAATGTATTAACTCCATTGAGAAGATATTATATGTCCTTAAATGTTCAGAAGAATAGAAAGTCGTACTGGAAGTCTATCTTTTTGATGGGGAAGTTGATCATTGGTCGAAACTTTTAAAAAATACAAATTCTAAAGATGAAATTAATTCTAGGTAATTGGAATATTTAAATAAAACACTTTTCAATAAATATTTTACCCAAACTCTCCATCTTAAGATAGAAAAGGAAATACTCATACTGAAGTAGAAGAAATATGAGTCTATTAGGGCTTATGAGGGAAAAATTACAAGGATTGCATGATACACCTCTGGATTTTTTATAAACACTGAAATAAAAGTGGATCTCTTCTTTAGTGGACTAAATATAAGTCTATGAAATGCCTTAGAGATCCGAGACTTTGAAAACTATGAGGGGATTGTCTATTGCTCCCTTAAGGTTGAAATAAAGATTTAATACTCTCAGTGGTATAGTGGTCCCAGAGATTAAAAGTGAAAAAATGGATTTTAATATAATATGATCAATAGATAAAACCCATGATGCAAAGAAAATCCAATATCCCACATGTCAAAAGTGTGGGATGAAGCTTCTAGGGAACTGTCTAAGGGGAACCAGGAGATGCTTCAAATGTGGAAGAGAGGGGAATCTGGCTAATAATTTCCGAAGGGATATGAATCCCATAAATATTTTTTGTATGAAAGTGAGGTTCATATCAATAATTAGTCAATATCGTTGTGTTTCAACTACAAGGAACCTAGGTATTATGTGATCCATTTTCATAAGCCAATGGTTTTTTTTGAGGCAATCAACAATAACAACCTCCAAGTCAATAAGGAAGGACATATGTTATCAGTACTTCTTTGGTGGAACTTAGAAATGATGTAGTGATAGGTATACTAATTATTCATTCAAGAATAAAGAATATACTATTTGATTATAATTTAATTCCTTTATTCATATCTTTCATGTTTAGTATAAATATTAAAACAACAAATAAAAATATAGATGTTGAGTTATTTGTGAGAACATAAAATGGGAAAATTATTTCATCCAGAGTATATAACTCCTCCTCAGTTAATTTTGTTGGACTGAACCTCCCAGAAGATATTGTCTTACATAATTTGGTGAAGTTTTATGATATATTGGGCATGTATTTGCTATATTTATACAAAACCAATATCGATCGTTGAGAAATGAAGATCACTCTTCACATCCCAAAGCATCCTCCATTTCTGTACAAGCATAAGGAGGAGGATGAGTCTCATTTAGAATCATCATCTCAATTGTAGATATTATTTCCTTATAATAAATAATATCTTGCTCAAATAATTGAGACAAAGGATAGTATCATGCTTGAAGACATGCACATTGTGATGGACTACACCGATGTGTTGCCTAAATAATTTCTCAGTCTACCTCACAACTGAGAGGTTGAGTTCTCAATTGAAATTATACCTAGATATCTTCTTATATAAAAGACACCTTATATAATAGACACCATTGATTTGGAGGAACTGAATAAGTAACTACAAGAGAATATGTACAAGGTTTTTACATGCATGAGTGCTTCACTATGGAGTGTGGAAGTCTTCTTTTTCAAGAAGAAGGATGGATAAATGCACCACTGTATTGATTATCATGAGCTCAAAAAAATCCCAATAAAGACCAAATATACCATTTCACAAACAGATTACTTGTTCGATCAACTACATTGGGCCAAGTATTTCTATAAGGTGGAACTTTATTTTGGATATAAAAAATTAAATATAAATAAAGATGATATTCCAAAGAATGCCTTTCAAACAAGGTATGGATACTATGAGTTCATAGTGATGCATTTTGAACTCACTAATGATCCAAAAATATTAATGGATTTAATGAATAAAGTCTTTAGAGATTACCTTGAAAAATTTGTTGTAGAATTTATTGATTACATTTTGATGTAATCCAAGAGAAATGAGGAATGTTAACAGTGTTTTAATACTGCGATAAAGACTTTAATAAGGGAGAAATTATATTCAAAGTATAGTAAATGTGAGTTCTATATGGAGGAGGTATCATTCATGGGGCATGTTATCACCCACAAAGGAATATCTGTGGACCCTTCCAAGACAATGATAATCGATGAGTGGACCATGAAAACATCTATAATAGAGATCCATATTTTATTTGGTCCATTTGGGTATTACAGATGATTTGTGAAGAACTTATCATGATTTTCAAACCCATTAACCAAGCTGACTCGGAAGTGATTAAAGTTTTTATAGACCAGTGAATGTGAAGACTGCTTCACAAATTTGAAAAAGAGGCTGATCAATTCACGAGTTCTCACAATTATTATAAGTTAGGAACTATTTATGGCATAAAAATTCTTTAAATAAGGTATTAGGCTGTATAATAATGAAAAATTATAATGTTATGGCTTACGCCTCAAGTTATTTGAAAATTCATGAGAAAAACTATCTCACACATGATTTGGAGTTGGATGTTATGATATTTACATTGAAAATACGGTGAAATTATATCTATGTGGAGAAGTATGAGATATATTATAACCATAAGATCCTCAAATATATATTTACATAAAAGGATCTTAATATACCCTGATGAATATGGTTAGATCTCATTAAGGATTATGACTGCTCAATCTACTACTATCCTGTTAAGGAAAATAAAGTGGATGATGTTATAAGTATAAAGGATCTTACAGTATTATCAATGATTAGAATTAATAAGGATCCAATATTATTATATTTTAAAAGGATGTACATGGGAATCATTAAGGGTGGAATATGATCAATCATTTATTAAATGATTT
The DNA here is from genome assembly GCA_963277665.1 of Viscum album. NCBI lineage: Eukaryota > Viridiplantae > Streptophyta > Magnoliopsida > Santalales > Viscaceae > Viscum > Viscum album. The sequence continues at coordinate 1,524,789,967 of OY728153.1, forward strand.
CTCAACTATCTCTCATGGAAAAAATAATGGATTCTGAAAGAAATGATATGAAAAATCAAAAAATGGTGTAATATATTAGAAAATAAAATACTAGTATTTTAAAATTGATGATTAAGGAGTTATAATATTTTGGGTCACAACAATGTATTCCATACAATCTAGAGATAAAGAGTGATCTTCTGAATGATGCACAATGCTCAACCTTCTCTATTCACCCAATGAGCACCAAGATGTATCAAGACCTCTGAGAGAACTACTGGTGAGAGAATATGAAGAGAGAGGCCACTGAATATTCATAAAAGTTCTTGGGATTTTAGAAAGTGAATTCTGAAAGAAAAAAGTCTAAGGGGATTATGAAACCTATTCCCATAGAAACATGGAAATGGAAAAAAATTACCATAGACTTTGTCATTGGGCTTCCGAAGACATTTGGAGGAAACAATGCTACATGGGTTGTTTTGGATCATCTTAAAAATACATATCACTTGACCAAATTATATGGATATATGTAAAATAAGTGGAGAGGCATCATAGAGTACCACTATCAATTTCATTTGACCGAGATCTGAGATTCACCTCTAAGTTCTAGAAAAGTCTCCAACATTATCTAGACACTGAACTGAACTTTAGTACGACCTATCATCCTCAAACTAATTTCCAGTATGTGGAGACTATTAAGATATTTAAACAAATTTTTAGATGATGTTCTATATATTTCAAAGGAGGATTGGAACAACATCTACCTTTGGTCGAGTTCTCTTAAAAAACAGTTTCCACTCTAGAATCCATTTGGTTTCATAAGAATCCCTTTAAAAGAAAAGATGCATAACACTAACATGTTGGGATGAAGTTAGTGAATTTAAGATACTAAGAAAATGAAATAGTTGAAAAAATGGTAAAAATGTTAAAACCATTCAATAGCACATCAGGTCATCCCAAAGTCGACCGAAGAGCTATGTAGACAATCTTTGACGGGACCTAGAGTTTAAGGTTGGAGAAATGGTATTCCTCAAAAAATCTCAATGGAAGAGGATCATGAGACCTATAAATAAAGTAAATCATAGTACATTAGTCCCTTAAATATTCTTGATCCTGTCAGAGTTGTGGCCTATCAACTAGCACTTCCACCTACCGTTTCTCAATTACACGATGTTTTCCACATATTCTTCTTGAATAAGTAAACAGAAAATACCTCACATGTACTGAATTCATAGGTAGTAAAATTGGAGAATAACCTCTTTTATGAATAGTATACAGTGTCTATCTTGGAATGTAGATATTTCAACACCCTGAGTTTTTTTTAAAATATTTTTTCAAATTAATTAAACTTTTTTAAATTTTTAATTTCAATAAATGTTGAATATAACTTTTATTACATGAAAGTTCCAAGTTATTCCTGTTTTTATACTACATCATGATAATATTTTGTTATATGATACCCCAATATAAGGTTTATTTACATGAAAAACAAACATGTATTACATTATTCGCAACACCGACTTGGCTTGAGTTATACACAACACTGAATTTCTACGAAACATCATTTTTTATTATTATAACTAAATAATGAGATATTTATAACAAAACTGTTACAAATAATAATTTGAAAATTAATAAACACTTTTTTAATGTTATTTTTAATGGTTTTATATAAATAAAACATAATGATGATAAAATATATAATTTTTGGTAAAGAATTTATATGTTTGGAAATACTATTTTCTCAAAAGAAAATATTTTTATGTTCTTTTATGAACAATAATAAAATTAATTTTAGACGCTTTTATAAATCTAATTTTATAAAATAATAATAATTTTTGAATTCATAATGTCAAAATTATCTCAGGGTGATTTTTTAGAATTATTCTGAGAAACTTCATTTTTGGGTGAATAGTGAAAAAATGTGAATTTGAATTCAAAACTTCTTTTTCTTGTAATTTATTTATATAGTTATATTATATTTTAAGTTCGTTTTAATGTCAATATAGATAATTTATACATATATTAATCCAATTTAGGTCATTATAATTATTTTTATGTGGAATTTAGATATAAAATATTAATTATCTTTTGAACATTCTCACTATAAAAACCTGCTTTCTCATCAGTTATGTGAGATTAGCATTACAATTAATTTTTATGATTATTTGAATTTAATTTAGAAAAATAGAAATAAAATTATATAATAATTATAATATTTATAGTATAATAAGATCAACTTAATTTTTTACAAAAAAATATTAGTTAAATTGATTCAGATTAATTATAGGGATTAAGGAAAAAATAACCTTAACAAGGGAATAAACCTTAAACTGAAGGGCCAAAATGAAATAGAAACTTTTCCATTACCCATTTTATAGCCATATATTTTCCATACCCCTTCTATTATTTAGGTTGGTTGTTTTTTGATGAATTGTTTATGTAAAAATGTGGGTACATCTAACTTTTAAAAAAAATTGTTGAGTGTGTCCCCTCCTCTCTATAAAAGGCCACCACCTATCCCCCTTCTTCACAGCTATAAAACAAAATAATTTCATATTATCACTACAAAATTAACTCCCCAAAATCCCCTAATTCCTCCTTTAATCTTCTATTTGGGCATAAATCCCCCCAAGGAAGCCCTTTGGTGTAAACCAAAAGGAGTTACCCAAAGAAGAGGTAACATCCTTCCTCAAGATCCTTTCCTTTTTATTATATCTCCACCATATAAATTATTATTATTACATGATCATATAATAATACAAATATAATAAATATTCTGATATTTGTTTATTATAATGGTTCTACCTACACTTACACACACTTCAATCTAATGGGTAACGAACTTACCGTTATTGTGTGTGACGAACTACCGCCTCACGAAATGGTGTTGTTTGTTTTAACTTTACCACCTCTCATGGATTGAAATTATGATGAAAAATAAGTTTTTATATGATATATATGATGTATTTATTCTTATTTATTTATTATATAAATCCTACCTTCATACTTTACATTTTGTGTCAATATGATAATTTTGTTTGGGGAAGTGTGGACTTCTGCCTCCTCGAAGCACTGTGATTCGTTCACACACTACATGGAATTTATTAAGGATTATATTAGTAAAATAATATGATATATATGAAATATTAATTATAATTATATTATATATATATATACATATATTTCATTTAGTTTCTTTCTTTCAATATTACAAAGAAAAATAGAAACAACGTTTATGTGTACGTACGACCTACTGTCTGCATGAACGACGTATTAGATTTCATATCTATATATTATATATATTATTATAATACATATATACTGAATATAATTATAATTATATCATTTTGAAATTCACTAAATCATGATATATGTATAAGGACAAAAATATAACAAATTAAGACACATGCGAAAAACAAAGCGGATATTACCTGAAGTGAAACCTTAACTTGGAATTTTTGAAAAGAGGGTAATATAAAGTCTTAATAAAACTATTAGATATAATAATATTGTTATATAAAATATTTATAATAAACTTATATTTATTATATAGTAGTTTTTATGAGTGAAAAGTTAGTTAAGAAATAAGGTAAGATAATTTCATCTCACTTTTTATTTATGTGAGATACATGCCTTATTCACCAATAATTTCTTTTGTGTGGTGTATATACTTAATTTTTAAATTTTATATCATTAATTTAATTTATTTAAGGATATTAAAATCTTTAATTTATGTTATTATTTTATAAGGATCATGATTCAAAAATTACCCAAGTAGTAAGAGTATTCTCATCTAACTTTTATTTTTCATGAGTCACAAGCCATGTTCACCATATATTTCTTATATTTTGTATGTATACTGACAATGGATGTATTCTATGAATATTATAATTATATTTATGGTTATTTATATCCATTTTATGATCTTCCTTTCATAGGGTTTCTGTTTTAAAAGTTACCAAATCAGTAATGTTATTTTTTTCTCAATTTTCTTTCTTTGAGACAAATGTCATGTTATGCCAATATATTCTTCCATAAGGTGTATATACTACCTTTTACATGGTATTTAATGAATATTATTATTTTAATTATATTTTATTTTTTATGAAATTTTACTCTTTTCATTTTATTTTTATTTAAATTTGAAAAATTGGTAATGATTTATAGCTACAATCTCACCATTTATCGAGATTGTTTATGATTATGCTCACATTGATGAAATATTATGATAAATATCACATGAACTATCATAAATATTATTAAACTCTATTTATTCATATTATATCCATGTAATGGTACCATTTTCACACTATTTTGTACATAATAGGATCAAGAAAGTGTTTTTAAGAAAGTATGACTTTATCACTCTCTTCGGTCATAAATCTGCGTTCCTTCAAAACCATGCTTTTGAAAATGGCTTTCAAAATGTTTTCAAGATTATTTAATAAGTATTCAAGGAAATTGGTTTTTAACTTTTTTAAGATTTATTTATAAGTTTTCAAAGTGTTTAAAAATAAAATGGGTTTCTAAATGTTTTATAATTTAAAAAAAATTTTTTAAAGAAGAAATGATATTTTCCTCAAGAAATTGTTTTAAAAGATATTTAAAAATTACTGGGGTTATGATTTACTAGGGATATGATCCAAGGATTACATTAATATTATTTCTCTGAATGGTCTATGGTTTTATTACTTGATTCTTATGAAACCAATTTCTCTTCAAGGGGTTATACTATGATACATGCCTATGAAACTAGTTTGTCTTAAATGGGCTATACCATGATAAATAATTATAGAACCCACTTCCAATCACGAGTTATTATTGGATGAATTTATTATGAAACCTATATATTTTTTCAAATTTTATGATATGATTAAATGTTCATGATACCTATTTAATTACTTGGGTTATGATAGGATGTTTATGAAACCCATATCTTTCTATGGGTCATGATATGATGAAAGATTTATTATCTTGGGGCACATGTATGAAATATTTTATTATGAGATGGGTGAGACCTATATCTCCATCCAATGAGTTGGGTAATTATAATTAGTACATAAGATCCTAGGGTACATGGTTTGTATCCAAAACCTAAAAGTAAGAGGGAACATGGGTTGTAGGATAAGCCTAAAAGTTAGAGGGCACACAGGTTATAGATCAAGCTTGAAAGTAAGAGGGAACATGGGTTGTATTCTAAGCCAGAAAGTAATAGGGTGAATATTTTTTAGCCTAATACAGAAATTAAGAGGGTACATGGGTTGTAACCCAAGCCTGAAAACAAGAAGGTACATGGGTTCTAGCCCAATTCTGAAAATAAGCAGTTATACGAGTTGTAGCCCAATCCTGAAAATAAGAAGGTACATAAGTTGTAGCCCAAGCTTGAAAGTAATCAGGTACATGGGTTGTAGAACAAGACTAAAAATAAGAAGGTACATGGGTTTTTATACCAATCACAAAGTAAGTACATGGGTTTTATCCCAATCCAAACATACAATAAATTTTTTAGTAGGTAGCCTTGCCGTATGATTTTCTATGCATATTTGTATTCCACAAATTTCACATCTTATTCCTTAGTTAGGTTTTCATGGATTATGCTCTTGATCCACTAATGATTCATGTATTATGAACTGCCAAACATTATTAGATGATTCATGTTCATTATCTTTGATAAATAGGGTTTTACCTTCTAATGTTATGATCATGTTCTCATACCCTTATATTCATGTTATGCTTACTTATTTACTTTATTTACCCTTATTGAGCATTTGAGATCACCCATTTCTTATGTTTCCTTTAACTAGGTTATGAATAAATGTTTTTAAGTAGGATTACTAAGGGAGAATATATTTATGGGAAATATTGAAGATCTTTCACTGAGTCAGAATTTTTTTGTTCCATGTTTCCAAAGTCCCTAAACTAACACCGTCTTTGGGTATCCATTTTTTTAATGTATTAAGTATTTAGAAAAAATTATGTAATGTCTATATATGTTAATACTAGTTTTTTTATTGTTGGTAATAGAGATAGGATTTAGTCAAACATTAGAAACTAGGATGAGAAAACATTAGTGAGATTCCTAGGGATATTTCTAAGGATATGTCTGAATTTTCTTTCTTTTAGATACAGGTTATGTTATGCACCAATATTTTCTCATAAAGTGTATATACTTACTTTAATATAATATATCATTAATCTGTTTACTTTCATGATATTTTAAGCTTCATGTAATTTTATTCTTTCCATTTCATTATGATTCAATGTTACCAAATTGGTAATGGTTTATAGCTACAATATCACTGTTTTTCGAGATTGTTTATTATTATTCACTCATTGATTAAATCTTATGATACATATCTCAAGATCTCTCATGAGGTATCTTAACTGATGTTTATTCATGTTATATCCATGTAATAGTACAAAATATGATCAATAAAGTATTTTTTAAGGAATCCCTACATTAAATTTATCTTCGGTTAAAAACATATGTTCCTTCAAAACCATGTTTTCTTAAAATGGATGTCAAAATGTATTTAAGATTATTTTATAATTTTTCAAGGAAAATGGTTTTCAAAACATTTTTCAAGCATTAATTTTTAGTTTTCAGGGTGATTTAGAAGAAAATTGTTTTCAAAAGGTTTTATGTTTTACAAATAATTTTTCAAAGAAGAAATTATATTTTATTCATGAAATTAGTTTTAAAAGTTATTTGAAAATTATTTTCCATTTGAGATAACATCCTTGGTTATAGTTTATGATTTATTAGAGATACGAGCCCAATATACCATTCATATTATTTCATTGAATGGTATATTATTTTATGACTTGATGCTTATGAAACCTATTTCCCTTCAATAGGTTATACTATGATACATTTCTATGAAACCCATTTATCTTGAAAGGGATATACCATGATAAATTCATATAAAACCCGCTTCCTACCAAAATTTATTTTAGGATGAGATGATTATGAAACTAATATATTTTCCATAGGTTATGATATGATTAAACGTTCATTATATCCATTTCATTAAATGGTTTATGATATTATGTTTAGAAACCCCATATATTTTTATGGGTCATGATATGATGAATGTTTTATTATACTGTTGAACAGGTATGAATGATTTTATTATGAGATGGGTGGGGCCTATATCTCCATCTAATGTATTGGTTACGATAAGTTGAACATTATCTCAGAAGTTACATGGGTTGTAGCCCAGGCCTAAAAGTAAGAGGGCAAACATGCTGTAGCCTAAGCCTGAAAGTTAGAGGGAACATAGGTTATAAAGCAAGCCTAAAAGAAAGAAAAAACATAGGTTATATCACAAGACTAAATTAGGGAACATGGGTTGTATCACAATCCTAAAACTAAGAGGGTGCATAGGTTATAGCACAATCCTAAAAACCATAAGGTACATGGTTTGTAGCCCAAGACTAAAAATAATCATTTATATGGGTTGTAGCCCATGACAAAAGAAAAAAAGGCACACGAGTTATATCGTAGTCTTGAATATAATCAGGTACATGGGTTCTAGCCCAAGAATGAAAATAATAGGGTACATGGGTGGTTATCCCAAGCCCGAAGTAGGTACACATGTTATATACCAATCCTAACATGTTATAAAGTTCTTGGTGACTTGAATTGACATAAGATTCTATATGCTTATGTGTATGTCACAAATTGCATGTCTTATTAGTCATTTATTATTTTATGGATTATGGTATTGATTCATGTATTATAAAATATATACCTTTATTCCATGATTCATGTTTATTATCTTTGATATGCATGGTTTGATCTTCAAATGTTATGATCATGTTCTCATACCCTTATGTTCATGTTATTCTTATGTATTTCCTTTATTTACCCTTATTGAGAATTTGATATCACCACTTTATTATGTTTCCTTTCCCTAGGTTATAAAGAAATATTTTTACGTATGATTATTAAGGTGGAAGATAATCAGGGGAAGTATTTAATATATTTCTTTGAGTTGGAATAATTTTTTTTTTCAATATTTCCAAAGGCACTAAATTAACACCATATTTTGGCATCTATCATTTTAATGTATTAAGTATTATGAAAAAATGATATAATGTATATGTATGTTAATACTGGGGTTTTATATTTGGTATCAGAAAAAAATTATAGTCAAACTTTTTAAACTAGGATGAGAAACTTTTAGTGAGATCCCTAGGAATATTTATAAGGATATTTCTAGGGATGTCTCTAAGGATAAGTCTAATGAGAAGTTAATGTTTAGGAAAATGTCCTGGAATTATGATAAAAGATAGAGTGAGTGGTATACTACAATTACATCCATGTCTAGATACTTATAGTGGATATGGATCTAGAACAAATGTAACTAGGGGTAAAAACTCTAACAAGTTGCATTGGTCTTGACTTGAGCATAACCCAATACATGAAAATGGGCCTCTACGCACACCTGGTTTGACACTCCCAGGGGATATGTTTTGAGAATTCTCAAAATCATTACAAACTATCATAAAGGATTTAAGTAGAATATGATTATGAATAACCTAAGGTGTTATATATTAAAGAATTATGTGTCATTATTTATAAATAGTATTAGTAAATTTTCACGGTGATGTGGTTTTCTAATATGATAAGTGTTTCTCATCCTATACTATCTGGTTTTATTCAATAGCAGTAACTAGAATTAACTAGGTTAGCATTTAATGGTTTAGATGTGGAAATTATGGGCATGTTGAAAATTGATTTACTAACTATAAATCTCATAAAGAGAATTAGGACATTCCATGAGTGTTGTATATACTTTTGAAGATATGGAGACCGAAAAGGACATGTGAAAGGTATGTAATGTTATTCAAGTATTGTTTACATTATATGTAAGACGAATGATTAGGTTAAGTTAGTGTAACTATAAAATATGCTTCATATTTTATATTCAAGGAAATAGGTTTTAGAAAATAAGTTGATTAATCCTAGGTAATGGTTTAAGAATAAAGTTGGATGATTGAAGTGTATATGTTTTGGAATTAAAATATTATGTTACATCAATCCTGAAGTGTATAAGGAATGTTTCTAGAATTTTTTCTTTAAGTATTTACAAGAATGTGTTAAATGATACTTATGATCAAGAAAATTGATTTAATGTTAATGTTACATTAATTAAAGGTAACCCTTAACATGTTCCTGGGGATAAGAAAATGATATTTTATTTGGATAAAGAGGTGATGATATAGATAAAATAAATTTGATTGTATTTATGACATCAAAATTGATAAAAGATTTGTTGAGAAAGTGGTATATGTTATCACGTATTAAGTTTAAAATTTCATGTATTCAAATAATATATCAAGTAATATATGGAATAAAAAATCATGCATGTTTTGGGAAAGGATTTATGGTAATTCAGGTTGTTACCATGTTTCAAGAGAATATATGATGAGGGTATTCACTTGTTTGGAATGTGAAAACAAATAGATACTTTATGATATATGTGGGATAAATATTAAGATGATATAGTGACCTTATTTATAAAGTTTTGTATTTTCATCTTTCAGAAGGGTTATAAGGTTAATATAAAAAGTTTGATTTTTATTAATTAGAGAAAAAAGGGAACAACAAAGTCAAAGAGGCATGAAGAAGTAGAGGCCAAGGGAATCATCCTGAACAAAATTAATACATTCTAGGGGTATATAACCAAGGGTAAAATAGATGATGAGGGTGGGGGGGGGGGGTGTACTTTGATTACCCTTTGAATAAAGTTAGTATGTTACATAGTTTCCTTCGCACCAAGTATTTTTTAGGTTATCTTTCCTAATGAGTTCTTTATATATGAGGATGAGATTGACAATGGTCCAAGTGGACTGATCTTCCCCTAAAGATAGTTGAAGGTGATAGGAGAATCAGTTTTAATCTTAGTGTGAGAAATGACAGATTAAAGACAAATTTCCAACCCATTGAGAAAGGACTTATCATCTACTATAAGAGAATCACCATGTCTATATAATCTATTAAAGGAAATAATAACAAATCCATTAGATTCACGGACCACACCACCCCCTATCATGACCCCAAGATTGCATGATACTTCAATTTTGAGTTTGAAACCATTTTTGGGGGTTTCCACCAGACCCGTTTTCTAAATAGATTGGTAGTTTGAGGAGACAAAGTTTGAGGAGACACCATTCTTCTGCTCTTGAGGTACTTGAAGAATAAGTTTAACCATTTATGGAAATTTTAAGTTAAACATCATATGAAGTTGCTAAGATTAAAGTATAATCTCACCACATGAGGATTTATACATATTGGATAACCAGTTGAAATAAATTTCTGTTGATGGTAACTTAAGATATATTGGATGTATTATCATGGATCTAATGATTTGTTAGTGCTTCAGGAATAAAAAGTTCACCTTCATTTTGGGAGAAAGAGGTGGAGTGGAAATTAGTCAAGACATGACCAAAGAGTGACATTTTAATTATTAAAGGTAATGAAATCAGGTATGTATATATTATTTTGAAAATATATTCAGATTTAGGAAATGGGTTGTCAAATAAATTTTTTTCTTATTATCATCATTTTTGATGATATCAATGACCTCTTTCATGCTTCTTCACTTTACAGTATTGTGATTGTTAACTTTATCTGGATCACCCACTTTATTATGTTCAATGATCATTATCAATCTCTATGATTATTTATTCTTTTATAATAAGTCCAATATTCCCTTCCCACCTATGTTCTTCTATGTGGAAAACTAGTTATGTGATACTTTGGGTAATGATTATGTTCCTATCATTCTTTTTTAAAGTAAGTTTTAGTATTCATTTTTACGATGTGGTTTTCTATGAATGTAACATTCATGTTTTAAACATGTAATATCATAGATTAATTTTTAGGGAGAAATTAATTTTAAGGGGGGTAGAATGCAACACCATAGGTTTTTGTGAATTTTTTTTTCAAATTAATTTAATTTTTTTGATATTTTACATTTCACACAACACTAAATATAGATTCTGTTACATGAAAGAACCAAGTTATTATTTATTTTCTTTCTACATGTTGTTAATATTTTGTAATATGATACCCTATTATTAGTTTTGGCTACACACAACACCCAATTGGTTTTCATTATCCGCAACACCGACTTAGCTTGCATTACACACAACACTAAGTTTCTACAGAAGCAATATTTTATTATTATAATTAATTAAAAGAGATAGTTATAATATAACCATTAAAAACAATAATATGAATATTATTAACAAATTTTTTTAAAAAATTATAGTGGTTTTAAATAAGTAAAACATAATCATGATAATACATATAAGTTTTGGTAAAGTCTTTATATGTTTGGAAATAATATTTTCTAAAAAGAACTACGTTTTTTTCATTATATGAAAATTAATAAAATTAATTTTAAGCAATTTTAGAAATTTAATTTGATAAAATAAAAAATATTTTTAATTTTATAATATTGAAATTATCTTATTGGGATTTTTTTTTGATTTTTCTGTGAAACTTTGTTTTTGGGTGAATAGTTAAAAATACTGAATTATAATTCAAAACTACATTTTATTATAATTAATTTATATAGTTAAATTATTTTTTAAGATTGTTTTAAGGTAAAAATAGATCAATTATTCATATATTAATCCAATTTATTTCATTAGAACCATTTTTATTGGATTTAGATATAAAATATTAATGAAATTTTGAACATTCTCACTTTAAGAACTCACTTTCTCGCCACGTCTGTGAGATTAACATTAAACTTATATTTTTCAATTCTATGAAATGAATTTTTAAAATTGGATATAAAAAGTTGTAATAAGTATAATATTTATAATATAATAATATCAACTTAATTATTTTTTCCAAAAATATTAGTGAAAGTGATTAAGATTAATTATAGTGATTAAGGTAAAATTAAGCTTTACAAGGGAATAAACCTTAAACATAAGTGAAAAAATGACATATAAAATTGTCCAAAACCAATTTTATGGACATATTTTGGCCATAAACCTTACATTATTTATTTTGGTTTGTTTTTTAGGAATTTTTTAGTTAAAAATGTGGATAAAAATAACTTGTTTTGAAAAATACCAAGTGTGTTCCCTCCCTCCCCTATAAAAGGACACCACCTCTCCCCCTTATTCACACCTCTCAACCCACTTTATCTCAGATGATACCTACCCAATTAACTTCTCAAAATATATCCATTCCTTCTTTCAGCCTAAATTTGGGCATAAATCCATCCAATGAATCCCTTTGGTACAAACAAAAAGGAGTTACCCAAAGAAGAGGTAACATCCTTCCTCAAGATCCTTTTCTTTACTTTCTTTCCCCACCACCTAAATTATTACTATTACATGATAATATAAAAAAATTATCTTAAATATACTTATATGTTTTTATTATAAGGATTTGACCTACACTTACACACACCTCCATCTAATGGGTAACAAAGTTACTATTCTTGTGTACGACGAAGTACCGCCTCACGAAACAATGTTCATTTTATCTTTACCACCTATCATGGTTGATAATGACGATGTAAAATATGTTTTTATATGATATATATTATATTTATTATTTATTTATTCTTATTTAGTTATTATATATATCCTCACTTCATAATTTCCATTTTATGTAAGTACAATAATTTTGTTTGGGGAAATGTGGACTACCGCCTCCTTAAAGCGATATGTTTCATTCACATGTTACATGGAGTGTATTAAGGATGAGTTTAGTAAAATTATATTATAAATATGACATATTAATGATACTTTAATTATATATTTTATATATATACATATATTTCATTTACTTTCTTTCTTTCAATATTACAAAGAAAAACAGAAACAACATTCATGCATACATATGGCATACCGTCTCCGTAAAGGGTGATTTCCATTTCAAATTTATATAAATTATAAATATTGTTATAAATGAATATATAAATTATATAAATGATATTTATATCATGTTTTAAATTATTAAAATAATGATATATTTATGAGGACCAATAATATAACAAATTAAGACACATATGAAAAATAAAGAGGATATTACCCAAAGAGAAACCTTAACTTGGAATTGTTAATAAGCATGTAATATAAAGTACTAATCAAAGAATATATTGTATTATATATAATAATATGGTTCTGAAAAAGATTTATAATAAACATATATTTATTAAATAGGTGTTTTTACGAGTATGATGAGAGTCAAGACATAAGGTAAGGGAATTTCATCTCACTTTTTATTTCGATGAGATACATGCCTTATTCACCACTAATTTATTTATTGAGGTGTATATACTTACTTTTGACACATTATATAATTAATTTATTTTCTTTAATTATATTAAAATCATTTATTTATGTTACTATTTCATTTGGATCATGATTCAAAAGCTACCCATGTAGTAAGTATTTTCTCATCTAATTTTTTATTTTCAATGAGACACTAGCCATGTTCACCAACTATTTATTATATGTGTTGTGTGTAATTCACATGGATGTATTATATGAATATTATACTTAAATTTATGGGTATTTACATATCCATTTTATGATATTCCTTTCATGCGGTTTATGTTTTTAAATTACCATATTGGTAAAGTTTTTTTCTCAATTATTCTTCTTTGAGACACATATCTTGTTATGAACCTATATTTTTTCATTTAGTGTATATAATAGATTTGAAATGGTAGATCATGAATCTAGTTATTTTCATGAAATATTAAAATTCATCTAATTTTATTCTTCCCATTTTATTATGATTCAAAGTTACCAAATTATTAATGGTTTATAGCTAAAATCTCACCATTTATTAAGATTGTTTACGATTATTCTCTCATTAGGGAAATCTTATGATGCATATCTCAAGAAATTTCCGGATTTTTCTTAACCTTTGGTTATTAATGTTATATTCATGTAATGGTACCATTTCTTCCACTCTTTGGTACATAATATTATTAAGAAAGTTTGTTTAGAGATGTCTGACTTTACCTCTCTCTTCAGTCAGAAATCTATATTCCTTCAAAACCGTGTTTTCGTAAAATGGTTTCCAAAATGCTTTCAAGATCATTTTATAATATTTCTAGGAAAATGGTTTGAATTTTCTTTTCAATATTTAATTAAATGTTTTCAAGGTTTTTTCAAAGAAAATGTTTTTAAAAAAGTTTTATTTTTTAAAAATAATTTTTTAAATAAGAATTGATAGTTTTCTCAAGAAATGTTTTTTTAAAATATATTTCAAAATTATTTTACATATAAGATGAAAAACTTGGTTATATTTTATGCTTTAATAGGGATATTATTCTAGGATTCCATTCATATTATTTCTCTAAATGGTCTATTATTTGATGGTTTGATACTTATTAAACCCATTTCTCTTCAATGTTTTATACCATGATACATGCCTATGAAACATGTTTCTCTTTAATGGGTTATACAATAATAAATTATTATGAAACTAAATTCCTATCATGGGTTATTTGAGGATTAAATTATTACTAAACCTATATATTTCCATAGGACATGGTATGATTAAATTTTCTTGATTCCCATTTCATGTCATGTGTTATGATAAGATGTTTATGAAACCTATCTCTTTTTATATGTCTTGATATGATGAAAGTTTTATTATCTTGTGGAACATGTATGAATGATTTTATTATGATATCGGTGGGACCTATATCTACCTCTAATTAATTGGGTAATGATAAGTTTTCCATGATTTTAGAGGCTACAAAAGTTGTAGCCAAAGCTCGAAAGTAAGAGGGCACATGGGTTGTAACCCAAGCCTGAAAGTAAAGGGAACATGGGTTGCAGCCCAATCCTTAAAGTTAGAGGGAATACATGTTTTATCCCAAGCCTAAAAGTAAGAGGGTGAATGAGTTATAACCCAAGCCTAAAATAATATGGTACATAGGTTATAGCCCAATCCCGAAAACAAGAAGGTATGTGGGTTATACCCCTAGCCTGAAAATAATCAGTCATATGGGTTGTATCCGAATTCAAAAAACAAGAAGGTTGATGGGTTGTATCAAAGCCTTAAAATAAGTAGGTATACGGGTTTTACCCCAAAATAAATAAGAATAGGGTACACAAGTTGTTAGACTAAGGTCTAAGTAGGTACATGGGTCAAATCCCAATCCTAACATGTTATAAAGGTCTTTATTGTTAGCCTTGAAATAAAATTTTGTATGATTATGTGTATGCCATAATTTCTATTTCTTATTCATCAATTATAATTTCACATATTTTTCTCTTGATTCACTTATGATTCATGTCATATGAACTACAAACCTTTATGCAATGATTCATGTTTATGATCTTTGATATATAGGGTTTGATCTTCAAATGTTATGCTCATGTTCCTGTACCCTTTTGTTCATCTTATGAATATGTATTTCCTTTATTTACCCTTATTGATTATTAGAGCCCACACATTTCTTATGTTTCCTTTACCCAGGCTATGAATAAATGTTTTTAAGTAGGATTACTATGGGGGAAGATCTTTTTTGGAAAAATTGATTATCTTTCACTGAATTAGAATATTTTTGTTCCTTGTTTCCAATTGCACTAAACTAACACGGTCTTTGGGAATCTATTTTTTTAATGTATTATGTATTCTACAAAAATGATACAATGCCTATATATGTTATGATTGGGTTTTAGTATGGATAAATTTCTATACCACAAGAATACTCACTTGGTCAAAGTACTATGATAGAACCAAAAGTACGGAGAGGAATCATGGGAACTAGAGGAAGCGATGAAGGGGATGTACCCTTTCCTATTTTCACCTTAGTATGTTAAATGAAATTTAGAGGGAGAAATTTCTTAAGGGGGGAATAATGTAACAAACCAAACTTTTATTAATGAAATTTATCTTCTTATAATTATTTTTTATGATATAAACCCCATTTATCACATAGATAACCTAATAATAAACATTATTTTCATAAATTAAGAATGAAATAATAGGTATTTATATAAAATAAGGAACTTGTACCAATAGAATAATAGCTTTACCACTTGAATAGTAATGCGACCATTAAGAATAGTAACTTTCCCAATAGAATAGTAATATTACCTATGAAAGTATAAATAAAATTTAGGCATATTATAAATGAAAATATGATATATTTATATCATGATATAAGTAAATAAAGTTTTATAAATGATATATTTAGTGTTGGTATTTTTGTAAGTCGTAAACATTTAATTATAATTTTATAATTAAAATAATGATTTAAAATAGAATTTATTTTCATAAAATAGATTTATGAATTATTATTTTGTTGTATATTGATTATAATATAATTTTATGATATATTAATTAATTTTTCAAGTGTCATAAAATCAGTTATAATATTAAAATCACTATTTTTTGAATAAATGGTGATTTCAATTAAAAATCAATTTTTTCGTATTTATAAAAATATTTTCATAAAATTGAATCCATTTTAAAATTATACGTTTTGAAAAATTATTATGGTCATTTTTTTGGTTTTTTCTAAAATAATAGATTTTTTTTGTGAATAGTGAAATGAGATATTTTATGTTATAAGATAAATACATGAATTTTTGAGTCATAGATAATGTGTGGATAATGTAATCATCATAATATTGAAATATAATTCATTATTAAATGTGTTTAGTGATAAGTGTCAACACTATTGATAGTCATGAGCCAAAATAATAAAATAATGAATATAATAATAATAAATATCCCTCTCCTCCCACTATAAATTCCACCCCTCACCACCTCTTATCTTAACACCTTAAAAGCCTTTAATATTTTCCAAATTATTCTCAATACTCTTCCCAGTCTTCTTACCCATGTCCAAAAGCTTCTGATATCAATAAAAGTCCAAACCCATGTGCCCTAAAGAGGTTCTCAAGGATAAGAAATTCAAGAGGTATAATCCTCTTTCGTTTTCTTTTAGTTTATTTTCAATTTCACTTATTTTCTTATCCTATCTTATCCTAACCTTATTCAAGTGATCTTATAACTATATTATCTTATTTATACTTTAACTTTATTTTGTTAATGGAATATCCATCATCAAACATCTTCTCCTCTCAATTTTATTATAAAAATTACTGTGCTAAACTGTGCTAAACAAAAAGAAAAAAAAAATAAAAGTAAATATAAATATTAAAAATAATAAAAATATTAAAAATAAAAGTAATATAAAACAAAAAAAATGTTAATGTTAAAGTAACATTAATAAATGAAATGGATAAAAGAATTTATAAAAGTTATAAATTTAAACAATTATAATATTAATAAATAGATAAATTAAAAATAAAAATAAAAAACTAAATTAATAATAATTGTTAATAATTAATTAATATACTATTTATAGTATAAATGTATAATTACTAATAAATACAAAAAAACTATAAAATATACTTATTAATTTAAAAAATATTTAAAAGTTAAGTATTAAGTCTAATTACTAATTTAAAATTAACTGATTAATAAATTAATCTAACAATTTATTAAATAGTAATAATGAAATTATTAAATAAAAATTATTAATACAATTTAAAATATCAAATTTTTTTAAATACTTATTTATTCATGTTGTAAAATTTTAATTAGTTAAAAATGATAAACTAAAAAATTTAGTCTCTATATTAATTTTAAATTAACAACTTTTTAATAAACTTATGTTTTACCATAGTACTGTTACGTGAATAATTTTTACAAGTGTTGTATTACTCATTAATAGTTAACCAAAGTTAATCAATAAATATCATAATTGATAATTATTATTTACTTTAATTTATTTCTAAAAATTATTCACTTAACAGTACTATAGTAAAACATAAGTTTATTAAAAAGTTGTTAATTTAAAATAAATATAGAGACTCAATTTTTTAGTTTATCATTTTTAACTAATTAATATTTTACAACATGGATAAATAATTAATTAAAAAAAATCAATATTTTAAATTTTATTAATAAATTTTATTTAATAATTTCATTATTACTATTTAATAAATTGTTAGATTAATTTATTAATCAGTTAATTTTAATTTAGTAACTATAATTAATACTTAAGTTTTAAATATTTTTTAAATTAATAAGTATATTTTATATTTTTTTGTATTTATTACTAATTATATATTTATACTATAAATAGTATATTAATTAATTATTAACAATTATTATTAATTTAGTTTTATATTTTAATTTATAATTTATCTATTTATTAATATTATAATTGTTTAAATTTATAACTTTTATAAATTCTTTTATATCCATTTCATTTATTAGAGTTACTTTAACATTAACTTTTTTTTATATTACTTTAATTATTTTTTTTGTTATTAATTTTTTTTATAACTTTTATAAATTCTTTTATATCCATTTCTGAGTCTGAGTCTGATGTCCAATTTTTTTTACTTAATTAAGGGGTCAATTCTTGACTCTGCTAAACTATGCTTTATTGAAAGACCATCAATTCCTATTGCAACTCAAACTTTTTGTCAAAGAAATTAATAAATTTTTTCAAAATTCTTGCATAATTATAGGCTTGACACTGTACCCAATTGGTTCTTGCCTTAGGATAAGTTCCTTGCTGGTAGTTAAGAACTGCCTAAAGTCTGGAATTAAATATAATGGATGATTGCTGAGTGATCTTACTTAGTTATTTGTTGGAAATTCGGTTTGAGACCTACTTCTAAAAGTGATATGTGTTGCATGTTTGTGGAGATATGATCATATCCTTTGGAACTATAAGTTTGTTTCTCATTCTAGGGGCCTCATTTAACTTTTAATTATTAAAAGTAATTGCATTAATGAGCCAATGTAAATGATTTTTGATATAAATCTTTTGAAACTGGAGTAATTTGGGCATCTAGGATCCCACAGTGAGTCTCTGAGACCCTAGATACTGGGTGCATTTATGTTAACTTTAAGCCCTCTTTTCGCTTTGAATAAGTGCATTTCACAGTGCTTAGCACAATGATACATGGATTGGTATAAATAAATAAAGTGTCTGGAGTCCAAAATGAGCTCATTAAGGTGAGGGGAATGATGAACGCCAGATGAAGAAGGGGACAATTGGTTTTTATGTAAATAAGTTAGGTTGAATCAATAAGGTGATTTGAAAAAAAATAATTATTTTTGGAACCAAATATTCAGTTAAAGTACAAATTTCCTTGGTTAACGACTTAATTCCGTTGATATTTTACCTCATGTCACTCTTGAAATTAGAACCTGATATTGGATTGAAGGGAGTTATTAAGTTGTATCACATATGAGGCATGAAATATCCTTTGATGGATGGTCTTTTTGTTCTTAATTACCCTTGAGTATTTGTTATAGGCAAGATTCATATGAGTAATTCATTTTCTTAAAGCCTATTATTATGTTTTTTCCTCTGTTTTGAGTGTTGGACATGTTACAGTGTGATCTTAATCATTAATACACTTTACTGTTTTTCAAAGATAATAAAACATGGGATTTTTTAAGGAAAAACAATGCTTAAGTGTGGGGGAATTTTATGTGGCTCTATTTTTACATAGTTTTGCCACATTTTTTTAATTAATTTTTAATGAATTAATTAATTATTTAATCAGTTTATACTAAATATTTGTACTTTTGTATTTTTATAATTAATTTTGTTAATTAATCAATTTATATTATTAATTATGTATTTTTAGTCTTTAAATTAATAATTTTAATCTTACTTAAATTTTATAATTTAATCATTTCTTAATTAGTCTAATTAAGTGGAATCTGCTTAACGTTTTAATAAGTTAAAATCTATTTTAAACAATTATTTAATTAATGTAATTCTATTTAATAAAGTTATTCTTATTTTCAGTAATTTATCTTTTAGCTTAGTTTCATTAAGATATGTTAACTTTATTTAATTAATATTTTTAATCATCCTGCTAATCATTTAAGTAAATATTTTTTCTTAAAAATTAAAGAAAACAGTTAGCTTTTTAATTTTATGTGATCAATTGGTTGTTTAATTAATTAATCTAGTGTTATATAACATTAAATATTTAATATTATATATGCAGATAAATTATTAAGTCACTAAATATTGATTTTAGTCTACCAGTGAGGTAGACAAAAACTAGCGGTGACCTATTGAGTCACCGATGCTAATATTCATTATTCACTGCTACTTTTTAAATTAATTATTTAGTAATTTTAATTTAAGTATTTTATTAATTTATCTTTAAAATTATTTAGTTTATAATTTAAGCGTTATCAATTAATACTTTTTATTATAATTTTAAAGTTTTAAGTTTAAAAAAAATCATGTTTTAATTAATGTTGTTTATCTATTTTGTAATTAATTATTTTCAATACTTGTTTTAAATAACTTAAGTTTTAATTTTTAAGTACAAATTGTTTTTTTAAAAGGTCATAATTTGTATTCTACCGGTAACCCTCGCGCCGGTTGTTCCCTTGGTGTTTTTTAAACTAACGGTGACCTTATTTTTATACTGACCTCTTATATTTTATGCAAATTGTGACTTTTATTCTTTAAGCTACTGGTGACGTTTCAATTATCTGTACGGGTAGTCTTATATTTTATACTAACGGTTACCCCCTAATTTAAGCTTAACAGTGACCTCATCATTTTTTCTTTTTGTTTTATATTACATTTATTTTTTAAATTATTTATTAGTTTTTTGTTATCTTCTTCCTCCCCCGCAACGGCGCCAAATTTTGGATAGGATGTAGGTCGTCACGGCCCTCCAAATTACATTTATTAACCTACACTAGTACAGTGGTTCATGGTTGATCCATAGATAAGGAAGGTGAGTGAATTATAAGGTTTTTGAATTTTAAACCCCCACTGTTGTTAGCAGTGGGGAAAAAATATTCTTACTTTTTATATATTTTTTTATTTTTATGATGAAGTGGAAACAAGATGAGGAAACAAGATTCTCTAAAAAGTAAATAAAATTTAAACTAAGTACTGACAAACTAAAGTGTTAAAGAAAACTAATATTTAACATCGAAGACAAAGATCTTCAATCAACAAAAGTCACTCTGGAAATATAATCTACTGGTTAAAATAATTGACTTCTTCACATCTTTTATTGAATCACTCCAAAAAAACATGCTGATGAATTCCCCTCGCCATGAAATTCAACAGGGAGAAGATTATGTTTTGGAGTTCGCCACACCAAAACTTAACCGAACAGCTAAGAAATTTGAAAACGATTAAATTTGGAAATAAATTCTCCATAAATTTGTAATGTTAATGACATTAAGGTTCTTAAAGAAGCATTCAAAAACAACCTCGCCAGTTGAATTTGAATTATTAATTTTGAAATCAATTAAGAGATGAGTCAATTAAACAGAGAATCATAATTCAATCTCACTGATAGGTGATGATTCTGAAAAATACTATGTAGTTAAAGAATTTCTAAAGATAGACCAACAGAGTTGAATCCCAAAGCTAAGAGAATTCATCCTTTGATCATATTGATTAAAGAAGTTAAAAACATCCCAGAACAGAGTAAAAAATTTATGGACGAAGGGAAGAAGTACTCCCCAAATACTGCTCTGTTCTCGGGCTCCTTCGCATCCATGTATTCTCTCTCATCTCCCAAGAGTCTTCTCTCTCAAAAATGGTGTGGCGTGGAATCCTCATGAGAGTGAGAGTCCCCCCCCCAAAAATTTTTCTGCTTTCTCTTCTTTAAGTAGCTACTGTCAAAATCTGCATGTCACCGAACATCTTCCACTGACTTTGAAAGCCCTTCACAAATGCACCGCACAATGTGCGTTTTTTCACGACTGGTACATCACACTAATTTTTCAAACATAACTTACTCTTGGTTAGTTAGTTAATTGAATCTAGATGTATACTTCTCTCTTGAATGAAATTTCATAAAAAAAACAAACAAAACAGTTAAAATGCTAAGGAAATAAAGAATTATAGTTTAAGAAATTAGTTTATTAAAAAGTATTTTTAAAAGAATTAGTTAAATTTTAAATAATGTAATTAATTAAATTATTTTATTACTATTGAGAATAACTAATAATCACATTTTAATTACTTATAATGAAATAAAATTTATAAAAGATAAACCATGATAAATTACGTATTATTAGTTGATCGAATTTGTTAATAAAAGAGTTATTATTATTATTATTAAAAAGTTTTGTTAATTATTAATTTTGATGCTAAATTGTCTATAAGTTATTATTTATTTAATTATTTAACATTATTAAATTGAATTATAAACATTAAGTTTATTATTATTTTGAAAGTTTACATTATTAGCATATTAAGTTAACTAGTTTAGTTTAGCTTTAATTTATAACTTAATATTAGTATTTTATTTTATAAAAAAAATGTATTATTAAATAATTATTAAAATGTAATATTAAATTATAACTATTATGATTTTGAATAATCTATCCTAATTTTATTTTAGAAATAACTATTAATTAATTTAATAAAATTCTATTTATGATTAAATATTCTGTTTTATAAAATATCTTATGTAAATTATTTATTTATAATAATTAATATTTATTATTTAATTTAAGTTTTTATTTTAACTTTGTTTTAGTTCAATATTTTTTTTAGTTTTTATTATTGTTTTTTAACCTCCCCCCAACCAAATCGGCACAAAGAAGGGGTGTAGGGTTCTGCATCTTCCCTAGCAGCGGTCGGTGTTCTCCTTGGCTCCAGCGCGGCACGACGCTCTAGCAGCTCAGTACCGATAGACCTCCTCCTCAGCTCCATGGTGGTTCAACAACTCCAACAGTGGCGTCAGCCTCCATTAAAGACAACACACATCCAACAGGTGCAACGGCCTCCTGTTCACAGCCTCCTCCTCTGCTCAACTCCAATAGACCCTACTTCGAGATACCACAACCAGTAGTGAATCGTACCGGTGGTGGTCCCCTATTCACAGTGTGATAGATAACTCCACCGCTAGAGGGTAATTTGAGACTCATATTCCAGGCGGCAAGTATCAAACAAGGTGTTGAATACAACACTCCTTTCAGTAGGGACACTTCTCGACTTATGATCTGAGGAAAAAGAAGGTTTTGTTTGTAAAAAATAATTTGTATTTGGATCTATAAACGAGTAAAGATAGGGTTTGGTTTTTCAGTGGGCTATTTTTTTTGATTTTGGAATGAAAGCAGTGAAATCGACGAGCTTTGCGGTTGTGGTGGAGAACATGGGAGTGGAGGTATTGGTAGGAGATTCCTACTATTGAGGTGCAACAGGGAATACAGGCGCAACGAAGGTGAAAAATAGGGGAAGTGAGGGTGAGATGGAAGGAAATGGTGAGGTTAAGGAAAGAAACTCTAACAGTGAGGTGTAGAAAACAAAGGGTCACTGTTAGACTGAAATTAAAGGGTCACCGGTAAGTATCAAGGTAATAGGGAGATGCCAGGGATTTGGGCAACAGTGAGGTGCAGCGGAAGATAGCCTAATCGATGAGGTGAGGGTGAGATGTAAATGAAAAGTAAGGGTAACTGGTAAGCAGCAAGGGAACTGGTCACCGTTACAAATAAAAAAAATAAAAACTCACCATTAGAAAATAAATATAAGGTCACCATTACAAATTAAAAAGAAGAGGTTACAGCTATACGGTATTAATAGTTAGGTGCATTGTGGGTAATTTAAAGGTGAGGTGAAGAAGGTGCAATGGTGAGTGCAGTGGCATGGTCACTATTAGGCTTAAATTAGGGGGTAACAATTAGTATAAAATTTAATACTACCAGAACAGATAATTGAAGTGTCACCGGTAGTTTAAAGAATAAAATTCACCACTTGCATAAAATAGAAGATGTTACCGTTAGTATAACAATAAGGTCACCGTTAGTTTAAAAAACACAAAGGGAAGAACCGGTGCGAGGGTCACCGGTAGAATACTAATGGTGACCTTTAAAAAAATAGAACATAAAAATTAAAACTAAAGATATTTTAAACAAGGATTGACAATAATTAATTACAAAATAGTGAAACATCATTAATTAAAATAGGATTTTTGTTAAACTTAAATCTTTAAAATTATAATAAAAAGTATTAATTGATAATTGTTAAATTAGAAACTAAATAATTGTTAAGATAAATTAATAAAAGACATAAATTAAAATTACTAAATAATTAATTTTCAAAATAGCAGTGAATAATGAAGATTATAATCGGTGACCCAATAGGTCACCGCTAGTTCTTGTCCACCTCACCGGTAGACTAAAATCAATATTTAGTGACTTAATAATTTATCTGCATATATAAGATTAAATATTTAATGTTATATAACACTAGATTAATTAATTAAACAACTAATTGATCACATAAAATTAAAAACAGAACTTTTTTCTTTTGTTTATAAGACAAATTATTTACTTAAATGATTAACAGGATGACTAAACATATTAATTAAATAAATTTAACATATCTTAATGAAACTAAGTTAAAAGATAAATTATTAAAATGAGGGTAACTCTATTAAATATAATTACATTATTTAAATAATTGTTTAAAATAGATTTTAACTTGCTAAAAAGTCAAGAAGATTCCACTTAACAAGACTAATTAAGGAATAATTAAATTAGAAAAGTTAAGTAAGATTAAAATTATTAATTTAAAGACTAAAAATACAAAATTAATAATAGAAATTGATTAATTAACAAAATTAATTATAAAAATACAAATGTACAAATATTTAGTATAAAGTGATTAAATAATTAATTAATTCATTAAAAATTAAGTAAAAAAATGTGGCAAAACTATGTAAAAATAGATCCATATCAAGGTATATCCCTCTTTCGTTTTCTTTTAGTTTATTTTCAATTTCACTTATTTTATTATCCTATCCTATCCTAACCTTATCGAAGTGATACTATAACTATATTATCTTATTTATACTTAAATTTTATTGTGTTAATAGAATATACAACATCAAACATCTTCCCCTCTCACTTTTATTATAAAAATGAAAACATCTCTCGTGATGTGTCCATTTACCATCATCATGGACGGTGTGTTTTCATTTTCCATTACCACCTTCAAGGCTGATAATAAAACCATAATTATGGTTAAATAAGATTTTATTATATATATTATAAGTCATATAATGTTTTGGAACCAATATATAAACATGATATTAAACAAAATGATATAAGTTTTTGATGGTCGTAAAAACTGCCAAAATAAATTAATTTTTTTCATTAACGTTTTATCTAATAATTAATCCTTTTAAAACATAAAAAAATGATATATAAAACCAATTTAACTTATATATGTTTATTAATAACATATAATTTTAATTTTGAAGAATTATTATCATTTTAAATGAACTTTCATACTTGTATACAAGAGAACTAATCATGAAAACCAAGAAAATGAACACTCCCAGAAAAATGGAATTGAACCCTATAACTATTCACAATGGCCATAAACAAACATAAAAAAATTATAACAAATAAAATACATGTTAAATATGTTCTTAATTAATTAATATTTTTAATTTTATTATCCATGATATTAAAAATAAATGCATAACACTTTCAGACATAAGGTAATAGATTATCTACAAACCTCCCAATTGTCTTTGGGTTATGCTTTCCATCTCTTTACAGCAATGTAAATCTATATTATTGTTAAATAATTCTTAAATATTATGTTTATATGTTCCAAAAATATGTATCCATATCCCTTCATCCTTCTTTTATGGGGAAATAAATTTTTTATAAGGTTTTCTTCTCGATTCTTCCCTATAAGCAAGCCCGATTAAAGGGAACTTCCCAATTTATTACCCATTTTCAAGTGAACTCCATAATCTGTTATAATCCACAAATATTTTTTTTCTAAAAACACTCTTTTTATTGTGAAAAACTATCTAATTTCATTTTTGGTTTTATGAAAATAATTGTGCCTTTGCCCACTTTAAAAATTTCTTAATATTTTCCCTTAAACCACACTAAATATGCTCTTTTATAAAGTCTTCTAAACAAAATTTTTACATGTTTTCACTTAATTTGATCATAATTTATCACTATATATTCATATTTTACCTTATTAATGTCCATGTATGATTTAAATTCATTCTTTCATGGACACTTTTATGATACACCCATTTTTTATGCTCTATGACATTATTACAATACCCATTTCTTTCCATGGGTAACCCTTATATTTATTTTTTATTTTTAATGTGGCAAAAATATTCTTGGTCATGATATGATATGTGATCCTATATAGTGCTCCAATTCATTGGGTAATGTTTTAGTCTAATGAAACATCATCTTGGTATAGGGAGTAAGCCTATTTTCTTTATAAAACTTTGTCCACCATGTGATATAGTCTTGGATGTTTTCGTTGACTCGTATTTATGTCATGTTGTCTGTTAATGAAACATTCCTATGATGCCATTATTATATGATCCCATGTTCTACATGTTATGATTCCATATGATTAATTTTGTTCTGTGACTTTTTATTACATCATGTTATTCCCTCTCACCGAAGTGTTATGCTTTATTCCTATGTTTATTCCCTTATTGAGGTTTTTAGATCATCCATTGTGTCCATGTATTTCCTAGGTTATAATATATATATAAGATCTAAGATGAATTTATGAGATATTTATGGAGGTTAAATAAAATATTATTTTATTTCCATTTCATTTTTTTAATTATGCACCTAATACTCCAAAGACAGAATAATTAACGATCCTTTGTTTGTATTTCATGGATTATTATACTTAAATCATAGGGTCATTATAGAAAGGGTTTCAGTGTCCTTATTGTTCACCGTCGATATCTATTTCATAGTTATTTTATAATTTCCTTTTTTTAGTCTTGATCAATTTTAAATAATCATCAGGATAGATTGGATTATAACTAATCATGTTGAGGTTTATTGTTATCATTATTGTGTTACATTCCATGATTCTAATGGGAGGTCTTAGGTGTTTCTTGGATAGTGGTATTCAAGGTCTATTCATGCAAGACCTTTCTTCCCAAATCTGAGGATTTTTTTGTCTTTTCATTTTAGTTGAGCCTGATTACATTTCTTCTCTTGTTAATATTAACATAGTGGTTTAAGATTTTCCTAAAATTTTCATAGATAAATTCTCTAGTCTTCCTCCAAAGAGGGAGGTAGAGTTCATGATTGATCTGGTGCTAGGTACATAGCTAGTTTCAATACCCACATATCATACATCACTAGTGGAGCTTAAATATATCAATATTCAGTTGGATGATCTAATGGAAAAAGGTTTTGTTCACCCTAGTGTTTTAACTTGGGAATACCTTGTGATCTTTCCCATAAGGCAGATGGTTTAATCTAATTGTGAAGGAACTATTAGAAGTTTATTCAAGTGATAGTTAAGAATAATTATACTTTTCCTTGCATGGATGATTTTTATCAGTTAAAGGGGGGAAAGTTGTTTTATAGATAAATATTTGATTGGGTTATCATAATCTTAGAGTTTGGGAGTCTGATATATCGAAGATGGATTTCAGGAGAAATTATCACCATTAAAAATATCTTGTAATACCTATTGGTCTGAATAATTCTCCTGTAGTTTTTATGGATTTGATGAACCGAATATTCCATCAGTATCTCAATATTTTTTGGCATTATTTGAGGATAATATTTTTGGTTTATTGAAGATCTGAGCATAAGCTTGAGGACCTTTTGTGTTTGGTTTTAGAAATTCTGAGGAGCCACTATTTGTTTGGAATGCATTTGAAATGTAGTTTATATATCTGATAAGTGAAGTTCTTGGGGCGTATGGTTTCTAATAATGGATTGTTAGTTGATTCTAAGAATGTAAATACTATATTATCATGGGGGGATTCCCAGAACTCCTTTGAGATTTGGATCATCCTAGGTTGATCTGGATGCTATTAAGGGTTATTCAAGGATTTATCAAATATGGCAGCACCTTTGACTGATCTTACCTGTAAAAGGGTTAAATTCACATAAAATGTGAAATTTTAGGCCTATTTCAATGATTTTAAATGTATTCTGACTTTGGAACCTATCATGATCTTAAATGATCCTGATAAGGTTAATGTGGTGTATTGTGATGCTTCTGGTGCTAGTCTAAGTTATGTTCTTATGTAGGATAATCATATTATGTCTTATGAATGTTTTTATCTTTGGATGAATTAAATGAATTACCCCACTCATTATTTTGAGATTTTCATGGTTATGAATGAACTTACGTGTTGGCAGTACTATATTTTTGGGTAAATATTCATTCTTTATTGATCATAAGAGTTTCAACAATATATTTTCTAAAAAAAGACTTGAATATCAGATAGAGAAGGTGGGTTGAATACCTTTAGATGTTTTAATTAAAAATTACCTACAACCCAAGAAAACGTACTGTCATTACAGATTATATCATCAATAAAGTACCATCACAAGATGTTCTGGTATCAAAGGGGGAGAGGAACCTTATGAGACTCTTCACTCAATTACATTTGGATTCTTTGGAGGAAATTTCAAGAATGGTTCTGAAAAGTGTCCAGTTTTCATAATTAGTTATTGATTTTATTCTATAGGTTAAATAGTAAGATTTTGAGTTCAGTGAAATTTGAGAAACCATTTATGGTGGGGAAACCATTTCTGGTTGGTCTCTCCATTCAGAT
Source organism: Viscum album (assembly GCA_963277665.1). Lineage (NCBI taxonomy): Eukaryota > Viridiplantae > Streptophyta > Magnoliopsida > Santalales > Viscaceae > Viscum > Viscum album. Next base: position 1,524,818,578 of record OY728153.1, read on the forward strand.
GGTATTTTCTATTTTAGGGATCAGTTTTTCATCCTAGCATCTAAGAGGATCTCGGTTTTTTGACTATCAAAGTTACTCATGGGATGTTTATATGGGAACTACTATGATTTATTAATAAATTAGATAACAATTATAGTTGTTGGGTATGAAGTATGACATTTTTGATTATGCATATCATTGTTACACCAAAAAACAGATAAGGAAAGAGAATCTAAAACCTTTTGGTTTTCTACAGACTGTTCTAGTTCTAGTTTGGAAATGGGACATGGTGTCCATGGAATTTATTTTGGGTTTACATTATACTCCCCAAGAGAATAATTTTATCTCAGTGGTGATTGACTGGTCGATGAAATAGTCACATTTCATTCTGATCAAGGAAAATACTAAAGTTAATGATTTGGGTAAGCTGTATGTGCAGAAGATCACAAGGTTTCATAGGGTTTTTATGCCATCATTTAGGATTGTTTTTATGCCATCATTTAGGATTCAGATAACAGGTTTACTTCAAGATTATAAATGAGTCTACAATAGGTGATGTGGACTCAATTAATGTTGATTACAACTTACTATCCACAAATATACGGTTAGATGAAGCATGTTATTCAGATCCTGAAGGTTATTTTCTGTTCCCACTTCTTGAATTTTGGTGGATCATGGGATATAAATTTGGGACTAGTTTATTATTATTATAAAAAAAATTATTATTCATTGATCTTAATGGATACTTTTGAGTCTTTTAATGGTCACCTATGTAGGTCACCTTTTTGTTGGGTAGAGGTGGGTGAGACCACTTTGGTAGGACTGAGTCTCATTCAAGACACATTGTTAGGGATTCAAGATATACATCAGCGTCTAGTTACAAATCAGAGTCGATAGAAATCATATTAGGATTGTCTACATCATCCTTTGGAGTTTTCCATTAGTGAATAAGTTTTCTTGATATTTTCTCATTGTTTGGTTCACCGTCATCTTTGAAAAAAGGGTGATTGGCTCTGAGATATGTAAAACTGTTTAGGTTCACTGAGTGGATTGGGAAGGTTTTTTATTTATTGGTATTACTAGTTAATTTGATGATTATATATGATGGTTTCCATATTTATAATATCAATAAATATCATCATGATTCCTCTTGTATTCTGATTTGGGAAGTGAATGTGTTAGATCCAAGAGTTTTTTTGTGGAGCATCCAGTGGAGATCATGGAATCTCAGGTGAAAGTCTTGCATGGGAAGTCACTCCCATCATTCATTGTTTTATGGAAACATGGGTTATATTCTCACAAGACTTGGGATTGTGAAACGTCAATGAGGGGGAAGTGGCCTCACATATTTCTAGATCCCTATTATTCCACGTGAATTCTGAAGGATAGAAAGTCTTATTATGGGGAAATTGCAACATCATATTACATTCTTTCAAGTATTTCTCATTTTTTTATTAATTTCTTTTTTTGGGTGAGTTTCAGACCTTTTGAGGATGTATAGTGTTTTTTTGGGGAAATGACTTGAAATTTAGGGATGTATGTTTTTTTGATTAATAGGGTGTGATTATAGATTTATCAAAGTAATTTGAGGGATCACTTAGTGATTATAAAGCTTCAGGGGTGGTTCATATTCTTTCTGTAGAATATGGACTATGAACTACCTGCTCGACACATTCACATCATAAATTGGTTCCAAAATGTGAATATGTTAATGAGAAGATATCATACACTAGTTCATAGAATGAAATTTTTACATGATGTGAAATTGGTTGACATCAAAAAAATGTTGAAGAGTGTTATTTTTAATCCGAGATGATTTATTTTTTCAGCAAATCTTGTAAATAATGAATTTCACATTATGAAATGGGTTCATGTCATGAATGGTTCTGGGTCAGTGTCTTTAACCATGTTGCACATATTTTTTTCTTATCATTAGACATCTAGTCTTCTTTCTCGAATTGTAATATCTATCTGAAGTGATTTCGTGGATCTATTCTCTATTTAGATCATTTTTGGTGATTGATCTTCATGGTGGATGTGCTACGTCTCTACGGGTAAGTGATATTTATGAACCTTCATTTTCATTTCTTGTATTAGTGTCGTTTCACTATGTTTTCAGATCCATTTATATTGTGGTTATGTCTTTATTGATCATTTCTAGATCTGTTATGCCATCTTCTTTGGGGGCTAGTCCTTTATTAGTCATGGTGATGTTGGTGAATTTTCTATGAGGTATGTGTTTCCTAACCTATTTTCAAACAATGTTTGTTATAGAATAAAATTATGAGGTATGAGAGTCATAGGCGTGGCCTCTATTTTTTTTGTGTTCTTTCTTGTAGTTGTGGATCTAGTTGCGGGCATGTGAAACCCATGTTTGAGGTAGGTTGTTCTATATTTATCCCTTGTTATATGAACAATAATTAATCTGGTTTTAGAAATCGTTTTATTAATATAATGGAATGATGTATTGAATTATTTGTTTCTTTAATAGTATTTTTCAGAACATATGGTTTTCCACTTGTTTTGGTAAAATAAAGGGTCACTTTTAAAGTAATGTTAGATGGGTTTGTGACATGGATTTCAAGAAATAGTCTGATGAAATGTTTTGGAAAATGTAGCACATGGGAATCCTTGGGTAATTAGGTGGAGAGTGAAGTAATAGGCCACATATGTTGGTACTGTCAAAGGGTTTACTCATAAGGTGTTCTTCTGATCCCTATACTTTTTTTCAAGGGAATTGTTATACACTTTTTGGAGATTCACTTTTTGGGGTGTTCATCTTCTCCCTAGATTCGATTCATATGTCTAGGGACTTGATGCTAGCAATTTTCTAGTTCAGGGTATTAGTGTTCAAGATGGACTAACATGTAGTGATCCTTGGTGTGATGTTACTTATGCTTTTGAGTTATACTACTTGTAATTTATTACCTTCTTTTATATATGTGATATTCTATGAAATTATTTTACCTAGATTATATAAAACAATGGAAAAGGGAAAAAAATCAGCATGATTTTTATATAAAAATTTTCTAACTAATTATCATTCCTTTCTTTCTTTAAAGTTGACAATGTATGGATTATTGTTTAGAGAATTATTTGGAAACACGTGGGTAGGATCCTACCAATAATGTTAGTTCACACCATGTGCACCCCTCTGGTAGTGAAAATACCTTATTATGACTTTTTATTTATGGAAATTTAAGGCAACACAATGAGGCAATGAGGTTTATAATAGTTTAGTTGGGTATCTGGGGGTGAGATAGTGGGACATTGTCTTCTTATCATATAGATTAGCCATTTCTCATTTTGGGTTTTTTATTTTTTTGTTAAACTCATACCTTGGATTTTGTTTATCTACTTTTGGGTTTTAAAATTTTGGATGTTTTATTTTAGTTATGGCATATATTTATGTTATCTTTTACACTACTTCATCCTACTATTATATATATATATATTCCATGTAGTCTACATTAGGTTGGAACAAATCATTCCCTCATGTGTTTTTGATGCTCAGGTATTATTCTCCAACCCATGGGGATCAGGAATTCTCTTTGGTTATGTGATGGGTTAGGTCAGGTACCAGTTTTTTCAGTATCTTGGTCGGTTCGTTATAATGACATTATTATATTTTAATCTTTTAAGAAATTCCAAATGTGTACTCTCCTCCACTTATAAAAGGACACCCTTCTTCTCTCTCCTTTAAACTAATTTGATCCATTTATATTAACAAAAAATTGAAAAATTATCTTCTCAACATCCCTAGTCATTAAGTAGAGGTGTTGGTCTTCTTAAAGTAAAATTACAATTCTCCTTAAAAAGGGATCTAAATGAGGTATGTCGAAGAAGTAGTAATCATCCTACCTGATACCGTTTAATTTATTTCTTCTTATAATTCCTATAAATATATGGTATGCATCATAAAATAATAAAATTAGTATCCTAAATATACTGAAATGTTTTTCTGATTATGAAACCACCTTTATTCATCCTCCTTTCCATCAAATGAGAACTGAAAGTATGGGTCGTGCATACTTGTGGACTACCACCTCCACATAGTGATGTACTTCACTTTCAATAACAATCATTCATGAATGTTTATTATAATAGGTTTAGAGTTTTATATGATATTTATGAAATAATTATTCTTTTGGAATTATAATATTAGATCTACCTTCTTACCTTCGTGTCTGTTATAAAATGATAATGTGACTCGTGCGTACATGTGGACTACCACATCTATAAAGTTACATGATTAGTTTTTCATTTCTGTTTTACTTAGATGGTAATAAGGATAGATTTAATATATATATATATATATATATGTTATTTATGATATAATTATGATTTTTAATGATAAAATAATATTTATATTTCATTCCTTTTTTATAGAATGAAAACAAAATTTATGCATATGTATGACCTACCATCTCCCCAAATGGTGTTAATAATTTTTATATCATTGATAAAATTATAGAAATTATGTAACCATGATCAATATAAATGTATCAGAACTTCAGAACTAAAACTCTCATAAAAATGCAACAATTATCACCCATAAATTATGATTTTAATAAGTAATTATTAATAAATGGATGTTTAAATATTATAAAGGATAAAAAATGATATTATAATTATGTACATGATTATGGTATAGAATAATAATAAAATTAAATTTATTATATAGGAGGTTAGAGTGCTTTCAAATTAAGTCGAACATGAGATAACAATTTATTTCACAATCACATCATTATTTAGGATTATTTAATATTAAGTCTCTATTGGTGGAATTATTTGATATTTCTACATTAATCCCAATATATTTTATTTTCCTCTGATTAATTCTATGAATTACATGTTTTCATTTAATTTTCATCTCATAAGTACTCAAGTGACCAAAATAATGCTTCTATGAAAAAATGACCTTATTTCTCTCTTCAATTTAAAATCCTTCTTCTTCCATATCCATGTTTTCTAAAAACGTTTTTTAGAATGTTTTATCTATAATCCTCTATGATCATTTAAATTTATTTTTCCCATGATTTAATCTTTATAAAACTTTTTAAAATGATTATTCTTATCATTTTCTGAATGATTTACTCTCGACTTTTTACCAAAAAAATGTGGAAGGAATCTTTGTTTTAACATATAAGAAATAAATAAAAATTTCCACCATAATGATCACTCAATGATTTTAATATAACTTTAAATGTTTCCATGAAACATTCCAAAGAACTTTTTTCTCAATATTTTGGATATTTTTAGATTTTACAAAAGTGATTTCCAAATGAAAAAGTATATTTTCCTTAGGAAATCTTCCAGTAATATATTAAAATTATTTTCATCTATTTCAATATCTATTGATGAATATTATTATTCAATGAGGGCATGATACAATGATTTCATCGAACATATTTATTTGGATGTTTTATGATTTGTTTTACTGGGGAAATTATTGACATTACATATACTAGTTCTTTAAATATAGAGAGTTATTGATTTTTAATGAATATTTATTAAGTTGTATTGTTTAAAAATATATTGTAAAAATTTGAATTATTATGTGATGGGTGGGGACTAGAATTACATATCCCCTAGATGCATTGGTAGGCCTCATGAATCAAAAACAATTTGGGTATTTGGACAAGGCCTTATCCCTTTAAGTAAGATGTCTTAGCATGAGGCCTTGATTATATGTTCAAGATATATGACATTATGAATTATATCATTATGAAATAATTTATTTATATTAATGTTATTATTTTATTATTCATGTCGTAAATGGATAAGATTAAATTTCATGTGATTATTTATATTGCGTTACTTAATCTTCATTAATTCCTGCCATATAATTCCTGCCTTATTTATTCTTTGATATCTTCTATTGTACATATTCCTTTACTGAGAATCCAATATCTCCCCTTTTTAATGTTTCCTTTCTCTAGGTTTCCAAGAAGTGCATTATGAATGATATGTAAGGATTTTCTAGAGGGAATAATGATGTCCTCTATGAAAATACTATATTGTCTTGTATATTTTCAAATATAATGCAAGATTAAAGTATGTATATATTTTTACATGATTGATAAACTATTCCTTCCTTTGGGATGTGATCAATTGTATCTAGCACTGATATAATAAATTAACCACTAGCTTTGGTCTTCTAGGGTCAAGGTCTTTACATTCAGATCAATAAAAAGCATTAACAATATAGTTATGGATTTTATTGATAAATTTTAAATTTGTTATGGAAAATGATTGATTGAAAATATCAATGTTGAGTTGGGCCTATTATTTAAGCAGGAAACATAGATTTTAATATATAATATAATGATTTTATAGTTCATTCCCACTCTTTGATATTATCACACTTTGACTTGTCTTCTGTAAATATTATTCCCATTTTTGTACTAACATTTATTGGAATTAAATTTTTTTGGGAATTTTTTTTAAAAATCATTTATTATTTATGCATAGGGATCAAGGATTATTAGTCCCACAAGTACATTGAACCATGATGTTTTTAAAAATAACATCAATATTTGGATGAGAAAACTTATCTGGTGTTTCAGTTGAAAGAATTTTATTTATATAAACTATTAATTAAACTTTATACCGAGGAACATGGAATATATGTATATGAACATGAGTTAAGAAACATTTTTTAAATTCAATTGAAAGTATATATATAGAAAAATGTTAATAATGGATATAAAATATGTCTGTTACATGAATTTCAACATCTATATATATACATATAAAAATGAAAAATATGTTTATAGGTAATACATGATTGATAATTTCCAAATAACATGTCATTAGATGCTCAAATTCGATATTGAAAACTCATCAAAGTATTTTTAGATAGTCTTCAAGATGTAGATTCATATTTTTAACAAACTGGTCAATTTATAGCCAATATGGGATATACATGAAGGTTAGAAACAAATATAGATATCTAGTCCAATTAAAAATTTTCATTGTATCTTGATAATTTTGAATTATATGCCTCATACCACCGGTGAATGAAGAAGTAAAAAATAATACATTTCCATATAAAACACCACCATAGTCACCTTTATGGTAAGAATATTAGAAACCATTATATAACACAACACCCAATAATTATTTATTAAAGAAAATAAAGGATAATGAATGATATTCAATCATTTTATATTCATTGAATATAATTGTTTTTAAAATTTGTCTTCAATATAAGAGTGGTTACTTCCAATTAAGAAAAAAATTGAATTTGGTATGCAAATTACTCCATCATTATAACATTATTCAATTTTAAAGATATAATGAAGGGGGTCAAATTAAGATAAATTTTACTAGTGTATCAATCTTAACCGGTTTAAAAAAAGGATGTTACAATGAAATATACAAAGAATGAAGTTAATATATATATATATTAATTCCCCAGTTCATGTCTCTATAAAAATATCTCCATCATCATTATGATCTTATCACTAACTATGAGCATGTCAACTTTAGATGTATTTGGTAAGTTTTATATATGTGAATATAGACCACATAATATAATTAGAATTAGATTTAAATTTAGAGTAGTATCTAAAGGCATTAAATATCTAGAAGTTCAGAGATGATGAATTAAGGGATTACTCTCATCCTACATCTATCATATATTTCCTACAAATTATGGATTAACTGAATAATTTAAATATTTTTTATTTGAGATAGAATAGTAATGTTGAGAAATTTTTATCAATTAATTAATGAAGAACATCATGTAATATGCGAGGTGTTAAAAGATTTTAAAACTACATAATATTATGAATTATTTTATTAACTTCATTAGAAGTTTAAAAAACATAAAGTTAGAATAATTTCAATGACTAACTATCAAATGAGAGTAAACTTCCAACAGAGTGATAGTCTTGACCATTTACCTTGAAAATATAAGGAACCACTCTATTGTCGATATAATTATCAATACTACCTACAATTGATGCAAAAATGGAATTTTTATTATATATATTAATATGATCATGGAATGTTTTGGAAACCAATAAACCATCATTAAAAATTAAGGATTTAAAATATTTAGGAAAGTTATGTAGCTCCTTAAAATTTATCTTACCAATTAACCAAGACAGTTAGAATTTTATAGAATTTTGACCACTATATAATTTAATCCTTCTATTAGACCACAACATTAAAAAATTATATGTGGAATATAAATTAGAATCACCAATATAAAAATATGTGGGAGAAATAATTAAAAATATAATATATTTATTTAAGTAATGAGTTACAAAATAAATAGAATCATATTAAAATAATATATTTGGTTGAATATATAATGATATATTCAATAGATGATTAGATAAATGCATCATTTCTGTGAATCACTGATCATGTCCAGATTTTTTTTGACATTAGTTATATAGGTTTAATATTTATTTTTTGTTAGAAAAATACGAATGGTAGATATAGAGATCCCTAATTCATTTGGTGCTTCACCTATAATTTGAAAAAAAATATAATTCGAAATAAATACATGTATTTAACTTTAATGAATTATATTTTTATGGAAAAGAAAACACATAACTATAAAATACTTAAATGAAATAGGTTTTTTGGTTTTTATTTAGGTTAACTATTTTAAAACATTATATTATAGTAATTATAAATTTGATTAAAATATACACCAATGGGATTTACATAGGTATGGATGAAATTTTTTTGATATTATATACCATCTATAATTTATATGATTGGAGGAAGGAAAATATTTAAAATTATCTGGTTTGTAAGTTCTAAAGTTCTATTCGTGTCTAAGAGAAAATGGAACATAGTTAGAATTTCCACAGTAATATAAAAAAATAGTAACATTATATTAAAACTAATAAAATAATAAAGAAATTCAAAATACATATTTGAAATTATGTTTACTAAGTGTTTCCACTTGCAATTAATATAAAATATTAACTTTGAAATGAAAATATTCAGACTTTCATGGCTTAGGAAGTGTATATAGTTAAAAGTCTATATTTTATTTGGTTTATGAAGTGTGTTTATGTAAGTTTAAACAATACAATGGACATGTAAAAGATATTTTGACAAAAAAATTGGCTTATATAAAGGAAATACCACTGCGTTTCAAAATATAAAAATTAAAATAAAACCATCTTCACTAACTAAGTTAAATTGTTGAATTATATTTTCTATAAATGGTTCCTATATTTTAAATATATAAAATATTTTATTTTAATAATCTGATTTGGGAAAATAAAGTTAATATTTTTATATAAGAATGAAATTATCACTCTTGTAATAATAACTTTGGATGTGTAGTATTATACCTCACCGGTGTATCTATAGTAATGGGTGGACTGATATTGTCAATGAACACAACTATTGAAAGTGAAGAAAAGATATAGAGTAAGAATAAAAAAATAATATTTAATCAACAAATTAATTTCATGGTTTTATTTTAGGAATTTTCCTTTTTGTGGTGTTGTTCTACCAGGGTTGGTGTAACCACATTGAGAGGGTGGGGGTAAATCATTGTTGGTGGATTTTATAATTTAAAATTTTCCTATGTTTACCTCTAAAACTATTTGGTGAATGAATATCTCAAACGTTTCCCACATCCAGCTTATATGAAAGTAATAAAATCATAAAAGTAAACAATAATGTATATGAAGATTTGATAATAGGGTTCACCTCTAATTTTGATAATTTTATCCTCATTATATGGTGGTTGTTATCCCACCCACTTATAGATTCACTTTTATTATCAACTTGAAGCTTAGGTTACATAAAACACTTAATTGTTTTCTATAGAATATGCTTGATTCCCTAGCCTGGGAGTATTCACTATTATCCTGGTCAGAGCATCACTTGAACTCAATCATACCTCTCATAATCTATTGTCAGATGACTAAAAGCAAGGACCTAAATCATACATTGTGGAGACTATTCTCTTAATATCATAACCATTAAAAAAATAAAAATAACCAAAAATCATCCATAATAAAATATCAAAGTATGAAGGATTTATGAAGAACAAGTCTATAACAGATAGTGCATGGAGAAGTATATAGTCATATATCAATTTTCCTCCCACTAGGCCAATCACGTATACCAAATAAACAAAAGAAAAATATACACAATTTTTTTTGCTTCCACCCCTAAGCCTCACCTCATCTCATCACCCTCAATCCCCATTTAGCTACTCCATCCTGATTCACTACACATCTTATACTCAATCTGAAACCACACATAAGGTCTACATGCACATTAGAGTTTCCATATATAGTGTGATAACTACATCTCAATAGGACCTCACCAAGTTCTATTATATATACCATTATATTTATGTATGCATGGAGATAATAAATGAAAAATAATAACATGCACTTTAGGTTGTAGTGTGCTAAACAAGCCACCATGTCACCTGACCATACCTACTTTGACTTATGCTAGAATCCATCTCATGCCACAATACCACCAACTTATTGTGTCATCAAGTGATAAAAATCACCAAAAAACATGACTATACATGATTCAACCTCATGATGAGTAGAATTTGTCTCATTCCAACCCATAACTGAGGATTCAAGGTAGTATTTCATACTAAATACCCTGGCCAGTCCCCATAGGGAAGGCCACACTGAATAGTATCCAACTTGAATCCCTATTGGGAAGTGCACAATGAATGAATCTTAACTCATTCCCTCATCAGGGAAGGGCACAATAGAAATACCCAACCCTCCTCCTCTTACAAGAGTGTATAGATTGAAAAGATCCCAATCACTACCCACTGATGCAAGGTATGGTGAATTGAATAGATCCCAACCATTTTCCACCAATGTGGGGTAAGGCACAATGAAGTACCCAACCCATTCCCTTTTAGGGAAGATATTAAATAATATATCCAAACCCAATACTCATGAGGAAGGGTACTCTGTATGGCCCAATCCATCCTCTCTTTCATAGAAAAAATCAGTCAATTAACATCTTCCATCACCCAAACATACACACATACACACTAGATAACATGGAACATAACCCATCCCATAACCTCACTAGTTTATCATCAGGCTGTCAGTCACTCATGAACTAGCCCCACATCTCACATCTTCCCTCCAAACCCATCTAGCCTCATAGTACAATCTCCTAGAGACCATTCTAGAAAAAAAATCATAGCATGTAGAACCCATCAACCTCTAAAAATCTCTCACAAGGGAGTCTACTTGGTCCCTCAGACCAATTCCATATTTTACTCACTGGAAGCAATCCACCTCCAACATCCCATAGTGTTCTCATGGATATAGGTTTTACCCCACCCTAGACTCTAGTGTCAATCCCAAACCACTCTAAAACCTTACATCACACTTAGTCTCACTAACTAAGGACCATCCCCAAAAAATATCTCTAAGGATCATGTCATCATGAAACTAATTCCTCTAAACAACTCCTAAAACCCTCAGTCATTCCCCATCTCACACCTCCCATAGAATATCTCTTGAGACCATCTACTAGAGTAAGACTTACCATCACACCACATCAATAAATTAAGGACTTATCTTATGCATGAAATTTTTTAATGTTCTCCTCCACCCTCAAGAGGGTTTCCCTCATTATATGTAAAATGTATGACCACTTTACATGTCATCACTTTGACTAATCCATTCATGAATACATAAATAGATATAGGGAACTAACTTAAGCTACCCAACACTCATCATTCATCTTGATTCATAGTTGAGGTCACTCTTCCACTCAATTAACACCTTCACCCCTTAGTAATATAATCTACAGGAGATCACAAAATACCTAAAGTATTAAAGAGAATGTCTCCCATGTCTAGGATGATCAATACCATCCCATTGATTTATTTAGGGAGATCCCAGTCAATATTATTTTATTTGATCCCAGGAAAACGTGTATACATTCCCAATATTACATAAAAAAGTATACGATTTTATATTATACGTACATCCTAACTCAAACACAAAGTTTACATCCTTATGATGCTCCGTACCACCTTGGATAAGACTTTTATAACTCATATAAGTTTTTACTTATACTTGACCTCTAATATCTATTTACAACACCCCAATATTTAACTATAAAAATATAGTTAGTTATTGAAATTAAACTAAAGAATAATAATCACAAAAAAGCACTAAGCATTTTCATGCCAATTAAACTACACAAAACATCATGTTTTATCATTTTAGGATATATACTATCCAAATAAAATAAAATCCCCACAATTTCTTATTAATTCCAACACTTTATAGCCAAATTAGTTATAAAAAACAAGATCAAATTGCACTAAATCAGATTCTATAAAGGAAAAACAAAAATGGAACACAATAGAGGTAAAAAATAACATCAAACCTTCTATAAACCCTGAAAAATCACACATACCTAAGGGAAAAATGAATAGGGGAAAAGAGGGGGAGGATTTAATTGAATAATCCTCCATGTGATCATATATGATCCTAAATCATGAAGGCATTCCAATCCGTAAATTATTGGTCTATGATTGTTAATTAAATAGGGTTGCAGCTTGGTCATAATGCCACTGTGAGGTTCATTCCTTGGTGGTCCTTTTACCAGACAGGTCATGGCGCAATATGCCTCACCAAATTGAGGCAAAAATCCCCAAGGACTACATCCCCTTTAATGGTTTGGATCCTTTTTCTATATGTTTCAATACCATTGTATTATTCCATTATGGTGTGACCTAATTCTCCATAAGGTTAAAAACTGTCTATAATAAAAACTAGTAGAGGGTTCACCCCGACCCTACTTTTTTTTCACCTCAGCATCCAAAACACCTCTCGGGACTTTATTAATATAATTTTTTTAAGATATCCCACCCTAGGAATCCTGATCTTGACCCCATTTCTCAATATGTCAATTTCTACAGAACCAAAATTCATATTTCCTCCAAAAACAAAAATCCAGAAATTTGTGGGTCAATATAAACTCAGCCCCATAACACTTCTCATCTCTATGAAGTCATAGTGGTAACCAAACATCACTCCTGACCCACCTCAGTCATGAATTCACCAATGAATCCTCCTGTTTAATCCATGAACACTGAATGATCTTCCACTATGAAACATCAAACCCAAAGGTTCACTTTTTATAAAAAGATGAGATACCTACTTGTCACCATCACCATCAACAAGTAGAAACTCAATTGTACCCCTAAATCCTTGGTCACCTGATTCCTCTCCAAAATCACGGTGCTCCCTGATATATGAATTCACTTACAAGGGATGATTCTAGGTCATAATTCTTCCAATAATAGGAATCACCAACTGAAAATACACTTCTTATAGCCCATTAGCACACTCATTGTGGTTTCTACCACACCACACCCAATTATATAAAAAGACACCAATTGGTCCTCCTATGGATAACCAATCTTTAAAAAACATAGAAATACCCACTGACATGCTATCACATCACTTAATCAAGATTCATAAACACCCAAAAGGATTGCAGAATCACCCAACCACCCACACCAAAGTCCAAACCCCATACTTGGTGTAATTCCATGGTTAGGTCCCCAACCACCCACACCAACCATCACAACCTTTCCATGATCACTACAGTATCTGTAATCCAAACCACCCTCTGATAATTCTCAATTCCATCTTGAGACTGATGTCGACACTTGAATTCCATCTAACACAACATCTGAATCCCAAATGTTGTATTTTCTAAGGAACCAAATCAAAATCATATCTACCTACACAGTTGAATCCTTATTTAAACTTTAGTTTCCACCAATAAACCACACAACATCCATGAACCATCCAATATGAGGGTATTTACTATGTGACCAATAAGGCACTCCCCACTATTAGAGTATGAATATTATTACACTACAAAACCAAATAGACAATCTCTATGACCATAATCCATATATTACCGAATGTAGTGACTGGACATGAATGTCCCTCTCATAACTGAGCACCAACATGAAAAAAATAATTTCCACCCATTTCTAGTTCACTAGGGAACTCATCCTCCAAACCTTCCAAAACTCACACACAATGAGACTCACACCTTTAAATAACCAAATGTGGTGTCCCTTCCATATCTATTCCTTACACCGCTACTTGAGTGAAATAATCAATAGATTCTGACATCACATTTATGTCTCCCTTTATGATCCACACTCACCCATCCCTAACAACCTATTTCAATGATCAAGATGAGATTGACCATACCATGATACCTCAATCCATATATGATATCACCATACATTTTAGAGGCGTCATATTCTCGTTCTCACAAAAACATCAGGCCTCCATACCCATGAGAGTTCCATTGAATTGATCAAACCTCACGTCAAACATGGCCATTAATTGATATATAAACCAATTATACACTACGCATGACCAAAACATATTTTCCCTCACACACCGATACTTTTCTAGAAAATACATGTTATCTGTCACTCTCTTTTTCCCAGATAGAGTAAACTTATAAAAACTATCTCTCTACATCCAATCCACCACCCAAATCTATCTCATTAAAACCTAATAGTTGTATAATCATGTTCAACCTGATCTCCCCACTAAAAACTTTCCCCTGTGAGTCATGTCCCCTAACAATTAGGCTTATGAACCTACCCCAATGACCATACTCCTCCCACATATCAATATCATCTAACTGAAAGAAATAATTAAATATTTCTTCCCAACAGGATCAATGAATCTAACTCATACCATGTAAAACCACGCGATCACTCACCACCTGAGAATCATAACAAAATCATGAAGCATCTACCCATACCCCAGCTACACCACTCAAAAGTGAACCCAGAATCATTAGGAAAAGCATCCAATTGAACCATCCCTCCAAACATTACATTGATACCCAAAGCATGTTAGTGTTTGAACATGGAAAAATAATTTTATATTTCTTTATTTTTGATTTGTTAAATTTCAATAACCTCACATTTATATCATTGTCTAAACATTTATATTTTCATATTTTTTCATAAATGTTAATTAATTAAAATATTGTGTCACACATCACATTTGTGTGATTGGTTGTTTTAATTTTTTTTAATATTTCATATTATTTAGGATGTATATTAATTATTTTAGTTTAGTATCACATAATATTTTAATGCTTTCACTATTTCTATCATTTTTAAGAATACTGTTTTAATATAAATGTGTTATTTTTTTCATTTATATTTTTATTAAAATTTTATACCATGTGTTATAGTTTTATATAAATAATTGTTTTGGTACAATTATATAATTTTGTAGAAACACACACACACACAAATTAATACACTACTACAACTATTCCCTTTAACGACATGAAAAAAATATTTCAATAGTGCTAAAAAAGTGATGTTAATCACAACAATGATAAATTGGGGTCCCCTTTATCATTGATAAAAAAACAATGATAAATGTGATCCTTTTTTAGTGCTACAAAAAACATTGATAAATGCCCCATCTATTGTAGTGTTTTATTTGTATAAAAACACATTGTAGAAACATGCAACCTATAAAAAAATATATAATTTAATTGAAATAAATTTTACATCACGAATTCAAAAACATTCTACTACATAAATTTTAGACAATGTTTTATATAATTACGTTTACAATTAATATCCATAAACAATTAAAAATAATAATGTTTTATCATCTTTAGTACCCGTGATCCCCTCTCAAAAAGGTCTTACCATGGTATTTGTTGTCGAAAAAATCACCTCAACCTAAGAAAAATAATCCACCTATATAATAAATAAAATATTATATTAGTAATATTACAAAGAAAAAGATTAAACATTAATATGAAAGAATACATTATGAAAATGTAAACATTAAATAAAAAGAAAGTATTTGAGTTATATCGATCATACCATGAATTGTATTAACATGAATTTGATTCCATCATGCCAAAAATGAGGCATGTATCATTGTACTAAAGTATCAAAACAATTCAAATGTTTTTCTTGGTTCTGAGTATGCCAATTGTTATTTTCAGTGAAATTAATGTCAATTTTAAATAAAGAAGCATTTGGAGTTATACCTGTAACGCCCTGACCCCAGTTACCCAGAGTCGGTGCATTATTATGTATCACTCACATGATCACAAATGATCAAGTCTTGAAAGACTGATTAGTTTAGTATCCTGGGAAACACTAGATACATTAATAAGTCTTACATTACATCATAAAGTGGAAAACTACAACAACATAGTATCCATAGTCTACACTCATATCCCCTCAGACAATCCCTGGAGGACAGTCATAAAATACTTCTTCCCATCCTAGGAAAAAAACATAGAAAGGGGTGATCTTAGATGCTCAGTAAGGATAAAAATATAGTGTAAACTTTTATAAATATGCATAAAAATTTAAGGCAATGTATAAATAAAAAAAAGACTTTTAAAATTGAACTTCAGCATAATATGGTAAATATAAAATGAAATAATTCCATTTACTTATTCACATGGATATTCTACTAGTCGAATAATCACATGCAATATCAATAACCACTTTCATAAAAATGGAATGCATAATTCCAGACTATCATATCCACATAGTCAAGGCCTTGTGCCAAGACTACAAATAAGTTTTTGTCAAGGCCTTGTGACAAGACACTAGGTTGTCTCATGAGACCCACCGATGCATCGAGGAGCTATAATGGTCTCCACCCGTCACTTACTATGTCTAATGCATTCCTCATATGAAACGTTTTAAACATAACATAAACATTTGTATTAAAACTAGCATAAGAAATGTCAATAATTTACCCATAAACCATGAATGGTATAATAATAACACATCCATAGCCAAACATATCACAAAACCTTAAATAAAATATGGAATATTTGTATCATAATAAATCAACTTCAAAACGAGTTTAAAATCTATTAAAGGATTTTGACATAGATGAAAATGATTTGTAAAACTCTTTGAGAGAAATATAACTTTTTAATGAAAACATTTAAAAGTCACAAAATTTAGAAAGGAATACATTTGAAGACATTTTTTAATCAATGTTTCCCATAACACTTTAAAACTTTTGAAATTAATTAACATTTTAAAACATTCATGTACATATAAATAAATCCTTAAAAACCATTTTGAAAACATGGACAATAATGAGAATTATTTAGAAGAATAAATATTTAAAACATTTAAAATATTTTTATAGTAAAAATTACATTAAAAGAATCCCTTTGAAAACTCTTTTATGAAACATGTACATGGATAATAAATATGTCCCATTAGATACTTACATAAAAAAACCACAGATAATAAGGAGATTGTAAAACAAACCCTTACCTTGTTCTTTTCCTTGGTTTAGGGTAGGTTAAATTTTTTTATAATGGTGAAATAATTTTTATTAAATTATACAATAATCATATAAATAAATATGATATCATATATTATCTTTTAATATTGATTTGTTAATAATATTTTAGTATTATCATCATTTCGGGTGTTCACTTACTCGTTTTTTATATGTTTTGTTACATAAGTCATGTTTGTTATCAATAGGCTGTATATTATTCATATCAAGAATGATATCAAGTCCTGAATAATTATTTCTAATCATCAAATGAAAATTTGTCTTGAATGGATGAGATGGGGTATGAATCTTATCGCATTCGTGGAGACGGTAGTCCGTACATACGCACGAGCAACAATATCATTCTTTTGATATTAAAATAACATATAATTGGATGGTATATCATATATATAGAATCATTATCATGTTATATTAATTATTTACATGAATTACACATCATTATTATACCCATCCAAATAATAATGTTTTGAATAACAATTACACCACGACGTGGAGACGGTAAGCCGTACGTACGTATGTATGGTGACATGTCATTCAAAGGATGGATATAATACTGAATATGGTTATAACATATTTAAAATAACATCAAATTATATAGAATATACTGGAGTTTTTATTTTATAATGGAAATAACAAAGAAAGAAGAAGTGGAAGAAGAAAGGAACTTGAAAGAGGGTGGTGAAAACACTACCTCTTCTTCAGGTTCTTCCTTTTAATTTGATCAAAAGGGCTCCTTAGGTTGGCTTTCTGATCAAAATAAGGCCTCTAGTTTTATGTGAGGGAAGATAATAGGATATTTGGGTAGGGGTTGGCCGATCCAAAAGGATTTGAAGGTGTGAAATTGAGAGAATGGGGAGTGACCTTTTATAAGAGGGGTGAGGGGCACCTTAGGAAAAAGATAGAAATATTATTTTATAATAACTTCATAATTGGGTTCTAATGGATAAAAAGTGGATTATTCAAAGTATTAGGTTGTGAGAGGTCGAAAAAAACTCAACCAATATGTTTTATACATGTTTGGGTCACTTTATTAACCTTATCCTTTAATTTTAACTCTTAGTTAATTTGTTTGACATTTACCATGTCACTTTGTATTTTTATATTATATGGTTAATAAACATAAAATATACTTCCAAGAGACCCCCAAGTGGTCCCTTAATGATACACCTATCATTATATAAGTCCTTTGGCCGAACTGTAGATTTTTAGGAATAGAATATCAATTAATAATATAATATTTCTTTTAAAAACTCATTTATGTCAATTTTGACACTATTCAATAATTGGTTTTTTAAAGTATTAAAAACTTTATTAATTCTAAAAAAATTCTTTTAAGAAATACTAACATGTCATATTAACCAATAAAATTCTTTTATGGCATAGTAACTTTCAAATTATATTTATTTTAACATTTATAATACCAATTATTTGATTCTTTCATTAATAAGGAAAATACTGCATCATTATTGTGTCACAAATAAATTTAATTATTAAATTTCTAAAAATTATAAATAAAATAACATTACTTAGGAAATATTTTTATCTTTATAATGAATATTTATATTCGAAAATATAAAATATATAACCCTATGTAAATTTTTTTTTAAAAGATATATGCTTAAGTCATTTTTGTATTTACTTTAACTTAATTAATATAAAGTGTCATTATCACTTAAAAGTGGATCCATGGGGTTCCAAAATCAAACAAAAGATTCCCATGGTCTAAAATGTATCAAAAAATAGGGTTAGGACATGTTTTAGGGTAATTTAATTTTATCATAATATTATTTTGTTACTCTTATTTACCAGATTTACCCTTTAACCATGGTAAATAAAATATTTACCGAAGTAATTATTCAAAATGTATAAAAATAAGTGTTACCTATTTAAAAAATTTGGAAATCTGGCTCCCAAATATGGAATGAATTTTTCCAAATTCAAAACACAGAATTGGCAGAAATTAATTTAAAATTAATTCCCGCAGTCAAAACAAAAAGCGCGTTTTTAAGAAATAATAACTATCAAAAGATTGACACTTGTTTATGTCCGGTTTAAATGTGAAATTATTTCCAATGACCAAAATTGTATGAAATTTTAAAAATAATTTCTAAATATACTTTAAAACCACTCAAATTCATAATTTATCACTATTAATTATTTCGATTAAAAAAGTTGTTTTTAATTAAAATTTAGTAATTTTCATTATTCATAAAAAATTGGAAGTTCTCAGAAAAATACCAAAATTTCACCGTAGGCTAATTTCAATATTCAAAATCAAAAAATGAAGTCCATTTTTAAAGATAAAATTTATAAAATTTAAAAATGTGGGTATTAATATTCATAATGGCTAGTTTGATTGGTCACGGTGTGTTAGAATCTCAAAGTTGCGTACAATGCAAGCTATTGCATTATTCAAAGGGAAACATACCATGGAATATTGGGGTGTTACATTCTCTCCTCCTTCAATAAATTGCGTTCTCACAATTTGAAAATGTTCTTTGAAAATAAAATGCTGAAAATAAAAAATACCTTTGTGGAAAACCCATATTGGAAATAGGGTTAATAAAAATATAAATTTAAAAGAAAGAAAGAGAAGTACAAAGGTCACCCGAGATATCCCACACTAGGATTCTATGAAAACATGGATATGAAGGAGAAAAAAACCATCAAGGTCTGATGGAGAGTTGTAGAAAATAGGTTTAGGAGAAAGTTAACTACATGAAAATCACAAACTTGTGATTGGTTAAACGGTCTTTGATTCCCCAGTAGGAAAAGTTAACCAAAAAAGTTTTTGTTTTAAGTTACCTTTCATAAATTTGAGGAATTTATTTATGATATTTACTAAGAATGTAAGGAAATATACTTACTTGTCATGTAGACTTTCATTCTTTAATAAATGTTTTACCACAAACCCATCTTTCACTCCAAAAGGTAATAGAACTCAAAAATATTCTATTTATCCTAATCGTATCGGGTTCCAAAAATAAATTTATAATTCATCTATCAGAACTTTTTAAAAAATGAAACTACATTATACACTCCAGGGACTTCACGTAGTCAAGTGGTAGGCGATAAATCCCAATTGCACTATGTTTGTGGGTTCGATTCCCGCAGCTTTGTCTGACATGACAGGTTGTCACACAGTCTACGTGTTATCCTTTTTATAAATATCCAAAAATAACCTTAACAATAGTATCCAATGTAAAATATAATCCATTCCAACCTTTATACTTATATAGAATACTTCTGTAAACTCTCAGTCCAAAATTTATATGGAAGGTAAACATAATGTAGATCCTTTTTACCCCGTAATAACATGTGAATACCTTCATCATGTATTCTTTTAAAACACTGAATCATCCTGAATTATCATAAAACCTTATTGATTACATTTATGCTCCCTTATTCCTTATAGAATATTGGATATACTTCATCCATCCAAAAATGTTGTAAACTCTAACAATGATGGAATATACAAATATTTAGTCAGTTTCAAGGCAGTCAAGAATATCCAATATAATTTATCCAAATCAACCATACATTATTCAAAAATCAGTACCACAATATTATGACCGTATTAAGGTTTCTCTTTCCTTCAACCATGTAATTTACAAAAAGATTAACTCCCTATAGTGTCACTTTTCTTAGTACCATAAAATCTCAAATCCTTAATGAAATAGTACTGCAGTAAAATCATTATTTATTTCCAGTACATCATTGATACAACACTTCAATGAAATAATTCCAAAATAACCACATAAGAACACTAGTCATTAATCTTCATCTGTGGTAGTACCATAACTTGATTATTATCAAGTAGCATCATTTGCGGCATAGTTTGATGACTGGGAAATTGGTTCACGTAGTGTCCAAACTCCTTGCAGATGAAGCATTGTACATTTGAAACCTTTTTCTTACCCTTTCAATCACATACTTGGTGTCCTTTTTCTCCACACTAATAACAAACTCCCGTTCCTTTCAACAAAGTTCCAGGGTGTTTCTTCCCATAGTTATCACATATGGGAAAATTCTTCTTTTACCTCTTCTCTTTATCCATCTTTCTCTCTTCCATCCTTTTCTTCTCTTGCTTCCCTTAAAAACCGAAGGACTCAGAGGATTCTTTACTTATCTTATTAACACATGATACTATTTCTTCATATGTTGAGAAAACATGAGAGACTATTTCCCTTCTAAATTTTGACTTAATATCGTGGAAGATATGATCCTTCTTACTCTTTGGATCATATGTATTGCTGGAGTTCACATTCCTTCTACTGGGCGCCATTTCTATACAATGGCATACACTAGGTCAGTTTATGAATTGCAATGAATAATTCCAAACTTGTAAAATACCTAACGTAAATTGAACAGTTTATGGATATAATCCATAATCATAAAAAAAATTTCTTTGAGTAAGTATATACTCATAATCCCTTAATAATGGTTTGTAAAGAAAATGAGAATTATCCTAAGCATATCCCCCAGGAGTATCGTAACCAAGAGTGCAGAAAGGCCTGTTGTCGTGCACTAGTTCCCATTCAAATCTAGCTCAAAGCAGTGATTTCGGGTTTTACCCCTAGGTATGTTTGTTCCAGAGACGCCTCTACTTGCTCGTATCCAGACAAGGATGTATTGCTTGGAAAACTCATAAAATCTCTACTATACCAAAATTATAGGAAGTTCTTCTATACTAATCTTCAAAGTCTATCTTATGGACATGTGCTCTAATAGGAGTTTATCTAAATCTAGCTTCCAAGGTTTGTACTAAACTTCCTCTGATACCAACTGTAACGCCCCGACCCCAGTTACCCAGAGTCGGTGCATTATTACGTATCATTGGCATGATCACAATTGATCAAGTCTCGAAAGACTGATTAGTATAGTATCCTTGGAAACACTAAATACATTCACATGTCTTACATTACATCATAAAGTGAAAAACAACAACAACATAGTATCCATATTCCCTACTCATATCCCCTCATACTATCCCTGCAGCTTAGTCATAAAATACTTCTTCACATCCTGAAAAAAAACATAGAAAGGGGTGAGCTCAGATGCTCAGTAAGGATAGAAATATAGAAGAAACTATCATAAATGGGCATAAAAATTTAAGACAATTTATAACTAAAACAAAAGCCTTTTAAACTTGAACTTCAGAATAAAATGGAAAAGATAAAATGATATAATGACATTTACTTATTCACATGGATATTCTACTAGTAGAATAATCACAAGAAATATCAATAACCACTTTCATAATAATGGAATACATAATTCCAGACTATCATAACCACATAGTAAAGGCCTTGTGCCAAGACTACAAATAAGTTTTTGTCAAGGCCTTATACCAATACACTAGTTTGTCTCATGAGATCTACTGATGCATCGAGGAGCTATAGCGGGCTCCACCCATCACTAACTAAGTCCAATGCATTCCTCATATGAAAAGGTTTAAACATAACATAAACATTCGTATTAAAACTAGCATACAAAATGTCAATACTTTACCCAAAAACATGAATGGTATAAGAATAAAACATCCACAGTCAAACATATCAAAAAACCTTCAATACAATATGGATGATTTTTATCATAATAAATCAACTTCAAAACCAGTTTAAAATCCATTAAAGGATTTTGACATAGATGAAAATGATTTTTAAAACTCTTTGAGAGAAATATCCCTTTTTCATGAAAACATTTAAAAGTCACAAAATTTCGAAAGTAATACATTTAAAGGCATTTTTGAATCAAAGTGTCCCATACCACTTTGAAACTTTTGAAAGTAATTAACATTTTAAAACATTCATGTCCATATAAATAAATCCTTAAAAACAATTTTGAAAACATGGACAATAATGAGAATGATTTAGAAGAATAAATATTTAAAACTTTTAAAATAATGTTTTAGTAAAATTTACCTTAAAATAATCCCTTTTAAAACTCTTTTATGAAACATGGACATAAATAATAAATATGTCCCAGTAGATACTTACGTAAAAACAACCTCGGATAATAATGAGATTGTAAAACAAACCCTTACCTTGTTATTTTACTTAGTTGAGGGTATGTTAACCTCCTGTATAATGGTGAAATAATTTTTATTAAATTATACAAGAATAATATACATAAATATTATATCATATATGATCTTTTAATATTGCTTTGTTAATAATATTTTAGTATTATCGTCGTTTCAGGTGTTCACTTACTCGTTTTCTTTTATATGTTTTGTCACATAATCCATGTTTGTTATCCATAGGTTGTATCTTATTCATATCCAGAATGATATCAAGTCCTTAAACATTATTTTTAATCATCAAATAAAAATTAGTCTTGAATGGATACGATGGGGAATGAATCTTATCGCGTTCGTGGAGACGGTATTCCATACGTACGCACGAGCGACAATATCATTATTTTGATATTAAAATAACATATAATTGGATGGTATATCATATATACAGAATCATTATCATGTTATATTTATTATTTACATGAATTAAACATCATTATTATACCCATCCAAATAATAATATTTTGAATAACAATTACACCACAAGGTGGAGACGGTAAGCCGTACGTACGCACGTATGGTGACATGTCATTCAAAAGATGGATATAATAATGAATATGGTTATAACATATTAATAATAACATGAAATTATATATAATATATTGGAGTTTTTATTTTATAATTAAAATAACAAATAAAAAAGAAGTGGAAGAAGAAAGAAACTTGAAAGAGGGTGGTGAAAACATTACCTCTTCTTCAGGTTCTTCTATTTGATTTGATCATAAGGGCTCCTTAGGTTGTCTTTATGATCCATATAAGGCCTCTAGGTTCAACTAAGGGAATATTAGAGGATATTTTGGCAGGGGTTGGCTGATCCAAAAGGCTTTCAAGGTGTGAAATTGAGAGAAGGGGGAGTTCCCTTTTATAAGAGGGATGAAGGGCACCTTAGGAAAAGCTAGAAATAATATTTTATAATAAATTCATTTTCTTTTTATAATGGCTCCAAGGTAGATTATTAAAATTCTAAGGTGGGGAATGGTCGAAAACCACTAAACCAATAGGTTTTAGACAGGTTTGGGTCACTTTATTAACCTTATCTTTTAATTTTAACTCTTAGTTAATTAGTTTGACATTTACCATGTCACTTTGTATTTTTATATAATATGGTTAATAAACTTACTATATACTTCTAAGAGACCCCCAAGTGGTCCATGAATGATAAAACTATCATTATATAAGTCCTTTGGATGAATGTTAGATTTTTTGGAATAAAATATCCATTAATAATATAATATTTGTTTTAAAAACTCATTTATGTCAATTTTGACACTATTCAATAATTGATTTTTTAAATTATTAAAAACATTATAAATTCGAAACAAATTCATTTAAGTAATACTAACATGGCATAGTAACCAATAAAATCTGTTTATGGCATAAAAACTTTCAAATTATATTTAATTTAACATTTATAATACCAATTATTTGATTCTTTAATTAATAAGGAAAATACTGCATCATTATTGTGTCATAAATAAATTTAATTATTCAATGTCTAAAAATTAGAAATAAAATACCATTATGTAAGAAATAGTATTATATTTCTAATTAATATTTATAGTCTAAAATATAACATGTATAAACTTATGTAAAAATTGTTTTACTAAAAGATATACGATTATGTAATTTTTGTATTTACTTTAACTTAATTAATATAAAGTGTCATTATCACTTACAAGTGGCTCCATGGGGTCCCAAAATAAATCCAAAGATGCCCGTGGTCGGACATGTATCAACCAATAGAGTTAGGACACGTTTTAGCGTAATTTATTATTATTATAAAATTATTTTGTTACGCTTATTTACCAGATTTACCCTTTAACCATGGTAAATAAAATATTTACCGAAGTAATTATTCAAAATGTCTAAAAATAAGAGTTAACTATTTATACAATTTGGATAGCCTGATTCCAAATATGGAATTAATTTTTCCAAATTCAAAACATAGATGTGAAAGAAATTAATTTAAAATTAATTCCCGTTGTCAAAACAAAAAGCCCGTTTTTAAGAAATAAAACTATCAAAAGATTGACACTTGTTTATGTCTGGTTTAAATGTGAAATTATGTACAATGACCAAGATTGTATTAAAGGGTAAAAATATATTCTAAATATACTTTAAAACCACTCAAATTCATAATTTATCACTATTAATTATTTCAAATAAAAAAGTTGTTTTTAATTAAAATTTAGTAATTTTCACTATTCATCAAAAATTGAAAGTTTTCAGAAAAATACCAAAATTTCACCCTAGATAATTTCAATATTCCGAATTCAAAACCAGGTGGAGAAAAATTCTCGGTACTATAGCAGTATTGTAGTAGGAATTGTAATAGGGATTGTAGCAGATATTGTTCGGCACTATAGCATCCAGAACTATTCATCTGTTTGGGCTTTCGGGCCACCGGTTTGGGCCTCGCATCCTTTAAGGCATTCGGGCCACCCAAGGCCTTCGGGCCAGTAAGGCTTTTGGGCCACCTCAAAGCCTTTAGAATACCTCAAGGCCTTCGGGCCCCCTAAAATTTGGGCTTAATGACCAGACAAACTCTACAAGAACCAAACTCTAGATGGGGATCAGAGCATACACATTCACCAGAGCATAAGCTAAGAGGATTGTCAGAAATAAAGGGTATGAAATTTCCATCGGGACCAGATTGTGCTTGCATGGGAAGCCAATCCAAACAGACACGCGAAAGGTGAAGAGCTGATATCATGATGAAGAAGCTGGGAGGAGGATTTCCAGGTATAGTCTGTGTAATTTATAAGGCCTATGAGTCATGTAATATCTAAAGCCTATGAGCCTTGTAAGGGTTCCCCCTCATCCCTTGAAAGGGGGGTTATCAAAAAATCAATTAAAAAGAAGTCCTTCGGGCCATTCGGGTGTGTGTGTGTGGGATTGAGGTGCATCTAATTCATAAACATCAAAAATTATTTATGGATCATTTTAACAAAATTATAAAAACAATCTGAATGTGTTTTCTCAGTTTTAAGTATGTCACTTGTGTTTTTTACTAAAATGTTATTTCAAAATGGAAACATGAACTTTGAGTCATACTGGTCATATTGTGTGTCAATTTGATGTGATACTACTTCCTACATGTCACACATGACTTAAGAATTTATTTCATAAATTGTTTAGGCAATCGGAGTACATTTTCATTTTTTTCAGTAAGGGACACTTGTTTTAAACTATATGTCAATTTTAAACTGATAATGGAAACTTTGAGTCATATCAGTCACACCATGCATTATATTGAGTTGTCGGTGATTCCTACACATCAAAAATTACTCATGGAACATTTTCCTAATGTATCAAAACAACATGAATGTGTTTTCTCAGTTTTTAATACATCACTTGTTCCTTTTTCTAAAATTAATGTCAATTTAAAAAAAAAGATGCACTTGGAGTCTTACCGGTCACACTATGTGTTATATTGAGGTATGTTTGATTCCTAAAAATCAAAAACTACTTATGGATAATTTTCATAACGTATGAAAACAATCCGAATGCATTTTATCAGTTTTGAGTAGGTCAATTTTCTTTTTACAAAAATTGACGTCAATTTTAAATAAAAATATGCAGTTTGAGTCATACCAGTCACATCGTGCATCATATTGAGGTGTATCTGATTTCTACACATCATAAATATCATATATATATTTTTATTAAATTATAAAAACAATCAAAATTCATTTTATTAGTTTTGAGTAGGTTAGTTGTCTGTTTTACTTAAATTGATGCCAATTTTAAATAAAAAGACACAATTGGAGTCACACGATTTACAACATGCCTCATTTTGAGGTACAACTAATTCCCACATGTCAATAATGACTCATGAATCATTCTCCTAATGTATCAAAATAATTCAAATATTCTTGCTCGATTATCAATACGACAATTGTCCCTTTTACAAAAATTAATGTCAATTTAAAATAAAAACACATACATAGAGTCATATTGGTCACACCATCTATTGGATTGAGGTGTGGTTGATTCTTACATGTAAAAAATGACTTATGGATCATTTTCCTAAAGAATCAAAATAATCCAAATGCATTATCTCAAATTTGAGTAGGTTAGTTTCCCTTTTACTAAAATTGATGTTGATTTAAAAAAAAATAATCCATTGGAGTCATACTGATCACACCGTGCATCAGATTGAGTTGGTATTGATTCCTACCCATAAAAAATGACATATGTATTTCTTCCCAAAAGTATCAAAACAATCCGAATGTTTTTTCTCTGTTTTGAGTAGTTCATTTTTCCTTTTTAATAAAATTGATGTCAATTTTAAATTAAAAGATGCACTTAGAGTCATATTCGTCACACCATGAATCACAATAAGGTGAAGATGATTAATAAATATCCCAAATGACTCATGGATAATTTTTGTAGAGTATCAAAACAATTTGAATTTGTTTTTTTTTCAGTTCCCCACTTTTTCCTTTTTCTAAATTTTAAGTAAATTTAAAATAAAAAGACACACTTGGAGTCATATCAGTCAAATTGTGAATTGTATTAAGGTAGGGTTGATTCCTACACATCAAAAATAACTTATTAATCATTTTACTAAAATATAAAAACAATACAAATTCCTTTTCTCAGTTTGGATTAGGTCATTTGTCATTTTTACTAAAATTGATGTGCATTTTAAATAAAAAAGATGCACATGTAGTCATAACGGGCACACTGTGCCTTAAATTGAGGTTCATATGATTCCTAAATTTCCTAAATTACCCATGGATCATTTTCCTAAAGTATAAAAATAATAATAATGTTTTTTCCAAGTTTTCAATACATCCCTTGTTCCTTTTTCTAAAAATAATGCCAATTTAAAATAAAATGAAATACTAGGAGTACTATCGGTAACACTGTATGTCATATTAAGGTGTGGTTGATTCCTACTTATCTAAAATTAATTATAGATAAATTTACTAGATTATCAATACAATCGAAATGATTTTTCTCTATTTTGAGTAGGTTATTTGTCATTTTTATCAAAATTGATGTTAATTTTAAATAAAATTGACACACATTGAGTAGTACTAGTCACATTGTACCTAGAATTGAGTTACCTTTGATTCCTACACATAAAAAATTACTCATGGATCATTGAAATAAAGATTCAAAACAGTCCAAATACATTTTTTTGGTTTTTAGTATGTCACTTGTTCCTTTTTCTAAAATTATTGTCAATTTAAAATAAAATGATACACTTGGAGTCATAATGGTAACACTATGTGTCATATTGAGATAAGGGTGATTAATACACATCAAAAATTAAATATGGATCATTTTAATAAATTATAAAAATAATATGAAGGTATTTTATTGTTTTTGAGTAGGTTAGTTGTCCTTTTTTCTGAAATTGATGTTAATTTTAAATAAAATAGACACACCTTAAGTCATACCAGTCACATCATGCATCATATTGAGGTGTTCATGATTCCTACACATAACAAAATTACATATGGATCATTTACCTAATGTATCAAAATAATACAAATACTTTTTCTCATTTCTTATTTGATTAGTTGTCCTTTTTACTAAAATTGATGTTAATTTTAAATTAAAAGATGCACCCAGAGTCATATCAGTAACATTGTGTGTTTAATTGAGGTTATGAGGATTCATAAACATCTCAAATGACATATATATCATTTTAATAAATTATAAAAACAATCCTAATGTGTCTTATAGGTTTTGAGTAGTTCATTTATCCTTTTTACTAAAATTGATGTCAATTTTAAATAAAATAGACACATATGGAGTCATATCAGTCACACTATGCCTTAGATTTAGGTGCAGATGATTCCTACACATCCCAAATAAATCATGTATTGTTTATATAAAGTATATAAACAATCTGAATTCTTTTTCTTAGTTTTTAGTAGGTCATTTGTCTTTTTTACAAAAAATGATGTGAATTTTAAATAAAAAGATGTGCTTTGAGTAATACCAATCACACCGTGCATCAAATTCAGGTGTGAATGATTCCTGCATATCCCAAATGAGTCATGGATTGTATTACTAAAGTATAAAAACAATATGAATGATTTTTATTAGGTTTTAGTATTCCAATTTTATTTTTTACTAAAATACCATTTTAAACAAGAAACATGCACTTTGACTCATACTAGTCACATCGTGTATCAATTTTGCATAAGATAAATTCCTACACATCAAATATGATTTATGAATAAATGTCCTAAATTATTAATACAATCCGAGTTCATTTTTCTTGGTTTTTAGTGATTGAGACATTTTGAACTAAAATTTCGATTTAAAGTTGATAACAAAAACTTTCAGTCATATCAGTCACATATTGCACCAGATTGAGGTACGACTAACTCCTAAACATCCTAAATTACTTATGGATAATTTTACTAAAGTATCAAATCAATATTAATGTATTTTTTTGGTTTTTATTATATATTCTATCTATGTTACAAATATTAATGTCGATTTTAAATAAAAAGATTCATTTGGAGTCATATCGATTACACCATGGGTCGGATTGAGATTCCTCTGATTCCTACACATCCCAAATTCTCAAAAAAATGCTAACTATAACTTTTACCATGATTAATATTTAATTTTTTATAAAACTTCAAAAAATTCATATTGATTTTATATTCTTATCTGAAAAACATTTCTCATTATTGAAACCCAAAACAGTATAGGAAGCTCTTCTTCCTATTATATCATGATAAGTAACCACAATGGGAATAATATATTTCCCCACTCTTTTGGTTTTCAACAATGAGAAAGGTTTTTCAGCTAATAACATCAAATCAATATGCAGTTTCTGTTGGTCCACCAAGAAAATAAATGGAAAGTGTTGTAACAGTGGTAGAAAGAAACATGTAATATATTCTATGGATTGTTGTAGATAGTTGTAAGAAAAATATGAATTCATAAAATATCTATGAAAACTTATAAATAAGTAGTAGAAAAAAATATTTGGAAAATAGCTTACAAATATAAGATAAAAAGATGAAAATATAAATTAAATAAGCATTACGAATTATCCTTTTCATGATAGTTGTATACATTCTTGACCCATTTCATTATTATGATTATCTCAATTACAACCTCAAATTTTAATCTCTTATGATAATCAGTCGCTTAAAAAAACAACACAACTCGAAAAAAGGAATCCACATATACAAGAAAAAAATTCTTATGTGAGAAACATTAAGAAGAAATAAATGAAATATAAATATGATATAATTCATTACTTCAATGTAAGACACATCTTCATGCAATTTTTGTATATTCTATAACCATGTATGATTTCTATTCATTTATAAGAAAATCAATATCATCTTGTGAATATTATTTTCTTTTATAGTCATAGTAGTATTGGAAAAATATAAATACATAATGGATTAATAAATATTTAAAATTAAAGAGTAATTATCTTCAAAAATACCTCTTTGGGGATGCTAGTTTATTAATGTAATGTGACATATCTCATAAATTTTCAAACATAATAACAATAAAATTTTCCATTTGTTTGTTTAAGACACTACAAAAACATTGATTTAAATAATTAATTTGTTTTGATAAGTGTTTGGATAGTTAAATATTATTATATATACCCTTATACTTATCTAGTTGTAGAAATGTTTGGGGTCCTTGTGTGCAATGATTGTCTTCCTGCCATGATTTTCATGATATTTATACACCACCCTATAATAAAATAATCATCAATAAAACTTAATACAAATTATATAACAGGAATTTTAGTTCTGAAATTTTTGATATAGTGTATTACAAATTGATAAACATTATCATGTGTGGTTGGTTTATTGGGTATCCTTGTAGTGAATTCAGAAAATAAATCCTTTTCATATCCAAATTGACCATAATGAGCATTCAATGTTTCCTAAAAACACAAAAGGATTAAGTAAGGAAAGAAATTAAAATATATTTTATGTGATTAAATTATATAGTTTTTCCTTAGAAACATTGGTATTAAGAAGAGTATATCATCCCTAGGTTTTCTTTCAAACAAATTTTCAAGGTCTGCCACTATTTCATCCATTTTTTGGATTCTTTTTTTTGGTGAGTTGGAGTGAGGGCTAATGAGTACAATTTTTTCATGGATAAATACATTAAATTAGTATTGATATATACACCTAAAAAAATATGAAATGTATTTAGTCATAATTAACATAGTATATCATCATTTTGGAAAATTAAATCATGAAAACATACCTCATGTATACATTTAAAATTGAGGCTCATAGATATTCATAATTGAGGATTTAATTTACATTCTCAAAAGAAATCTAGTCTGTACCTTCCTCTATATATATTTTTTCTTTAAAATCAACTATGTTACTATTACCACTTTGTAACTTTGTATCAACAAGAACCATAAATGTTGGTAAATGCAAATATTGAACAGGTAGGGTTAAGGTAATTTCGAAAGATCTTTTCAAAATATTGGTTGATTCTTTATATGGTTTTGAGTTGACCTTTAATTACACCCCATCCCTTTGTCCACCTATAACACCATTCATTATTTCATACCTTCATTAAGTAATTGTTGAATATTTATCATGAAAATACATTGGAAATGAATACCTCCTTGTTGACATGTGGTTTTTATAAGATATAATGGCCATTAAATGAATGTTTCAACATCTTGGCCAACCTTATAAATTTCTTCATCATCAAGTGGAATAGGTAGCTCGACACTCGGCTTATGAGATATGCTAATTGTCACTCTCACATGACCTATTGGAAGTGGTCTATTTTTTATCATGGCACCTTGGATATTGAACACCATATCCCTCACTACAAGGAGATTGGTGGGTGTTGATAGATATAAATCATAGTCATTTTCACCCTATAGAATATTAGTACAGGAAAGGTATCAATGACTATATGAATCACATTTCACAAAAACAATTATTAGAATATTTATTACCTTGACTAAGAAATATCTTTTAGGGGAATGGATCACCTCAAATCTGGTGGGGTGGGGGTGTCTTCACAAAATGGTTGTTATTGAATTTTTTCTTTTTTTTCTTCCCCCATAACATTGTCTTGTAACTCAATATTCCAATTAAATTGTTCCTCAACGGAATATAATCTTTCTTTCATATCTATCATTTCTTTATATTTATCATCTTGTTTTTTTCTCTAAATATGTTTTGGGTGTCACCACAAAACCCAAACCTCTGACACAACCATAAGGTTTTGGCCGCTTCAAGGCCACTAATAGTAAGTGTTCATATGATACAAGTGTTGATGACTCATGTGACTATGTCGGATAGAATATATAAGAAAATAAGTAATCATTGTTATGTAATAGTGATTTATAGAAATTTTTTTATTATGTCATACTCACACATGTTTCATATAACTTTTGTGTGTTTTCATAAATTAGTATACAATATTTATTTACATGTGCCTCCTTCTACAGAACATGATGTGGGATGGAAGTGTCTTTGGATTTGGATTCATCAATCTATATATAAATAGAGGAACATAATTATGATGTTGTTTCATCTCACAGAAAATAATTATGGTAGATTTAAAATATGCATAATTTTTTTTCAAGTGATATGTACCCCATCGTTTCTTTATGGTAGGGGTACAATGGTTTTTTCCCATTCCTTATTTTCAGCACTCAAATGATGTTTCATAAATAAAAAAATCTCAATCAAAGTGATGAATACACATATTTTCAAACAATGTATTAAAATCCATAGTGTACCTGAAAATAAAACTCCCCATGATGGCCAATAAACGCATCCCATGATTCTTTGGTTATTAGGTGTGAATAAATATGTGGTGGGTGTGAGTTTATTTTCCCTTAAAAATATTTAAGATTATATCTCATTAGAATTTTGCGAAAGCCTTTATGAATCCTGCAATAAGCATTAATATATATTTCTTGCAGGATTAATCTACTATAAATGAACTCTACATCAGATGATGAATAGTAAATCAATATTTTTCTATTTTTTAGTAAAATAAAGAAATGATATCATAATGTTACCATAATCTCTCCCCATGTCGGCATCTTAAGCATGGGAACAACATGGTGCCATGAATCTACATCAGCCGACATGTGTTGTCAAGTGATTATTTCAATGCAAATATTAAATATAGAATTTTTAGGGTTAATATTCTATCCCCATGCATTCCATTCGACCTTGAATTTGATACATTTTTTTTGCCTTATAAATTTTTTTGAACACCGTCAAACTACGTCACTTTTTTTTTTGGAATCGCTGATCCTTCGTCACCTACCATTCCCTTAGATTCAACATCATTAATATTTTTTTCTTCTATAGAAGTAGAATCATCATGTGTATAATGTTTTTACCTTTTCACTAGGATAAGTAATAGGTTGAGAAATCGGTTATTCCTCTAGATTGGTAGCATCAACATGTGCAGAAAGTTGTTGTTCTGTTGCATTGGGAGATACAACAGCTTGAGAGACCTATTGTTCCTTAGGATAGGGTGAACCAACATGTGCAGAAGTCATTATCAATAGAATTGATTTAACATTTAATTTAGATTACATAAATTTGGTTAAAAATAGATAATAACATGAGGCAACACAATGTATATTATAAAACAAAATAGCATGATTATAGAAATCTATTTTTTAAAGGATGACGGTATTTAACCCCTCTATCGAGTATCCAAATCCCTTAATTATGGTCTCCTCTCACATAAAAAAACCCTATCTACTTTGGGATCACTACAAAATGATTGTGATGTCCTAAGGAAAAGGTCATCCTCAATTGAATTTTCATATGAAACTTTAGTGATTTGGGTTGATAATGGAATAATTGACCAATTTCATCTTGTGGGATCTGGAAAATAAAATACTTGTAATGTCGATGATTCCATTATAAACGGTTTTTATTTGTACCCTTCCTTACTGAAATCCACTTTCCTGAATCCCAATTCATCTATTTCGACAACACTCTTGTTATAAACTAGCATTGATTAAAAAATTGGCACTTTGAATGTCATATAATCCAACACCCATATTTGTTTCATGATGCCAAAGTATGAAATATTTTCATAAATTGGATTTATATCCTCAGTAATAGAAACATGAATCCCTTCAGCCATAAGTGTAACTCCATTATTTTTCACAGTATTGTATTCATCATGATTATTTATATAGAACATATAAGCATTAATTACATAACCATTATAAGATAGTACATACAAACTTGGTCCTTTGGCTATCCATTGAAGTCATTCTGAAATTGAATCTAGATTTTCATGTGACTCTTTAATAATATGGTCTTGAAACCATCCTATAAACTTTTGATTATTTGTATTTGATATCCATCTTTCATCCATTTTTGGATTAAAATGCCTAATAATTTCTTTGTGGGTTTCAAAATATGGGTAAACCTTCAAAATGTTATTAAAAACATATAGGTAAGAATAATCTTGACCTGTAATATTGATTGTGACAACATATATTCTAGAAATTCATTCACCCATAAGCCTCCCAATGTGTTGAGATTTCGGTATACTAATGCTTTCCACACCAAATAGGTATTTGGTATAGAATTAAATGGTTTCCTCAATAGTATTTTTCCCTGAAATACATCCCTATGGAAAACTTTTATTTTTGACATAACATTTAAAAATCTTAATACACAATTCAATGGGGTACATCCATCCATAGTTTACATGACCACATAGTTGAATATTTCTCACCAAGCGAACTATCATATAAAAGAATGTCAGTGGGAATAATATTTTCAATTCAAATAATATGATAGAAATTTATCTTTCCATAGTCATTAATTTCACGGGGTATATAATTTTTTTCATATATCTTTGAAGAAGAAACAATTCTTAGTTAACTTATCATGTAAATTCTTGGAAAAATTTCAATGTTAAGCTATGGGAATTAGATATTTCATCAAAACATAGAAGGCATGTGATTTCAGACACTTTAACATTAAATTGTTCATTGAAAAAATATTCTTATTATTCAATGAATTCCCCTTTGGATAATTTACATCATTCATGATGCTTCAAAACTGATATCTATCTTTCCTGGAAAGAGTGTAAGTAACTGGAAGAAGAAAATTTCATTTTTCACCCATTACTGGCACCAACTCTTCTTGTATTCTCATGTATACCATTTCCAACCTAGCCTTAATTCCATCCTTTGTTTTTTCGAATGTATTTAGCAATGTGTTGATGACACTATCAAGTACAGTTTTTAACATTCATAACATCAAGAAAATGTCTAATGAAAAGACAATTATAGTATGTTAATTAAAAAAATCTAACATCTTTTCCAACCATTTTTTGTAAGGTTTTTAGAAAACATTTTTTCAAAACCAGTGTCCACATATTTTACTTTCTAAAATAGTTGATCACCTATTAGTGGAGATGGTGTTGTATGTTATTCTAAACATCCATCTAATGATGTCATCCAAGATCGGTACTTATGTATTTGGGGTAGAAATATATAATGTCCTAGAAACACAGTCTTAAATGAATGTTTCAGTCTAATTGATTGTGTATCTTGTTCGAAAACAGGAAACCCTTGAGTTCTTTAAGTGATATATCATAAAAAAATCTACATAAGTGGGAAATTCATTTATCAACCCATACAACATTTCTATCAATTTGAAATATTAATTTCTCTAAGCATCATACAACTTAACAAAAGAATACCACAATAATTTTAAATCCTTGATCAATGGAGGCAAATAAACCTCAATATAATTATTTTTTTTGGTCCTGATATAAGCATAGATAACATGATGTATTTTCATTTTGTATAGAACTATGGTGGTAATTTATAATTTACCAACATAACTATCCTAGTACTATGAGTGTTTCTTTGAAAGAAAAAATGATTCACTTCATCTATAGATAACACAAGGTGAAGGTTTCTCGTCTCATTTACAAATTTAGGATACTCATGATTAACTCTATTCCACTAAGGAGAGTCTTTTGGGTTACCTAGTTCCCCATATTTATTTAATGTATCTGTGTGGCACATTTCTTTACTTGTAGTCTCCTCACTTCCATATTAGAACCTAAACCTTGGAATAATTGGAAAGTATCATACAAATTTTGTATGCCCAGATTCATCTTTCTTGTATTGAGAATCACCACACCTTGGGCATTTTTTAAGTGATTTGAGGTCCTTACGAACAGTATACGGTCATTCAGGTAGGTGTGTATTCTTACATAGATCATACCTATCGAGCATAACATTCATTTGGTGTAATATGTTTGACTAGGGAACTCATTATCTTCTAGGATTATATCATTCAATAGATAAATTAGTTCAATAAAATTGGTGTCAATCCATCCATTTCGAACATTCAAATTATACAGCATTAATATGGCTAGAAATGTTGTATATTTAGTGTAACCAGCATAAAATTGTGTCTTTGCACAACTCTTTAATTTCTCAAATAGTTTTTGGAAATCATGAAGTTCATATTCAAATATGCTTTTCATTTCATCAATATGATCTTCATCTTTATTCACATATGTAATCACATACTTGGTACAATCATTTTCATTTCACACACTTGTAATCATATCAAATGACCCATAAAATGTAGTCATATCCCATCCACTAGGTACATTCTCTTTTTCCGCATGTGTATTCTAACATTTATAACATTAATCTATTCCGTGACAAATCAAGTCTTCTTCAAACTCCTCTGGACCAATTAGTCTTAAATAAAAATAGTGTAAACATAGAAAAAGGATTTGAGAAGCGTCATATGCTTGATCTTTTTCAAACTTGATGAACTCTTTAACTCCATATTCATACCCTTTTGTTAAATTATTTGAATAAATCCATTCATTATTCATATCCATCCTATTCAATTTGGTAATATTAATATTTAATAAAAAATACACAAAATAGTTTCAATTGAAATCTATCCCAAAACATTCTATTGAGTGTACTAGAAAGAGACTTGAGGGTTTTTTATTCAATTACAATGAGTTTAAAGTTTTTAAGGTTAATTAATAAAATAAACATTATTTAGTATTATTTATTTATTTATTTTTGAATATAGACATGCTTTAGTGGTGTTAAAACATTTATAAAGGATAATTTTTTGGATCTAATAAAGGTTAATCATTTGTAAGTGAATGAGTAGAGGATTTATAGTGATACACATCATTCATGATATATATAAATATGAAAATACTTGTATAAAAAATAGAATTTATTTGGGATTATAATCTGTAATGTTGTGAGATTTCATTTGCAGGTAGAATAATAGAGGATATTGTAGGAAAATAAAAATTATTTTTACCAATAACTCACTATAAGGAAATTCACTTAAAAATGTACAAACCACTCTAAGGTTATCAAACAAACCACCCAAAAATAATAAATACCTCAAACCACTCAAAAATTTCTAACTTTATGGATTTATAAATATGAACACACCATTCCATAACTTCATCAGGATCTTGGTCACCATGAAAAAAGAAGGATGATGACTCAATAATTCATAAGGTGAAAAAGGTCATTCCACTACCACTCCTTTCACAGTTTGGGAAAATCTAATCACTAGGAAAAACACATTAAAATAATAAGAGGATTTTCCCTAAGTCATATCCTCATAATAAACATTATACCCCCTATCAAGACATTTCATGGAGGTCAAATAAAGAAAAATAAAACATGAATCTATCTCCATAATGTTTTTAAAGACACTCAAATCACATAGTTTCAATGCACACCAAGGGTCCTGTCCCAAAGCACAGTCCACATGAGAATAAAACACAACAAAAAAAATTTAAAATTTTCATTTCCATTAAAATGACACCCCTATCCCAGGAGGGTTTAAATCATTTTTCAAATACATGAATACTTTGAAAGTAATCCTAATTATTAAAAATTAAATCAATTTTTCATGTTAACTCAATTCCAAAAATTCTAAAAAATTTCTGTAATTTTTCATAATTAAATAAACCACATCTAAAATAGTTAAAATTAAATAAATTATTTTTTTTACATGGAAATATTCACACATGGTTTAAAAAATTAATTCATTTATCAAAATCCACTTTTAATTTCAATATAAAAAATTCCATGTAAAAATGAAAAGTGAAGAGAAACCATATTTAAAACATTTAATAACCATTAAAATACTTTTAATTCCCTCACAAATTTGGTCTATAAACAAATAGCTTAATAAAATCTCTTTTTTCCATTCCAAAATATTCTTTTCCAAAAACAAAACAAGACTTTAAGTCCTTAATCTAAATACAATGCATATGGAACCACGAAATTCAAGATCTCTCAAATGAAAGTGATTATAAATCACTTCATTTAAATACAAAATCATTATACCACATATGAACTAATATAATAATTAGAAATAATTTACTAGCATTACAAAAAAAATTCATAATAATATAAGATCAATGATCATAATCATTCAAGAAAAAATTAATTATTATAATAGAAAAAATAAATTAAAAATAATTAAAATAAAAAAGAATTTGTAGAATAAAATTGAATTGAATTATTCAAATTTGATACAAAATTAAGTGTTCTATCTCCTAGTTAAGAGATTCCTATTTACTTATCTACCTCTAACCTAATTCTATTTAACTAGTTTGGAGTTCCAAGGTATTAATCCTTTAACTGTTAGCCTTAATCTATTCTTTTGACAACATAGAATCTCTTCAGAACTCACTTGAACTACCACTACTTACACTTTATTATATAGTTTGGTTCACTTCACACAACATGGATAAAAATAGATGAAAGTGAATCCGAATGAACTAATATTGACCAATTCCATTAGATCCAAAGCTAGGAGAAATAGAAAACTAAGACAATAGATGGATGAGTATGACACCTAAAAATGATGAGAGTTTGATTCATCAAGGGAAAGCGGAATGCGATCAATGGTGATGAATGAAAAAATTAGAGCAAACAAGATAAGACCTTAGATTTGGAGGTTCGGAGGCAGTAGTATAGTTTGATGGTAGGGGCGATGGAGGCAGACATGGTGGCAGAGGAAGTGGAGGCAGCGGCGAGAGCAGCGGAGGTGGTGACAGAGCTCTGGTTCTGCAAAGGATTGAGGTGTGAGTGGCGACATGGTTCTGATAGGCTTCTGTTTATAAAAACACAAAAGGATTTTATTTGTGTTTTTTGGAATGTGTTGATAAATGAGGTTTTTATCAGTTCTAAAATATAAAGCACTCACAAAACTAACCTTTATCAGCACTTTTTTAGAATTGATAAAGCTAACACTTTATCACCACTTTTTTAGCGATGATAAAGGGTTATCTTTATCCGTGCTAAAAAGCTGTCATAATGACATAATGCTAACAGATTATTTATAATTACAAAAATATAATAAAAAATTTTATAATTATAATTATAAATTAATATTTATTTATTTATAGTTATAATTATAAATGAATATATATTTGTTTAAATAATTATAAAATTTTAATAAATAAATATAATAAAATTTATAAATTTATAATTATTTAAATAAATAAATATTTATTTACAGTTATAAATGTAAATAAATATTTATTTATTTACAGTTATATGTATAAAGTATTTGAGGTTTTTCTTAGTGGTAAGTACCCCCATAACACTACATTGAGGTTGGGGGTTGAAATCCCATTGAGCGCAAGTACTATAGCAGTGATGGAGTAGAACTATAGTGGTAATGTAGCAGCACTATAGCAGCGGCAAAACTATAGCACCGACAACACTATAACATTGGTGGGAACTGTAGTGGGGATTATAGCAATGACAACATTGTAGAAATATGGGTATTGTTGTAGTACTATTCACTGGTGGGCCTTGGATCAAAAATTTGGACCTACGGGCCATGTAATGGGATTTCATGCCTATTAGGGCTACGAGCCATGTAATGGGATTTCATGCATACTGGGCCAAAGATCCATGTAATAGGGTTCAGGACCACTGGGCCTACAGGTCATTTATTGAATAAATAATTCTTGGTGGGTGAGTTATTCCTTTCGGGGGCTATGGATTGCCTTTTCGGCCTGTGTGTGAGGTGTGTATGTGTTTAAATGTACCTGTATGCCCAATCACCTAATATATATAAGTATAAATAAATAAATATAATTAAATTTATAATTTTATAATTATATATGATAAATAGATTATTTATATATAATTATATAATTATAAATATAATAGATATATTTATTATGATTTTAAAACGATTTAAATAAATACATATTAATTTATAATTATATATATAATAAATATATTCATAAATATTTATATAATTATATATATTATATAATTATATATAATTATAAAATTAGAAATATAATAAATATATTTATTATTATTTTATAATTATAAATAAATATTTATTTATTTATAGTTAAAATTATAAATAAATATTTATTTATTTAAATAGTTATAAGATTATAATAAATATATTTAGTATATTTATAATGTTATTGTATATATTAGGTGTTTGGGGGTACAATTACATTCAAACACATAGACACCTCACACACAGACCGGAAAAGTAGGTCATAGCCCCCCAAAGGGATAACCCACCAATCAAGCCATATTTATTTATTATGTGCCCAGTAGGCCCAGTAGACATGAAGCCCATTACATGGTCTATAGGACCATAAGACATGAAGCCCATATTTTTTAGTCCAGATGCCCTTCGGTGAATAATGCTCCTACAATACCCGGGCTTCGACATATCCATGTGCATCATCATAATATAGTAATGTAAACATTTGGAACATGACTCACAATCACATCCATAAAAAACTTTATGATCATATAGCGTCAATTGTACTCACACATCAATATATTAACATAGATAAATAAATATCTATTTATTTATAAACTTATAAATACCTTTTCAAAATATATATATTTATATATATAATTGAATTATTAAAAAATACATATTATAATATATCATATTTATATTATTTATAAACATAGATTTTTTTAATTAATTTACATAAATAAACAATATTTTTGAATATAAATATAATAATTATATATATATATATATATATATTAAGTATTTTTTCATTAAAATAGTTTATGCGTGCTAATAAACCTATCCTTTATTAGTGCTCAAAAAAGCGCTGATAAAGGATACACCTTTATCGACACTGATAAACGTGACCATTATCAGCGCTTTTAGCTAGTGCTGATAAAGGTTAGGATTTTATAAAATATTTTCTACGTAGTGATTATAAAAGATGGGGCATCCCTTATCTGAACCTATAGTAGTGATATATATATATATATATATATATTGAAAAATCATGTTTCGTGCCTAGTTTATCTTTTACACGGTAGCTGCTCCTCCAATCGTGCATGCAGCCTCATTACAGCTTGCGCGTCCTAGAATCTCCGGTTTGATGTTGCATAAAGTTTCATTTTCTCTCTATACTGAATTATCCGCTATTTTTATATGAATACATTCAGAATGTTCATGTTGTTAGCATACATGATGAATGAAGTCTCATGCTTTCAGGCATGCTTCATGGTTGGAACTCTGATTACTTGTTTCCTCACTCGTTTAGGGTTGCAGTTCAACCAACAACATACGTATAGAGCTTTCATGTCTTCATAACATGGATGAGCCTTTAATTGAGTTTCATCCATGCCTGCATGCATTTTTACAATAGAAAAATCTCCCATGATCATCTAGTGGTAGCTCATTCAACTCAACCATGCCTCTTTGTTTAACACTGGTACCAACAATGCGACCACCCACTTCCGTAATTTTTTTTTAAATGGGTGTTTAATTTTTTGTTTTTTAATTGGATAGGGTTTGGGAGATTTTTAAAAATGGGTTTGGAGAAGAGTGAACAATGTTCACTCTTCTTCCCTCGTCAGGAATCGTGAACGGGGTTCAAACTTCTTCCATATTTTTTAAATAGTAAATATTACTAAATATATATATATATAAATAGAGAACTAATAAAATATTAAAATAAATATTCACAAAAAATTAATAAAAAGTAATTAAATATTTGTAAATACTAATTAAATATAAATAAATATTAATTGAAAATTCATAAATATTAATAAAAATTCAATAAATATTAATTAAATATTAAATATTAATAAAAATTAAATAAATAATAAAAAAATTGATAATAAAAATAAATATTAATAAATATTGATTAAATATTAAATAAATATTCTTAATAATAATTAAATAATAATTAATATTAATAAATATAAATAAACAGTAAAAAAAGAGTAATAAAAAATTAATAAGTATTTATTAATTATTCAAAAATATTATTTAAATATTAACAAATATTGATAAATATTATTAAATACTAAAAATATTAATAAATACTAGTAAATATTAAAAATTGTTAAAAAAATATTAAATAAATAATCATAAATATTTATTAAATATTTATCAAATATCCACAAATGAGTAAGAAAATTTAAATAAACATTTATAAATACTAATAAATATTAATTAAATATAAATATATATAAATAATTATTAATTAATCTTAATTAAATATTTTTTAATATAAATAAAATACTAACAAATATTAATAAATAGTAATGAAATAATTTTCAATAATTATAAATAATTATAAATATTAATTGAAAATAAATAAATATTAGAAATTATTAAATAATTATTAAATTAATAATACTAAATATAAGTAAATATTAATCAAATTTTAATGCATATAAATTAATATTAACGCATACTAACTAAATATTAATAAATATTAACTAAATATAATTAAATTTAGATAAATATTAACAAATAATAGATAATTATTAAATAAATATTAATAAATATTAACTAAATATTAACTAAATATTAACTAAATATTATTTAATATGACAACATATCTATTAAATATTCATAAATATTTATAAATATTTATAAATATTTATAAATATCACTAAATATTACTTAATGCTAAAAAATATTTATAAATATTAATATTTACTTATATTTATGAATATTTACTTAATAAATGCATATAATTTATTAATATTTACTAATATTTAATTAACATTTATTAAAATTTAATTAATATTTATTTATTCTCATTAATTTATAATTAATATTCATATTATTAATAAAAGAGGTCCTGACCCTCAACCTGTTAAACAATTTATTAAAATTTATAAATATTCATTTAATATTTATTAATATTTAATTGATATTAACTAAAATTCAAGAATATTTATTAATATTTATTTCATTTTTATTAATGTTTATTATTATTTATCAATATTTATAAATATTTATAAATGTTAAAAAAGAGTTTTTTATTTATTAATATTTTCTAGTATTTTATTTCAATTTGTAGATATTTATTGATATTTATTAGTATTTATGAGTATTTATAAATATTTAATAAAATTTTATTACCTTTCATAAATATTTAATTAATATTTATTATTATTTAATTAATATTTGATTATTTTTTTGAATATTTATTTAATATTTATTAAGATTTGAATAATATTTAATTAATATTTATCAATATTCATTTACTTTTTCTTAAGATTTTTAATATTTACTATTATATATTTATATTTTTCAGTATTTATGAATATTTATTAGTATTTATTAATATTTATTAATATTTATGATTAATTAATTAATATTTATTATTCTTTTATTATTCTTTTATTAATTTTTATTTATATTTATTGATATTTATTTAAATTTATTTATAACATTAATATTCCTTAATATTTAATTGTTATTTAGTAATATTTATTGATTATTTATTCTATATTTAATAATACTTATTTGTATTATTAATATTTATGAATACTTATTTAATGTTTATTAGTATTTTTTA
The DNA here is from genome assembly GCA_963277665.1 of Viscum album. NCBI lineage: Eukaryota > Viridiplantae > Streptophyta > Magnoliopsida > Santalales > Viscaceae > Viscum > Viscum album. Next base: position 1,524,862,819 of record OY728153.1, read on the forward strand.
ATATTTATAAATATTTAACTAATATTTATTGATATTTTATTAATATTGATAAATTTATAATTTATATTTATTTATATTTAATTAGATATCTATTTATATATATCTAGTAATATTTATTATTTAAAAAATCTAGAGAAAGGGTGAACATCGTTCACTGTTCCTTCAGAAAATTTCCAAAGGAAGCGTGAACCTTGTTTACGCTTCCTAGCAAGGGGAGAAGAGTGAACAAGGTTCACTCTTCTCGAGACCCATTTTAAAATAATACTCAACACTATCCCTTTTTAAAAAAAATAGAAAATTAAAAACCAATTTCAAAATTATCCAATTTAAAATGTAGGACCATCTCGACTGATATTTATTTTTTAATTGGTGTAACCTATAGAACACATTTTAATTGTTATTTTAATATATTAATTGATTATATTTTTCTAAAAATAAAATTAGAGGTTCAAATAAAGAAATATATATATAGATACATAAATACTTACATACATACAAACATACATATATATAAATTCATTATACAGCCACACATACAGTTTATTTGCGACAATGCTCTATTTGAAGGTTTCTTTTATTTTAATGAACCATAATTTTATTCATCTTATTTTAACTGTTATATTACATTGAAAAAAATATAAGTATAACCTAATGGTTACATTTAATTTTTCTTGATAAAAAATATCATGATAGTATTTTTGCAATTAATGAGTTACAAATTATTCATTCTATACTCTGTTTTTTTAGATTTTTGATTTACTGAATTACTGAACGTTTTTTATAATGGTTTTTTATTTTTTTTAAACTCTCATATATAATAATAAGAATATTGGATGTTTTATTAATTAGTTATATGTAGAAATTAGAGCTCACCAAAATCATTATTTGATTGTGTGTTACGTTTAAACAGGTAATGACATGTTTCCATATTTTTTATTTCCAAATATTGAATAGCGGTGAAGAGTTTATGAAACTCTTGGGAAATGAGAACCAAAAGAGTTTGATGAATGTTGATGATTTTCTATATATAATGTCCATGAAAAGCAATGAGATATTTACTTGACATACGATTGAATGATTTTGTGACTGGTGTTTCATTAGTGCGATCAAAAAGGACCTTTGACATTTGACTCTCCGCAACTAGAGTGATTAGAGATCATCAAGATACATCAACTTCTACACATTATATTAATTTATAGGCTAAATTGTTTTCTGGTTTTTGTAGTGTTATATTTGTTTTCATTTTTTTATTTTTTTAATTTCTTTTTATACTTTTCCTAATCAAAAGAAGGTCTGATATTGGTTATTTTACAAACCAAAATGAAGGATATTGGGTTGTGACTCCTGAAAAAAATTCAATTCAGTATAGATTGTGACTCCTTTAAAAAGTCAGTTTGGTTATACCTCTGGGTATTTTAAAAGGTAGGGTCAATAAATAGGTTATCACACCTTTAAAAGTGAGGTTTCTTATAGGGTACCTATATTCTCACCGAGTGGAGAAGAATGAAAAGTAGAGTAGGATCTTGGTGATCCATACTACTAAAAAAATATTGTGTTAATATCTTATTTATAGTGTACTATTTTATGAACACCGTACTTTACTATTTCTTAATTCAATATTAAAACTCTTATAGATTATTTGTGTCAAAACTTTTAAAGGGCTATTTACACCCTACCTGAGAGTAATAATTGGTATCAGAGGTAGGTCCTTTTGGATATAAGTTCTGATGATTATTTTTATATTTTTCTAACCCAAATATCATAGAACTAATAGTATATGAAACAAGATACTTGAAAATGGAATGTATTAATAAAAATGGTGGATAGATACCTCAAAATCCCCCATTTTTCGATGGAAGTGATTATGGGTACTGGAAAGACTGAATGGAAGTATAGTTGAAGTAGTTAAGTGTGGATCATTGGAAAATCAGGGATATAATATATAAATTACGTAAAGTTGATCTAGTGACAGTTGTTGGTAATTATAAGGAAAAATATGTTTTAAACAAAAAAGTAAAAATATATGTATTGTGGTATAAGTTGAAGTGTGTATAGGCATGTTTCATCATGTAATGAATCACATGACATTTGGATAATTCTAAAAGTTAATCTCTATGGGATAGAAAAGCTTAAAAGAACCAAGATGGGAATGCTTTGAGAAGAATACCATGATTTCAAGGTGGGAGAAGATGATCCAATAAATCAAATTTTTCACTGGTTTATAACTATTACAAATAGAATTAGAACATTGGGAGAAGTAATAGAAAATAGAGTTCTAGTTGAAAGGGTACTGAGAGCATTAGAAAAAATATGGCATTCAAAGAAAGTACTAATTGATGAAATTAATAATTTTAAATAATATACTTTAGATGAACTAATTAGTTCATTTTTGTAGTATGAAATTGAATTGGAAACTATTATTGATTTGGAATCTATAAAGAAGAAAGGTATTAATTTTAAATCTAATGTTAATTAATCTTATAAATCTTCTAAATATGAGTTCCAAGAAAGTGATAAGGAGATCACTTAATTTATCAAGGAGCATTACATGTTTATAAAAAATAAAAAAGGAAAGAGATAGTTCAAAAGAAAGAACAAAAAGTAATACATGAGTTGAAATACTAGAAATAATATTGATGCTTTAAACCTAACCTATTATATGTGAAGGAATAAAAGAAATTTCATGACTAATTATCCCAGAATCAAGTATTAAAAAAAGATAAATAAAAAAGTAGGAATGAAAATCAAGATTTTTTTGGAGGATGAGGTTGTCAGTATATTTTATAATTGAGTAGTGACACATGAAGTGAATAGGAGGCAAGGAACCTTGCTTTTATGGATACACATTTTGTGGTACCAGAATCATTTTTTACTTAATTAATAATTATTGTTAATGCTGATCTTAATTCAATCAATGATGATGAAAAAGAAACTGATTCTAATAACTGATCGGACTTTTATTCTATGAATTCAAAATTAAAAAAATCATATAATGATAATGAGGAATTAAGGAATGATATAATCCAAATTATTGAAAAATATAATGTCATAAAAATAACAAAAACAAGAAATTAGTTAACAAAAATGAGAAAATTAAAAATTAATGTAAAAATATGAATATTTTTTCTTATCAAATTGAGGAATATAAATAGAATTGTGATACTAAAATATTGAAACTAAAAAAAATAAATAATAGTTTGAAATATTTTCTAGAAATAAATGATTAAAACCATTAAAGGAAGTTTAATTCAATAACGGATGAAACAAATAAAGTTGAGAATGAGTGTAAGAAACTCAATGAAGAAAATAAAAAATTGGGATATAAAGATTCTAGTTCTAATAAAAAAGTTTATAGAAATTTAGAATCAATTCAAAAAGGGAATAGAGTCCATTCTTAAATAAGATTTATCTGTATTTGTCGAATACAAAGAGAAATATGTTAAAATTCTATCTATGAAGAAACCCAACAATAATAAGAATGGTTTTGGTTATAAGATATTTTTACCAAGGAAGAATATAGATACTTTATTCAAAATCTCAAAAGAGATTATTTTGAGTGGTACATGATTTAAATGTATAATGCAAGAGAATTATGATGATGAATGATCTTTGATATTTTAATAATCATTTGGTTACACTAAAAAATTAACTATTAATGATTTATTTTCAAAATAGGTCCCAAATAGAATTTTTAAATCAGTTCGAATGCCAAAATATTCTGCTACAAATTTAATTGGACCCAAATTAGCGTGGGTATCAAAACATTCTACATGATTGATTCATTTCTGGAAATTTTCATGAAAAGTATCACATATTCATGGTATCAAGATAGTGGGTATTACATACACATGATTTTTTATATTTCAAGTTTTTTATCTTTTAAATAAGTTTATGGAGGCCTAGTTACATTTATAGATAACTCTGAAGGCCAGATTGAAGAGATTAGAGAAGTTAAATTTTCTACAACTATTATTATTTCAAAAATACTATTTTTAGATGGTTTAAAGAATATGTCATGAGCCCATCACCCAAAAGATTACCCCTACTATATTAGTAATGAGAAAAATGATATGGTGACAACTCAAGTCCCGCCTCCAGCAGGCCCTGGGATAGAGACTAGCACTGAGGGTATATCATACATACAAATGGGAGTTATAAACATATAAGAGAACATATAGAACAGTGAGATAAGTTAGATACCCAAATAAAATCCTACTTATATAGATAAAATAAATCTCAAGTGCATACATTTAATGTCATATAGACTAAAACAAATGGAAATAAAAACAGTAAGTACCAATAGAAGGCAAACTCAGCAATGGCCACGAAGCCCAAACAATTCCTACAAAACCAAGAGCTTTTAATATTCAACCCAATATCTAAATTAATCTTATTGACCAGAAAAATAGTTTATATATATATGGGGTGATCATAATAATATAAGGCTTGCTTGCTGAAATTTAAAAAATGATGGATTTTATCCCTCGAAAGAACACACACCATACACCCTTTGTAATTTAAAATTTCTCACCCGATACTAGTGTTGATACTTCTGATTCTCTAGTCTCGGCTCTTGATCCATCACCCCTAGTGTTAGGTGCTCCAAAAATTTCATTTGGAGATTTCCTTTCAGTCCTTTCTAGTACATTTCATCCCCCTGCAGTGCTTCCTTAGCCTTCCACCATCTATGGTTTTCCCTAACTTCCTCCACACCCCAAGGTTTTTAGACCCCCATCTCTAGCCCTGATTTCCTTCAAAGTGGTTAGTTTTGGAGAAATATACATAGGTTATCCTCACCCTCTACCTATAATTCCTCATATATTCATGTATTTCAAGGACCATGAAATGGTGGATGGTTCCATAGTCCTCACGCTTATGGAGGGTGAACGTAAAAAATCTTCCCACTACTATTGATGGTCTCTTATTGAGAAGTTTGATAATGATAATCATTTTCCTTCAATGTTCTATAGATTTTTTAACTCTTGGGACCTCTATAGTGTAGTGGGTGTTTTAATCCTAAAAAGGAAATCATTTTTCATAAATATGTTCTTAGAATTGGATTTCATTTTGGCCTTGGATAGAGAGGTGTCTTCTTTCAGCTGTGAGAGGTTTTTTTATTTCAGTAGTCACTCAATTCCCATCAATGTAAGGGATATTCTCTGTCCATGTTGGGGATTTTAATTCCTAGAATTCCAATTCCATTTCATAATATGGATATCCTAAAATAAATTGGTTACACATTTGGTCATTTACTCTATGCTCATAAATCCACACTTCAGATGGAACATAAAATGGAATATCATATCTTAGTGGAACTCAGAATGAATTATCCTCTCCCACACAGAATACTTCTTCATGAAGGGTTTGATATATCTCTCTTGGACAGAATTTTTTATCTAAATTCTATATGATTTTATTCCTAATTCTCTCTATCTAAGGCCATTCATACCCCTTTTGTAATAACCAAGATCTTTATAAACATATTATAGGTGAGGTCCTGAGCACCTAGTTTGAGCCTAACCCAAAGGTCCCCTATTCATTTTATATTCCCATGTATACTAAAAATTCATGGGAAGATGTATTTTTCCAATAAATTCTTAAAAATGGATCTAAGATAGTTGTGAGTGTTTCATAATCAGACCCCTATACTTTGAATCCTATCTCTCTTCTGGTGGAGGTTTCCCCTTTTCTTGTTCTATATTTCTCTACTAAGATTACTCAAAATGGTTATCTGATTTCTAAAACTACTAAAATAATTTTTTATATGACCTTATTTCCCCCAAATGGTGCTCCAAATCTTAAATCTCTTGAAATTATTGTGAATAGGTCTCCTGTCCTCTCGGAATAGACTTCTCCTCCTTCTAATCGGCACTACTCTCCATCGGTTTTTTCATATCTATTCTTAAAGTCCTTGGACCCTCTATTTTATATTTTCAATCTCTTAAACCTAACTGTTTTGCATCCCATCTCCTAGTGGTTGATTCTAATGTTGCATTACCACCCTATCAAGGTGATATTATATAAAATTGGAAGGAGGATATGTTTGAATATCATAATGCTTTCAGTATCTTAGCTTCTTCTGATGAGGATCTCCCAATCCTCTCCCCTCAATGGAGAAAGTGAAGTAAAAAATCCCTTCCCCAAACACCATCACTCCATGATAATCTCAAACACTTATTTTTTAGATGTTCCTAATGCATCCTCTTAACCTAAGGTGTCCCTTGAACCAGTTTCATGATTTTTATAATGATTTCTAATTCTTGGGGACTTTGATCTCTAATAAAGATCAACTATTTTCTTAAGTAATAGGGAGTAATGAAATTTAATTGTTTAAAATTTTGGAATTGAAATAAGGTATCTAGTTATTGAATGATTTTATCAAAATATTTGGATAAATAATAGTATTCACTTTTATCCTACAAATTCTCATATATAGATCTTTTGGAAATAGAAAGTTGGAGTGGACTTTACTAATTGATCCTCTTAACGTATTTCAGTCATGGTCATCAAGAATATTTTTTTCTTATTTCTATAGTTTATGAAAGTTGTGATTTCAATTCAAGATTCAAACAATGGAACTATTTATCTTACACCAACATCAGATATTAGGAATGGTTTATAGGGGGAAATTTAACACCATTCTATGACAATATGAGAAGAAGGTAGGAGGTCATATTTTAGTAGAGCCATGGATGAATTCAAATATTATTTTTGTCTCAGAACAACTTTCTTAATATGGGATACATTTTAAATTAGTTATCCGGGTGTAATAACAAATGGGGCTCTAGTAGGATCTGGAGAATATTGGATAGATGTTTGGTAAATCTTAAACTAATCAATAAATTCTTGGATACGGGTGTCAAAAATTTGTCTCGACCTCTTTTTTATCATTCTCCCCTAATTTTTAAAATCTATTATATGACATCTAATGATAGGAGATTTTTATTCTATTAAAAATAGATGGATTCTTTAGGATTTAGTGCTATTGTACATGATTCTTGGTTGGGCCTGATATTAGGGTTCACTTGGGTGATTCTCCTTGGAAAACTCTAGAAACTTGAAGGGGATATAATCTAGTGAATAAATAACCACGAATCTCAGGATTTTAGTATTCAAGGTATACAGGTTGAAATCAACCAACATGATATGTGTCTTTAGACCCATTAGAATGATTATATTTCCATATGTTTATCTCAAAATTTAAATATTATGGAGTAAGATGTATTGAAAGAAGAATATGAGGCTAGATAATAGTCTAGAAATAAATGGAAAAGGGAGGGTGAAAAAAATTATGCATTCCTCCGGGAGAAAAAAATTAATTGGAAAAGTTAATTTGAAATTGGAGGATAGATCTAATTATAGTGATGTTAACGTGAATGGTCCCCTTGCGGTTTCCCATTTCTCCAAGCAACATGAAGAACCTATGTAGTGTGAAAGTGATGGTTCTTAGTCATTTGATCATGATTATTTGTTTTATAGAAATATTCCATGGTTAATTGAAGGGACCTAAAATCATTCATTGAGTATTCTTCCGGACAAGGGGAAAATTATGAAGGCCATTAAAAGACTCATCCCAGACAATGATCCTGTGATTTTTACTTAGGAAATAATTTGTATGTGCCCATAAGGGGTGATGGGTAGCTAGGGTTTACCCTCATTGTCGCCTCCTCCCTTCATCCTGGGCCAAATCGGCTTTCCCCCTTGTGCTCAGTGAGTTTTTGGTGATGGATTCTATGTCATGGTGTCATCATGTGACTCTGTGAGATCGACCATCTTGGTGTCTTGCATCGTTTCTGGCATGTTTCTCACCCAATTATATCTTCTCCAGATAGGTCTTCCCATGGAAGCATGGTGATGTTCCAACGGTTGAGACCCTACTTACCTGGTATGAGGGTTGTTGTTTCTTCTCTAGTTGTGTGCGTTGGGTGGTGGGTTGTGGTCTCTTTAGGTGACATGGATGGCAGAGATGAGATACAGATTGTAGGTGGATTTATTCTGGCGTGTTGGTGACGTGAAATTGAATTCTTGACTTCATTCGGTTTGAGATTTTTCATCCAGATTTTGTAATGGTTTGGGTAAATATTCCATTCTTGGTGTTCGTTTATTTGTTATGTTGTATTTTTGGTTCCGACGGCATGATAGGCATTGTAGGATGAAGTCTTTGGTGGTATGTTGATCTGAATATGGTGATAGTGTTTAACAGGCGATGTGCTGACGGCTGTGAAGTTCTTGTTGGAATCTGTAATGGGTGATATTTGAGACAAAATTTTGGAATTTTGTTTATTTTTTTTATTTTGTGTGTGAGTGAAACAATCACGCTACAAGAATAATATCCAGATGCGGATTAGAGTAGAAAGAATTCACCAAAGCATTACCATTCAGATTTAAAAGATTAAGAATGTATGGCTCTACCATCGGTACCAGGCTCGTGCAACCTTACATGCGACAACTAGTCGAGTGGTCATGCAAAGTCGGAGGCTTTCCATCATGATATAGTCTCTAGGGAGGGTCACTTCCTATAACCTTGATCTAGGTTAAATTATTTTATCGTTTTATTTTTATGTATGGTATGGAACATGGTTTCTCATTTTTTTTCCCTTAAAGGTGTTTGATAAAAAAATTACGTTTCAGTCAAACAGTGATCCTAGACCCGATGGATTTTTGAGTTCCTTCTTCTCATCCACTTAGGACTTGGTCAAATATGATGTTGTTGCATTTATTTATAATTATTTCAAAGGTGGTTCCTTTTCTGGAGATATCTTTTCCAATTTATTGGTCCTTATTTGAATGTTTAAATAACCTAGTGATTTTGAACCATTTCGATCAATAAGATTATGTTTTTTTATAAAATCTTGGTAATTATTCTCAACAAAAGGCTTTCTAGGAACTTGAGTTATTTAATTTATGATGATAAAAATGTCTTACTAAAAGTCAGGAAGATACAAGGATCCATTTGATTAGATTGATAGATGATATTAGTTATTGATAGATGGGTGTTTGGATCTAATATATTAATTAAAATTGATATTGAAAAGGCCTATGGCATGATTGATTAGAGTTTTTTTTTATTAAAAGTACATAAAGAACATGATTTCTATGAATGTATTTGTGATCTTATGTTCATATTTTTTCTTCCCCTTGGTTCACTATTTCTTTAATGGGAAGCTAATTTTTATTTTTCAAATCTATCAGGTCACTTCAGCAAGGTGATCCCCTCTCTTTGAGCCTCTTTATTCTTGCCCAGAATATTCTTAGAAAAAACCTTAACAAAGGTATATTCGATAGGTTTTCCACCTCTTTAGATGTTGTTTTGGTTTCAAAGTAATTTCTCTGTTATTATTTATGGAAAACATTCTTTTCTTAATTAATGGTAGAAGTAATTCCATTTACAAATTCAACTCAATATTTAATACCTATAATAACAAAAGTATAAAACACATCAGTTTTCATGAGATTAGTGTCTACATTTCCAAATCATGTTCTAATAGGTTCTCTAAAAGGATCGAAGATTGACTTGGTATCCCTAAAAACAATTTCCCAATAGAATATACTAGATCCCCACTTTCCAATGGAATAATTCATATTCATCACTTAGATGGGATGTATAATAGAATCACTAGAAGAATATTCATTTTGAAAAGAAAATATATTTCTTTTTGAGGGAGAATTACATTACCGAATAGGGTATTATACTCTATTATGATACTTGTTTTATCATTTTTTAAGTCTCCAAATGTAGTGATTAGGAAGGCAGGGAAAAATCTCAAGACATTAAAATGGGATTCTTATCTTTAAAGAAGAAAAAATTTGGATAGTTAGCACAGGTTGGCTAAGACAACCCATGATGGGGGAATTAATATAAGAAGCATAACCTAAAATTCCACCAGCGTCTAGGGAAATTTTTTTTCTGAGGATATATTAATCTATTTTTTTTGGGATTGATTTATTAGATAAAATATGGTATTTACCTTTCCTATTGGAATGAGGGAAATTTGGGATCAAATATGTAGTTTGGACATCACTACAACATGTGAAACATTCTTAAATATTCCCACTAGATTTTTGGTCATGGTGATATTTCTTTTGGGTCCCAATACTGGTCTAGTTTTCCCTTAATTTTCCAAGTTGTCATATTATATATGTCAACTAAAATAATGATTCATCCTTTCCTCATTTCATGGAAACTATTATCAGTGAGCACCATAAATCTCAATATAATAGAATCCAACTGTAAGACACTCCAAATTATCTCATCATCAATCCCTCCTCTTTAAGATATTTCAGCTATTCAGAATCACATGATCTTATTTATGATCAGCAACCCATTAAACCAAAGGTAAATGTTCTTTGGTGTAAATAGATACCCATCAATATGAACTTCTTTCTTTAGAGCCACCATAAAAAGGAATTCCTACCAGAGTTCAAGTATGGAATAAGGGATTTCAACTAGAATCTATTTTCTTCTTCAAAAACATCCTCAACACTAAATCTATCATTCACCTCTTTGTGGAAGGGGATTGGGACCAGTACATCTAGAATCGTCTTGGAGGAAATACCTATTGCTAAGAGTCTTTATAGAAGTTATTTTCCTTCTATTTTTCATCTCATAAAAGTTGTGTACTGAATAACATAGGTAAAAGTATCTTATTCATGGATGGGTGTTCGATAATCTAGAATACTCAAAAATGTGCATGCCATCAGGATCTCACAACCAACTATGGATACATAAATTCCATAATATTATATGAGATTCAATAATTTCATCTAATTTTAAAAGTCATTCTACTAAAACAATTTATTTTTTCATAGTTTCCCCAGTATGTGGATAAGGGTATGATAGATCAAGGGAAAGTGGTGTGTGGGTCAATAGAAAGGCTCCAAGGCTTGGCCGAGAACTCAAAATTGATGGATCCTATCTCAGAGGGGTCATGCGTAGAGTCAGCCTTGTTTGTGATGTCAGTGTCTTGATCTTCATTGCCTTCTCGACTCACTGTGGTGAAGGAACTTAACTTCAATAAGATCCTCATTCCATACTTATGGGCCTTTCCCTTTGTTGGTCCTATGAAAAAATTATTTCTTGTATCAAATTCGATTCCCTCCTTTCAGTAAATTCTATACTAGGAATCATCTTGATCCATAGGAGTATTATTTATTTCATTAGACATTATCGGTGTGTTTTTTATGCGGACATAGAGATTATTCATAAATTGAGGGAAGGAAACAAGGATAGATACCTACTCTCTTCATAGGGAAATTAAGAGGTTAAAGTCAATGTTGTTTTTGATATTTGGTTATATTATTATAGAATATAAAAATATCATACAAGGGGATTCCCTTGGACTTCATCACTTTAGACCCCCATAACTTTTCTCATCCTTTTTCTAGTCTCTTTTTTTTTATTTTTTTAAAAATGAGAATTAAATTTTTAGTAAATATAATAGTATACTAAGTAGGATCCTCCCTAGCGCTTCTCATCAAAAATATAAAGAAAGTATACTAAATTTCAGTGAACAACAAGTGAAACTAACTAATCACCTAAACATGTATACTAAGGTATCAACCTCACCATGGAAACATCTCATCATGTATCACATATAAGAGATCATATTATAATAATTAATATACAAGGGTACCCCACTACCACTATCCCATTGATTTTCCAATCTACCCCAACATCCTACATCTTGAGCCATCTTTCTCTAATAGTAATCTAGACCAAAGAAACATGGGATATGTATCATGACATTAACCTCTTGCATCACATCATCTCATCATCCCAAGTCAAATCACTATATAGTAACCAAGTATTTTATGGGATCCACCATAGCCCGTATGACATTTATCATGCATCAGGTATTATACCTCAAGACATCATAGCCCATACACCGAGTAAGGTACCTCAATTCATCACAACCTATACACTTCATACCTATAATAATCAGTTGGATAATATATCTAGAGATACATGTCTTTCAAATAACCACAAGTAGTTACATCCCTCTACATACATATATATGAAACTTACCACCATGAATTCTAGCATATAATACTACCAAGAGAACATAGTGGGGACAGAGGGGGTAGTCAGCCAACTGTCCTCGCCTACCTAGATGTTGGGGAACTCACCCTTCTAGATTCCACTGGGTTTTAGCCAACTTAATAGACATGAGTGGTGTATCATATGAAATAAAAAAACATATAAGATATAATATACCTAACAACCACACTACGGGCATAACCTAGTTATAAGATCAACTGCAGCTATTGTCACTCGGACACCCAACTACCACTACTAGGGACTAGATATCCTATAAGCACATAATCATTAAAAGAGATACATTAAAATAATTCTTTTCTTTTCTTATCATTTTATTTCATTAACTAATTCATTAACCATTTACCAACTACATTATTCTAAATTACGCATTTCATTAACCATCAGAGTAAAGTCTATGTTGTCTAGGAATAATCCAAACTAAGTCCATGTTTTCTCAAAATAATATCATTATCATTCCATTAACACTATCCCCATTGGTTAAAGATTTTATTTAAAATTATTATAATTACATAATTACAGGTACTCCTATAAAACATACTAAGCTACTATCAAGATAACTAACCAAGAATATCTATCTACCTCAAGAAATGGGGAAATTAATATATATAAAACAAGAAACCTGAACATACAACCATTAAATAGATTCATTAAAAACAACCATCCAACATCCAACACATCAATGGGTAATCTTAAATTCATCTTGTTCCATTATCTTGCTTCCATCCTCGACACCATCATGCATATCCACATACATATTTTAGTTATAGGTGTCAACTTTTACTACAACCTCGGACCTCCCAACCCATAACTCATCAGCCATACCGGGCTGGTATCATCACACAAGGATCATGTCCAGAGCACATAGAAGAAAAAATACAAACAAGCATGTCCAATAGAGAAATCTAGGCCCTTTGAATAAGTCATTAATCCTTCACATGAAAATGTAATGTCATGACCCCCAATACAATACATTCTTACGACTCAAGAAAACGGGCACTCTCATCCCCAAAGAAATATCTTTTTGAAACAAATGCTTATTATTTTATATTGAGTTAAAATATTCATTATACACAAGTTCCATCTATGGTGAACCTAATGAATCATTTATAATAAGATATAATCAATTTAACATACTTTTAAGCATTTATTCTAGTTTTAACAATCCACGAGAAGAACAATTATCATTATCATGCCTTTAATTATATTATCCAGAAAAATAATTTCATCTTAAATTTTTTTATCCTATTAATTAACGCATGGAATACGATATTCAATTAAAAAAATTATTTAGCATAAATTTTATTACCATGAAATTATAAGAAAAACTGAATTTATTAAAAATGACTAAGTTTTGTATCCAACAAATTAATTATGAATTTATTTTCTTTAGTATTTTGCATTGAAAAAAACATGCTAAACCAAGAATAAACAAACATGATAACTAGAATAGGATAGATAGAACACTATTTATAAACTAAATAAGAAAATCCATTATCATGGTATAAAACATAAACATGTGATTGTTATTCATAAACCAATTCAATTCATTATTCCAGTTTAATCTTATTAAGTTAATTCCACTACCATCTAAAGGGATAAACCACAGTTAATTTATGATTGTATGTAAATAAATATGACATGAAATAAATACCATACCTCAAATTCTGATTTTATTGAAATGGAAAAATAATTCTAACATAGATCTCTATCACCTATCCTATAAAGAAACTAATTCAATGTAAGAAAAGCCTCCATGGAGGGTCTATGAAGTAAGGCAAAATATTGTGGTGTATAGGTGTGCTAGATAAAACTACCATGATATAGGGTAACTTAGTATGATATAGGGGTGAGGAAACCATAGTGTAAGGTGTACCAGTATAAGATTATTGTGGAATAAGACATTGGTTGCGGCATAGGAACCACCATGTAGGGGACCTCTATAGAATATGATAGGCACTGAAGAATATGAGGAAACAAGAAATCATCTTATAATGTTTAAATGGAGGTCTTAAAACATAAAATTGGGCCAATTTTCACTTCTTTGTGGTACGAAGGAATGCACTATAGCATGGATTTGCTTCAATAAGCCTTTAAAACTATAGAACCGTTCTGAATAAAGAGAGGAGGCATATTTTTAGGGGTATATATAGATTACTTCCATATAAGATAACCCGCATTAAAGGACTCTTGAGTACCCCCGATTTAAATATAAAACATTTTCCCCAATTCAATTCCAATGCAACATTGAAAATAATAAGTCCTAAAGAATGATCGCAGGGCCAGTCGTCTGTAAATGATGTGAATAGGAATTGCAGCGTGGTATAAGAAACTAAGAAAAAACCCAAAACAAACAACCCTCTAGATTGGAATACAACAATTCACCGACATCACTATGGTGTAGCTCATGGAACCATGGTGTGGCCTTAGTTTCATTACATAACTGTCACTTAACACTACGACATGTCCATTTTCTCTATGGAGTGACCTTATGCCCACCTCACCATTATGGTGTTGCCAAAAAATCCAGGGTGTGCCTGACTCCTCCAATGATGTGGTCTTATGTTCTATAGAGTAGCAACCCCAAATCTAGAAAATTTCATCAGATACCTCTCAAAATATTGTCATCCTTGTGAATTCAAAACCATACCTAGAGATAAAGAAGGAGAAAGGGTCATCTGAACATCCACTCCATGAGATACTTCTCAAATGATCTCACCATCATAGGAGCTCAACCACTACGCTCATAGGAAACAAGCACAAAACAATGAAATAATATTAACCATATCTAAAAAACTCCCATGGGAGATACCACTTACACAAGAGCAAGGCCATAACAATAACAAGAGAGAAACCATATCATAAACTAGTATATTGTAAACATCCATGAAATGAAAAATTCTATAAGAGAATATGTAAAAAGAAAATAGACTAGGGTACTAAGATTTTATTAATGAAACACATTATCTGGTATTGTCCTCCACATCACCATACCATGAAAAGACACAAACCAAGGGAATGTCACACTTACAAAACACCTACTCCTGGTGTCCCTAGATCTCCACAGGTTACTCCTAGAATTTTGCATTATCATAAACATATATATCTCCCTACTCAATGATGTGAGAGTCATCATGAAGGTAATTAAGGAGCCATGACACATGAAAAATCATGTATCTAACTCATATATGAGTGAAGTGTTTTCTGATATGCCACAACTCTAACACGATCCAACACCTCGAATAACCTAACAAACTGAAGATCCATCATACATATCACCAAAGGGATAAAAATATTCTCTTGGAACAACACCCTATGCTACTCATCCTCAGACCAACCATTTAAGGAATCACTAAAAAAATTCATTCTCTCCATACCTCAACCTTAAAATCCTCTATCTAGTATTGTTTCACCTATTGCACCTAATATGACTACCCTGTCATATGAAAGAGACAACCTATACCACCAAGCTCTCGTATATCAAGATGCATAACTGAGAGCTCTTCCATCACTCTCTAGAAATATCCAAATTCATGTATGATGTCATTGTGTGACTTTTAACTCGGTTCCTTAGCCATAAAATTTCCCATACATTGTGTATACAAAATCATGATGTTATAATCATGTAACAATTCCATCCATGGTGAATGTTCAAATCGCATTGGTATAAAAAAAACCTCATGATCTTATTATTAGTAAAAACCAAAAACACCTGTTGGTGAGGTAATGTCATCAGAACTTCAGGGAATACAAAACTATCACCAACTGAAGATCATGGGTGACATATTTATGTTCATGAAAAAATAACTACTAATACCCATAAGAAATAACTGATCTCTAATGTATCATAACACAGCCTAACCCAAGATGTGAAGCATTATAGAAAACCAAAAGTTGAACTCCACATTCCGGACAATAAAGGACTGAAGCACTAACCATATTATCCTTCATGTACTCAAAAGCTACCTAAAATGGTTTAGTCCACAAAAATTATTGATCCTTTCTAGTAAAGTTTTTTCGAGTGGTTATATCTTGAGAGAAATTGGATATGAACCTCTTATAATATCTTATAATTCCAAGGAAACATCACACCTCTACAATAGTTTTGCAAGCTAACCAAGAAAATTCCACATCTATATTTGAAGGGTCCACAACTACTCTGTGTTGGGACATGACATTCCCCAAGAAACATACTTCATGAACCTAGAATTCAAACTTAGAAAACTTCTTAAGAAAATTTTGTTGATGAAGAAATTCCAAAATTTCTTTCATATTCTCTACATGTTCCTTCTTAAATATGGAATACATAAGGATGGAATCAATGTAAACCAGTAAAAATTTATCGAAAAACTCCTTGAACACTGCATTCATGAAACCCATGAACACAACTGGAGCATTCGTCCCACTGAATAACATCACAAAAAACTCACAATGACCATGATGACATTGGAAAGAGGTATTCAGAATATCCTCACCCTTTACCTGCATCTGATGATATCCTAACCAAAAAATAATATTTTAGAACCATATTTGTCTTTTTTACTGATCAAATAAATTATAAATCCATGTAACAAGATAGTGGATCTTTACTATCACCCAATTCAAGAGAGGATAATCAATACAGATATGGAAACTTCCATAAGACTTCTTCATGAATAAAACTGGTGCACCCTAAGGTGACACAATCAGTTGAATAAAACCTCACCACAACAGATCATTGACATATAATCGTAGCTCTCACAATCTAAAAGTATCTATCGTATATAGATACATTGATACCAGAGAATATCCTAGATTTAGTTCTATCCCAAAATCAATATCTCTTCAAGAGGGTAATGATAAAAAAACTCCAATAGAAAGAAATTAGGGGTAATATTCTACAACCCTGAGAAACATTGATTGATGAACCTATGAAAAAATTAGAATAAACTCAAACATCAAGTAAGATAAAGATGAAACACATCTCAGATCCATCCAATGGTCATTCTCATAAACGAACAATGTTATCTCTCCATCAGGATCATATAAAAAAACTATGCCCTGAAACTATCCAAAATAGACTACACCAAATACAACCAATCCATGCTAAGTATAATTTCACAATTTCATATCAGTAAATAGAGGAAGTCCCCAAAAGAGCAATGCTTTCCCAACCCTAGCTCACAATTTCAACATACTCTATAAAAATAATCTTGACCTTCAAATAGTGTAGTCAATTCCAAGGTAACTAGAATTCTCTCCACCTAATGTCCCAAAGCATGGATAAGGGTAGGTAAAAATAAGGATTGGGTTACTCGTGAATCAAAAAAATCATTCACCCATATAGAAAATAAGAAAGGGTACCTCATATGATTATTGGCTCACCCAGTGCTTGAAACACTAGATAATTTTGATGAACATGGCCTATATGACCCTACTAATGACCATATACATGGTAACACTCTTCTCTTTTACTTCAGTGAATTCCTTGGGGATATATTCTTCCCACTCTGTCCCTTATTAACTAATCCCATCCTAAATGATCTTATTGTTGCTACCTCAATTGAAACTTCCTTAACAAAGGAACCTAAAGTGGAACACCTGGTGCACACTTCCTACTTTGAAATTTCAATCACTCTCACTACTAATGAAATTTTACTCTATAGAAAAAATGAACATATGATCCCTTAAAAAGGTTGGAGATCTACCACCCCAAGAGAAATTAGACGATGATTTTAGGGACCTACCTCTGGCTAACTAAAAGATATTTTTTCCAAGAAACTGGGAACCCCTGGCTGAAAATCTACTTTATGAGGAACCATAGTGACTCCCTCTCATGATGATCTTGTTTTTGAAAACATTCTATCAACAACCTCTACTCATTCCTATACCTTAAGTTAAGTCGACAACATAGATAGGGTAACTTGGAAATAGATATAGGAATGCAAAGCCTCTTCAAAATGACTTTCCCTATCCTGCTTATTTGAAATAGGTTATAATAATATCATATAAGGGTCCAAAAACATAAAAAAAACTACCACATTTTTGAACTCCCCTATTTGAGGGTAAGCATTTCTTGGTGACTAGACACCTCCATGATCAATGAATGAAACTCTCATGGGAATTGGTCTCTAAACTTCTCACACAAGACCACAAAATCCTTACGATCCTTAAGGAACAAGATCCACCACTACCTCAATACTCCATGAATCATCTCCAAGGAAAAAGAAATTGAGTCCTCCTTATGATAATGGATCAATCTGAAAGCGATCTTCATATCTTCTAACCAGTCTTCTATGACTATGTCTGAAATAGTGTCCTCATTATTTTATAAACTCAGGAACTTTAAATTTTAGATTTTCCTCCTCAAATTTTCATCATCAGTTATCTCTAATCTACGGGGATCAACTAGAACACCCAACTAAACATCTTCAACATAAACTTGATGAGGATTTCAAACTAGATCTGTACCTAAAAAAGAACAAAAAATTAGACTCCTAACATGGAATATGGAATATTTAACATTAATATAAATTTTATTTTCTTTAAGGTTAATCTAATACAAAGGTATAACCATTCAAACATAGGAATAAGGAAGAATGTAACATGATCATTTTCTATGTATCTACCCAACTAATAATATCACTTCATTTAATAATATTGATAAACTTAAAGGTTCGTGCAACAGATCACTGTGGCACTAAATACTTATGTCCAAGATGGTATCATGTGTTTACACAACTTACTAAACTTAGCTGACACATTTTCCCTACCAACCCATATTGGATAACCTATACCTAACTCCCAAATATATCATATCCCTCAACCTGAACCTTCTATACCACTCTGTCATGACCCCATCCCCCAAGGAGTACACCTCATGGGATGGAAACGACAGAAGGGAGACAGAAACTACCAAAGTCCCTCCTATATCCCTAATGGCCCAAAGGCCTTATTTTTATTTTATTATGGATAATACCCATTTTAAGGGTTGAAGGGGAACCCGTACATGACCTGTAGGCCCAAGGTACAAGGCCTGACTGACCCACAATACACGACCCGAAGGCCCAGAGGCATACCATGCCCATTACTTGACCCATAGGCCCAGCCCACTAGAACTTCCCCTCCCCATCTTCTGCGTCACTGATCGGATAGCTCCTCACCTTGCATTACTGGTCAACTATCATTTCCTCATACAAAGTTGCATGGTGCCTAGTCCTGATGGTGGGTTCCATACCCTCTCATTATTCCAATTCGGTTAGCTCTACTTCTGGTGGCTTCTACTCTTGCTACTCTGATCCTCTTCTAGGGCTTGTTCTGTGTGAAATGGGATAATCCATGGTCTTTTTGGCCCGAATGACCTATAGACCGAATGCATTTGATGAATTTATGGCCCTTGAAACCCATAGGCCCAAAATGGTGGCCCAAAGGCCCAAATTAGGTGATATTTTCGGCTACTACACTACGAAACAGTAACTGCTACAATACTGCTATAGTACCCAGAAATTCGTCTCTTTACCCAGTTTTTAACCTAGGTCTCTTGGATTCCAAGTAGGAGCCCTTACCACTTGGGAATGGGCTCGTTGGCCTAATTCCATCCTATAGTGGACCTAAGGTTAGCCATTATCACTGAGGGTATATTATACATAAAAATAAGAGCCATTACCCTCTAATAGAACATGCATAAGATATAGATAAGATGGATACACTAATCAAATCCTACTCAAATAGATAAAATAAATCCCAAGTGAATACATGTAATGTCATAAAGACTAAAACAACTATAAAGGGGAACTACAAGTACTAATATAATGTAATATTGGCATTAAAAATAAATCCTAAAAAAATTATGAAAAACTACGAGCTAGTAATATCCAATAAAATCTCAAACTACCTCATGTTGAGCTGAAAAAATATATATATATACATGGGGAGAGAATAATGGTATACTCAGTAGGATCCTCCCTGAAGCATCTCATGAAAAAACAAATAAATCATACTAAAGCCTAGTGAACAAAAAGTGAAACTGAATCATGACCTAAATAGGTATACTAAAATATAAAACTCAAAATGGATATCTCTCTCCAAGTATCTCATACAACATATCATATTATAATAATAAATAACCAAGGTTACCCTACTACCACTTCCCCTCTAGTTTTATATAATATCATATATTCTGATCCATCTATCTCCAAAGGTAAGATGTCTTGAAGACACCTGGAATATGTATCATGACATGCACCATGTGCATCACATAATATAATCATCCCATATCAAATCATCATATAGTAACCAAGAAGTTTCTGGGATCCACCACTACCCATATGATGTGTACCATACATCAGGTACTATACCACAAGCCATCAGATCCCATACACTAAGTAATGTACCACAAGACATCATATCCTTTTCATGTCATTCCAATAATAATCCATTGGATATTATATTTAGAGATACATGTGTATGAAATAACCACAAACCATTATATCCCTCTATACACACATATAGGAAACTAACCATTGTGCATAACAACACACTATACCTACCAAGAAAGGAGAGTAGGGAAAGAAGGGATAGTCAGCCAACTATCATCACCAATCTAGATTTTGGGGAGAAAACCCTCATAGAGTCCAATGGGTGTAATTATCTCTTACAGATATGTGTGGTGTAGTATATGTTTCATGAACCATTCATGGCTGCCATCCGGCCTGGCACCATACCTAGTCTGTGGAATAGACTAAGAGGTGATTCTGATCTTCTTGGGCCAACAACTAGCATAAGGAACTAAAGATAATCCAAATTGGAATGATTTATACCAAAATAACCATAATGAAATAAAAAAATAGATCATGAAATATAAATATAAAATAACTGAACATGGATTAATAAAAACCAGATCAAGATACAACAGCTGAACAAAGAAGAAACTGTAAAAAGAAACTACAAACCAACCCGAATGACATAATCTCTACATAAACTCCTAGTAACCACCAACTATAATACCAACATACTCTAAAGGAACAACTGAACCAAAAACATGAACCTAAAAAATAGCTCGGCTCTACCAACACCAAGTGAAAAAGTAAGGTGTGATCATAAATAGCTCAGTTGGTAAGAACTATAGATTCCTACATTTCCTTTCCCAAAATAGTATAAAAACAGTAGTTTGAAATTAATATATTAAATAGGTTCTATCATTTCAAAACTTCAAACACATCTTCCAAGAAAAATCTACTTTTCCAAACAACACCCACCACTATTGTTTTTTAAACAATGTTCCATATTAAACCTTACCAGTTTCAAAACCAAACCCCAAGTAGAATCCAAACTAGGTAGTAAAAATGGCTACACTGAATATTAATGGAAATAGAACAAGTAGGATAAGCACTATAAAATAGTACAATACAATCCGGAAGATAATAGTAAAATAAGTATCCAAGAACAATATAAATAACCAGGGACATATAGATATATAATCATTAGAATTTCCTAAATATCTCTAGAAGAAATTCATAGAGATACTTGGCACTTCCTTACTTGATGGAATATGGTTCAGTTATATATTCAATAACCAATTTTCCAATCTAAACTATCCAATTGAGTGGCATATCCCACTTGGACTGTCAGCAAATATAGGGGGTAATAACCCGTCTAATCAGGGTTGATAAAAATCTATCACTCAACCATCTAGATGATGCGTAGGAATCCCATGATAATAGTACATGGTGAATGAGAGGTCCTCAAATGCATGGATAAAACCAATAACCCATATCCATTGTTATTTCCCAGCATAATCACCGACACTATCTATGAGGTAACCTTATCCTTGGAGGGTCCACCATAAAAGTTCCAACCTAACATCAGGTCTTCCACAAGTTCCAATCGGGTGTTCGCATCACAAGAGCTTTCTAAAAAATGATAAGATTCCAACAAGTACTTTAGCATTTACAAACCCAACCATATTTCCAAAAACTTTTCTAAAACCAATATGAAACTGTAAAACACACTCAAAGGTTCCAAATAGGCCATTATGACATTTTAGGAACTAAGACACATCACTAAATTCCATACAGGCCAAGCCATAGGGAACACATTTGAAACCACATTTAAATTCACTTGTAACAACAAGTCACCAATTATATGCGAATGAACCATTTTGAAAACAATAGGGGTTTAAAAGAACCATTAAAGACTAGGAGGAAAAAGAAAAAGGGAATGAGATAGAAGCTTTTGGATTATCAGGTTCAAGAGGGACATATTTTTTCCAAGAATATCATTATAATTTTTGAGCTCATCCATATGTTCACAACATGAACATATGGATGTGTCCACATCCAATGGAACTGTCAAATAATATCAGAAATGCACAAATTACAACTTAAGAATAAAAAGAAAGATTTGAAACCATTTTACACATAACCATCAAACTAATAAGAGGCAAATAATCACACTCCAATATCAATTCACAATGAAAATCAATTTACCACAACATGTACCTAGATAAACACTGTACAAAAAACCCAATTTCCTCTTTAAATGTTATGGGAATTTTACCAAACACTTCAAATTCATAAAGATATAGGTATACTAAATGAAATCCTTTGAAAATGAATTTTCATCCAATTTATATCATTAAAACACTACAATAAGATCAAAAAACACATCACAATCATTATGAACACATTATGAAAGTAATTTAGAATATAAAGAATTCAAAGGCATGGTTAGGAAAGTAAATTCATAGAAACACCTACCTCAACATCATGAAGACGTAGTGAAAATAAAAGGAAAGGGAGAATGAGAATCAAGTGAAAATACACACACCCTAAAAACAGTGAAAGGAAACCCACACATAAACACTCTACCCTAGGGTTTAACCAAGAGAAAACCCCACTAAGAGAAACCCATGTACCTAGGGTAGGAATAAGATAAGATAAAGAAATCCATCCAAAAATCCAAGAAAATGTCACCACAGAAGCTTTCGAAGGAAACCATGGAGGAGGGAGAGCTAAGGAGAGGGGGTTTTGGGAGCCCTTGGTGCACCTAGACTGAACAAGAGAGGAAAATCTCAAAATGGGTTCAAAATAGTGGAGCAATATAAAAGGAATTTAAACTTTTAAATAGAATGTAAAACATTCATGGTTTGGATACACAATTTTCCAAATTGTGCGCCAACCATGAACACCCTAATAGAGAAGAGAGACACCCACACATATTGGAAAACTATGTTAAAACCATGTTCCACAATTATATAATAAATTGTAGAACCCCCATACTCTTGTCGCACGGTTTCTTATATCCATTCACAAGTCGTACACCAAGACCTTGAACCCAGAAATAATCCTGATAGTTACTCGTTATACTCCCACAGTTTGTCTCAAACCATTATCAAGACGTGAATGTCAAAATTTTCAAGAAGAAAAAAAAATTGGAAATTCCCATAGCCTCTATAGTCCGAATAGTTTATCCTCAAATTATGCACACAAACCATGAAAAATCCAAAATAGCCACATGGAAACTCCAAAACATGAAAATTCAAACTAGTAATTTAACCCAAACCTCAAGAAAAGGATACATATCCAAGAAAATAATAAAATAAAATAAAAACCATGGTTGGGGTGTGATAATTCTCCCCACCAAAAACACTTTCTACCCCCCATAAAGTCACCTATACACTTAAGTAATAGAGATGAAGCTCAAAACTGGATGAGATTGAATGAAAAAATGGTCCACAGTGTGACCTTTCACTCCACAAGTCACACATGACCACATTTAGAGAAAACTATAGTACGGAGAACCATGTAAGAATGAGAGAGGGTTATCCCCACCATATGAAACTAGCTAGCACTGACCAACCCCAAGACCAGGAACTCCCCACAAGAACTAAAACCCCTAAAACCAAGTCAAAATTATAAATGGAACTAAAAACAAAGAGAAAAAAATACCACAATTCATAATTTCCACAACACTCCAACAACTCAAAACAAGTACTACCATAAAATAAAACCAATTAAAAAATGGTTTACCACATAAAGATCCACTTCCATAAGAAACAACCATGAGGATACAAGGAAACATAACCAATAACCTATTAAAAATGAATAACAGGTTTCATTAGTCATGAAAATAAAAATTAAGGGACTCAAACTATTCATTCTCCATGGTTTCCCACACCCTCAGTGATCCCAGATTTCATGAAGGGAATTACTCAAGGGAATATGGCTAGAGACCTGATGCCTTGAAGCATCTTCTTCCCCACAGTCAGGAGATGACATCCTCTGACCGTAACTTTCCTTTCTAGAAAATCCTCTTGTAAAACTTATCTAGATGACCCAAATGACCACATCAACAAAAAACCTTTAGAGGATTGTAACAGGATGACTTAAAATTCCCAAGTCGACCACACTGGAATCACACAATAAAAAGTTCCAATGATCTATAATCCATGAATGATGAGGGAGATTTCTCAAACACGGGTTATTCTAGCACACATCTCTCACCAAATGGGGAAACTTAATGAATGAAAACTTCCACTGAATGTACTTCAGAAACCAACTTGGCCAAAAACATATCTTACACCATCTTCTCAAATAAAACTTCACAAAATGAGAGAACTCACTTCTTGATATCTGGATGAAGACCCCATATGAAGGGATAATATTTAAACTTATCCTCTAATTATACCTCTAGAGAAAAGAAAACCATTTCATTAAATTGGTCAATATAGGACTTCAACATCTTCAGACCTTGTTGAACACCCAAAATCTCTACCACCTTCCTCTCCCTCACCTCCTCAAGTATTAATCATCAGATGAAAGTGGTCTTAAACACCTCCCAAGACATTCCAACTTTCAACGATGATAGAATGATCACCTTCCACCACTCTAAACTCGAACCTTCACAATAAATCAGAACAACCCAAATACTCACAGCTTCAGGAGTTCCTAATGACCTAAAAACACCTTTGACATCCTAAAAACACTCCACATACTCTAAAAGATCATGATCATAATGAAATACTAAAAAAAATGAGAAGAACTCGACTCTTCCACCCCATTCAGAGTTCAGGAAGGTCAAAAAACTAGGAGTGAACCACTGGAAACCTCTGGGTATTTTCTGGGTGGAATACCCAAAACAACATAAAAACAAAAAACTTATTCAAAATATAATAAAAATACAATAGAAAAGAACATTCCAAACCAAAAAACCAAGATCATAATCCAAACACCACAAAATGAAACCAACATTTCTCTTTCAAACCACCCATTATATTTCAATTCAGAACCATTTCTAATTTCAAAGATATTTTTCCAAATATCCAACTCACATCTCAAATATAATCAAATCACCAATGCCTACATTCCAAATAAAAGAAACCCCTATACCATTTTCTCTTTTGAAAACCCATTTTCACTTCAAAATCCACTCACACCAATGAATACTAATGAAATGAACAACTCACACTAAGCTCTTGGAATAGGGAACTCATGGCGATAAAAAACCCAACCACATGGTTTAGTGGACCATGCCCCAAGCGAGAACCAACCACTAAAAATACCACAAACAATGAAATCAGGCTCCACATGGGTCACTAATCCATGTAATCCCACCATACACTACTGGTTCACCTCTATTATCATCTCCATCTGCACATCCAAAAACCAAAAAAAGAATCAAAACCTAGATCACCCCTAGAAACTAGAGAATCAGAATGAGAAAGAGTTCATGAAACTCTTCACACATCCACCTCTCGAGTTCTGATAGTCCAAATATCTGACCTACCTGATGACCCGAAATAAATAAGGATGCCCTAATACCATTTTGTCATGAACCAGGTAAGACTTCCATCTAACCAGACACCCAACCCAATCTTTGGTAAGGTCCAAGAGGAATTATCAATCCTCTTAGGATGGAAACTATTTTCAATCATAAAATATAATACAAATGGGAATAATTTATTCCCAAAAGGATCAAATAACTAAACAAAGGAATCAATATAAACAAAAAATAGTTGAACATAAATTTTTACAAAGTAGATCAAGATACAACAGCTGAACAAAACATAAAATGAAAAGTGAAACTAAAACCCAATTGGAATGACACGATCTCAACATGACCTCTTGGTCACCACAAACCACAAGAATTACCAACTCGAAATTCAAAACCAAACCAAATACTGAACCTACAAAAAATATTGGGTCTACCAACACCGAGAAAAAACATATAGGGTGCGAGAATAAATATCTCAATAGGTAAGAAACATAGAGTACCTATATTTTCTTTCCAAAAAAGTGCACAAAAACTAGTTTGAAATAAATATAGAAAATGGGTTTTATCATTTCAAAATCTAAAAAAATATTTCTAAAAAAATCCACTTTTCCAAGAAACACATGCCACTGTTGTTTTTAAACCAGTTTCCATCTTATAATATTTGAGTTTCACAACCAAAACCTAAAAAAGAATCCAAAAATGGTAATAAAAAGGGATACACCAAAAATGAAGGGAAACAGAACAAGTATGCAAGAATCTAGAAATAAGAACAATATAAGCATGAAGATACGTGTAAAATAGGTAACCAATAATAGCATAAATAGGAAAGAAAATATAGATAGATAATAATGGACATTTCCTAAACATATCAAGAATAAATCCCTGAACATAGTAGGTTTGGACTCACCTAGTGGTATATGGTGAAGCTCTACAATCAATAACCAACTGGTTGCTCTAGACTAGAAAATCTAGGGGTATATCCGACCTAGCCTCTTAGCAAATCCAAGGGGTACCAACCCATATAATCAGGGTTGATAAGAAACCATAACTCAATAATCTAAATGAATTCCAAGAATCCCATGATAATAGTACAAAGTGAATGGAGAGGTCCTTATATGTGTAGTTCAAACCAATAACCCATTACCACTGTTCTTTCCTAGCCAAATCACCGACACCACCTATTTGATGAACCTATCCTTAGAGGGTCCACTATATAGGTTCCCATATCTCATCAAGTCATATAGAAGTTCCAATCAAGCCTTTACATCATATGATATTTCAAACCATTTTCCAAAACATTCTAAGATGCCAACAAGGCCTTTAGGATTTCCAATATCAAACCCGTTTCAAAAACCATTTCAAAAACCACGATGAAACCATAAAAAAACTCCAAAGTTTCAAATGGGACTTTATTTAATTTTAGAAACCAAGAAAAATCACCAAATTCCAAATAGACAATCCATAGAGAACACATTTGAAACCACCTTTATTTCCCTTGAAACACAAAGTCACCAATTAGAAGACAAGGTGCCATTTTGAAAACAATAAGGTTTTAAAGAACCATTTTAGATTGAGAGGAGGGAAAAGAAAAGGGGAATGTGAGATAATATTTTAGAAAACTTGGTTCAATAGGGACATCTTTTCCAAATAAAACCATTATCATTTGTGATATCATCCATATGTGCACTCCATACACATATGAATATACCTACATCTAATGACACTCTCAAAGCATCGCCAAAACACACAAATTCTAATTTAAGAATAAAAAGAATGATTTGAAACCATTTTACTCATAACCTTAATACCAATAAGAGTCACCTAAACCACACTACAATCTCAATTTAAAATGAAAACCAATTTATCACAAAATTGCTAAGGAAAAATAAAATAAAAAAAACCTAATTTCCACTATAAAGTCCAAGTGGTATTTTATTAAACTATTTCAATCCATAAAAATATAGGCATACTTAATAAAATCCTTTTAGAAACTATTTTCACCCAATTTAAATCATAAAACACTATAATAAGATTAAAAGAACATCACAAGAATCATGAACACATTCTGAAATTAATTTGAAAATATCAAGCATTCAAAGGCATTCTTAAGAAAGGAAATGGAAGGAAACGCCTACCTCAACATCATACAGATGTAAAAAAACACAAAGGGTAGAGAGAATGTGGCTCAAAAGACAATCCTCACACCCCAATCCTAAAGTAACACATCCTACACATCAACCCTCTACCCTAGGATTCATCTAAGAGAAAACCCCCACCAAGAGAAACCAAGAACCTAGGGTGGGAAGAAGAGAAGAGAAGGAAATTCTTCCAAAAACCAAGAAAAACTCACATCAGAATCTTTAGGATGCAACCATGGTGGTGGGGGAGCCAATTAGAGGAGGTTTCAGGAGGCCTTGGTGAACCTAGACAGAAAAAGGGAGGAAATCCCCAAAATTGGGTTAAAAGATGGTAGGGGTAGAAAAAGAATTTTAAAATTTTAATGTCATGTACAACTCTCATGATTTGGATGCATGGTTTCCCAAACCATGTGCCGACCATTCACACCATAATGAAGAAGAGGGAAACATTCACGATTTGTCTGTATGGTTCTATGAAAAATTACAGAATCCCTCATATACTTACCAAGGGTTTTGTCTAACTATGTGCATGTTGTGTGCTATTCTCTTGACCATAAAAACTATATGTACAGTTAATTAATGGACATTCATGGTTTTTATCAAATCATGGTTATGTAATTCAAGTCAAAACATGAATGAAGAAATAAACTATAAATTTCCTCATCCTCAATAGGATACGTGGTTTATCCTCAAACTATGCACACAAATCATGCACGGGCCAAAAATCCTCCCCAAAACTCCAAAACTAAAAAAGTCAAACTAGTAACTCAACTCAAACCTCAACAAAATATCTTGATCCAATAAAATAATAAAATTTAAAAAATAGATGGTTAGGATGTGAAAATATAAAATCAAAAAATATACATGATATCATATGGATCACACCCACACTATGGGAATAACCTAGTCCTAAGACCAACTGCAGTTATCGTCACCCTAATATTCATCTTCAACTTCAAGGGAATATATATCCTACAAACACATAATCATTAAAGGTGATATATTAAATTAATTATTTCCTTCTAATAATCTCCTTTCATTAATTAATTCATTATCCACTAACCAACAAAATTATTCCAAATCACACATTTCATTAACTATTAGAGTGAATTCCATGCCCTCCATGTATAATCCAAACTGAATCCATGGTTTCTCAAAATCATCTCATTTGAATTCTAGCAATACCAACCCTGTGGGTTAAAATAATTATTAAACACCATTCCATAATTATAAGTACACTAGGAAAACATCCTAATATACCATCTTGAGATGCAACCAAACACATCTAGCTGCCTTATGCAATGAGTAAATGAATGTATATAAAACAAGAAGCCCAACTAATCAGTCATTAAATATATTCATTAATATAAATCATACAACTCCTAGCACATCAAAAGGTAACATCATCTTCAACCAGTTCTATCATACCAATTCCATCCCTAACACCATCATGCATATCCCCATGCATCTAAACATCACAAGCATCAGCTACTTCCATAACCATTAGCCTCCTCACCCATAACTAATCAGCCATCCCAAGGTCACATCACATCGCATGGATTATATCCACAACATATAGAAGTCAGTAAACAACCAATCATATCCAATAGGTAAATCTATTCCATTAGAACAAGGCATTCGACCTTAATATAAAAATAGATCCTCACAGCCTTAAACACAAAGCATTCAACATTATCAATAAAACATGCACTCTCATCCCCAAATAAATATCTTTATCAAACAACCTATTATTATTAAATCTTTAATTAATAGATTAATTATTCATAGGTACCAAATACAGGAAACCTAGTACATTATCTATAATAGGATGTCATCTTTTTAATAGGCTTTTAAGTGTTTACTCCAGTTTCAAAAAACTATGTGAAGAATAATTATCATTATCATGACTTTAATTATATTATCCACAACAAGAATGATAGCTTCGTGTTATTTATCCAATTCCATTAATACATGGAATAACATATTCAATTAAATATGCAATTATCATTAATTTTATTAATATCTAATTACAAGATACATCAGATTTATTAGAAATGATTTTTTAAGTTATCTAGACAACCAATTAATTCCATATTTATATTATTTAACATTTTCCATCATATGAAATATGCTAACCCAACCATAAAAAACATTATAAAAATTATATGATAGATAGTACAAAATATATCAAATCAAGAGAGAAATCATTATCATGGTATAAAACATTGAAATGTGATCTCTATCTATAATCCAATTCCATTCCTTATTTTAGTTTAATAATATTAGGTAAAATCCACCACCATAAAAAGTGATAAAACATGATCAATTTATGATTTCATTAAAATAATTAAGACAAGAAATGAATCCCCTACCTCAAATTATGATGCTCTTGAAATAAAAATGGAATTCCAACATAGATCTATGATCACTTCCCTTTAAAGAAAACCATGTCAAGGTAAGAAAATCCCCTATGGAGGGTCCATAGTGCAAGTCATGATACAGTGACATATAGGTGTGCTAGAAACCACCACCACAATATAGAGGAACTCAATATGATGTATGGGTGAGGCTACCATGGTGGAATGTGTAAAGAGAGAAGATCACCGTGGCACAAGACTATGGTATTGGTGCAGGAACCACTTTTTAGAGGACCACTACTATGCTAAAAAGGCACTACGATGTGTGAGGATAACAGAACTCATATTCTATGGTGCAAAGGGAGGGCTTTTCATATAGAACCAGTCTGAGTTTCAATAGTTTTTGGTATGGAGGCATTCAATTCAATATATATTTTCTTCTATTACTATTTATAACAATATAACAATTCAAAATTAATAGAGAATGATTGATATTTCCAAGGGTCTCTCAAGATTCATTCTATGTGGGGAAACCCTACTTAATGGAATCTTGAATACCCCCTCTTTAAATATGAAATGTATTCTCTAATTAATTCTGATGCACCATTGAAAATCATAACTTTCAAAGACTGATAACTGGACCAACCATCTATAACTGATGCATATAATTGTTTCGGTGTGTTATATGACACCAAGACACAACCCCTGAATGACAAACCTCTATGGTGGAAGACTATGATGCATAGACATAACCATGTTGAAACTCATGGATTTGTGGCATGAACTTGTATACACTACGGAATATTCACTTACCACTGCATCATTTCCATTGGCCTTATGGAATCACATTAATTCCACCTCACCATTATGGTACAACAACAAATTCCACGACACAACTGATTCCTCCCACAGTGTGTTCATGTATACTACAACATAGCATCCCTGAATATGGTCCCTAAAAACATTATTTAATAACTACATAGTAGCTCTATAATGATGGATAAAATTTAATATATGAAAATGAACAATATACAGTTTTGAAAAATAAAATTGTTTTATTTTATTCAAATAGAAAAGATAATATTTATACTATTGATTTTTCTGATCTGACCAAATATAAAGTGAATTGATTGAATGTTATACAAGAAAATTATATTTTTTGACATAGTATACTTGGACATGAAAAATTTAGATTATTTCATAAGATTTAAAGCTATGAAAATGTTCTAGAATTTCCAATGTTAAATAAAAATAAGAATTTTCTGTGCGATTCATGTTTATAGGGTAAGCAGTATAAAGAAATGTTTAAATATGGGAATGATGTAAATAATACTATATGTACTGAGTTTATATATAATGACTTATTTTGTCATATAAAACCTATTAGTCTAGGTTAAAATAAGTTTGAATTTGTAATATTTTATGATTAGAGATGATTCATCTAGATTTATATCTTATCTCATAAAAGTTAAAAACTAACAAATTTTTTTCTTTCTATAAACTTATTCAAAATTTCAAAAAATATTTCAATTATCTATATTATAAGTGATAAAGGCAGTGTGTTTGTTAATTTTTAATTTGATATGTCTTGTGAAGAAAATGGATATACACTTTTTTTCCTCTGCTAGGACACCACAATAAAATGGCACAGCTGAAATAAGGAATGGGTCAATTCAAGGAATGAATATTTCAATTCTTACTAAGTTTAATGTGACCAAATATTTTTAGGATAAATCTATTAATACAACATGCCATGATTTAAATAGAGTTTCTATTATTCCATTTTTAAATAATAAAATTGAATATTGTAGGGAGTTTGGTTTCAAAATATTTATTGTAATTATAAAAGATAATTTAAACAAGTTTTATTCTAAATGTGATGAAGGGATAGTTTTAGGTTATTATAATACTAGTGGTGAATAGAGAGTATTAAATAATATAACATTACTTATTAGATATCTTATTCATTTCAAATTAGATGAAAATAACAATATCAATAAAAATTTGGATTTTAGTAAATATGGTGAAGAATTTAGGGAATTTAATTTTGGTGAAGATATTGATCAAGAAAATGATAATACATTAATTGAGTGGGAGAAAATATATTCTCAAACAAATACTTAAGAGTGTGAAACCCTTAAAAATAATTCTCTTGATAAAATAATTATAAATGTTGAATTTAAAATACAAACAAAGAGATTTGTTTTAAATTACTTTTCAAATTCATCATTTGTTATTGAATTTGTTCCAGTTGTTATTTGTGATGTTGTAAATGATTCAAACTAGATTAATGATATACATCAAGATTTAAATAAATTCAAAATAAATAAAGTGTATAATTTGGTTAAATTACCAAAAGATAAAAAAAATAATAGAAATTGAGCATATTTTTCAAAATAAACTTGATGCAGCTAGAAACATAGTTACAAATACAGAGAAACTAGTAGCTAAAGGTTATTCTCAAGAAGTGGTAATTAACCTTGAATATTTTTTTCTTATTTCTAGGATAAGTGATATTAAAATTTTATTTGCATTTAATTGTTTTCATGATATTAAATTATTTAAAATGAATGTAAAGTGTGATTTATAAAATGGTATTATTTCTGAGAAATTATTTGTTATACAACCCCTAGATTTTAAAATGAAATATGTCTATGTCACACCCCGAATTTAATTTAATTTAATTTAATTATTTATTGGCTTCGAGTTCTCTCGTCGAGGCTCGGGTTGAACACAAGGTTATGTTTTTTGAAGTTTGATAATTTTGGTGGGTTTTAGACCAGTGCACAGGCACTGCATGGTTATTGATAACCGTGATATGGAATCCCGCCTTTTTATTACATAACTTTTCATTACATTTTTCGAACATAGGATCTTCAAAGTATAGTGTCTTCGAAATCAGGAACATAATACATGAAAAAAACATAAAATATTCTGCTAAAATACTTGTAAGGCTTCATAATAGGTTCATCCTATGTAAAATTATTGCATCTCATTTCTTGAAGACATACATAAATGGAAAGGGTGAGTAGAAGGCCCAGTAAGGTGTAAACAAGGAAATCAGTTTACTTGTGATATCAATAAGAACTTGAAGAAAAATATGAAGGCATGAGAAATGGAAAAGGAACCATATAATAACAACAAGAACATGAATCATAACTTGAATATGTGGATACAACATTTCACTTAGACATTCATGAACATATCAACAAGGTTTATCCCTGTGGTGTCATAAAAATTACCAAGGTTATTCACCAAGGTATCGTGAAACTTGTCATCGTTAGAGATTAATTTCTTTACCCAATGCATTGTAATTCTATAAAGAAGAACACTTAATATGTATTTAATTTAATTTAATCCACATAGATCATAATAAAATATTTCATAAATAATCCATGTATAATAAAAGAAATGGGCTTCATTTCAAGATCGTGATGTTTTAGAAGTTCTTAAAAATAAGATCATTATGTCATTTATAACCCATGGAAAGGCAGTGAGAGTTATATATATGTCAATTACAGAATAAAATATATCATATTTATATATTTATGAACACCCATAAAACTAAATAGGTTTGGGTACTCACATAAATAAAATAAGAGAATTTCTGGAGAGAGAGAGAGAGATAGAAGTTTTGATGTGAAATTTCTGCAGCGTAACGACTATATAACATGGTTTTATAAAACATTGAAAAGAGAGGGTACAAGGGTCACACACTCATAAATAATTCATAATACATTATGGGTACATAATAATATCATGTTATGGATATTTTATTGACATACCACATGATAATGAAACATGAAAGAAAAGAGAAGATGTGATTTCTTTTACGAGAAATTTGGCAGCCTAACGACGTCACTTAAAAATTCAGAAAACAAATTGACAAGAGAGGAAAGGGTCTCTAAAAAATTAGAAATGAAATAGAAAGTAATTATAACATATAATAACATACGATTAACATAAAGATATGGAAACTAGAAGACATAACAAAAAGGAAGTCATGTCTTAAAAGAGGAGGGTGAAAGATTCCCTTACCTTGAAGAGTAACTTCGAAAGTTTGAAGGTCAGGACATTAAGAGTCTTGAGGGAACCTTGGGAGGTAAAGAGACCATAACTTCATTGGGTAGGATTTGGAAATTAAATGAACGAGGGAATGCCTTGGTATTTTTAAGATAAGTGAGGGAATAAATTATTAATTTCCAAGGGACACCTCATCGGTGGTATTGGAAAAACAATGGGCTTTCCCATGGTATTTTCCTATGGTATTTGCCACATTGAACACCACATATA
Organism: Viscum album; assembly: GCA_963277665.1. NCBI lineage: Eukaryota > Viridiplantae > Streptophyta > Magnoliopsida > Santalales > Viscaceae > Viscum > Viscum album. Next base: position 1,524,897,414 of record OY728153.1, read on the forward strand.
ATATCATAATATTCATAAGTCTAATAGAATTATTACATACTTATTACATCATTACTGATGTCATTAAACAAACAAAACTCAAAACTGTATTTTTACTATTCACTGAAAATTCAACTGTTTCCGAAAAATCCCAAAATTTCACATTAACCTAATATCGATGCTCTAAATTCAAAAATTAAATCAATTTTATGAAAATAATTTTCTAATTATGATATATTTAATTTTTAAGTAAAACACTATTCACTAAAAATTCAACTGTTTCAGAGAAATACCCAAAATTCACCTTAACCTAATATCAATGCTCTGAATTCAAAAAATGAACTCTATTTTATGAAAATAATTTTCTAAATATTTTTAATTTAATTTTTAAATAAAAACACTACTCACCCAAAAAACTAATTCTTAACTAATAATTTATGAAATAGTTATTTACTTATTTTTATTGAATCACATTTCCTAATCAAGGTGCCTAAATTATATTAACACTTTATTAGGTGAGTTTACTATTTTATTTGGTGACATTTCTATTCATAAGAACAAAATTACTATTCATAATTTACTATTACCAAAAATTAAGTTTATCTTATTAGAATCTAAATTTCTTACTGAACACAACTGTAGAAGATCATTTTTTAAAAATCATTACACATTATTAATTATTTATGGTTTATATAAATATTTTAAAATAACCCTTTTTTTCAAAATTCATCAATAATATACATTCTATATATATCCGGACATTTGAAATTCACAAACATTACCATAAGAAGGAAAAAAATATTTATATCAAAGGATTACACAAAGAAGCTAAGGTCTTGTTACATAGCCCCTTATAACACCAGCATAAGACCTATGTGTAAGGTGTGCTAAGGTGACAGAATCTTGGGGCGGCTCGACCAACATTGCCTGAGTAGTGACCTCTATCAGCTTGAACTTCTCCCGTAGGTGATTTCGTTCAAGCTTCACATGATGAAGTTCGGCTTGGGCTTGGTCTAGAGCAAAGCCCATTGGTGCTACCTCCTTCATAAGTTCCGTCAGATGGGATTTGAATGGCCTGAGTCTATTGGATAAGTCCATCGAATATTATTTCAATATTAATTAACCAAGATCATTTGTATTTATAAAAAATAATTATAATGTTAAGAGTTTAGTTTCCAATGGTCATATTGACTAACAGTCAAATAACAATTGAAACCCAATAGTCTCATTTAATTATACTAAATTTTTAATTAAAAAATATAGTTTTGTTGAGTATAAAATAAAATAACACACAAAATCAGAGAACAAAAATTATTCAAAATTTCGGGTCGTTACGTTCTCCCCCCCCCCCTTAAGAAATTTCATCCCTTAAATTTTATCTCTTACCCTAAGAAGAGAAAAGGTGTGGGTACTTCTGCCTCATAGACTCTTTTGGTTCCCACCTGGCTTCTTCACATTTTTGGTTTCTCCATAGCACCTTTACATGGTGGGTAGTCTTGTTGCATAGAACCTTGTGTCTATGATCCAAGATCTCCACCAGCTGCTCCTCATAAGAGAGGTCATGTTCTAGTTGTACCACCTCTGGGTTTAGTACATGTGAAGGGTCTGGTGTTTACTTTTTTAAGAGGGATATGTGGAAGACATCATGAACTTGTGCTATATTTAGAGGAAGTTCAAGCTAATAGGTCACTACTCCTACACGATCAAGGATTTCATAGGGGCCAATGTACCTAGGGTTGAGCTTCCCTTTCTTCCCAAACCTCAAGACTCTCTTCCAAGGTGAAATTATAAGAATTACCATGTCACCTACATCAAACTCCAAGTATCTTAGATGGTTGTCGGAATAGATCTTTTTCTGACTTTGAGCAGCCTTAATGTGTTGTTGGATGGCATGAACTTTTTCTATCATCTCTTGCACAAGATCAGGACCAAGAATCTTTCTCTCACCAGCTTCATGCCAACACGTAGGAGTTCTACATCACTTCCTATATAGAGATTTATAGGGTGCCATTTGAATTCTCAAGTGGAAGCTATTGTTGTAATAGAACTCAACTAATGGGAGATGTTGATCCCATCCACATTTAAATTACATTGATCATGTTCTCAGCATGTCCTCGAGTGATTGAATATTATTTTCAGATAGGCCATCAGTTTGGGGGTGATAGGCCGTACTAAAATTCAATTCAGTGCTCAAAGCATGTTGAAAACTTTTCCATAATTTTGATGTGAACCTTGGATCACGATTAGATATGATAGAAAGTGAAACTCCATGCAACCTTACCACTTCCTTCACGTAAATCCTGGAAAGTTGATCAAGAGACAAATATTCTTGAATGGAGATAAAATGAGCAGTCTTGGTGAGACAGTCCACAATAACCCATATCGAATTGTTTCCTTTGGAAGTTATCAGGAGTCTAGTGATGAAGTCCATAGTGATATTGTCCCACTTCCATACTAGTATGGGTAGTGGTTGCAATACCCCTTTAGAAAGTTGTCGATCTGCCTTCACTTTCTGACATACTAGGCACCTTGAAGTGTATTCAGCAATCTCCCTTTTCATATTATCCCACCAAAAATTATCATTAAGGTCCCTATACATTTTTGTGCTTCCAAAATTTATAGAGAAAGTAGAACTATGGGATTCATCTATCAGATCCTTCTTTATTTCCAAAATAGATGGATACATAATCTTGTACAAAATTTCAGTACACCTTCTTGATCAATATTGAACTTAGGAAACTTCCCATCTTTCACAGCTTTAAACTTCTTCTGTAACAAAGGACCTTCTTTCTAAGCTTTCTTGATCTTCTCTTGTAATCATGATTGATAAATCATTTGGGTTAGGGTTGATGATGTACCTTCCCTTATAATTCCCATGTCCAACATTACTAGGTCATCGATCAATGGATCTTTTTGAATCCTCATCATGGAAAAAACAACGGGGTCTTTTGTAGAGACTCAAAGCTTAAAGTACATTGACATTACATTACTTTTGCAGAATACTTAATACATAACAAAAATAGACACCCAAGGAACTTAATAGTTTAGTGTCTTTGGAAACATGGAACATAATCTTCTAATCATGGTGAAAGATCTTCAACATCTCCCATAAAGATCTTCCTTTTTTTCTTACCTAAAAACATTCTTTATATCCTAGGGAAAAGAAAACATAAAAAGGGTGAGCTCAAATGCTCAGTAAGGGTAAACATGGAGAACATAAAATAATCCATAAAAATTTGAACGTAATAACAAGAACATAAAACAACAAAATCATGAGTAATGACATAAATCTTGGTAGTACATAAGGCATAGATCATAAAGGAACATTAATCATGATAAAATAGCATGGGAATAAAACATGTAATTGTGGAAACCATTAAGCACATGATATGATTTCCATAGTAGCCAATGCATTACGTCCAAGACCATCATAGTGGACAAAGTCCATTACTGAATCAGGTTTACTTGCCGTTCTAGCCCTGTATTATTGTACCAGATTTACTTGTCATTATATCCCTGTATTACTGTACCAGATTTACTTGTCGTTATGACCATGTATATCTCATGAGATATAAATCCTTACCCAATGCATTGGAGGGAGATATAAGTCCCACCCATCTCATAATGAAACCATTCTTATGTTTGGCACAATATAAACATAAATCATTCATCATAACCCAAAGAATAAAATGGGTTTCATAAACATCATCCCATCATAACATAATCCATATAAAAAAAATGGATATCATTTCAACATAATAAAAGTGAAACCATGTAAATCATAGTGATATTATACTTGAGACATACACATATGAAATAATTTCATCTTAGATGGAAAATAGTTTTGATAAAACACTTGAAATGAATTCTTGAGGAAAATATCCTTTCTTCTTCAAAATCATTTTCTTTTCAAAAATTTCCATGAAATTTTAAAACAAAAGGATTTTGTTGAAAATATTCATGAAATATTATAGAGTAAGATTCATGAAAATAAGGCATTATGAAATCGTAAAAATACACTCATGTGGTATATGTTAGAAAAAAACATTCTTCTCGTACTTTTGTCGGAAAAGTCAAAAAATACCTCGTATGGTAAACAAAAGAAATACTCCTTTCATAAAATGTGTTAAAATTCAAAAAAAAGGTAAAAATTACTTTAAACATACATAGAAGAAAATTAAATAATTTATGAAAACATTTTGAGAACATATGGACATGGATGATAAACACAACCCCAGTAAATACTTAGGAATAAACAATCTCGGATAAGAATGAGATTGGAATAATTATCCCTTACCTTACATCCGATATGATTCATGTGTATCTGAAACTCCTATATAATGATTTAAATAATGTCATTGAATTATTACAGAATCCTATTCATTGTTATGATATCATAAATGGTTCACTTATGACTTTATATTACCCGTTCTTTTGTAAATTCCATATTAAAGCAGCGTTTTGGGTAAAATCATTTCATTTATCGTACATGTTTTGACTTTTTGTTCTTACTTATATCCTGATTTACTTAATTTGATAATTTAAAACATGATTTATATAGAATATATATTCAGAATATAAATATATATGATAGATCGATAAACGGAATGAAATACACCGTTCATGGAGACTATTGGTCGTACGTATGCATGAACGCTGTTTTCATTTCCTTATTGAATCGATTGGAATTATGTAAATGAAAAATATATGTAAATAAATCCAGTTTCATTATTATGTAATATCTTTCATGATTATATATTATATATACTTTTTAATCATACTTGAATGGTTAATCATGGAAAATGAATCTCATCGCGTCCGTGGAGATGGTAGTCCGTACGTACGCACAAGCGATGATATCATTCTTTTGATATTAAAATAGTGTATTAATGGTTGGTATATCATATATAAATAATCATAATATTGTTATATTTATCATTTATATCATTTATACTCATTATTATACCCATCCAAATAATGAATTGTTTGAATAACAAACTACACCACGACGTGGAGACGGTAAGCCGAACGTACGCACGTGTGGTGACTTTTTCATTCATAGGATAGATAAAATAACTAATATGGTTGTAACATTTTTATAATAACATCACAGTATATATAATATATTGGAGTTATTTTTTTATAATGTAAAAAACAAAGGAGGAGGAAGTGGAAGAAGAAAGGAACCTCAAATAGGTGATGAGATATTTACCTCTTCTTCGGGTTCTTCCATTTGATTTGATGAAAAGGGATCCTTAGGTTATCAATATGACTAAAGGAAGGCCTATAGCACGAAGGGAGTACATTTTAAAGGGTATTTGGGAAGGTTTTGTCCCATCCAAATGGCTTTGGAGGAGTGAATTATAGAGAAGGGGGAGTGCCCTTTTATAAGAGGGGTGAGGGGAACCGTAGGAAAAACTTAACATATTATTTTATAACAAATTAATATTTGGTTTATAATGGCTCCAAAGTGACTTATTTCGAGACTAGGGTGGGGATGGGTCGAAATCCTCTCAACCAATAGGTTTTATACAAGTTTAGGTAACCATTTTAACCTTATCATTTAGATTTAACTCTAAGTTAAATAATTTAACTTTTACCGTGTCTTCTTGTATTCTTACACTATATGGTTAATAAACTTACTATAATCCACCAATAGAAACCTAATTGGTTCATTAATGTCATATATATTATTATATAAGTTGTTTGGAAGAACCTTATATTTTTAGGACCTTTATACCAATTAATAATATAATATTTCTTTTAAAAACTCTTTTATATCAATTTTGACACTATTTGGTATTTTGTTTTATTTAAATTCATAACAGCATTATTACTTAGATGTAAATTCATCTAACCAACCCTAATATGTTATATTAACCTAGAAAATTAGTTTAATTCATAAAAAGTCTCAAATTACATTTATTTGGGTATTTATAATATCCATTATGGTAATATTTCATTAATAAGGTAATTACTTTATCATCATTGTGTCATACATAAATTAACTTATTTAATGTCTAAAAATTATAAAAAAAATACCATTATGTAAGAAATAATTTTATATTTCTAATGAATATTTATAGTTGAATTTATCTTATGTATAACTCTATATTAAAAATGTTTTACTTATTAAACTTTGATTTTAATTATTTTAACTCTTCATTGAATTAAATAATAATAAATGTCTTAATCTAATCCAAGTGGGCCTAAATGGTCATATTTTATTCCTAAGGTTGTTTTGGGTCGAATTAAACTTATCAAATAGAATTAGGACATGTGTTACTGTTTACCTCACCTGTTTTGATAATCCCAATTATGCTTTCATATACTTTGATAATCCCAATCAATGTTTATCTGTATATTAATTCTTTCAATCTATGATACTCTATTATCAAGATGATAATAATATTAAAATAATCCTTGAGATATGTTAATCAATGTTTATCTATGTTTATATGAGTTCTAAAGTAATTCTAACCAATCAGATATGTTGTGCATAAAACAGATAAGTGTTAAGTCCCTGATCTGCGTATAGCTACTGATAAAGAGCTACCGGTACTCAGTCTACTGATAGACAGAGTCACCGATAAGCTAAGGTTACTGATATGTACAGAGCTATCGGTAAGCATAGAAAAAGTCTTTCGATAGAACATAATAGAGCCACCGATGTTCATAAGTCCACCGATACAAGTACATATAGTCACCAATAACAAGAGCTACCGATAGACAGAGCTACCGATAGAACAAGTCTACAGAGCTACCGATAGAACAAGTCTACCGAGATACCGATAGAGTAAGTCTACCGATAGGAGGAGCTACCGATATGTTAAGATCTACCGATATCAAGAGCTACCGATACAAGTGCAAAGAGCTACCGATACAAGTTCAAAGAGCTACCGATGGAAGGTCACTGTTACACAAAGTCCACCGTACACATCTACCAACAGAAGGCTACTAATGATTGACCAACCAGTCAAACTCTATAATCTCAATTATATTTATTTATTAAGCTAACGGTTACATTTGATGGTTTTAATGTAGTTACTGTTATTTAATGAATTTTCTTTTCATGTCAGGGAACCGTACCTAGTACCCATGCAAAAGGTAATCATTCCTTTTTCAGGAGCTAAAAGCTATAAAGGGAAGTAAAGTGAACACTGGAAAGATATACGAAAACATAGATCAAGAAGAGTTGATACAGGCATGAAAGAGAGGATCATTACAAAGTAACCAAGAATGTGCTTGAAGTGTGAAGAAAGAACTGGAAAGTGGTGCATACAGAAAGACTACATCCATACTCCAAGAACACTAAACATACACAAAGAAATTATTTTCTAGAGGAGAACAGAAGCTACATCTTGAGTTAAGAACTACAACAAATACTTCATGCACACAGGCTGAAAAGCGGGACCTGGAACCAAGGAAGAAAATGATACTCTGTTTTTCAGAACAAAAAACCAGAGAAGGACTCAGAAGATTTTCTAACCAACCAAACGAGTCCAGAGCTGCACTGCCAATCACTAAAGCTCTTCTAAACTCATTCTAACTTACTTTATTGATTCTTTTATTTACATTTCGAGCAGTGTGTGTACCCTGTTTATTTTACACACACACACTGTCTCCTGTGCTAAGCTGGAGGATTCTCAAATCCTCATTCAAACTCTATAACTCTCTTGTTTCTCACTGTGGATAGTGGTAGAGGTCGAGTAAGAGCTGGACAGCTGTGGGATATTGTTTATTTTCCCACATAGAACTATGGTAGAGGTCTTTGTACCTGGACATTATTGTACTGTTGTTAACCCCGATCCAGGGTGTGGATCAATTTATTTAAATTTTTTGAGAGGACTAAGTCTCAGCTTGAGACTAAACCTCTTGGTTACATCTACTGTTCTTTTTAGTTTAAGTCTTGAGTATACTATATATTTCATATTCCGCTTCTAACTAATTTGAAATATAATTTGTTTTAAAGTTACTTTGATAGTTAAATTAGAAAGTTTTTATACTTATTGTAAACCATTAAGTTAGTTTCAAAAGTCAATTTAATCTTCAGATTAAATTAACTGAGACCTAATTAGTCTTTGAGAATCTAATTGTACATTTACACTATGTATAGATTCACTATAGTTTAACTTTGTTTTTAAATTGGGGGATTTTAAGAGAAATATTTTTAATAGAAATTTTAATTAGAACTCAATTCACCCCCCTCTTGAGTATCCACTCCGACCAACATTTGGTATCAGAGGATTATTTTTGTTAAAGGATTTTTGAAATACTCTATTTTTCAACTGTGATTTTAGTTGTATCTTTAAAGATATTAAATTTATGTTAGTTCTAAATTTTATCTCTTTAAATTCCTTTTCTAAAATCTAGTTATGGATATTAGACTAGAGGGTGCTTCTACTAACCGGTCACCTTTCTTCAATAGCACCAACTATGCCCAGTGGAATCTTAAGATGAAAATTCATTTAGAAAGTATGAGTTTTGTTATTTGGACCACTATAGAGTCACAATAAAAAATTCCAGAAACTGAAAGAACTACTTGGGATGAACCTACAAAGACTACTTACAATAATAATTGTAAAGTTATGAATGCCCTGTATTGTGCTTTAGGATATGAAATTTTTTACATAATATCTACTTGCAAAACTACTTATGAAATTTGGGACACTTTGGGTGTTTCTCATGAAGGAACAACCATTGTTAAAGAAATGAGATTTAATACATATACTATTAAATATGATAATTTTAAAATGAAAACTGATGAACCTATTTCTGATATGTATCTCAGGTTCAATGAGATAGTCAATACAATTAGTTCACTTAGAAAGGCTCTTCCAGCAAAGGAACAAATCATGAGAATATTGAGATGTCTACAAGACCAATGGAGGGGCACTTCTATTTCAATAAGAGAATCATGTGACATTGGAGATCTCCCGGTAAAATATCTTATTGGTAAACTAATGATGTATGAAGAAGAACTCAAGGTGAATAAGAAGGAAGATGATGAACCCAAAATAAAATCTGTAGCTTTTAAGTCTACTTCTTATAAGATCAAATACAAATTGAAAATGAAAATACAAACTGAAAGTTCAACCAGTCAAGATTCGGAATCTAACAGTGATGTTGAGATGGCTCAAATAGCCAGTAGATTCATGAAGTTTTATAGGAAAAATAAATTCTTCATAAAATCAAACTACAAAGGAAATTATGACAACAAGGGACATTGGAAAAAGGATTGGAAAAATCCTGACAAGGAGGATGATATAGTCTGCTATGAATGCAAAAGGAAAGGGAACATCAAGGCTGACTGTCCAAAATTAAATTTCAAAAAGAAACATGATTATAAAGACAAGAAGTACAAGAAATCCATGAAATCTACCTGGAGTGCTTCAGAAGACAACGCAAGTGAATCTGATGTTTCTGATTCGGAAAAGAATCGTGCCAACATGTGATTCATGACCAATACTTATGAGGTACTTGTTTCCTCTAGGTTGAATGATTATTATTCTGGAACTGATTCTGAATCTGAAAACATGTCTAGTGAAGAACTGTTTGAATACTATAATATGCTGGAAGAAACATGTAATGAACTAAAGGACAAATATAAGTCATTAAAGAAACATCATTCTCTCACTTCCAATGTTAAATATGCCTTTGATATAGAAAAAGAAAAGAATGCTCAACTGTTAAAGGAAAATACAGAACTGAAAATTTCTAATGAGAAACTTAGAAAGGACTTAGAAAAAATCAAAAATGGAAAAGATACTCTTACTCAAATGTTAGGAAAATAAGTTTCACCAAAATACACTACTGGTTTGGGATACCAACCTATACAGATACAGTTCACTAAAACTCAATTTATCTCTAAATATGGACAAAATTATGCTTATTTCAAATTCTGGAAATTCGTATACTTCAACTAGCTATTCATATGGTTATAGATCAAATAATTTTTATCTTTCAAAATATATTTATTCTGTAAATTATATTAGACCCATAAGACAAATATGGGTACTCAAAGCTTTGATTGCTAACCTTTCTGGACCCAAGAAGATCTGGGTACCAAATTCATTCTCTATCTAAACCTATTTTGTAGGAAACATGTTTGAAGAGTTCTCACAAGAAGGTATGGTACTTGGAAAGTGGATGTTCAAGACATATGTATGGGGATTACTCTTTTTTCTAGAGCTTAATAAAGGTTGATTGAGGTCATGTCACCTTTGGTGATAAATCTAAAGTAAAAATCATCAGCCTAGACCAGATTGGTAACACTGATTCAATTTTAATTTCTAAAGTTTTATTTGTTGATGAACATAAGTATAATCTGTTTAGTATTTCTCAATTATGTGATGATGTCTTTAATGTTAAGTTTTAAAATTATTCTTTTAATGTTTTTAACTCTAAAAATGTTTTAGTATTTTTTGCCTTGAGAAATGAAAATGTTTATACTGTTGATTTGAAATCCTTAGCTAAACAAAATGTTACTTGTTTAAATGATTTTCCTAAAGAATATTGGCCTTGGCACAGAAGATTAGGACACTGGAACATCTTTTCAATTAAAAAATTAACTAGGAAGAACTTAGTTAGAGACCTACCTAAACTTGAATTCCCAAATGACAAAGTTTGTAATCCTTGTCAAAAGGGAAAGCAACATAAAGTTTCTTTTAAATCAAAGAAATAAGTCTCAACTTCTCAACCTCTCGAGTTGGTTCACATGGACTTGTTTAGACCTTCAAGAGTTTCTATTTTAAATGGGAAGCACTATGTCTATGTCATAGTAGATGAATTTTCTAGATATACATGGGTATACTTCTTAGCTCACAAAAGTGAATCTTGTTCTTACTTTATTAAATACTCCAAATATGTAGAAAACCTTATTGGACTTAAGATTAAAACTCTAAGAAGTGATCATGGCCGTGAGTTTGAAAATCATGAGTTTGAATCTTATTTCTCACACAATGTCTATAGTCATAACTTTTATGCTCCTAGGACACCTCAACAGAATGGTGTAGTACAAAGAAGGAATATAACCCTTCAAGAAATTGCAAGAACCATGCTTAATGAATATGACATGCCTGTTTACTTTTGGGCTGAAACTGTAAATACAGTTTGTTATATTATTAATAGAGTCTTGATAAGACTAGTTCATAGGAAGACCCCATATGAGTTATGGAAAAATAGAAAACCCAAAGTTAGTTACTTCAGAGTCTTTGGTTACAAAGTTTTTATTCTTAATACAAATGATAATATGGAAAAGTTTGCTTCTAAGAGTGATGAAGGAATTTTTCTTGGTTATTATTTAACTAGAAAATACTATAGAGTCTTTAATAAAGGAACAAAATGTGTGGAAGAATATTTTCACATCAAGTATGATGAAACTGATCCACATGAGCCTAAAACCTCTCTTGAAAATCTTGAAGAAGATTTGAGTGTTCTGGAACTTAATAATAAATCTAAAGAACCTGTTATAAAAACATCCAATTATGGACATATTCTAGAATCTGATTCTGTTGAACCCAAACCTATAGATGAACCTGAAATTTCTAGTCCTACCTTAACTAGATCAACTAGGATTCTAAATAATCATCCTTTAGATGCTGTTGTTGGTAATCTTGATAGAGTGACATAGACTAGAGCTTCTCTAAGAAACCAGGTTGAACATCAATCCTTTCTTTCATAACTAGAACCTAAAAATATCAATGATGCTATTAATGATGAATTTTGGGTAATGGATGTGCAAGAAGAGTTAAATCAATTTGAAAGGAACAAAGTCTGAGAATTAGTTGACAAACCCAAGGACACTTTGACAATAGGCACTAAATGGGTTTTTAGAAACAAAGTTGATGAATCTGGAAACATAGTTAGTAAAAAAGCTAGACTAGTTGCATAAGGATATTGTCAAGAGGAAGGTATATACTATGAGGATAACCTTTCACCTGTAGCCAGATTAGAAGCCATTAGGATCTTACTTGCCTATGCTGCTCATCTGAATTTCAAGCTATATCAAATGGATGTCAAAAGTTCTTTTCTAAATGGTTTTATAATTGAAGATGTTTTTGTTGAAAAACCACATGGATTTACTAATCCTCATTTTCCAAATCGAGTTTTAAACTTTATAAATCTTTATATGGTTTAAAACAAGATCCAAGAGCTTCTTATGATAGACTTAGTAATTTTCTTATTTCAAAAAGTTTTAATAAAGGGATTGCTGATCCAACAATTTTTATTAAAAGAATTTCTAAAGATGTTTTAATAGTACAAATCTATGTTAATTATATTATTTTTGGATATTTTAAACACTCCTTATGTACTGATTTTTGAAAGAGTATGCCAAATGAATTTGAAATGAGTTTAATGGGAGAACTTTAATATTTTCTTGGATTTCATGTTTTTCAAAATGAAAATGGTATTATTTTGAATCAAAGTAAATATACACAGGATCATTTAAAATGTTTTGGTTTGGATAGTTTTAAGGAAATTGATACTCCTATGAGTACTATTTATAAATTGGATTCAGATTAAACTGGGAAACCAGTGGATCAAACCAATTACAGAGGTATGATTGGAAGCTTACTTTACCTTACTGTTAGTCTACCAGATATTATGTTTAGTGTGTGTATGTGTGAAATATTTCAAGCTAATCATAAGGAATATCATTTACTTGCTGTTAAATGAATTTTTAAGTATCTTAAACACACTGTAAACTTAGATTTGTTTTACCCAAAAGTACAATCCTTTGAGTTAATGAGTTATTCAGATGCTGAATTTACTGGTTGCAAGTTGGATAGAAAAAGAACATCTGGAACCTGTCATTTATTGGGAAAATCCTTAGTATCTTGGTGTAGTAAAAAGCAAAATTCTGTAGCTTTGTCTACTGTCGAAGCAGAGTATATAGTTGCTGGTAGTTTCTGTGCACAAATTCTGTGGATGAAACACACTCTTTTGGACAATGGATATGACTTTAAGCGCGTTTCAATTAACTGTGACAACACTAGTGCAATTAACATCAGGATGAACCCTGTATATCAGTCTAAGACCAAACACATTGATGTAAGGCACCATTTCTTGAGAGATCATTATCAAAAGGGTGATATTACTCTTGAATTTATTGGTATTGAACATCAATTAGCTGACATTTTCAACAAACCTTTAAGTTTGGATAGGTTAAGTTATATTAGAAATGAGTTAGGAATGATTAATATTGATCGGTAGCTACCTCACCGATGTAACCTCATTGATGTGAATCCTCACCGATTTGAATCCTCACTTATGTAATACCTCACCGATGTAATACCTCACTGATGGACTTCACAGATAGGAACTCTCACCGATAAACTCTACCGATGAGTGCACTATTTTAAAACTTCTGTCTGCTGCCAGAATCTGAATCATTTTTAATTTAATTTATTTTATTAATTTATTTTATGATTCCTAAATGATTAAAACTATGTCTTAGCTACATGTCAATCCACCGAGCCTCAAACCCTTTACCCTCAAACCTTAGCTCTCGAATCTCTTAAGAACCCTAAACCACTCGAACCAGCGATGGAAAAAACCAAAATTCCTACCATCAGAGATGAAACTGATGAGACAAATGCAAAGAAGAAGAAGTCTGAGCCAGAAGAAAGTGGTAGTGTTGGAAGAACTAGGTTGGGGAGGGGACCAGTGAATTCTCATTTGCATAATAGAGTTATTGTTATTGAAAAAGAGCTCTGCGTGGAATGGCTGATGCCTAACAAATTATTAGTTCTCAAAGTACTGGAAGATCAAAAGTGGGTAGATTGTTTTTCGAACAACAATGGCCGCTACTGTCTGAATCTATTGAAGCAATTTTATGAGTTTATAAGCTTTGAGAAATCTGAAAATGAGAACCGAGTGACTTATTATGTGAATGGAAAGGAGATATCTTTCTCATCTGTTGAATGGGATAAATTCTTGAAGGTTCCGCATGAAGGTGTATCTGGATATGTCTCAAAATCTATGCCACCTACAAGTGATATTTTTGATTATGAGACTTCTTTGGAAGAGCTTACTGGTGATGGAAATCAAAGACAAGTAGTAAATAAAGAAATGGATGGAGAGAACAGATTGCTGTTCAAATTTTTTCATCATGTCTTAATACCGAGGAGAGAAGACTTTGCGAATTTAAGGTATCAAGATATCTATCTCCTGCATCTCCTAAGACATTGTGTGAAAGTGAATCTATGTAGATTGCTGATGATCCAAATGGATGACATGACAAAGCCACAATCTAAGACTAATGCCCTATTCTTTTCCAAGTTGATCTCTATGATGATCAAAGTAAAAGGGGTAGCTAAGTCTCAAGATGAGACAGTGGTAGTAAGGAACAACTTCTGTATCACAATCATAGTGTGCAAATACATGAAGATAAATTGGAACCCATAGAGAGGAGAGTGGGTTAATGATGACCAGAAGGTATATGATAAATTTAATCTTGTGGATCATCCTTCAAGACCTAAGGATGTGAGGGATCTAGGTCTAGGACCTGATGAAGAAGAACCTGAATACAGTGATGAGACTGATGAAGAAGAAACTCCTATGGATGATAGGAGAAATCCGGACTTGCCTCCAAGTCCTGCTGCTGAAATTGTATCTTCTAGAAAGGAAGCCTTAATAGAAGAAGATACACTTGCTGATTAGGAAGACCAGCCAGCCCCTGAGCATAAATAAGAAAAGGAGAATGAATTAGAAGCATCTAATTCTATGAGTTTAAGTTTGAGTCCATTAATTGGAAGCTCAGTTGTGACTACTGTGGATGTAGTAGGAGAAAGGGAAGAAGTTGTACCTAATCCAGAGGACCCTCCTACTGTTGCAGAGAAAGAAATGATAGAAAAAGATTCTCCTCAGGAAGAAAGACCCGTTGAAAATGCCCTTGTTGTACAAGAGAATGCACCCATTTATGGGGAACATCAAACCAAGTTTGGAAGAGTGTCAGTGGCTGTTGATATTGAGGATTGGGCAGAAGACCCTGGTTTTGTGGTCTGTGGGTTAGACTATCCTGATTCTAATAATTAGGCATCTCTAAATAGACCAAAAATCGTTTATGATGTTGAGTCTAAGTTGCTACCTGAAGATGTGGTCAGAATGTATGACTTGGATAAGTTAAAGAAAAAGCTTAAGGTCAGTTTTGTGGAAGAGACAAGGAAGATGGAATCTTCACTGGTGTCATCAATCTAATCGATTATGACTGACTCAGTAGCCAGTATAGCCTCTGAAAGAGTATCTGTTGCAGTTGCACCTGCTGATTTGATCACCAAGGCTGACCTTGAATCCTTAAAGGATGAGATGAAATAATCCTTTAGTGTTTTTGTTGTTAAGTTGAAGCATTGTTTTGTTGAAGAGATGAGTATGTTGGAAAGATCTTTTGAACTCTCTCTTGGATGTAATTTGTCAACCTTTATGGCAGAAATAGTGAAAGAAGATAAAGATTATCAGACTCAAGTGTCTAGACTGGAATCAGATCTTGAAGCTCTAAAGAAATTGGTTCTCTCTTTGGAATCTTACATGAGCTCAAAATCCTAAGCATGCGAGGACTTAGCCTATGTCAAAAGTGTTGTGAGCCAGATGGTTTCAGTGTTTGAAGGTTTTAAAACTTCCATGAAAGATCATGTTAAAACCCAGGATTCCCAAGTTCAAAATATTATTAGTGGTTTGACCAAAAACTTCAAGGAAACAGTAACCTTATCTATTGGTTTTGTTGCATCTAAACCCTCTATGGATTTGAATCAGATTCAAGCTGTGATGAAGGAGGAGCTTGGTTCACATCAACCAGTGGCTCTGTGGACTCATATGATCTGAGAAAAGTTGTGCTTTCTACTAGAGATTCAGCTATAGAAATAATGAAGATAGTCCAAGACTATATGAGAGAAGCCTCTGCCTCTCAGAAAGAAGTGAAAGATAAGGTGGACTCTTATTTCCAAAAGATTTACACCAAGAATCAACTCAACAATCACTTCAAACTTCTGTTGGAAAACCTAAAATTACCGCCTGTCAATCAAGTCTTCAGAGAGAATGTCAGTAAGCTAAGGAAATTGACTCCCGCCTTGGACAAATTCATGGAAAACAAGGATGACTTCATATCTTCTATGTAGAGAGGAGGAGGAATAATTATGGATTTTAGAAATCTTTTGCTTCCTTTTCTACATGTTGATGCTAGGCCAGTGATTGTACCTCCAGCCTTACCAGCCTCTGCCTCTACTGGTTCTCCAATTCAGATGACTCCAGCCCAATCCATTCGAAGCCTCACACCTATGATCACTCAATGAACTCCTCAGTACAGGCCAGGCACAATTTCTGTGGCTCAACCTCCTGTGATCATTTTCAGAATTCCTAAGCCTTTACCAGCATCCTCATCACCTGAATCCGCTACTGATCCCAAGGGAAAATCTCACATTGAGGATGTGGATTGAACAAATGGCTAATATGTTTGATAGGAATCCCTTATATTTTGTTTTTTTGTCTATGTACCTTTTTTGTAACATTTAATACAAGTGGATTTCTTTTATTTCTAATTTTGTTCCTCTTCTCTTTGTTGTTTCCCACTTTTTGATTATCACAAAGGGAGAGAAATATTCTAAAAAGATTCTATAAAGGGGGAGAGATATTCAAAGTACCAAAGAGAGGGAAATATTCACCCAAGGGGAGAAGTATTAGAGGGATATATTAAAAGGGGGAGAATAAATATTGGGGAGAAAGTATCAAAGGGGGAGAAATTTTATCTACGGAAGAGCTATCATGCGTTGCCCCTCTGATACCATTGCATTTAATTCTCGAATACCATTGCATTTACTTTAATCTCTGATACTTTATGGTCTGTAATATTTTTTTTCTCTCATACGATTGAATTTAATGATATATCCTCTGATACAATTACTCACTATTTTAAAATGATAATATCATAAGTTGTAATTATCAAAAGGGGGGAGATTGTTGACCTCACCTGTTTTGATAATCCCAATTATGCTTTTATATAATTTGATAATCCCAATCAATGTTTATCTATATATTAAATCTTTCAATATATGATACTATATTATCAAGATGATAATAATATTAAAATAATCCTTGAGATATATTAATCAATGTTTATCTATGTTTATATGAGTTCTAAAGTAATTCTAACCAATCAGATATGTTGTGCATAAAACAGATAAGTGTTAAGTCACTGATCTGCATATAGCTACTGATAAAGAGCTACTAGTACTCAGTCTACCGATAGACAGAGTCATCAATAAGCTAAGATTACTGATATGTACAGAGCTACCGGTAAGCGTAGAACAAGTCTTTCGATAGAACAGAATGGAGCTACTGATGTGCATAAGTCTACTGACACAAGTACAGACAGTCACCAATAACAAGAGATACTGATAGACAGAGCTACCGATAGAACAAGTCTACAGAGCTACCGATAAAACAAGTCTACCGAGCTACCGATAGAGTAAGTCTACCGATAGAAGGAGCTACCGATATGTTAAGAGCTACGGATATCAAGAGCTACCAATACAAGTGCAAAGAGATATTGATGCAAGTTCAACGAGCTACTGATGGAAGGTCACTGTTACACAAATTCCACCGTACACATCTACCAACAGAAGGATATTAATGATTGACCAACCAGTCAAACTCTATACTCTCAATACTATTTATTTATTAAGTTAACGGTTACATTTGATGGTTTTAATGTAGTTAATGTTATTTAATATATTCTGTTGCCATTTTAGGGAACCGTACCTAGTACCCATGCAAAAGGTTATCATTCCTTTTTTCGGATCGAAAAGCTATAAAGGGAAGGAAAGTAAACACTAGACGAATATACGAAAAGATAGAACAAGAAGAGTTGATGCAGGCGTGAAAGAGAGGATCATTATATAAGTAACCAAGAAGGCGCTTGAAGTGTGAAGTAAGAACTGGAAAGTGGTGCATACAGAAAGTCTACATCCATACTCTAAGAACAATGAACATACACGAAGCAATTGTTTTTAAGAGGAGAACACAAGCTTCATCTTGAGTGAAGAACTAAAACAAACAATTCATGCACTCAAGCTGACAAGCTGAACCTAGAACTAAGGAAGAAAACGATACTCTATTTTTCAGAAAAAAAACCAGAGAAGGACTCAGAAGCTTTTCGGACCAACCAAACGAGTCCCGAGCTGCACTGCCAATCACTAAACCTCTTCTAAACTCATTCTCACTTACTTTAGTGATTATTTCATTTACATTTCGAGCAGTGTGTGTACCTTGTTTATTTTACCCACACTGTCCCCTGTGCTAAGCTGGCGGATTCTCAAATCCTCATTCAAACTCTATAACTCTCTTGTTTCCCACTGTGTATAGTGGTAGAGGTCGAGTAAGACCTGGACAGCTGTGAGCTGTTGTTTGTTTTCCCACATAGAACTGTGGTAGACGTCTTTGTACCTGGACAATATTGTAATGTTGTTAACCCCGATCCAGGGTGTGGATCAATTTATATAAATTGTTTGAGAGGACTAAGTCTTAGCTTGAGACTGAACCTCTTTGTTACATCTGCTGTGCTTTTTAGTTTAAGTCTTGAGTATACTATATATTTCATATTTCGCTGCTAACTACTTTGAAATATAATTTGTTTTAAAGTTACTTTGATAGTTAAATTATCAAGTGTTTATACTTATTTTAAACCATTATGTTAGTTTCAAAAGTCAAATTAATCTTCATATTAAATTAACTGAGACCTAATCAGTCTTGGAGAAACTAATTGAACATTTACACTCTGTATAGATTCACTACAGTTTAACTTTGTTTTTAAATTGGGGGATTTTAAGAGAAATATTTTTAACAGAACTTTTAACTAGAACTCAATTCAACCCCTCTTGAGTTTCCACTCTAAACAATAGTTAGGATAATAATAATATCACTTTTACCCTTAATTACCCTATTTACTTTTAACAGTGGTAAATAAAAGTAAAAAGTTACTATTCACCAAAAATTATTTTTATCTTATTGAACCACATTTTACTTCTTGATATTAACCATCTCTTAGATTTTTGAAATTAAAATCACAGAAGTGGTAAAATTAATTTTTATGTACATTTGCAAATTCTCCTAGGAGGTGGGTAAAAGACGGTGAAAAGTTCTATAAAATTTTTATATATCTAAAATTATTATAAATTGACTCTAATGAATTACAATGAACTTATATTAGTATTATGTGTCTATTTTGACCTAAAATAAATTTTAATAAAATAAATAATTATTTAAATAAAAATTCCGTTTTAAACTATAACTCAGTGTTTTCACTATTAATCAAAAATTGAATGTTTTCAGAAAAATACCAAAAAATCACCCTAGGCTAATTTTGATATTCCAAATCCAAAAATGAATTTCATTTTGAAATATAAAATTTATAAAATTTCAAAAATTTGGTATTACTATTCATAACGGCTAGTTTATATAATATTTTTAATAACATATCGTTGTTTAGTGAAACTCGGTATTGCATACAACACAGGCTATCGAGGAAGGTTTCTCTTGCATGTAATGAAAGCCAAGTCAGGGTTGTGTATAGTGCAAGATTCCTTTGTTGTTTCATATAACAGAATCCAACAATATTTCATTTATACATTGAATATACTCGGAAAGCATAGTGCAGAGCCCTATTTATTAAAAGAAAAGAAAAGATCCCTTTTTAACTGGGAGAGGGTAACCCATTACATGCTTGAAGACCGAAGGCAAATAGACATAGGTTCAAGAGAAAAAAGTATAGAAATACACAGTTCAAAATAAAAAAAACCAGAAAATCAATTCCAAATGGCCATTGCCCAAAAAAACAAATACCACAGTGAAACCCTAACCGCTACCATGGCGTCCGGCATACCAGCCACCAAGGGCCACCACGAGCCACTGTTTCCATCACAGCCACCACTAAACCAATAGATGGAGAAGCCATCACCACTGCAGACCGAAACCGAAGATACAACAGAAGTCACAACTACTGCTCGATCCACACTCAGTAGTGCACATCCGCAGAGAAGTCGGTCGATCCCACCAAGGACCCCAGGAAACCATTGGCCACAACCAAATAAAAACCCTGAATGGGAACAATGACGCTTTCATCCCATAGTTGTCTGCAGCCTTCGAGATACTTGCCACAGCCAGATGCCCCCGCCGCCGATTTCCACCTCACCACCCAATGTGGCACCGCTACACTGCCATCAGCCCACCGCATCGCTGCGAAGGCGCATCGCCGCACTGATCCCCACCCAAACTGCCCGTGCCATCCCACACCGTTTCCATGAACCGCATCCCACCATCTCCAGGACCACTGAGGGTAAACCGAGACACGTTCTCCCCTCCAAGCGCCAAATTCGACCAGATCTGGTCCAGTATGGTTGCCAACCGCCAACAAGAATCCCCTGACTCCTCCCACAAGCGGAAGCATCACGTCCACCAGTGGAAAACCCAGATCTTTTGTCAGGGATGCTTATGCTGCTGCAAAGAGGACACTGAAGCTGATTCCTCCAGACCTACGTATACTGCAAGCTAATACAGCGTTGCGTATTAGTGCAAGATAATATTGGTGTAGAATACAACACAAGACATCAAATAAATGAAAAATAATACTTCTCATAAAATCCCAGGGTGTTAAATTCTACCCCACTTAAAATGAATTTCTCCCTAGAAATTTTTTGGGGTTATAAATGGTTTTCTACTTGAACATTTCTTTCATAGAAACCCACAACATAAAAAGGAATACTAAAACATCATTTTAAAAAATAACGTTAGAAACATAACGAATACCCAAAGTAACTCATCACTGGGTTTCCACATAGAAGAATATAGGTGAAAATATAGATATGGAAGAGAAATATAACCATCAAGTTCTGATAGAGAGTCGTAGAGAACATGGCTATGAAAAATCCAACAATCACATAGCCATAAATTTGTAATGATCTAATGTACGATATGATTCATTTGATATGAGGGTACTAGGACCATGTTTTTGGTTTTCAATATCATTTCCTTAATGTTGATGAATTAAAATATATACTTACTTGATTTTGGAACAATCTCACAGTTGTTCATGCATTGAACAATTTCCACTTCATCTCTTAAATAAATAAAGTTGAATTTGTTATTTGTGAAGTGTTAGAAGATCAGTGATAGAATGATGGGTAATTCTATCTGTATCAAAAAAAATGTTAGAAAAAGTTATCAAATATACATAAGTCCATCTATGGTGAGGTTAGTCGTTTATGATTCCAAAAATGGACTTATTCTTCATCGCTTAATAAAATAAAACTAGTTTATACTAACCAGGGACTTCCTGTAGGCCAAAGGTAGGCAATAAAGGCCTGTGGAACTTTGGTTGTGGGTTCGATTACCACAGCCTTGTCCGACACGACGGGTTGTCGCCCATCCTGTAGGTTATTCTTTTTCTAAAACTACACTATTATAACATTCCAAAAATAATATCAAAAAAAGTTCTAGCCTTAAACAATACTATCTGATGTCTAACATAATCCATTCCAATCTTTAGACTTATCCAAAATACATTTGTCCAATCTCATACTATAAAGAAAATTATTACTGGAAAGGTCACAAAACAAGCATGTGAATACCATCATTTATCCCCCTTATATCATAAGATACATCTTGTTGATCACATTCCAAACATGTGAATACCTTAATCATGTATTCTCTTGAAAAATGAATACCCATTGAACTTTAGTGAAAACATGAATTCTGTCAAAATTTAACTCTTTCCACATACCAAAATCCCAAAAATTATTTATACTCAAACCATGATGTCACTTTGTCCTTAAATCCGTCATGAGCTCATGAATACTATCAAACATTTCATTTTATCTTTATCCCTTCATTATGCGCATATCATCTTCTTTCCAAAAATATTTCAATCACTTTTCATGGTTACCGATACCATATAATTATTGAAAACTAAAATAAACCTATACAAAGGTATTCCAATATTCCACAATAGTATAAATGAGATTCCATGATACTATTTTGAAATCCCATTACATAAACACTTTATCATTCCACCGCACCATTGTCATATTCAACATCTCCAATAGTGATCACATGTGACTTACCTTTGTCATTTTCTTTAAGAGGTTATTGATGTCGATCATCATTAACCCTTGGATTAGGGAAATGATTAGCATAATGCCCCATTTCCTTGAACTTGTAGAATTAAAGTATTGGTGGTACATTCCCTGCAGTCTTTTCTTTATTCACATCATTAGCTACCCTTTTTCAATTACATCGACACTCAGCTACTCGATGACCTTCTTTTCTACACTAAAAAAAATTTCTAGTCCATTTAAGACAATCTCCACTATGCTTCTTTCCACACATTGAACATAAAGAAACATTCTTCTTCTTTTAAACATTGTTTTGAGATTTTTCCTTGAACTCCATCTTTCATTTCTTGTCAAAACCATGAGATGGATATCTAACACCAACTTTAAGCTCTACCTTGATATCACAATTCACAATTTCTTCGTAGATACTGAAGTCTCTTATAGCTAATTCCTTTCGAAGTCTTGGTTTTAAGCCACTGAATAATAGATCAACTTTGCTTTTAGGTTGGATGATAAATCTAGATGCATACCTTGCAAGCTGTGTAAAATTCGCCTCATATATACCAACATATTCATAATCCTTTTGCTTAAGCTCAAGGAACTCCTTTTCCATATTTTTTTTAAGAATACGAGGGAAGTAATTATTGAAAAATAAGTTCTTGAACTCATCCCATTCCATGGATTCAATTTCATCTTGGGGCCTTGTATTCTTAATTAGAGTCCACCACTAGTTCTCTTCACCTTATAAATGGTAAATATCCAGAATGAATTTTTCTTGATCTGAATAGTGAAGTATGGAAAATATCTTTTCAATGGTACTGATCCATTATTCAGCAACAAGTGGATCAGAAGACCCACTGAAAGAAGGTGGACATTGCCTCATGGAGGACTCAATCGAATATTGTTCCCTTATCTGCTCATTCAGAAGTCCAGAATGATTCATAGCTTGTGTAAGTATAGCAATAAGATTTTTCACTCCATCTCCCATAACATTGGTTTGTTCTGGAGTACAATCATTACATTGCCCATTACATTGATCAACACGGTTCCTTCGGGTTCCAGCCATCGTCTAAAACCCAAAAAGAATAGTGTGAGAGGCAAAAATCATGCTTGGAAAACAACATAATAAAGGGGGAGTACCTTCAATATCTATGATATTAGGATTAATTCTAATATCAATACCATAATTCTTGTACTATAACCTATACTTATACTTAACCTTAGGGATATCCCTATACATACCTGAGAAATATCTCTAGGGATCTCACTGAAGTTTTTGCATCCTAGTTTCCAAAGGTTAACTAAACCTTTCCTCTGATACCAACTGTAGAGACCCAAAGCTTGACGTACATGGAGATTACATTAATTTTGCGGAATACTTAATACATAACAAAAATAGAAACCCAAAAACCGTAATAGTTTAGTGTCTTTGGAAACTCAGAACATAATCTTCTAATCACGGTGAAGATCTTCAACATATCCCATAAAGATATTCTTCTTTTTTCTTACCTAAAAACATTCTTTATATCCTAGGGAAAAGAAAACATAAAAAGAGTGAGCTCAAATGCTCAGTAAGGGTAAACATGGAGAACATAAAACAATCCATAAACATTTGAACATACTAGCATGAACATAAAACATCAAAATCATGAGTAATGACATAAATCTTGGAAGTACATAAGTAATAGATCATAAAGGAACATTAATCATGATAAAATAGCATGGGAATAAAATATGTAATTATGGAAACTATTAAGCACATGATATGATTTCCATAGTATCCAATGTATTGTTGCCAAGACCATCATAGTGGACAAAGACCATTACTGAATCAGGTTTACTTGTCATTCCAGCCCTGTATTACTGTACCAAATTTACTTTCCATTACAACCCTATATTACTGTACCGGATTTAGTTACTGTTACATCCATGTCTATATCATGAGATATAGGTCCCACCCATCTCATAATGAAACCATTATTATGTGTGCCACATCATAAAAATAAATCATTCATCATAACCCAAAGAATAAAATTGGTTTCATAAACATCATCCCATCATAACATAATCTATATAAAACAAATGGATATCGTTTCATTATAAGAAAAGTGAAACCATGTAAATCATAGAGATATTATAATTGAAATATACACATATGAAATAATGTCATCTTAGAAGGAAAATGGTTTTGATAAAACACTTGAAATGAATTCTTGAGAAAAATATCCTTTCTTCTTCAAAATCATTTTATTTTCACAAAATTCCGTGAAATTTTAAAAGAAAATGATTTTGTTTAAAATAGTCGTGAAATATTATAGAGTAAGCTTCATGGAAATAAGGCGTTATGAAACTGTAAAAATCCATTCATTCTGTATAATTTAAAAAAACATTCTTCTCGTACTTTTGTCGGAAAAGTCAAAAAGTGCCTCGTATGGTAAACAAAAGAAAGTTTCCTTCCATACAATGTGGTAAAAGTCAAAAAAGGGTAAAAATGACTTTAAAAATACATAGAAGAAAAGTAAACATTTTACGAAAACATTTTGAGAACATATGCACATGGATGATAAACTGAACCCCAATAAATACTTACAAATAAACAATCTCGGATAAGAATGAGATTAGAATAATTATCTCTTACCTTAGATCTGATATGATCCGTACGTATACAAACCTCCTGTATAATGATTTAAATAATTTCATTGAGTTTTTACAGAATCATATTCATTGTTATGATATCATATATGGTTCACTTATGACTTTATATTACCCGTTCTTTTGTAAATTCCATGTTAAAACAGCGTTTTGGGTAAAATTGTTTCATTTATCGTATGTGTATCGACTTGTTGTTCTTACTTATATCCTTATTTACTTAATTAAAGAATGTAAAACATGATTTATATATAATATATATTCATCATATAAATAAATATGATAGATCGATAAACGGAATGAAATACACTATTAATGGAGACGGTAGGCCATACATACGCATGAACGCTGTTTTTGTTTCCTTATTGAATTGAATGGAATTATGTAAATGAAACATATATGTACATAAATCCAGTGTCATTATTATGTAATATATTTTATTATTATTTATTATATATTCTTTATAATCACACTTTAATGGTTAATCATGGAAAATGAATATCATCACGTTTGGGGAGATGGTAGTCCGTACGTACGCACGAGCGATGTTATCATTCTTTTGATATTAAAATAGTGAATAATTGGTTGGTATATCATATATAAAGAATAATAATAATGTTATGTTTATCATTTATATCATTTATACTCATTATTATACCCATCAAAATGATAAAATGTTTGAATAACAAACTACACCACGACATGGAGACGGTAAGCCGTACATACGCACGTGTGGTGACTTTTTCATTCATAGGATGGATAAAATAACTAATATGTTTGTAAAATTTTTATAATAACATCACAGTATATATAAGATACTGTATTTATTATCTTATAATAGAAACAACAAAGAAGGAGGAAGTGGAATAAGAAAGGAACTTCAAATAGGTGGTGAGATATTAACCACTTCTTCAGGTTCTTCCTTTTGATTTGATCAAAAGGGCTCCATAGATTGGATTTATGACTAAATAAAGGCCTCTAGAATTAAGTTAAGATAGTTTATAGGGTATTTGGGTAGTTTTTTTTCGATCCAAATGTATTTGGAGGTGTGAATTAGAGATAAGGGGGAGTGCCCTTTTAAAAGAGGGGTGAGGGGCACCTTAGAAAAAACATAAAATATTATTTTATAATAAATTCATATTCGGTTTATAATGACTCCAAAGTGACTTATTTAGAGGATAGAGTGGGTATGGGTATAAATCCTCTCAACCAATAGTTTTTATACAAGTTTAGGTTACCATTTTATCCTTTTTATTTAGATTTAACTCTAAGTAAAACAATTTAACTTTTACCGTGTCTTCTTTTATTCTTACACTATATGGGTAATAAACTTACTATAAACTGAAAATTGAGCCCTAATTGGTTCATAAATGTCATATATATTATTATATATTTATATTTTCCTAACCTTATATTTTTAGGACCATTATATCAATTAATAATATAATATTTATTTTAAAAACTCTTTTATGTAAATTTTGACACTATTTGGTATTTTGTTTTCTATAAATTAATAACAGCATTATTACTTCAAATAAAATTCATCTAAACAACCCTAATATGTTATATTAACCTAGAAAATTAGTTTAAATCATAAAAAGTCTCAAATTACATTTATTTGGGTATTTATAATATCAATTATGGTAATATTTCATTAATAAGGTAATTACTTCATCATCATTGTGTCGTAAATAAATTAACTTATTTAATGTATAAAAATTATAAATAAAATACCATTATGTAAGAAATCATTTTATATTTATAATAAATATTTATATTCGAATTTATATTATGTATAACTCTATATTAAAAGTGTTTTACTTATTAAACTTTGATTTAAATTATTTTAACTCTTCTTTGAATTAAATAATAATAAATTTCCTAATCTAATCCATGTGGACCTAAATGGTCATATTTTATTCCTAAGGTTTTTTGGGTCGAATTAAACTCATCCAATAAAATTAGGACATGTTTTAGGGTAATAATAATATGACTTTTACCCTTAATTACCCTATTTACTTTTAACTGTGGTAAATAAAAGTAAAATGTTACTATTCACAAAAAATTATTTTTATCTTAGTGAACCACATTTTACTGCTTGATATTAACCTCGTCTCTCAGATTTTATAAATTTAACTCACTGAAGCTATAAAATTACGTTTTATGTAAATTTGAAAATTCTCCTAGGAGGTGGGTAAAAGACGGTGAAAAGTTCTATAAAATTTTTATATATCTAAAATTATTATAAATTAACTCTAATGAATTAAATTGAACTTATATAGGTATTATGTGTCTATTTGGACCTAAAATAAATTTAAATAAAATAAATAATTATATAAATAAAAATTCGGTTTTAAACTATAACTCAATGTGTTTTCACTATTTATAAAAAATTCAAAGTTTTCAGAAAAATACAAAAAATTCACCCTAGGCTAATTTCGATATTCCGAATCCAAAAATGAAGTCCATTTTGATACATAAAATTGTTCAAATTTCAAAGAGTTGGTATTACTATTCATAACGGCTTGTTTATATAATATTTTAATAATATATCGTTGTTTAGTGAAACTCAGTATTGCGTACAATGCAAGCTATCGTGGAAGGTTGAACATGCGTGTAATGAAAGCCAAGTCAGGGTTGAATGTAGTGAAAGATTCCTTTGTTGTTTTGTGTAACAGAATCCAACCATATTTCACTTATAAATTGAATATATATATATATACACACACACACACACACTCAATGTTGCATAGAATGACTTCTATCAAACGAACTTGAAATTGTGTGTAACACGATCCAAGAATAGTGTTGCGTATACTGCAAGCTAATACGGTGTTGCATATAGCGCAAGATAATCTTGGTGTATCATACAACACAAGACATAAAATAAATTAAAAGGAATACTTCTCATAAAATCTCGGGGTGTTACATCTTTCCTACTTAATGCATCAGCAACTTTGTTTGCTCTTCCGGGATGATAATGAATTGAACAATCATAGTCTTTATGAAGCTCCAACCATCTCCTTTGTCTCATGTACAATTAAATTTGTGTGAAAAAATACTTCAAACTTTGATGGTCTGTGTATATATCACATTTCTTCCCATAAATATATTCCCTCCATATCTTTTGATCAAAAATGACCACAACCAGCTCTAGATCATGCATAGGATAGTTCTGCTCATGAGTCTTCAACTATCAAGATGCATAAGAAATTAATTTTTCATTTTTCACGAGTAAGCACCCAATCCCTTTGAGAGATTCATCGCTAAAAATAATGAATCCTTCTCCACTTTAGGGAAGAGTTAACATGAGTTTAGTAACCAATCTCTTCTTCGGCTCTTGGAAACTTTCCTCACAATTTTTTGTTCAGATGAACTTGAACCCTTTTCGAGTTAACTTGGTTAATGGATTAGAAAGTCGTGAATAGTTTTTCACAACCCTCCTATAATATCATGCTAATCCAAGGAAACTTCAAATCTTAGTTATTGTTGTAGGTTGAGTCCACTCCTCTACAAATGTTGTCTTTACAGGGCCAATTGTGATTCCTTCATTAGTAACAATGTGCCCCAAGAAAACAACATGTTATAACCAGAATTCACATTTTCTGAACTTTCCGAAAAGCCTCTCCTTCTATATAGTTTGTAAAATACCCCTTATATGATCTTCATTCTCCACGAGACATTTTGAATATAACAGAATATCATCAATATAAACTACCACAAAGTTATCAAGGTTGTCCATAAAGACTCTATTCATCAGATCCATAAAAATAGAAGGTGCATTAGTCAACCCAAAGGGAATAAAAATAAACTCATAATGCCCATATCATGATCGGAAGACAATTTTTGGAATATCTTCTTTCTTCACTATCAATTGATGATAACCAGATCGAAGATCAATCTTAGAGAAGAATTGAGCCCCTTGGAGTTGGTCAAATAAGTCATCAATTCTTGAAAGAGGGTATTTTTTTTCACTATGATCCCATTCATTTCCCTATAATCAATGCAGAGCCACATCGATCCATCCTTCTTCTTCACAAACAGAACCAGTTCTCCCCAACGAGACACACTCGGTCGAATAAATCCCTTCTCCAAAATATTTTGGAGTTGTTTCTTTAATTCATCTAGCTTTATAGTTTCCATCCTATAGGGGGTCTTTGATATTGGATGAGATCCAAGTATTAGTTCAATAGAAAACTCTACCTCTATTTATGGGGGATGTATAGGCAACTCCTTGGGAAATACGTCAACGTATTCCTGGACGATGGGGAATTTTCTATCCTTAAACTCTCACCTCCTTCATCTTCTTCACCGATCAACTCCATAAAGAAGGATGTAGAGGGTTATTCTAGACAAATATTAGGTTGAGATATCTCTACTTGGAAGATAACTGTAGGTTTTCCATTCAAGACTACTGAGATTTCCTTGCTCCAACATTTGATCTTAGAATTATACTTTGAGAGTTAGTCCATCCCTAGTATAATGTCAAATTCTATCATGGGAATGACTACTAGATTTGCAATAATATTGTGCTCACTAAATTAAATACTAGAGTTTCTAAACACTAACGATGCTTGGATAAACCCACCAGGAGTCTTCAATGATAACTCTACTTTTAGAAAATTGGGGGTTGATTCTAAATTCCTTGTAAACTTGGAGAAAATAAAGGAATGCGTGGAACCAGAATCAAACAAAGTGTTTTCTATCTTTGAGAGAACAACAAGAGTACATGCCACCACATCATTTGGCACTTCAAAATTAGCTGTAGTGATAGAAAAATTATGACCTTGTTCCCTTGGCCATTGCTGAGACTGATGGTGGTTCCCCTCCACTTCCCTCGTATTTTAAAAGTGATTGGAAAAGTGACCATGTTTCCTACACTTAAAGCACTGGACATCAGGTAGAGCCTGAACTATCTTCCCCAATTTGTTTGTGTAAGGAAGTTGAGATTTCACCTCACTACAGAAATTCCTTGAAATATGGCCATCTCTTCAACACTTGTAGTATTTCCCACTCTTGAGAAAGTAGTTCCCCGAATGTTTCTTCCCACATTTATTACACCTGGGATGTTTCACTTGCTTTACTCCTCTTATCTAATCAATGGTCCTTCTTAATTTGGGATCCATAGATCTCTTATTTTCATTTGATTTATAAGACCATTGTTTCTCACCAAACTACAGCTTGACTTTCATCACAATCCGCACGATCTCCCCATAGCTGTTATAGTCTCGGTTGGCTAGATTCTTCTGCAGATGAAGTCTCAGTCCACTGAAGAATCTATCAACCTTACCATTTAGATCCATGACAAAGTTAGATGTGTAATGTGAAATCCTTGTGAAGTTCATCTCATATCTTCCCACAGATTCAATCTCATTCTGCTTCAGCTCAAGAAACTCTTTCTCCATTCTTGTTCTCATAGAACGAGGGAAATATTTGTTGAAAAAGATCCTTATGGACTCTTCCCACTTCATTGCTTCAACTTCCACTCTTGTCCTTGTGTTTTTAATCAGTTATCTACACTGATCAGCTTCTTCTTCTAAGCGATAGATAGCCATGGTGACCTTCTCTTTCTCTGAACAGCGGAGCACAAAAAAGATCTTCTCGATGGAACTGATCCACTGCTCAGCAATCAATGGGACAGTCGATCCACTGAAGGTTGGTGATCGTTGAAGCATAAAGGACTCAATAGAATTTTGTTACCTTCATAGTGAGATCGGTCTCACATCTTGATTCAAGTTATTTCCCATAACATGAGTCAGTTGGTTCATCATTCGCATGAGTGTTTCCATTCTAGCTTCCATCAGAGGGCCGTCAGTGCATAGTCCATTGCGGTTACAATTTGCATGGTTCCTCCTATTTCCTGCCATTATCTAAAATAATAAAAACGATGTGAGAAACTTATTTAATTTATTAATCTTTTAACTATAAAGGATTTTATGTCTTAAAAATTCATGCTTAAACAATTAAATTTCTTTATAATTCATTCATAATGATTCATAAAAAGCTTGCGATTAACCAAACATATCCCCCAGGAGTGTTGTAACCAAGAGTGAAGCAAGGCCCATTTTCATTTACTAGTTCTCATTAGAGTCTAGCTCAAAGCGGTGTTTTCTGGTTTTACCTCTATGTATATTTGTACCAGAGCCACCACTAACTGTTCGTATCCAGACAGGGATGTATTTTCTTGATAAACGACTTTCTCAATACTCACAAAAATACCAGGATGTTTTCCTATATTTAAACATTTATATAGGGTTCTTCCTAAATTTTTTATATCATAATTTCTATAAATAACTAAACTATCTTTTGATACCAACTATGACATCCCACCTTTTTATTACATAACTTTTCATTACATTTTACAAACAGAGGATCTTTAAAGTATAGTGTCTTGGAAATCAGGAACATAATACATGAAAACAATATAAAACATTATGATAAACCACTTGTAAGGATTCATCATAGCTTCATCCTATGCAAAATTAATGCATCTCATATCCTAGAGACATACATCAAAGGAAAGGGGGAGCAGAAGGCCCAATAAGGGGTAAACAAGGGAATCAGTAAACTTGTGATATCAATAAGAACTTGATAAAAAATATGAAGACATGAGAAATGAAAAAAATAGGAATATCATAAAAACAAGAACATGAACCATAACTTGAATATGTGGCTAAAACATTTTATTTAGAAATTCATGAACATATCACCAAGGTTTATCCCTGAGGTGTCATAAAAATTACCAATGTTATTCACCAAGGTATCGTGAAACTTGTCATCTCTTGAGATTAATTTCTTTACTCAATGAATTAGAGCGCTATTAGGGTGCACCCTTAATATGTATTTACTTTAATGTGATCCATATAGATCATAATATAAAATTTCATAAATAACCCATGGAGAAGAAAAGAAATGGGTTTCATTTCAAGATCGTGACGTTTTAAAAGTTCTTAAAAATAAGATCATTATGTCATTATAACCCATGGAAGGGGAGTGAGGGTTATATGTATGTAAATTAAAGAATAAAATATATCATATTTATATATTTATGAACACCCATAGAAACGAAATAGGTATGAGTATTCACATAAATAAAACAAGAGAATTTTTGGAGAGAAAGAGATAGAAAGTTTGAGGCGAAATTTCTGCAACATAACGGCTATATAACATGGTTTTAGAAAACATTGAAAATAGAGGGGACAAGGGTCACACACTCATAAATAATTCATAATACAGTATGGTTACATAATAATATCGTGGTATGGATATTTAAATGACATACCACATGAAAAGTAAACATGAAAGAAAAGAGAAGATTCGATTTCTTTTACGAGAAATTCGGAAGCCTAACAGCGTCACTTAAAATTTCAGAAAACTAATTGACGAGAGGAGAAGGGGTCTCTCAAAAATTATACATGAAATAGAAAGAAATTAGAACATATAAGAACATACCCTCAAAATAAAGATATGGAAACTAGAAGACACAACATAAAGGAAGTCATGGCTTAAAAGAGGAGGGTGAAAGATTCCCTTACATGAAGAGTAACTTTGAAAGATTGAAGGTCGGTACATTGGGAGGCTTGAGGGAACCTTGGGAGGACTCCTTGGGATGTAAAGAGACCAGAAATTGGTTAGGGAGTATTTTTAAATGAAATGAATGAGGTAATGACTTGGTATTTATAAGAGGAGTGAGGGAATAAATTATTAATTTCCAAGGTACACCTCATCGGTGGTATTGGAAAAACCATGGGCTTGCCCATGGTATTTTCCCATGATATTGGCCACTTGAGACACCTCGTTTTATATCTTACCATTCATAAGTTTACCAGAATGATTACATACTTATTACATCATTAATGATGTCATTAAACACCCAAAAATCAAAAATGTATTTTTACCATTCACCAAATATTCAATTGTTTCAAAAAAATCCCAAAATTTTACCCTAACCTAATATCGATGCTCTGAATTCAAAAATGAACTCCAATTTTTGAAAATAATTTCCTAATTATGAGATATTTAGTTTTTAATTAAAAACACTATTCACTGAAAATTTCGTTGTTTTCAAAAAATCCCCAAAATTTACCTTAACCTAATATCGATGCTCTGAATTCAAAAATGAACTCCATTTTATGAAAATAATTTTCTAAATAATTTAAATTTAATTTTTAAATAAAAAACTATTTACCTGAAAAAACTAATACTTAAATAATAATTTCTGAAATAGTTATTTACCTATTTTTATTAAATCACATTACCTAATCAAGGTGCCTAAATTATATTAACACTCTATTAAGTGAGTTTACTATTCCATTTGGTCACATTAATATTCATAAGCGCAAAATTACTATTGATGATTTACTATTCACCAAAAATGAAGTTGATCTTATTAGATTCTAAATTTCTTACTGAACACAACTATAGAAGACCATTTATTGAAAATCATTACACATTATTAATTATTTAAGGTTTACATAAATATGTCAAAATACCCCCTTTTTTCAAAATAAATCAATAATATACATCCTATATTTATCCAAACATTTGAAATTCACAAACTTTACCATAAGAAGAAATAAAAATTTTATTTATATTAAAAATTTACACAAAGTAGATAAGGTCTCGTTACATAGCCCTTTATAACACCAGTATAGGACCTAAGTGTAAAGTGTGCTAATGTGACAGAATCTTGGGGTGGCTCAGCCAACATTGCCCGAGTAGTGACCTCTATCAGTTTGAACTTCTCCTGTAGATGATTTTGTTCAATCTTCACATGATGAAGTTTGGCTTGGTCTTGGTCTACAGCAAAGCCCAGTGGTGCTACCTCCTTCCCAAGTTTCATTAAATGGGCTTTGAACAGCCCGAGTCTACTAGATGAGGCCATCAAATCTTCTTTCTATATTAATTAACCAAGATCACTTGTATTTATAAAAAATAATTGTAATGTTAAGAGTTTAGTTTCCAATGGTCATATGAAAAATGGTTATATAATATTCGAAACCCAATAGTATCATTTAATTATACTCACTTAGTTAATTAAATAATATAGTTTTGTTGAGTATAAAATAAAATAACACACAGAATTATAAAACAAAAAGTATTCAAAAATTCGGGTCGTTACAGTGCGGTCACTCTAAGTGCTTGTGTGGGTGTCCAAGTGGTCTAGGTTAAGGTGCGCAACTTGCACGCGGTTTATTAAGTCGTGCAAAGAGAGGTGGTTACCCGGTTTTTAAAATAAGTAATACAATTGCAAAGAAAATAAAATTAAATGGAAAATGAAATAAAATAAAATGATAATAAGATAAATAAAATGAAATATTTTTAAAAAAATAATATTTCATAATAATAATAATAATAATATGTTATTATTATAATTATTGTTAAGAATATTATTATTATTATTGCATTATTATTATTACTATTGTGGTTACAGCTTTTCAGAAAAAATGATTATAGTTATTATTAGAAAATTTGTTATTATATTAATGGTATTATTATCATTATTAAGAATAATAATATTATTATTTCATTATTATTATTATTATCGTTATTGTTATTATTTTTTAGAAAAAATGATTATAGTTATTTATAATTTTTTATTATAGTAATGGTATTACTATTATTAATATTAATATTATTTCTTTTTTTCTTCTTTTACCCCAGTATACCCACTACGAACAACCCCCCCCCCCCCAGTCGTGTTCCCCCTCCTTGCTATGCATCAGGCCACTCCGGCCTTCTCCTCAACTCTCGACCACCATCCATGCCCCTCCGCGCTTCGACCTCGCCCCTCTGTGCTCTGACCAGCTGGGCCCTCTATGATCTGGCCTCACCCCTCCCTTACTTTGGTGAACCCAACCCTTAGCTTCGGCCTCCATTCTACTTTCTCTAGTTACAGCTTCACCTTGCTCTAGTTCCCCTACCATCCTCTTCGGTGGTTGTCGCTCTGGCCGCACCTCCCTCGCAGGAAACCTCTTCCTCTAATGATTTTTCTTCCAACAATTTATGGGGGTTTTCCTTTAAATTTGTAAAACCCTAATCATAGGGTTTATTGGTGTGTTTTTCTCGGTTTTAGGGTGTGTGAAGGGACAACAAACCTCAGTTATTCCTTCCGCTGAAGCGGCATCGCGTTCGCATGCCATTGAGGTAGGCATTTTCAGAATTCCCCATTTCCTAAAAAACCCATGACACTTGTGTGTTTTAAATGATTTTTAAAATATCATATGCACCTCAATAAGTAGAAAAAATAATTTATTGTAGTGTTTTTTTGTGGATTAAAATTGTTAAAATTAGTTATGGAATATGTCTTTGATTATATTTAGCTGATTCCTTATATGAATATTATTTTTTGTTCCATTCTTCATATTTAATTGGGTTATCGTGTTATGTAATTAAAGGGTTTGGTGCGAACTCAATTTTTAAAGAAGTTTAATATGTGTTGACTTATTTTTGAAGCACGTCATGTGTTATAAAGTGTGTTCTTGGACTAAAACCCATAGTGTGTCTCTTACTAGTGTTTTATGAATTTTGAAATTAATGTATTCAATTATGCAAGGAGTGAAAACTGTGTTTTGGTGTGGGTTGATGTGCATTGAGTTATAAAATAGGGTCCAGTATGTTTTAGTTTTTTAATCCATATGTTAATTCTATAAACTACTGGATAATTGTTTTATAGCAGTTTGTTTAATTATGAAAATGGTTTCTCTAATTGTGAAAAAGTGAATTTGGTGTGCGAGCGGTGTGGGTTATGTTTTGAAAGGTGCCAGAGTTATTTTCAAGGGGTTCGGTTGTGCAATGGATTTTGAAATGGAATTGTCATATGAAGTTGTTGAAATTGTGATGCAAGCCTTACTACTAGAAATGTGACATTTCCTAACACTTTTATACCCCCTTTCCCAATGGTTTGCCAAAACCGTTGGGAAAGGGTAGGCTTTCCCAACGGTTAGGCCAAACCGTTGGGAAATGTCCACTTTGTGGCCACCTTTTACAATGGTTTGGACAAACCGTTGGGAAAGGTCCTATTTGTGGCCACTTTTCCCAATGGTTTGGCCAAACCATTGCGAAAAGTCCCCAGAATATAAACATCACTTCCCATATTCTAGGGACCTATACCAACAGTTTCCACAACCATTGGTATAGGTCTATACCAACGGTTTTGACATCCGTTGTTATAGGTCCTTTGATATTTTTATCGGATCCTATTAAACAGAGCATTCTATAAATCAAAATTTAAAATAATTATGATAATAAATATATATATTTATGAAATTATGTTCACAAAAGTCATGTTAGGTTAGTGGTTAAGTCATTTAATGATAAATTGGAGGTCCTGGGATCAAATCCCAGTGAATGTTTTTTGGAAATACATATACCAACGTTTTTATGGAACCGTTGGTATAGATTTTCATAATACTTATACCAACGGTTTTCAAAACCGTTGGTATAGGTCTATACCAATGGTTTTCAAAAAACCGTTGGTATAGACCTATCCCAATGGATTACTTGCCTACGGTTCTCCAAACCGTTGGTATAGGTTATACCAACGGTTTGGAGGCCTATACCAACGGTTCCAAACTGTTGGTATAGGTTAGTTTTCCAGTAGTGCCTTTTTTCCTTTGAAATGTTTTACCGAATAAGTAAATGATTTATTCAATGATGTTTGAAATTCGAATCATGGGTGAAAAGTGATTTGGTGTGCATTTGGGTTTGGTTTGAAAATGAATGGTAACTTTGTGAAGTTGGTTCTCATTTTCTAAATGATGTTGGGTTATTTTTTGTGGTTTCTAAAAGAATAGTTTATAGTGGAGTTTCATAAAGTGTGCCTGTTTGGATCTTTGTGTGGGTTTTGGTGAATGTTGTGTTTAGATGCATATTTGGGACTTCGAATACAAAGGTGATACTTCCTAAATTTTTAATAAAGGCTGTGTTCGGTAAATGTGTGTACGTGGTTGGAAACATAATGATATTTTATAAAATGGTTTGAATGTTATACGTTATAGAAACTCAATTAGAACCTTTGATGTTATGATGTGAAGATATGATTCAAGTATATGCTTATGTATATTTTTAAGGGGAACCTCAATAGAGGTATACCTTTTTATGGGTTATCATATAGAGTATTCATGTTTGAGGTAGGCAAGTGTGGTGGATACAGATAAGATGAGTCACACATGCGAGGGACTCCTACATACATAGTATTACTACCACCAAGGGTTAATGGGAATATTTTATATGATCAAGTGATGGTTTCTGATCAACCCTGATTAGACGGGTTGGTACCCCATTGATTTTTTGTTAGGATAGGTGGGTTTTTCCACTAGATTTGGTCAGTTTTAGGTTGACCAGTTTTACTATATCCAAGCTTTGGTATATTTTGTTTTGGGTTTTATTTATAAAATGGAAAATGGTTTTGTAAATAGTATGTAGTGTGTACTGGATATTTAAATGGGAAAAACATGTTTGTTATTTTAAAATGTGAAAACCCTAATTTTATATTTGTATTTCAAACTTGTGTCATGTGATGGTTTTTGGGAAGAGAGATTCTTGGATTCTGTGATTCACTTTTGGCATCCCTACTGAGCATTTTAATGCAGACACATATCCTATCTTTTTAGATGAAGGTTTAGTTTCCTGGTTCAAGTTCTTATTTCA
Organism: Viscum album; assembly: GCA_963277665.1. NCBI lineage: Eukaryota > Viridiplantae > Streptophyta > Magnoliopsida > Santalales > Viscaceae > Viscum > Viscum album. The sequence goes on from OY728153.1 coordinate 1,524,934,793, forward strand.
TCAGCCTATGGTTGAGGAAGGTTGTTAGTGGTTGGAGGTGACCAAGAGGTCACATGGAGGTTTGTGTAGTTTTTTTATTTACACCGCTAGTTTTTAGTTTCATCATTAATTTTATTTATCTATTAATATTTTTTATGGTCCAAATCGTTCCCAAAAGTTAGTTTTGATGCTCGACACTAGTTTCCTACCCGTGGGGATCAGGAACGCCATTCAGGCCTTGCCGTGGACCAGCTTTGGTGACCAGTTTAGGGTCAACCCAGGATGGTTCATGAAAAAATGTTATCAAAGGGAGACCCTTGTTATTTTGGGTGTGTGATAGATGGATATTAGGACTTTCAAGACTCAAGAGGTAGGTACGGGAAGTGCATCATGAAATCTCTCTCATTCAAAACCTCGAGTAACTAGGGGTAGTCTGGGAAATGAGTTCCTGTATTTTTCTAGTTTCTTTTAGGTTAAGGGATGATAATGGAGGCAATCCAGTGTCATGTTGTGATTTCACATGGAGTAATGACCCATGTGATAACCAAGTGCCCGGTTCAAGTTATACTTAGTGTTATTGCCCACCTAGGTCATGTATCACTACCATGTCACTGAGTTGGGCATATACACTAGTCCCTCTCTATGGTAGTTTGGTGTAAGTGGTGTTTTTTCTTGGTTCTAGTTGGTGTAAGTTTGTTTTTTGAAAATGAAAATTATCTTGGAACTGATGATTATTTCTTTTAAATGGTTTTGAAATTGGTGAAATTGGGTTTAAAGGGAAATCTTTTGGCTTGAAAATTTGGCAATTGTTTGAAATTGATGAAGAATTGGAATGTGTGGACACATATGTGACATTTCATGGGATGTCATGGGTGTTTATTTGAAATTAAAGGCTTGAACATGTTTTCTGAAGGTGGGTTTTGAAAGGAATGATTTTGTTAGTGTTTATATTTGTTTGGTTTTTTGAGATGGTTTTTTGGATGAGGAAATTGCATTGATGTTTCTTCAACTTGATATTGGTTTTTTTGTGTGTTATATATTGTTCAGAAAATGCCGCCCAGAGAGGTCCCTAAGGTTATTGATAAGTCATGCCCAGTTTTTGGTTCTTCTCGGACATTTCTTATCCTTCATGGTGATCAAGGTCCATTAGAGGTAGAAAAGTGACTTGAAGAGGTCGATCACATCTTCAGGGTATTGGGAACTCTCGATGCTATTAGAGTAACTGCCGTTTTCGAAGGTCCAACTTTGGATGAATGGGAGTTGTTCTCCCCTCCATCAATGAAAGTTGGGATGATGTGGTATGTCTTTAAATCCATATCTATCTTATGGTTTATAACTGAAGAGGTAAAGGCAAAGAAAAGGGATTAACTTGTGTGCATTCAATAAGGCTAATAGACGGTGAAGACATATGTTGATCATTTCATAGAACTTTTATCAATTTTTTCAAAGGCATCATCAAAGGATTTAATGAATAATTATATCTTCATCAAGGTTATTCTTCTAGAGATCAAATAGAGAGTCCTCCCTTCTAAAGACCATCATTTTGAGAAGTTGTTGGATGAGGTGTTCCTAGTTGAGTTGGTCTCCTTAGCACAGATGGTTGGCAATCTAGCGTATCTAGTTTCTCGTGAAGGTTCCCCATCTGGAAAACATGGTGTGCCAAAAGGACCTATTTCTAAAGAGTCATCTGTAATGATTCTGACTTCCAGTTTTTCATACCATTCAATGGTGTGCCATTAGTGTATATATTTTGCGTACACAATGTCATCATGTCACATCCCTTTGAAGACGTTCCATCATTGAGAGTGTCTGGGTTATCTATAAAAGTTATGCAGGAAGTTTCACCTGAAGAAGATACTATGACTAGAGGATTATAGTTACTAACTGTAAATAAGGAGATAATTCATCCATTAGAGCCCCAACCATAGGTCTTGGGGTGAAGCTCGCGCATAGTCAGGAGTTGTCGAGGGTGGGAAGCCTCAGTTTGGCTTTTCTGTTCCATGTTGGGATTAAAACATTTAGGGATTTTTTTCTTGTTTCTCTAATATTAAAGTTTTAATGTTATTGTAAGTTCATTGTTTCAGTGGGGGAATGTGATAAATTTGTTCTATTATAATCCAATAGTTTCGTTTGTATGATTATTGTTTTCCAAGTAGTGTATTTTTCTTAAAAAGTGTATGGACCTTGTATTGGTTAATATTGGTTTGGCTATGATCATTTGGAGATGTATGTTCCTGTGGTAGAATTGATGTTTTTAGTTATTCTCAGGTTCATTACTTGGGTTAAGTTCTTCTTGTAGGATTTTCTCTAGTGTGGGGGGGGGTCTAGGTCAAGAGATCTAAGTTTCAGCATAGGTGTTGTTTCACTCATTATATAGAAGTTAGTTTGGATTGGTTGAGAGTTCCCACCTTTCCCCACTTCTTGGGATGGTATGTATAGATGTTAAATTTTCACCCTAGTTGAGTTCTTATGGTGGGGATAACTCTATCATTTTCTCCCATTCTATTATGTTGTGGTTTCTTTCGGTTTCAATCGGACATGGATTCAAGTTCTGTCTATCGTTCAGTTGGACAACCTTTTGGGGGTAGAAAGTGTCTCTAGTGGGGATAATTGTCACACCCCTAATTTTAAATTTATTTTCATTTTTTTATTTCTTGGATCTGGGTTCTCTCACCGAGGCTCGAGTTGAATGTTGGGTTAAATTTTTTGGTGTTTGATAATTTTAGTGGGTTTCCGACTGGTGCACAGTCACCACATGGTTAGTGGTAACCGTGCGGTCTCCCCAGATGCTTGTGTGGGTGTCCAAGTGGTCTGGGTTGAGGTGCGCAACTTGTGCGCAATTTATGAAGTCGTGCAACAAGCGTGAAATTACCCAATTTTTAAAATAAGTAATATGATTGCATGAAAAAAAATGAAATAGAAAATGAAATAAAATAAAATAAGAATAAGTTAAATAAAAAGAAATAAAAATTTAAAAAATTTGTTTGATAATAATAAATATATTATGTTTTAATTATTATTATTATTATTATTAAGAATATTATTATTATTATTGTATTATTATTGTAATTATTATTTTTTTAAAAAATGATTATCGATATTATTAAAACTTTTATAATTATATTAATGGTTTTATTATTGTTATAAATATTAATAATAATAATATTATTATTATTATTGTTATTCTTATTGTTGTTATTGTTTTTCATAAAAATGATTATAGTTATCCTTAAATTTTATAATTATATTAATGATATTATTATTATTAAGAATATTATTATTATTATTATTATCATTAATAATAATAATAATATTATAACTATTTTTCATCTTTTTTTGCCCTAGTCTACCAAGTGCGGCCCCCTCCCAGTCGTGTTCCCCCTTCTTGCTACGCACCCAGCAGCTCCAGCCTTCTACCCAGCTCCCGATCGCCACCCCTGCCCCTCTGCACTCCGGCCTTGCCCCTCCATGCTCAGGCCACCCGCCCCCTCCACACTCCGGCCTCACCCCTCCCTTGCTCTGGGGAACCTGACCCCCAGCTCCAGCCTCCATCTAACTTGCTACAGTGGCCACTCCGCTCTGCTCTGGCGCCCCTCCCCTCCTCTTCGGCGGTCGTCACTCCGGATACGGCTCCCTTGCTGGTAACCTCTTCTTCTGGTGATTTTTATTTCAAACCTTTTGAGGGTTTTCCCCTCAATTTTGAAAAACCCAAATCGTAGGGTTTGTTTGTGAATTTTTCTCAATTTTAGGGTGTGTGAAGGGACCAAGAACCATAGTTATTTCTTCTACTAAAGCGGCGTTGCATTCTCATGCCATTGAGGTAGGAATTTTCCAAATTCTCCCATTCTTTAACAACCCACGACACTTTTGAGTTTTAAATGATTTTTAAAATATCATCTTCACCTCAATAACTAGAATAGATAATTTATTTCAGTGTTTTTTTTGTTGGTTAAAATTGTAAAAAATTGTTTTGGAATATGTCTTTGATTATGTGTAGGTGATTCCATATATTAATATTATTTGATGATCCATTATGACTGTTTAATTGGGTTAGTGATTAGTCACTGAAAGTGTCTAATATTCATTATTAATATCTTCATATTAATGTGTTTAAAAGTTCATAAACATCAATTTTAGTCCAATTCAGAAATTTAACTTCATTTCCCATCATTGTGCAATTCATGCTTAAAGTGTCAATTTGGGCCCACTCAATAATTTGCTTTTGTAAATTACAATATTCATCATTTTAATTTGATATTTTGGTATATTATTCATCACTTTATTTGGAACATTTTTTCTTTTAGGTCTGATGGATGAATAACAAGTGAAGATGGAGAGTTTTGCACCTGAAGGTAGAAACTTGCTGGAAAAAGCATAATGGGCCTAAGGCCCATCAAACAAATGTGGGGCCCACAAACCAAGCCCAATGAAGCTCACATTTATAAAGTAGAAAGATAAAAATATGAGTATTATTTTATTCAACTGTGGCCGTAGCTAATTCTAATGTTTTCATGATGATAAAGGGATCTAAAATTGAGATTTAAATGGTGGACCCGGCATTAATGCACAGCAATACGTCCCACCATTTCGACCATACATTCCAAACGGATGAGGAAAATTTCCTGAAATTTTTAAAGATCATATAGAACATATGGAAGAATATATTTCTCTTCTACAACCCCTCAGGATTCTGCCTTATTGAATTACAAATTCACACGTCAATATGGTGGATGAATCTGGACAGTTTTCCAGGTCAAATTCCAAAAGTCAATTTCGTTTTGATTATTCAACCTCCTTTTGACTCTATTAATTGTTGGGGGGTGAATTAATTGTTGGGGTATGGACCTAAGGCTCCTAATATTCCTATATAGGGAGATAGTGGTGAAGTTAATAGGGGTGGATATTTTTCTTATCATCTTTTGTTTCTTGTTTCATTGTAAGGTTATGCTTCCAAATTTCCTTTGTAATGTTTTCCATTTCCATGTAAGTTTCTTTTTTGTATATTTATGTTCTTAGTCATTTTCATTATCTTCTATATTTTCCATTTAATTTATTAAAACTTTATTATCACGAAACATAGTGATATCTCTGTGTTGTTGTGAATTAGTTCACACATAGGTGTGAATTTCATTCACACACACGGACGAGTGCTCGTTATTTCCGCGGTTTTAATTTCTTCAATCCAATTTTTATTAGACATATTCTTCCCACCATTGAGAGTATACCATCAATGGAGGGCTAACCCTTTAATGGGTTGATCTTAGAAGGATGCAAAGTCTTGATTGAATGTTATTTTATGAACGAATTGTTGTTAGTTGGATAATTAATTTAAGACATCTATTCTTCAGTAATTTCTACTCTTCATCTTTACTGTGTTTGAGAAAACTAAATTCAATTAATAAATGACCATATATCTCATAGAGATCATGAATTTGGTTCTATAAGTGTATAGGGGATTAGTAATTGTGTTTAGTAAGCACCAAACCAGAAAATGACGAAGGTAGTGTTATTTTTGAAGAATGGATTCATCAAGAATTAATAAAACCAAAATTGTCTAAAGAAGTAAAATTCATTCAATCCACCCTGAGAATAATCCTATAATCAACCCATTTTCTTTGAATTGAATTCACTTAGGTTTCTTAGTGTTCTTTAAACCATCCAAAATCAAAACCAAAGTTGGCTACTTCATAGCCCATCCTTCCCCAAATCATAGCATCTCAAGGTTACTTCTCCGGTCCCTGTCGATTCGACCCCTACATGTAATACATTGACCACTTTTACCAGTAGGGTAAATTTGGGCACAACCAAATTTTGGCGCCGTTTCTGGGGACCCAAGTAAGTACCTTAGACCCTCATCCTCTTTTCTCACCCCAAATTCTCTATTCTCACCCTACTTTCTCTTCTCTTTTCCCCTTTCTATTTCTGTGTGTCTGAAAAATCCCAAAACCAATTTTCAATCAATTCCAATGGATTATCCTCCAAAATACCCCTTCATAAACCAATTCTGTAATCAAGTTAGAAATCAATATTGGGAAACACCACACATAGAGAATTTCATAGACCAAACCTTAATTGAATACACCACACCAGATAAGATGTACAATCAATGGGATGCTGACTGTTTAAAAGATCAATTTCCATACCTATCAAGAATGATTGAAAATGTAAATAATGAGGAATTCAATGATGTTAAAACATCTATCAACTATATTCTTGAAAAAATTCTTGAACAATTGTGTAATGAAATGAAGATAATGAATTCCGAGGTTTCATATTTGAGGTTAGAACTACAAAACTTTACAACATGTGAAGAACTCACTTTAGAATTTGAGAATTCAGAGTTAGATAATGAATTGAATTGGTCAGGAAATGTTGAAAGTCAAGCTGAAGAGTGTTTAAATCAGGAGGAAATTGATTTTTTGAATTCAAAAGATAATAACTTGACATCATGGATTGAGTTTCCTGAACATGGCTCCATTAGTGAATTTTTAGGACCACCAATCATTAAACAATTGGGAGAAATACCAAACATTGATCCCATACACACTTCTGATATTCAACTGGACAATTTTCAGGATAAATCTTATTTTAAAAATGAACCAATTCTTTATAAATGTTTTGGAGAAGAAACTTATTTTGATTTAATTTGTCAATCTCCTTTAGGAAATTTCAATGAACCCGAGCTCAAAATTATTTTACTTTCTTCTGAACACAAGAATCCCACTATAGGAGATAAGAAAGACCTTGTATTTGTAGTTCATTCTTCTCAAGAAACCAATAATGTTGGAATGGTCATTGATCTCTTAGGAAATACTAGAAATTAAACCGAATCAACCATTACCAAATTTCCTTAGACTTCCACACTCATTATTGACCATGGGATATCACATGAATCAAATAATAAAAAAAATTAATCTGAATCAAGTTGACGTGGAAAAAAATGGGGTCCCAAAAATGTTGAAAGTTGGAATTGGATAAGTTGGGGGGGTACAAGTCGAGCCAACGACGTTAAACAGAAGCGTTTCATGGGAGGAAACCCATGGTTTCCATGTTTCTAATCATTTTGAATCATTTTTTTTTCATATAACAAATTACCATAGACTGTTGACCTGTTCTTCTTTTATGAGTAAGGATGGGTATGAAAGGGGAGATCCATATTAATCCATCTCACGTGGCGTGATCTCTAAGTAATACATTACCCAGAAATCTAAAAATAAGATAATGTATCATCAGTTTATTTTGTTTTGTTTATTTTTATGTTTTTATAGGTTAAAAAAATAAAAGGACATATCGTAAGTCATAAAGAAAATCCATTCACCACCATCAAAGCCTATGGGACTTTAACCTAGGATTGAAGGCATACATTGGCATGTGATTTCATCATCAACCACCAAGTGACTTCATTCCATGATTATCATTTTTAAATTTCCTCTTTGAACCCCTCTCGTACCCCCCTTCTAAATTTTCTTTTCTTTAAACACTAGGGACAATGTTGTTCTATGTTGGGGGGAGATGAAATAAAAAATGATTTTTTTCTCAATAAGAACATGCATGGAAAGAAACAATTCCATTAACCTTGAACATGGTAACACACATTGTAAACTCTAAAATTGGATATCAAATAAATTTTGCATGCCTTGATTCTGATTTTAATGCAAGTTTAAGTTCATGAGCATAATTTTTGGAAAGTGCAGTTGTCTGATGTGATTTTTCAAAGTTTACATTTTCATCCTCTTAATAAAAATTCCACAAATCACGTCTACTGGATCATGGGTGTAAATTTGAGTTCTTGGGTCCCTTTCATTATAGCATAGGGTTCTGGGGTCACTTTTAGTTTAATTTGAGTATCCAAAAAAAAACAAAAACAAATTATGACCACATAGAGAAAAGTTTTTTCCAAATGCATGGCGTCCGACACTTGGGGATCATGACTCCATAGTTTTCTTGCCTAGAGTTAGGCTTTATATCTCTATTGTAGAGCATGAAATTGACAATATGTGTGGCGTCCGACACTTGGGGATCATGACTCCATAGTTGTCTTGCCCAGAGTTAGTCTTTTCATGTCTATTGTGGTTTAAAAAATCATCCAAAAAAATCAAAAAAAAAAAAACAAAAAAAAGGATACTCATATTAAGGTTTAATGTGATTCCCACCTATCTCTTCCATTTTTCCCCTTGAACAATAAAATGGGCCCCATATCTTTTGTGATGTACAACACTTTATCATTCTTAATTGAAATTGGATGAAATATGGTGATAAATTTAAACAAAGGAATGGGCTTGGGCCTGGGATATGTTTATAGACCTAGCTTGTTTTAAATGATTTTGATGGGTTTCATATTTTTTTTGGTATTAGATATTTGGGTGAGCAATGTGTGTTAAAGTGTTTTTGGAAAAGGGGATTTGAATTTCATATTTGTAATATATTTTGCTCGGGACTAGGAAAACTCAAGTTGGTGGTGTGATTAGTCACTGAAAGTGGATAATATTCATTTTTAAGATCATAATATTAATGTGTTTAAAAGTTAATAAACATAAATTTTATTCCAATTCAGAAATTGAACTTCATTTACCATCATTGTGCAATTCATTCTTAAAGTGTCAATTTGGGACCACTCAACAATTTGCTTTTGGAAATTACAATATTCATCATTTTAATTTGATATTTTGGTATATGATTCATCAATTTATTTAGAACATTTTTTCTTTTAGGTTATATGGATTAATCACAAGTGAAGTTGAATATTTTTACACCTGAAGTTAGAAACTTGTTGGAAAAAGCATAATGGGCCTAAGGCCCATCAAACAAATGTGGGGCCCACAAACCAAGCCCAATGAAGCTAAAATTTATATAGTAGAAACATACAAATATGAGGATCATTTTATTCAACTATGGATGGAGATAATTCTGATCTTTTCATGATGATAAAGGGATCTGAAGTTGGGATTTAAATGGTGGACCTGACATTAATGAACAGAAATCCATCCCACCATTTCGACCATAACATCCAAACAGCTGAGGGAAATTTCCTGAAATTTTTAAAGCTAATATAGGAAATATGGATGACAATATTTATATTCTACAACCCCTCAATATTCAGCCTTTTTCAATTACAAATGCACATGTCAATATGGTGGACAAATCTGGACAGCTTTCCGGGTCAAATTCGAAACGTCAATTTCCTTTTCATTATTCACACTCCTTTTGACTCTATTAATTGTTTGGGGGTGAATTAATTATTGGGGTATGGACCTAAGGCTCCTATTATTCCTATATAAGTATCTAGTGGAGAATGGAATAGGGGTGGATATTTTTTTATCATCTTTTGTTTCTTGTTTCATTGTAAGGTTATGCTTCCAAATTTCCTTTGCAATGTTTTCTATTTGCATGTAAGTTTCATTTTTGTATCTTTATGTTCTTAATCAATTTCTTTATCTTATTTTTTTTAAATTTCATTTATTAAAACTTTATTATCACAAAGCATAGTGATATATCTGTGTTGTTGTGAATTAGTTCACACATAGGTGTGAATTTCATTCACACACATGGAGGAGTGCTCGTTATTTCCGCAGTTTTAGTTTCTTCAAACCAATTCTTGTTAGCCATATTACACCCACCATTGAGATTATACCATCAATGGAGGGCTAAACATTTAATGGGTTGATCTTATGAGGATGCAAAGGCTGGATTGAATGTTATTTTATGAACGAATTGTTGTTAACTGGATAATTAATTTAAGACATCCATTTTTCAGTTATTTCTACTCTTTATCTTTACTATGTTTGAGCAAAATAAATTCAATTAATAAATGACCATATACCTCAGATAGATCATGAATTTGGTTCTCTAAGTGTATAGGGTATTAGTAATTGTGTTTAGTAAGCACCAAACTAGAAAATGATGAAGGTAGTGTTATTTTTGAAGAATGGATTCATCAAGAATTAATAAAACCAAAATTTTCTAAAGAAGTAAAATTCATTCAATCCACCCCGAGCATAATCCTAAGATCAAGCCATTTTCTTTTAATTGAATTCACTTAGGTTTCTTAGTGTTATTTAAACCATCCAAAATCAAAACCAAAGTTGGCTACTTCATAGCGTCTCAATGTTACTTCTTCAGTCCCTGTGGATTCGACCCCTACATGTACTACATCGACCGCTTTTACCATTAGGGTAAATTTGGGTGAAAAATTTGGTTGCACCCAAATTTACACTATAGGTATGCAGTCGTTTTAGTACAAGTAGGGGTCGAATCCACAGGGACCGAAGAAGAAACCTTGAGACACTTTGATTAGATTCGGGATTGGCTATGAAGTGGCCAACTATGATGTTGATTGATTTGAAGAAATATTTATTTAATTTAAATAACAAAACAAATAAAATTACATTAATTAAAACTACTAATTAAGGTGAGTTGATCCTAGTTTGTGTCTTGGGCTTGATTGGATGTATTTGTTTTTCATTAGATTTTATGTTCATCGGTTCAAGAGGTATCCATTAAATAAAATAATCCATCAATATCATTCTCCGATTAAATCCATACAAAATTTCAAGGCTAATCACCAATTCACTTAGAGGATAAATTAAATGAGCACTCTAAGGAATTGGATCGTACTACCACTCAAAATGTGTCGTCATTAAAGTCGGTGAATACAAAGAAGAAGATAAATCAAAGAAAGGAACTATTAAAATGAAGAACAGACTTAATAATTTAAGAACATAAAATAACATTCAATACTCCCTACGCGACTCCCTAGGATCAACCCATAAATGGTTAGCCATCCATTGATGCTATTCTATCAATGGAAGCAGGTAGTCGACTTAAAGAAGTGGGATTGAAGAACAAAAACATTAATCAAAATGAACACTCCACCATTGTGTGATTGAATTCATGAGTGTTGGTGTGAGTAAATTCACACCTTGATTCAACATTATCAACATGTAAAGAGAAGGAAAAGAAAAAGTGAAGAAGAATAAATTTTATTAAAATACTAAACATGAATGAAAAACTTACATTAGAGAAATTGACGATTCCATTACAAAACCAAAGCGGGAAATTACAATTGAAATAAAAACAGTTAGTGTGTTCTTTAATTAAATGGTTTGTTGAGAACTCACTTTTCAAGGAAGATTAATATGTGTTGACTTATTTTTTTAGCACATCATGTTCTATGAAGTGTGTTCTTGGATGAAAACCCATAATGTGTATCTTACCAGTGTTTTATGATCTGTGCAATTAATGTATTGAACTGTGTAAGGAGTGAAAATTGTGTTTTGGTGTGGTTTGATGTGTATTTATTTATAAAATAATGTTGAGTATGTTATGGTATTTTAAGCCATGTATTAATTCTTTAAACCATTGAATATGTTTTTTTATAGCGGGTTATTTAATTATGAAAATGGTTTCTTTAATTGGGAAAAAATGCATTTGGTGTGCGAGCGGTGTGGGTTAAGTTTTGAAAGGTGCGGGAGTAGTTTTCAAGGGGTTTGGTTGTGCATTGAATTTAGAAATGGAATTCACATGTGATTTTAGTGATATCATGATGCAAGACTTTGTTTTTTCCTTTGAAATGTTTTACAAATGAGCAAATGATTTATTCAATGATGTTTGAAATACAAATCATGGGTGAAAAGTGTTTTGGTGTGCGTTTGGGCTTTGTTTGTAAATGAATGGTAACTTGTGATATTGGCTATCATTTTATAAATGATGTTAGGTTCTTTTGTGTGGTTTCTAAAAGAATGGTAAATAGTGTAGTTTCATAAGGTGTGCCTGTTTGGATCTTAGTGTAGGTTTTGGTGAATGTTGAGTTTAAATGCCCGTTTGGCACTTTGGATACAAATGCGTTGTTGTCTGTATTTTTAGTAATGGTCGTGTTTAGTAAATGTGATTGAATGGTTGGAAACATAGTGATGCTTTATAAAATGGTTTGAATGTTATATGTTATAGTATCCCGGTTGGTACCTTCAATGTTATGATGTGAAGATGTGATTAAAGTATATTAGTATGTATATTTTTATGGGGAACCTCTATAGGAGGATACCCCTTTATGGGTTATCTTATAGAGTGTTCATGTTTGGGGTAGGCAAGTGCGGTGGAAACATGTAAGATGAGTCACTCATGTGAGATCCTCCTACATATACAGTATTACTACCACCATGGGTTCCTGGGTATCTTTTAGATGATCGAGTGATGGTTACTGATCAACCCCGATTATACGGGTTGGTACCCCCTAGATTTTTTGTTAGGATAGATGGGCTTTGCTACTAGATTTGGTTAGTTTTAGGGTGGCCAGTTGTTTATAAACATAGGTGCTTCACCATACGCTGGTAGGTGGTTCCGAACCGTGTATTTCCAGGCATCTCCGAGGGATGTTTAGGATCACTCATGGTTACTTAATCATTTAAATTGCTTGTTTAATTTCCATTATACTAGTTTATTTTTAACACACACTATTTACCTATTTTACATTATCTTAGCTTTGGTATCTTTTGTTTGGGTTTTTTTATTAAATAGAAAATGGTTTTGTAAATGGTATGTAGCGTGTGACTAATTTTTAGATGGGAAAAAACATGTTACTTATTTTAAAATATGAAAACCCTACTTTTTTATTTGTATTTCAAACTTTAGTTATTGGATTGTTTTGGGAAAGGTGATTCATGGATTCCGTGATTCACTTTTGGAATCACTACTGAGCATTTTAATTCCCATGAATATCCTATCTTTTCAGGTGTAGGTTCTATTTATTGGTTCAGGTTCCTGTTTCATCTTCTCATGGTTGAGGTAGGATGTTAGAGGTTGGAGGTGACCAATAGGTCATGTGGAGGTTTGTGTAGTTTTGTTTTCTTTCTGCTGCTAGTTTTTAGTTTTATCTTCTGTCTTTATTAACATGTTTATCTTTTTCTATAGGATAAATCATTCCCACATGTTAGTTTTGATGCACGATACTAGTTTCCAACCCATGGGGACCGAGAACGCCCATCAGTCCTTACCGAGGATCAACTCGGGTGACCGATTCAGGGTCGACCTGTTATGGTTTGTGAAAAAATTGTATGAAGAGGAGGACCTTTTTATTTGGGGTGTTCTGTAGAGGGATATTAGGACTATCGGGACTCATGAGGTAGGCACATGAAGGTCTTCATGAACTATCGGTCATTCTGAACCTCGATTCACCATGGGTATTCCGGGAATTGAGTCCTTATCTTGTTTTAGTTTGTTTTAGATTGAGGGACGACAATGGATGAAAGCCGATGTCATGTTGTGATTTCATATGGAGTAGTGACACATGTGATAACCAAGTTCCCAGTTCATGTTCTTATTAGTTTTATTTCCTACCTGGGGCATGAATCACTTCCATGTCACTGAGTTAGGCATAGACATTAGTCCCTCTCTCCGGTAGTTTGCTGTAAGTGGTTTTTTGTCTTGGTTTTGGTTGGTGTAAGTGTGTTTTTGAAAATGAAAAGGAACTTAAAAATGTTGAGTATATATTTTAAATGGTTTTGGGATTGGTAAAATTGGATTTAAAGTGAATGTTTTTGGCACAACAATTTGGAAATTGTTTGAAATTGGTGTAGAAATGGAATGGATGGACACATATGTGATAGTTCATGGGATTCCATGGGTGTTTATTTGAAATTAACGGTTTGAACTTGTTTTCTAAAGGTGGGTTTTGAAAGGGATGCTTTTGTATATGTAATTATTTTTTTGGTTTTTGGATTTGATTGTTTTTGGATGAAGGTTCTTTTATTGATGTTTCTTCGGCTTGATATTGGTTTTTTCTGTGTTTTATATGTTCTTCTAAAAATGCCTCCCCAAAAGGCCCCAAGGGTTTCGATAAGTCATGCCTAGTTTTTGATCATTATTGGAAATTTCATATACTTCACGGTGATCGAGTATTGTTAGAGGCATTAGAGTGTCTTGAATAGGTTTAGCATGTCTTTAGGGTATTGGGAAATCTCAAAGCTAATCGAGTTGATGCCATTTTGGGTATCTTCAAAGGTTCAACTTTGGATGAATGGGAGCTGTTCACTCCACCATTAATGCAATTTGGGATTACGTGGGATATATTTAAATTTGTCTTCGTCCGATGGTTTATACCTTAAGAGGTAAAGAAAAAGAAAAGATAATAACTTGTGCACATTCAACAAGGACAATGGATGGTGAAGACATATGTTGATCATTTCAAGGAACTTTTGTCTTTACCTCCAAAGGTATCATCCTAGGATTTTATGAAGACTTTTAACTTCATCAGGGGTCTTTGTCCAGAGATTAAGGAGCGATTCCTCCCTTCTAAGGACCATCGTTTTGAGAAGCTGGTGGATGAGACATTCCTAGATGAGTTAGTATCTGGAGTGAAGATGGTTGGAAATCCAACGTATCCATTGGCTCGTGAAGGTTCCCCATTTGGTGAGTAGGGTGTGCTAGAGGGAGCGATTTCTAAAGAGTCCACTGTAGTGGTTCTAGCTTCCAGTTCGTCAGACCATTGAATGGTGTTCCATAAGTGTGGATGTTTAGGGTACACAAATCCATCATGTTACATCCCTCCGAAGTCATGCCATCAATTCGGGTGTCTGGGTCATCTAGAGAAGTTCTGTAGGAAGCATCGCCTAAATAATATTCTATGACTGGAGGATTCTAATTCCTGACTGTGAGGAAGGAGATTCTTCAACCATCAGATCCCCTACCATAGTTCTTGGGGTAAGATCACGCATAGTTAGGAGTTTCCAAGAGTTGTAGTGCACCAAGACCATGACCCAAAAAAAATCCACACAGTTACTCATTAGACTCATATGGTTTGTCTCAAACTATTCTTAAGATGTAAATGTCAAAATGTGAAAAAAGAAAAAAACTATAAATTCCCTTTCCCCCTACAGGCAAAATAGTTTATCATCAAACCATGCACACGAAGCATTCCCAAGCCAAAAATCCACCCAAATTCTCAAAAATGGGAAAATTAAAATTAGGAACTCAACCCAAACATCAATTAAAAAATTAATTTCCTATAAATTAATAAAATAAAATAAAAACCATGGTCAGGGTGTGATAATTCTCCCCACCACAAACACTTTATGCCCCCAAAAAGTCACCCATCCACATGAGTAACAAATGTTAAGCTCAAAATGGGATGAGATCGAACGAAAAAATGGTCCATGATGTGACCTTTCAGTCTACATTTCACAGCTAACCACTTATAGAGAAAATTATTGCATGAAGAACCATGGAAGAATAAGAGAGGGTTCTCCCCACCACATGAAAATAGATGTCACTGACCAATACCAAGACCAGGAACTCCCCACATGAACTAAAAACCTAAAAACTATGAGAAAATTATGAATGTAACTAGAAACAAAGAGAGAAAAAGACCAAAATTAATCATTCCCATAATAATCCATCACCTCCAAAGAATTAAATACATAAAGTAAAACTAATTCATGAATGGTTTACCGCTTAAAGATCCACTTCCATAAGAAACAACCATGGGGATATACAGAAACAGAACCACTAAGATCTTAAAAAATGATTAATGAATTTAATTAATCAAGAAAACCACTAAAAAGGGACTCAAACTATTCATACTCCAAGGTTTCCCATAATCTCAATGATCCCTAACTACGTGAAGAGATTCACTATGGGGCCTATGGATAGATCCCTAAAGTCTTGACACATATACTTTCCCATAGCTAAGAGTTTCCATCCTTCGACTGAAACATTCCTTTCTAGAAACTCTGCTTGTTGAACTTCTCTAGATGACCCAAATAAGAACATCAATAAAAATCCTTTGGAGGATTGTGACAAGATAACTTTGAATGCTCGTGTTGATCACACTAGAAGCACGTGAAAAAATGGTCCAATGATCTAGAATCCAGGACTGGTGAAGGAGATTTATCAAAAATGGATTCTTCTAGAACACACCTCTCACCAGAAGGGGAACCTTCTTTATAGAAATTATTGGTGAATAATGAGATGAAATGGAAAGTTTAAAGATTAGAGATGTACCCATTATTCTAGAATACAATGATGTATTTCCTGAAGGGTTATTTACACTTCCCCCAAAAATAGAGGTTGGGTTCTCAATTGAACCCATACCTAGATTTAGGACAATATAGAAGATACCATATAGAATGACATATATGGAGTTAGAGGAATTAAATAAGAAAATTCAAGATCCTTTGGATAAGGGTTTTATTAAACCAAGTGTTTCTTATTGGGGAGAACTTATTCTGTTTGTGAAAAATAAATATGGATCGATGTAAATATAAATAAACTAAAAAGAGCTTAATGGGATTCAAGAAAAGAATAAATACCCTCTCATGAGGATTGATGATTTATTCGACCAAATTTGAGAGGATAAATTCATCTTTAATATTGACCTCTAGTTAGGGTATTATCATTTGAGAGTGAAGAAATAAGATATCCTAATGACTACCTTTGTAAGTATATATGGGAATTATGAGTTTTTTATTATTCCGTTAGTATTGAATAATGATCCTATAAAATTTATTGATTTGATGAATAGAGTCTTTAAATAATACCTTGATAAATGCATGGTGGTCTTTATTAATGATATTAAGATTTATTCCAAAAGTCATTAAGAGTATGAGTATCATCCAAGGGTCATTTAAAAACTCTATGGATGTAGAATCTATTTGATAAATTTAATAAATTTCATTTTTTTACAAAATGATGTATTCGTGGGACACATTGTGACCCATGATGGAATCTCAATGGATCCAACATAGAAAAATGTTGTGGAGGACTATCCATGTCCTAAAATTGTAACCGGTATTAATAGTTTCTTTAGTCTAGTAGGATAATATAGAAGGATTGTGAAAAAAAATCATGGATTTACCATACACTAACTAATTTAATTCAAAAGGGATTTATGTTTATCTAGGAAAATGAGTGTGAAGAATGTTTCTAAGAACTAAAGAAGAGGTTGGTTAGTGCACTTGTTCTAACTCTATGCTCTCCCAAAGAGATATTTTTTATTTATAGTGATGCATTTATTGTAGAAATTGTATGTGTTCTCATGAAAAATTAAAAGGTAATCAACTATACATCTTGAAATTTAAATCCCCATGAGAATAATTATCCAACACATGACTTGTATTTGGTTTCAGTTATTTTTTATTGATGATATAGAGACTGTTTCGGACGCTTTCGTCGGGGCGCGCACATCCGTCCGTCCGTGGAGGAGGACGCGCTGCGCTTGTCGCCCCGCATTCCCGCTTTCCAAAGGCGGGCGACATCTGCTCCTTATTCAGGGACGTTTTCTCATTGATCGAAATGGGATGATGGGATGTCGGTTCTTCCTTCTGTGGATTCCTCCTCAGAACTCGTCACCTAGTCTGGGTCTCCCTCATAGATTTAATACGTTGTTCGTGAAACTCTTCCCAGTGCCATGTTTCTATGGACACCGGTTAATTACACTGCTTCTGTCGGGACATTCCAAAGGGTCTGGTCAGGGTAGCAACCTTCAGTCGGGGGAGTAGTCATGTTGAGGCATCAGTAGCGTGTCTGGATGCTGGGGAACCTGGCATGTCTGTCTATTATCCCTGGTCACAGGGCTTCTCAAGGACGTGGAATCCCGAGGCATCCCACATAGAGTGCGGGGAATTATACGCCATAGGCACATATCTGGGGTTTTCCTCATCTTCCCGTATTTAACACAGGGTACGCCGCGAGTTTAATGTCCATCGGAGATGGATCATCCCGATCAGATAATTAGCTAGAATAGATCGGATTGAGGGATTTCCCTTGAAGGGGTGCCGATACCGGGACCAGCTCATGGGCGGCTATGAAGAAGATCATACCGACATGGACTCACCGGGATACGATGGTCCGGGCGAGAATCAGGGTGGATGATGGATAGATGAATGAAGTGGAGGGGGGAATGGAAAGTAACCATCGCAAGGGAAACAGTGAAGTTGGGCTTGAGCCTTGAAGGGGCTTCCTACATATCCCCGTGGCAGGGAATCAAATTCCGCGTAGTTCGAGATGGTGCCGGTGAACCGGCATGAGGGTGGACCTTGGTCCGATGGGCATTATCAGCGAACTGACATGAATGGGGAGGACCAGGAGGGTCCTAGTGGTGGTGGGCTTGGACCTCGTGGAGGCTTCCTACGTACCATGTTGTGACATGGATCAAAGACCACGTAGTTCACAGGGGCTTCGTCGGCGAACCATCGTGAAGGTGGACCTTGGTCCAATGAGAGATGGGATTGAACCTCGAGGAGGCTTCCTACGTTCCATGCCTTGACATGGATCAAAGACCTCGTAGTTCAAAGGGTTTCATCGGTGAACCGACGTTAAAGTAGTCACGAGGGTCCACTAGTGGTGGGCTTGAACCTTGGGAAGGTTTCCTACATACCATGCCTTGACATGGATCAAAGTCCTCGTAGTTCAAAGGATTGATGGAATATAGTTTAACGTTATGCGGGACGTTAGTGATCCCTGACGCAAATAAACGACCGGCGGTGGGTGTTGGTGAACCGATGTGAATGAGGGACCTTGGTCCGATGGGAGATGGGCTTGAACCTCTAGGAGGCTTCCTACGTACCATGCCTTGACATTGATCAAAATCCTCATAGTTCGGGTGAAATTGGGGGGGGGGACTTGGCACACCGACAAGGAGACGGTCTGGGCCAATGATTGTTTGGCTTGAACCTCGAGGAGGCTTTCTACGTACCATGCCTTGACACAGATCCAAGTCCTCGTAGTTCAGGTTGGTCACAACGGCTTACCGTCGGACTGGAATGCAGTTTAAAGTCATGATGGACGAAGGTATAAGTCGATGTGAATAGGATGATGGGTGGTCTTGAACCTCGTGGAGGCTTCCTACGTACCATGCCTTGACATGGATCAAAGACCTCGTAGTTCAAATGGGTGTGCAGTTTAATGTCATGCGGGACAAGGGCATGCAGTTTAACATCATGCTGGATGAGGACATGCAGTTTAACATCATGTTGGACAAGGTATTGTCATGGACAATGCCAACTCTAAGCCCATGTGAGTCATGCTCGGTGTGAGAAACAAGGGACAACAAGGGCCTGATGATCACGCCACGAAGGGTGCGTTCGTGTGAAGCGAAGAGGGGATTACGCGTTAGGCGGCCCATGGTGCTGGGACTTACTCCAGGATGGAGGCCCAGAGTGCAACAAAGTGCAGTGAAAGAGGGATTTGGGACCAATGATGGGAGGTACCTCGTTCCCTATCATGCCCTCCACTGACCTTGGTAGTGGGGAAGTACAGAGATGCAGGGGTGCAACCATCCGTTGGGGAACTAGGGTCTCCCTTCTCCTGAGAACATACGTCACTCCAATAAGGAGGATATCATCCCTTGTGGATGGGTGATTCCACTCCTGTGGAGACGAGTGGCGTAAAAAATGTTTGAGATGGGGGGACCCTTCGTGAGAGGCTTGAGGTCGGGTCACAGTTTAACGTCATGTGTTGAGGATGTGATTCTTGGTAGTTTAACGTCCTGCAGCTCGGATGAGATGGGTTCACTCCTCACCCCTAGGACTTACATAACCAGTACCCTCTGGTCCTTGGGGGAGGGAAGGTACTGGGAAGGCCATGGTCAAGGGGGGTTATGGAGCGAACCATCAAGGGGTCCACATTAGCGTGGCTATGCGAAGAAGCAATAGCCGTTAGCGTGCCTATGCGAAGATGCATTAGGCGAAGCAATGCTACGAGTGGTATTGTCCGCGGGACTTTGAAATCACATCGTGCAAACCTGGAGGGTCGCACGGGAAGAGGAATTTCCAAGCAAAGGAGTGTGCTTCGCGAAGTGGAGTGCCTTGGCCTTAGCATGGGGCATAGGTGTGAGTGGATGGTGCTTCGCGAAGTGGAACAGTATTCATGGAGCACTGTCTCGTGAAGAAGGGGTTCCTTGCGAAGTAGGGTGCTGCGAAGCAGTGTGCTTCGTGATGTGTAGTGAACCAGCCTTAGCATAGGGATCACTAGTACAGGTTGGGTGTTTCGCGAAGCATAAATTCTCCGCGGCTGCCCAGGTTCCCTTGGGAATCCCCTTCCTTCACGAATGCCCTTGAGCTTCGCGAAGGGCATCCCTCTTAGAAGAGGGGTTCAAAAAGAGACAAGGCAAAGGCTTCACGCGAAGTAGAAGTACCTCGCGGAGCTCATGATTCCCAGGGGCAAAGGGTGCTTCGCTATTTGGGAGAGGAGAAGCCGAAAGGTCGGATTGTCCATCCCCGGGACTCAGGGAGAGTCCAGTATTTATAGGGAAGGGGCGCCGCAAAGTATAACTTGTGTGCCGCCTCAGGTGCTTCGCGGAGCGCTCACGAACGTCAACGTCGTCCGCGAAGAGTTACCGCCTCTAGGGCTTCGCGGCGGGCTCGTGAACGTCAAATGCGTTCGCGGAGAGTTACCACCTCTGGGGCTTCCCGGTGGGCTCACGAACGTCAAATGCGTTCCCAGAGAGTTACCGCCTTTGGAGCTTCGCGAGACCGCGATGCTCGGGGTGCTTCACGTCGGTACTTCGCGTCGGTGCTTCGCGTTGGTGCTTCACGTCGGTGCTTCGCGTTGGTGCTTCACGTCGGTGCTTCGTGTCGGTGCTTTGCAAGGCAGCGTGCCAGCCTTTTTTTTTCGTCCCTTCCTTTCATGCAATATTTTGGCACCAACAAATGCCCCCCTCAGACTTGGAGCCTTGGAGGCTGAAGGGTCAAAGTCTGAGAGAAAATCACCAAAATTGTCGGCGGTTCGCGATGCGGCTTCGCAAAGGGGGCCCACGGTGCTGACCGGGGACACGGATCCGGACACACCGTGATGCTCCGCGTGGGTGAGGAGTGCTGCGATGCTTCAGGGTCGCCGCCTATAAATAGGGGGGTTGACCTCTTTTGTCTTCACGCGACTTCCTTGTCTTTTTGTGCTCTTGACTTTGCGAAGTTCCGCGTACTCCGTGACAGCCCTCCGTGAATCGAGCTTCGCGGTGAACCGCGGGTCTCCGACTCCGCGTCCTTACTAAGCGAACTTCTTCTTGTCGGCCTAGGCCAGACTCCGCGGCTTGGTCTCGCGACCGACCTTCGCGATCCGGTTTTGCGACCCAGCTTCGCGATCCATTCTGAAAAAATTCTTTTCTGAGGGCCGGAATCGAAATGGCCCATCAAGAGGCTGTATTGGGGGTGATTGCAGATGCTGCCCGTCGGGATGAGATGGCCAACTGTCCAGGCCTTGGGAAGATGGTCCGAAGCCATTCAGACCACGCTTCTTTGACAGATTTTCTATCGGAGGGTCAGAAGAATTATCCGCAGTGTAAGAAGCTGCCATTGTACGGCTTCGGGTTGAGGGATGACGTCTTCATCCCTAAGGCGAGTAGGGACGAACCAGCTTGCTGGTTCAGGAGTATACCATGCCAGCACCAATGGTTAAGGGTGGCCGATGGTCATGCGCAGGAGGACTTCACACCTGTCACTGCTGACTGTATCTACAACCATTTGAACGACATTGACAGGAAGCCACTGCAACCGGAGACGTCCCCTCCTCTCTACTGTACCGTGCTGAAGGCGGCTTTGCAGGATTCGAAGAAGGGATGGTCTGATGAGTGGGACCTACGCCAAGGCGGCAACTTCACTGATGATTGGGCCTGGACCTACTGGGTAGGCGCCTCATGCGAGGAGTTTGGGGCCGAGCTGAGGAGAGTGGGGTTGTATGAGGCGGCATGGGCCTCCCAATTCCACATTTACTAACCAAAGAAACTGATGCCGGAATTGCTGAGCAGATTGTCATCTAGGACCAATACCTTTCACCTGTATCATGGGGAGGTGGGCATCAGCCTGTGGGATGTCCACCAGATTTCTGGGGTTCCGATCTTGGGGGCCATGTATGATGAGTTCCTCCCCGTCATGAGCACGTGGGAGGATACAGAGCAAATGCCGCGACTCGCGTCAGTGCTAATGGCACTCATCCCCGGAGAGGACAAGGAGGCAGTGAGAGATGTCCAATTTAAAAGATGGTTCAAGTGATTCATGAATTTCCCAGAGAATCGAGAGTTCCCTCCGAGGCCTTGAACTTGTCCGAGGGCGGCCCAACGGGGCATGGGGCACTCGTATTGGAGGGTCGTGGAGGACAGCCAATGAAAGACTTGAGGTTTCAGTGTCAGCACTGAACAACAGCCGATAGTCAGGCTGGCGGCGTTCATTGCGGCTCTCATCTATGGTTGGATCCTTCCGGTGAGGGATACAATAATGGGGGTGCGGCCCAGATCGTTTATTATGGCATCCATGTTGGCCATGGGGTAGTGGATCAATCTGGGGATTCCAATGCTCGCCAAACTGTACAGAATGCTGCGGCACATTAGCGAGGGCAAGAAGCCGCCAAGGATATGCAGGCCCTTCCACCTCTTGTATGGGTGGATCGCAGCGCACATCAGGGGGATTTATGTGTATCCAAACCCCATTTCTCCACCGGGATCGAATTTCTGCCCCTCCATCCTGAATGCAGTTGGGAGCTTCCTGTTCAAACTGGTCGTGCCGATGGTGCTGAATCGGGTGTGGAGGGCGGATGAGTTTAATTTCCACCCCTTCCCATTGCCGATGCGGATACTTACTAACAAAGGGCGGGAAACGGAAGAACATCGAGCTTACCTCTTGGCCTTTCGAGGTGGAGTTTTTGTGGCACGAATAGATCGTGAGCCGCTCTACAAACCGTAAAACCCACATCAGTTTGAGAGGCAGTTCCGGTGCCTCCAACGGCTGACCCCACAGGTCTACTGGGAGGTGCGTCACGAGGAGCACCCATGTGTGGTGAGCCAGTTGTGGCTCATGTTCACATGGGAAGATGGGAAGATGTGAATTTCATTGCCTCCATCCACCGCCGCTTTCGGATTGGTGAGGGAGTATTCCATTAGTTGGGAGGCTGCTTACCCAGGGGAGATGCTGAAGCAACCAACTATTCGGGTCGGTGACGGTGGGCCTCCTCTATCTCAAGGTCGGGGTCGGAGGGCAGCTAGGGCCTCTCGCGGTAGCGGGGCTACCATGGCGGCGAGACCCGCACCGGCCGAGGTTATGGAAGCAGCGGCGGGTCCGGTGATTCCGGAAGAGCAGGGCCATCTGGAGGGGCAGCCACTGAGGGAATTTCGTAGGATATCCACTCAGGCTCTGGTGAAGCGTCTGCGTCATATCGACATAGCAGAGGATGCCGTATTCCCAGAATCCTAGGACATTTGGGATGTCAACCGACAATTCCTCAGCCCACCCGAGATATGGGCCCACCTGAATCGCCTCGGGATGGAATTGCTGGGCATAGGCCCAGTCCGGGCTGGATTCATGGCGTCTCCGGCGGAGGCAAAGAAATACCTGGACGAGCTAGAGGATTACGTCCACTCCAGTGGTGTCCCTTGCCCAATGACAGACCGGGTGAGGGTGTTGCTGAATCGAACGGTCCCCCCACAGTTATCGGTTTCCGATCTGAGGGAGTGTTTCCCACTGCCGGAAGAATCAGAGGACTCCTCTCGGGAGGATGAGGCTGGAGGAGGGAGCTCGTTGGAGGAGGGTGAGGACGGAGATCAAGGCTCAGATTCCGATGATTTCGCAGAGGCTCTCAAGGTAGCATTCCGAACTTCTTTCCTTACGATCCATTCTCGGGCCACTATGGACTTCTCACCGATGTTTGAGCCATGCAGGAGGAACTTTTTCGCAGGCCTCGTTCTCGCACCTCAGCGGGTTATGATGCAGGACCTTCAGAACCCGCGCCTACGGCTGTGTCCAGTTCCGCGTCTGGTGGGACCAGAGAACTCGAGGTGGCTCCTCCGGAATCTCCAGACCTTCCAACAGTATACGGAGGGCCTCGCCTCAGAGTCCAGTCAGTACCGGCTCAAGAGTAGCGCCAGGAGGTCGATCTCTGTATGTTTCCTCTACCGGTTTCCTCATCCTCACATGTAGACTATGCCAACTAACGTTTATGTCCCTCTCTGTCGTACAGTTCTCCGACTGGCATGGGCTACTGCGACAAGACTAGTCGGGATGTCTGGTGGCGTCCCTCCTAGTGGCATGCCGATGATGGTGGCGATAGTCCCCCCATCTCCTCAAGATGCAACACACATCATCACCGGCGGGACTACCAGAAGGGTCGTGCCTAAGGTCATCGAGGTGGACTCTGATGAAGAGGATCAACCGGACGGTCACAGTCCTGCTACGCCTGCTTCGGCGCCAGGTGTCGTACTGGATTCAACACCAGATGTAGATCCTGCCAAGGATTTCTTGCGGGCGTATCCTATGTACGAGCCTACCAATCGCGCAGACTGGGACGAAACAGCCTCCGACGAGGAAGACAACAGCATAGTCCGCCGCCGGTTGTGGAAGCGGATCACGCGCTTCATCAAGGACACCTCCCAAGCTCAATGTATGGCCAAAATGGATAGACTATGCTCGCGGTTGTGCGAACTGTGCGCTGGGGGAGTGGATTCCCAACGTCCTCACGCACTAATCCGAGATCTTATGGCTGAGAAGATCTGGGAGCATGATCGTGGGCTCAGCGTGGGTTGGTAGCGGAGGAAGGCGACCAACATCAAGAATCTCCAGGAGGCTGAAGGCTAGGTCCAACAGATGTAGACCTGGGCAGATGAGCTTTCAGCATCTCTTAATTCACAATCTGAGCTGATCTCACAGTTGAAGGCCCAGCTGGCAGAGGTAGAAGAGCATATGAGGAAGGCCTCTAGAAAGATCGCTGCCATTCAAGCTAGTGTAGAGAGGTCCAAAGCCAAGGCTGACGAACTACGCCCCCCCCCCCCCGCTGCTGAGGAGGAGCAGGAGATAAGTCAGCGGCAGCAAGCCTTGGACGCCACAAGCCAACGGGTGGCTGAGCTGCAATGCTCTTTTAACGGGGTCGACCCATCTATGGGGGGAGTCGACCCCTGGGTATTATAACAAACCAAAAACCTTTTATTAGTACTTTTGTTCTTCAATTTTTCTTTCTTTGTTTTGAATGCCGTAGCGCGCACGATTTCCTCTATTTGAATCACCTTGTTACATCCCTACAATGTTTATGGGACATTCGGCGATAATTCCCCAAGCCCACGTGGGTCGAGCCCGATGTGAGAAACATGAGATAGTTGCCTTCTCGTCCCACATAACATAGGAGTGGAGACCATGTTCCGGGCATCTAGGATTCGTATTACCATTCTGGATTTCCGAAATATGGGAGAGGCTTGACCGGAGAAAGAACTTTTCAGAACAGCCGAATTACCATTTCTTCAGCGTGCTCTTATGCACGAACGGTGCAACGCCAGGGGCACTGAAATCGGTCCAAACAGACGGAAACGGGAAGTGTGAATCACGATACCTAAGATTTGGATCACTGTGGGGATGGAGTGACAATAAAGGACAACTATTAACCATGGTGGAGAAGCGGTAACCTTACTGCGTTAGCCTGTATGGGGACAAAAATGAGGGTCAACCGTTGACCATTTTCGAAACACAGGACCATGTCACAAATATTGTCGGTCAATCTTTGGGGACATTGACCCAGGACAGTTGGATGACCATAGGTCAAACATCCATACTAGTAGGGGGTCCTTCCAAACATGACCAGTCTTCCGGAACATTGGCCCAGGACGGTAGGTGAGCCGATGCGGCATGAGACCAGGCCGTTAGGGGGTCCCGTGAGACATGAAAGGGGATGAGGGTCCGAATAAGGGGCACGCAAAGCGTGGAATATGGAGTGATGGTTTGTCCGAACAGAATCCAGTACTTAGGTAGTTACACCAACGTGGTGGGAGTACACCATATGGGTGCATTGGTTTGATAATGGATCATTCCTTCTTTCAGACAGGGCCTCTCTGGCGAGGGGATTTACAGCTTCCCAATGTAACCTTGGGGAATTCTGAACTTGTTCAGGGTAGATCCGCAGTTTAGTGTCATGCGTTAAGGACACAGACTCCTGTAGTTTAACATCATACGA
Source organism: Viscum album (assembly GCA_963277665.1). NCBI lineage: Eukaryota > Viridiplantae > Streptophyta > Magnoliopsida > Santalales > Viscaceae > Viscum > Viscum album. The sequence goes on from OY728153.1 coordinate 1,524,960,683, forward strand.
TAGGACGTGGAATAAAAGGGAAGATCCCAGGGAGCGTGTGGTGCGGTAGATATGAAACCGATGTGAATGAGGACTTGGAGTCCAAATCACGCCACGTACCCCTGGAGGAAACTCTTCAAGTCAAGGGACCAAGAGTGAGGATTAGGATGGGCCCGAAGCAGAGTGGTCGGGCGTTCCTACGTACCCCATGAGGATGGGAATCAAGCCATACATAGTTCTGAAAGCGCAGTTTAACATCATGCGGAACGATGAGAAGCCTGGCCGTGTTGGTACACATCCTGCCAAAACTACTAAGCCCACGTGAGTCGTGCTCTGTGTGGGAAACAAGCAGTAGTGGTGGTAATTTCCCAACAAAAAGGGACAGGTTAGGGCAAAGGGACGCTCGGTGAATACCGACCCATTGACACTAACACAATAATTTAGCTCACCTAGATGCGCGGAGAGAAAGAGCCGAGTATGATGGAATTCCACTTGAACATGAGGAAGTGGAAATGTGTAAATCATGGCGCTCGATATTCAGATCACAATGATGGCGGCGTGACAATGGAGGATAACTGTTGACCATGGCGGAAAACCAGCATCCATATCACGTTATCCTAGCATGGGGACAAACAAATGAGGGTTGACCGTTGACCATGTTCGAAACACGGGACCATGTCACAAATGTTGTCAGATATCCGTAGGGACATTGGCTCGAAACGATTGGAGGGCCATTAGGTCCAGCATTCATGGAGAGCCCTTAAGCCTAGTATCCATGTCGTCCGAGGGTCCTTTTGGATGTGTAAGAGGATGAGGATCCAAATAGCAAGCTCACGAAGCATGGTCATGGGATGAGGAGGATGTCCCTATGAAAATCCAACACTTCGGGCTCTTTGTCAAAACACATCTGAATACGACAACGAGATGTATTAGATAGAGGGAGCAGATTCCTTTCCCATAGGGAGATCTTTGTTTAGGGTCGTAGAATTCGAACCATGGATGGAAGGAGACATAATAGGCACATGGTGGAGTAACTCAAACACCTGGCGTGAATGGGAATAGGGGTTGTGTGCGGTGCGGTGAACAACCTCATGTGAATGAGGATGTAATCCCCTATCACACCGCACGACCCCCTTGGGAGAGGTTTTTTGGTCAAGGGACCGAAAGCGAAAGTTAGGCTGGGCCCGAGGGGAAGTGCTCAGGCGCTCCTACATATCTCATAAGGATGAGAATCAAGCCTCACGTAGTTCTTGATGGACCTTAGACCATAAATGGGTAAAGGGAGCAGGGGACACATGGAAACAAGACCCGATGTGAAGGAGGACCTAAGCCCTACTTACCATGCGTTCTCTGGGGAAATTCTCGAGTCGAGGGACTGAACACAATGGTTAGGTTGGGCCCACGGGGAAGTGCCCGGGCGCTCCTACGTATCTCATAAGGATGAGAATCAAGCCATACATAGTTCTGAAAGGTGGAATGGTAAGGTACCAGTGCTAGGGGAAAGGGGGAGTGAGGTCGTGGCCCTTGCACTAAAAGAAGAAGAATTTGATAAATCTTGTTTGTTCTTTAAGGTGAGTGGTTTTTTTGTGAAGTGACAGGCCTAGAGTAGTAGGCCGTGGTGTCGCCACAAGGATCAAGCCGTGATAGGCATTGACAAATGGCATGGCACATGACCAATACCCAACGTGATGTCCTCTACAACGAGGTCACCACAATGAAGTGCCGTTTTTCGTCGTGCGTCTAGGATGATAATGTCACAGTTTAGGGTCGTATGATAGGACCAAGCATGCATTTTATCATCATGCAGCGCAGACGTAGCAGAGACAATGCTAGGCGGGGAACGTGCGCAGTGTTATAAAATACAATTGATGGAGACATGATCCCACATCACATTGTACGCCACTCGGAGAGGTATACCTTAGGCCAAGGGGTCTATATAGAGGTAATAGGTGCAATAGGGGAAGAAAATGGCTCCCCAAATGGGTTGTACCCGAAGACAGGTCATCCGGGTGGTCCTACGTATCCCATGAGGATGGGAATCAAGCTTCACATAGTTCTGGATGGATCTTAGTTTATGGTCTTAGAGCTCGGACCATGAACGGTAACAACCTCCCAAGTTAGTGCAGACATCAACCCGATCCCTAAGCCCACCTGAGTTAAACTCGGTGTGGGAAAAAAGGGGGGAGATACTTATCACAATACTTGGGGCATCCATCAGAGGGAAGTCGGAAGAGAGCTCCGAAGGACACCTTTGACGCGTCTTGTTTCCCCAACGCACAGACATGCACAGAGGAAAAGTACCAAGAGTTCCGAGATTCTACTTGGGCACGATGAAGTGATGAAGGGTGTGAATTGTGTACCTGACATTTTGGGATTAATGGATTGGCGTGGCGATAGAGGAAAACTGTTAACCATGGTGGAAATGCAGCGTCCATATCGCGTTAGCCTGAGGTGGGAACAACAAACGAGCATCGACCGCTGACCATATTCGCAATGCGGGATTTTGTCGATTTGTTGTCCGAAACCCTCGGGGGCGTTGTCCCATAACGGTAGGAGAGCCCTTGGGCGTAGTATCCAGGCCATTCTTGGGGGTCCCTCTGGGTGTGAAAGATGATGGAAGCCCTGATGCAGGGATACACAAATCCTAGAAAGTAGGTGCGGACGTGTCCGAGTAAAGCTTGGCATTCCAGGTAATAAACCAGGGTACTCTTAGGCACATTGGTGAACCGCCGAAAAGGGATCGACGAAACAACTCAGGAGGGAGAGATACATGGTGTGGTAATTACGAGACTGACATGAATGATAAAATAACCTCACGCCACACCATACACTCCTATAAGAGAGGACCTAGGCCGGGGCCCGGAAAGGCCAAGGGGACTGATGGTTAGGCATTGGTCAAGAAAACCTGACCTGCTTGCAGTTTATCGTCTTTTAGTGAGGACGAGGGTCGGGGACCCGAGGAGGCCAAGGGGCCTGAGGCTGGGCCTCATAAGAGAAGGCGTAACGGGTCTGCAGTTTAACGTCTTACATGAGGACAGGGGTCGGGGACCCGAGAAGGCCAAGGGGCCTGAGGGTGGGCCTCGTAAGGGAAGGTGTAACGGGTCTGCAGTTTAACGTCTTACATGAGGACGGGGGTCGGGGACCCGAGAAGGCCAAGGGGCCTGAGGCTGGGCCTCGTAAGGGAAGGCGTAGGACGTGGTACATTATCTCGACATGAATGAGGACGTAGTCCCACAACACACCGTACACCCCTATGGGGAATCGGGGTTGTGGGCCCGATCGCTAGCGCCACTCGGGGAGAAGTTTTTCACTTTGGGATGGGGTAGAACGAATCACTGCACTCGATGTCTGGGACATCTCGGGGTGGACCCGAAGATCCAGGGCACTGTTGACCATGTTCAAAACACATCATTCCTATGGTGACCTAATATGGGAGCAACAAATGAGCGTCGACCGTTGACCAAATTTGCAACGCGGGACTTGTATCGGCTTGTTGCTTGAAAACCCTCAGGGGCGTTGGCCCGTATTGCTAGGAGAGCCCTTGGGCGTAGTATCCAGGCCGTTCTTGGGGGTCCCTATGGGTGTGAAAAATTATTGAATCCCAGTCAAGGAGTGGGTGAAGCATAGCTGTATCCATCCACAAAAGAGGAAAACATCTCTAGGGGGGATGTGCAGCCGGGTCGAGGCTTGCTCTATGTGAGTTGGGGAAAAAGTGTGCACCCTGCCATATGTCTTTACCTGAGGGAAAGATTTTGGCTTTTGGGCTGGGCTAACGGACGAAATGACCGGGTGTTCCTACGTATACCATTAGGATGAGAATCAAGCCATACGTAGTTCTTGAAGGCCATGCAGTTTAGCGTCATGTGGTGAGGACGTGGGGGGATAGAAGAACGGGAGTGGGCACATGGTGCGACCCTTACAATCCTTGTGTGAGCGGGGTTTTATGAGCAGGGCTAAGAAAGCCTACCCCACGCTACACAAAGATCCTCCAAGGAAACTATTCCCAAGAGGGGATAGTGGAAGAGAAAATCTTAGGGCTGGGCTCGAGATGAGGCGTCCAAGCAATCCTATGTATCCCATTAGGATGGGAATCAAGCCACACGTAGTTCTTGAGACGCAGTTTAACATCATGCAGGATGAGGACGCATCTCATTTGGGGATATGTAAGGTACGGAAAGTAATACGACGTGAATGAGGACGTAGTCCCACACCATACCGTACAATCCTGCAAGAGGGTAAGTCGGGGAAAACCAAGGGGCCTGAGGCCGGACCGCAGTCAGGGAGACCTGAACAGCTTGTGGTTTAACGTCTCGCGGTGAAGACGGGGTCGTGGGACCGAGAAGGACAAGGGGACTGAGGCTGAGCCTCGGTCAGGAAGGCATGACTGGCTTGCAGTTTAGCGTCTTGCAGTAAAGAAGGGGGACCGGGGGCCCAAGGAGGCCAAGGGGCCTGAGGCTAAGCCTTGGTCAGGAAGGCCTGACTGGCTTGCAGTTTAACGTCTTGCAGTAAGGACGAGGGGAGATCTTAGTTTAAAGTCATAGAGCTTGGACCATTTTAAAGTTTATCGTCTTGCAGGACGAAGATGCAGTTTAAGGTCATGTAGGACTTTACAGTTTAAGGTCATGTTGGACCATAACGTTCAGTTTAAGGTCATGCGGTACCATTTCACAGTTTATCGTCTTATTGGACGAAGATGCAGTTTATGGTCGTGCAATACCCTTTTTCCCTAGGCAAAGTATTTCTTGAGGAACTTGGCATTGGTGGGAGGGGTTATGTGCTCTCCATCCGTGGTCACTAAGGAGTATGCTCCATTGGGGTAAACCTTATGGATGATATAAGGCCCTTCCCATTTGGGTTCTAATTTGGGCGGTTTCCTACCGGGAATCATTGGCGCTCGAAGGGACAGTACTAGGTCGCCCTGTAGAAAAGAACGGAGATGAACCTTCTTGTTGAAGGCCCTCGCTATCTTATCCTGATGTATTTCCAGATTGTGCAGGGCACGAAGCCAGTTCTCGTCTAGTGCTTCTAATTCAGCTAGACGGATTTTGGCTACCTCATATGATGTATGGTGATCATAGACTGCAGTGCGTAACGATGGAAGCTTGATCTCAATGGGTAGGACAACCTCAGCTCCATAAACCAGGGAATATGGGGTCACCTGGGTAGAGTTGCGAGTCGTCATCCGATAAGCCCATAGGGCGTTGGGGAGCTTGTCCGGCCAACTTTTCTTGTTCTGACCAACCGTTTTCTGCAGAATGTTAGTGAGGGTTTTGTTGAATTCCTCGATCTGTCCGTTTTCCTGTGCGTGGTAACGGGAGGTATGGTTCGGACGGATGTCGTACTTGGCGTACAATTTCTTCAGTTCAGCCGCTCGGAAGTTGGTTCCGTTATCGGTGAGGACGGCATGAGGGACCCCAAACCGGTGGATAATATTGGAGCTCACAAAGTCAATGATGGAACAGGCCTTGACCTGTTTGAGTGGAACTGCCTCTTCCCACTTGGAGAAGAAATCTGTAGGAGTCAGAATGAACCTACACTGGCGGGCTGTTACTGGTGGATACGGTCCCACTACATCAAGTCCCCATTCCGCAAATGGCCAAGAGTACTTGGTGGGGTGGAGGGGCTCCGGCAGCCGATGCAGGAAGTTGGAGTGAACTTGGCACGTGTGGCATCTCATGGCATACCCAATACAATCGTGGATCATAGAGGGCCAAAAGTTCCCCAACCTCCGGATTTGATGGGACAGCTTTGGCCCAGCTTGATGGGCGCCACAGGAACCGGCGTGAACCTCTTGAATAACTTGAGGTATCTACACTCCTTGGATGCAACAGAGGAGGACTCCATCGAAGCTCCGCTTATAAAGGACCTGTTCAAGACTGAGGCCGCTCTGGAGGGTAAATTGCAGCGCGCGGCGTCGGATTTGCTCGCGCTCGTCCCGATCGTCTGCGAGGCAACCATTTTGGAGATACTCGACAAAAGGTGCCCTCCAGTCGAGAGTGGCTTCATCCACTGTGTCTGATGAACTCGGGACCCCTGACGTGGAGGGTCCGATGGTGAGATGACCTACCTGCAGGCCATCATTGTCCTCTTGGGTGACGGGGGCAATGACTCTCCGGTGTGCCACATGTATGATCAAATCATTTTGCTCGGGTTTTGCGAGCGACGCGGCCAAGCCAGCCAAGGCGTCTGCTTGACCGTTCTGTGATCGTGGGACATGGGTAACCTCTGGTCGACAAAAGAACTGGGTCATCAGGAGGAGGGTGTACTTCAGCAATGGAACAAGCTCTGGCTTCCTGACGACGTAGTCGCCATTAACCTGTTTGATTACCAGCTTAGAATCTCCTTTCACATGTAGATGGGGCACATGGATCTCAAGGACCAACTCTAGGCTGGTGATGAGAGCCTGGTACTCTGCCTCGTTGTTCGTACAGCCTTCTGAAAACAGGAACGAGTATGACAGGATGGCTTGCACCGGGGTAATGAAGACAATACCTAGGCCCACTCTGTTGAGCTTGTGATCGTTGAGCCTCCTACCGGTGGGGCTCCGGGAGGAACCGTCTAAATGAATTTTCCAACACGGGATGACATGATCGACTGAGAGGATCCTCTCATCAGTAAAATCCAGGTCCAGGGATTGATATGTGGAGGTTTTATGGGCAGCTAAAAAGTCTACCAACGCCTGTCCCTTAATGGCCTTCTGAGGTACGAACCCGATATCAAACTGCTGGAGAATCACCGCCCACCGTGCTAGTCGGCCAGTCAGCATGGGGCGGTTCAGGATGTACTTTAGTGGTTCTACCCGAGAGACCAATTTCACCTCATGGTGCTGCAAGTAATGCCACGACTTCTGCACGACGAAGACAAGAGCAAGGCATCTCTTTTCGATAGGGGAGTATCTGACCTCCGTATCGAGAAGCATGCGACTGAGATAGTAGAGACTGTTCTCAGTACCCTCGTTCTTCTTCTGGGTGATCAGCGCACCGAGGGATCTTTCCAGGGTGGTCATGTAAAGGACCAGTGGATTTCCGGAGATGGGTGGCATCAAAACTGGAGGTTGGAGTAGATACTGCTTGATTTCCTCGAAGGCGGCTTACACTCATCATCCCATTCGCATGCGGCGCCCTTCTTCATGATCCGAGAAAAGGGATTACACTTGCTGGCCAGATTCGCGATGAATCGGCGTATATAGGATATGTGGCCTTGAAGGCCTTGAAGCTCCCGAATGTTGCTCGGGGGAGGCATTTGGCTATTGTCCTTGATCTTCTCCGGGTTGATCTCGATACCTCGGTATCTGACAACAAAGCCCAGAAACTTCCCAGAGGTGACCCCGAAGGCGCACTTCAACGGGTTCATCTTCAGGTGATGGGAACGGAGGAAACCTAACACCTTCTCAAGGTCTTTGAGATGGTCCTAGAGCTGACATGATTTGACTATGAGGTCATCTACGTAGCATTCCACCAATGTCCCGAGAATCGTCTTGAATATGCGAAGCATGGCCCTCTCATAAGTGGAACCTGCATTTTTCAAGCCAAATGGCATAACCTGGTAGCAAAAGGTACCTTGGGGAGCCCTGAAAGCAGTGGAATCCTCGTCCTCGGGGGCCATCTGGATCTGGTTGTACCCGGAGTAATCGTCCATGAAAGAGAGAGCTTGGAACCCGGCCATGGCGTCAATCAATAACTCCGTCACCGGGAGTGGGAAGTCATCCTTTGGGAAGAGGTGATTAAAATCGCGGAAGTCGATGCAGACTCTGATCTGCCCATTCTTCTTCCTAACTGGAACAATGTTGGCAAGCCACTTTGGGTAATGGACTTCCTTCACGAAGTTGGCTTTGATAAGCTTGTCAACTTCGGCCTCAACCTTAGCACCATGAGAAGGGTGCATCTTCCTGGGAGGCTACTTAAACCCTCGATGTTTTGCCGGGAGGCCTAGAAGGTGAACGACAACCTGGGGATATAGTCCTGGCATCTTGTTGTAACTCCAAGAAAACACATCACGATGTTGTTTGAGGAAGTCTACGTACTACTGCCGCTCCTCGGGGGACATGGCTGCACTGTTCAATGTGGGTTTCGGATCTACCTCCCTACCAAGGTTCACCTGTATCAGTTCATCAACCATGGTAGAGACGCCTTACTCAAAGGTGGGGGGAGCATCCTCTAGGTCTTCCTCCCCACCCGTTGGGGGATTTCCCGCGACGAGGGATACTTCTGGGCTATGAAAACCTGAGGGGCAGCTGGTGCCGGCTTGGGAAGCAGTGGTCATCATATCAGGAAACTAACTTGCCATTGATACCATAACAATGAAGGCAGTCGATCCTATCCCATCTGGCCTTCAGCATAAGGGGCCACGTTTGATGATATCAAAGCAGTGGTGACGTGTCGGCCTGAGTCGGAGGATTCCAGCCCGGCGGAAGAGACACGTATGGCGTACCGCCGTTTTCATAAGCATGAAGTCCTAGTACCATACAGGGGTAGGAGGTTCCAGGATCACCTGAGCCTGGTTGACATAGGAGTACGAGGTGATTTTCCGCCGTCGCTTGGACACGAGAACATGCCTTCCTTGTGTACCCGAAACCACAAAACATTTCCCCATGTCGGGGGTCGTGGCCTCCAATCGGTGGATCGGGAGGATGTAGGCATCATCCAGGCTTTCCCAGGGGTCACTTGTGGTCGGGGCGGGTTCATCCTCACTTACTAGGATTTTCTTATCCTTACTTTTGTAATAACCCACATCCAGATAGCGGGCCTCACAAGAAGTGAAAGGAGACACATCTCCTTGGAGAATGCCTACTCGACCGTTGAGTGAGTATTTGAGACACTGGTGGTATGATGAAGGGGCAGCTGCATGAAGATGGAGCCATGGCCTACCCATCAACGTGTTGTAGGTAGTGTCCTGAGAGACGACCATGAACTCGGTGCTGGCAATTAAGCCACCGAACTAAGTCTTCAGGCGGATCTTGCCGACTGGGGTTTGCTCGGTCCTGTCGTACCCCTAGATTCTGAGGTCAGAGGGAGTTATATCACCTTCAGACAAACCTAGCTTTCGCAATGTCCGAGTCAGAATTAGGTTTATTCCGGAACCCGTGTCAACGAGGCAGCTGCGGACTTCCACACCATTGAAGTGGCCAGTGATGTACAACAAGCGAATGTGATCCTCTATAGGAGGGTCGTCATCTTCACCAGAGAACGAGATAACCGCATGACATTTGGCGTTTTCAATCGTCTTGGTATGGAAGGCTTCTGTAGCTGCTACCTCCGTATCAAACTGGAGGGGGCTCCTTAGGGCCTCGGCAAGTGCCTCGCGCATTTCGGAGGATAGGCGAATGGCCTCAAGGATAGAAAGCCTTGCCGGAATGCCGGCTAGGTGCTTCAGGACATCATACTTTTGTTCTAAACGCAAACCTCTGCCTACAGGAGGTCGTTCGACATTTGGAGGCATAGCGGGTCCTGCCGGTTAAACCGGCGATCGGCTAGTACTGGGTACATCATGTTGCCTACTAGTTCAAGCCTGGAGAGTAGTCGCCAGACTAGGATTGTACAGTGGAGGCTGGACTGTAGCCGGGCAAGACTGAATATAACATGAACGAGGCAGCTCTCCCTAATCTAGTAGCACAAACGGCAGTGGAGGTAGATCTGAGGGCGTTAGATGGGGTTGCGCGTGCTGAGATCTGCGCTGAGCCTACTGTCTAGTCTCAGTAGCGTGCACGGCTTGGCTGAAAGTACCTGCTGACGTACCTCGATGACCGGCGGGTTGCGATTCCGCTGACGTTGACGTCGGCCAGAAACGTTGGGGAGGTTCGCCTGGCGTTCCCCCTCGTCAGGAGTCATATAGGGATTTACCAGCTCCATGGTGTTAACCGAAGCGTACCCCTAGCGGTCGCTCGAGGAGTCATCCACCACTGGGCGGATTCTGGGAGGAATCCCCATTTCAGAGGGCATAAAGTCGCTGAGAGTGCGGGATGACGATGTCACCGGTGGAGTGCGTTGCTTCTTCTTGCGACGTCGCTGTTTGCCCTTTTCGGAAGAGGTCGACTGTGAAGGCGATGCGGAGGTACTGGCTACTTATTTGGAAGGTTCCAGATGCTTCAGGAATGCCCGTATGATACCATGGGCACAGACGACGGTTTTTCGAGCCATCCAGTCATCGTATTTCCGGGATCCGTGACTGGGGACCTGCTGCCACTCGCCTTTGCTGTCGCTGCCGATCTCTGACCCTGCAAAGACACCCGAAACTTGTGCTGGTGCTGGGCCCAACTTGACTATGTTTTTGTTGACCTGGTCTTGAAGCCAGTCTTTAAACACATAGCATTGCTTGAGGGTGTGCCCTAGAATCCGATGATAAGGACAGTAGTTGGGGTGATTAGTGAGATTTGCCTCTGCCGGCCTTCTACACTCGGGAAGGCACACAATCCCATGCTCAAGAGCACTTTAGAAGTAGCCAGGGACCTGATTTTCGTTGAACGAATAATTCTATTACCTTCTTTCTGGATAGGGGGGCCTGGGGGCCTGGCCCTGACGAGGGGCCGGAGGGGACTACCGAGGAGGCGGTGCATGATTGTCTCGCCTGGGTGGCGGTGGCGCATTGCGCGGGGGAACCTATCGATTATGAGGCGGTCGCTGCTGGGCAGGAGCCTGTGCTTGAGGTGGAGGACCTCTGCGGGGTTGCAGGGATGGTGCTGCTGGCAATAATTCCAGCTGCCTAGGGGCTTCTATTTGGGCCACCGCGGCGGGTTCATCCCTGGCGGTCCTCCTGGCTGGGATCATAAGGGGAAACAAACGTGCCTGACTAGCCTGTTGCAGAGCTTCCTCAAGGCGCTGAGCCTTATCTGAGAAATCTCTGAACCCTCCAGGGTAGTTCTGGGTAATCAGGGAGGGTACCAGCTCTGTTTTGACATTCCCCACACACATCGTCAGTAATTTCTCCTGATTCATTGGCATATCGAGGGAATACGTAAGTCCCTTCCACCGAGAGATGAAATCTGCAACTCACTCATCAGGCCTTTGCTTGCACTTGAAGAGGTCTGCAATGCTGGTCTTCCACGTGGTGGAGCTGAACTGGTATAGGAACTGCCAGCGGAGATCCTCCCAACCGGTCACCGATCTGATAGGGAGCTGGCTGTACCAGAAAAATGATAGACCTTCCAATGTCTGTACGAAACATCGGAGCTTGGCGGCTTCCTACTAAGCCGGGGTCCCTAGCATGGGGCCACACCTGGAAGAAAAATGTGCCAAGTGCTGCGGTGGTCCCTTGTCCTGTTGAAGGGTGAGAAAGTGGGGTTCCCAAACCCCGGGGGTGCGGGCATATCATCCACCCACGCGGGATACGGCTTGCCATCTAGTGGGACCACCACCTGCCGCGTTTCCAACGCTTCGAGGCGGGCTGTGAGTGCCGCAATAAGATCATCCGGGTGGGGGTCCCTTTCTTGATGGGGATCCCTACCCACAAGTGCATTGCCAGGTTCTTCAACATGGTATATGGCTTCGGCAGCTCGTGGATCAACTGGCGGAACGACATACGAGGCGACTGGGGGAACCCGGACTGGATTCTTCAGATCGCCCCGTCACTTGGGGGGGGGGGGTTGGCGAGACGTATCGTGCCCTCTTGCCGTACGTTCCAGATTCTTCCCTGTCTGCAGTAGTAGCATGATCAGGGTTTCCCAGAGGCATCTCACCGGGGGAAAATTGTTCCTTCCCCTGCTGCCCCGGCCTGGGATTACCATATTCGGGTCGGCGCTCTACAGCGCGCTCAGCCAAGAGTTCGTCAACCATCCTCTTCTGCTCAGCAAGCTGCTGGCGTAACGTGTCCTTCTCGGGATCTTCTTCCATTTTCCGCACAGAGGCAGACGGGTCGGAGTGCTTGATAGTTCTGACGTGCTCCTTACCCTTGCCAGTATTTAGACTGAGTACCAGTGACTCAGTGGGTGCGGGGAGGCTTAGTAGGTTCCTCTGCTGACGGGTAACCCTCCCTGATGGGTCCAGTAGTGGCGGTACGCCCTCGGGGGGTAAGTCTCCATCAAGGAATTCAAGCTCATCTTCCTTGTCCACTATGTCAGAAATGTGGACCACGACCCCTCTCGAGGGCATGTCCTCGATGTCACATAGCGAATCGGGCTACCGTCGAATAGGGTCGAAGAGGAGAGCGGCATAGTGTCCCCAACCACGGACTTTCACTTTTGGGGGTAGTTTCCTTGAAAATTCTGCAGAGTACTTTGAAACACTAAACACATTTCCGTTGAAGTGCGCTCTTCCGGCCTGGCGGCTCAGGGTTCTGGGCCACAAGGAGTGCGGCCGAATCGATCAGGCGGCATTGCTCGCCGATTTCTTCAAAGTGCTCTCAACTTCTGGGGTACACCACCCGTTCTTAACGATGGAAGAAGTGTTTCTCCCATAGGGTTTGACAAAAGCACCCCACTTCTTCAGGGGTAAGGGACTCTGGTGCTCAAAAGTTCAGCGTCGCCGTCGGCCAGAATTTCTATGGGAAGTAATCTGCTGCAAGAATACTCCAGAAGCTCTTGGGTTCGGACTCGGGGTCTGGCCCTGTATTGCCCCACTCGTCAACCGGGGGCGGCTGAGGGACCAGTATCGGTACCGAGGCAGACCTCTGGGATAGTAAACTCGATGGTGGAGAATACGGCGAATGAGCTGACTGGCCGCTGAATTCCGGGCCATTCTCTGAAGAGTGAGGTGACCTGGCCACGATGTCACGATACGATGGGCTGATAGCTACAGCTTCCGGCACAAGAGTCGCGGCTACCGGCGACAGGTCATGTCGTCTCTCTACTGCCGTTGGCCCCCAAAATAGATCTCTGTGATCTATGGTAGAGGTAGAGGGTGCTTCAGGTGACAATGGCGGTGATTGCGCGGTCAAGACCTGCGAAATTCCCAAAATTTCTTCCTCCTGGATATACCTGCGGAGAGAGATGGGAATTTGGTGGACCTCATATTCCGGGAGAATGAGGCTAACGCGTCTGGTTCCTACCCCAGTCCTTGATACGGAAGAGCGGGGAGAAGGTTCCATCGATGAGTCGCATTCCGCTTTAGAGTCGGAGAAGTGGGCAGGTTTGATCTCCACCCGGGCCTTCACCAGACTCTTCTTGTGGCGGCGAAGACCCGCTCTCCTGCCTCGGGGTGGCTCTTAGGGACAGAGTTGATCCCTATCATGTAGTCTCGGGGTGGCGCTGGCACCGTGGCGAAGAGGTCCCCCGCTCGAGATAGCCGAGGTGCGAGGGGCACCAGGGAAAATGTCGAAGGGTACATGGGGAGGACCTCCATAGATAGCACCCATGTGGGTGGAGCCTCTGTTGGAATCGACAGGAGCATGGGGAGGACCTCCATGGTCGATGCGGGCGGAGGGAGGCTGACCTTCACTCCTCAAGTTGCTGGGGCGAGGAGGACCTTCGCTGGTTGCAGAGAGGACGTAGGGAGGGCCCCCACGTTGGAGAATAACTGGATGGACAGTTCCTTCAGATCGGCGATCGGGGGTAGGAGGATGGAATCCATACCCTGTATAGTGGGCGCGAGAAAGGTTTCCGCGCCGAGCGTCACTACCGCAGGGCAGGTCTTCCTTCGGGATGGGGGTAGCATGAGGCATACCTCCATGACGAGCTTCAGAGCGGGGAAGGCCCATGCTCTGTGGATTAGTGGTACGGGGAGGGCCTCCGTACGGGGTGACATCACTGCGGGTTAGTTCGCGGCGATCACCACTCAGGCCTGCAACCCAGAGAGTCAACCCAGCCTGCCCGTGGGGCGGTTGGGGTCTCGATCCTGGTTGGGTGAAAGAGTGCCCCTACTCAGTGTATGAAGGGACTTCATGATGCACGTCGGTGGTGGTGCGGGCCACTGTAGTTGTTGACGTTGACGCATCTGGGCGAGCATCCTCAGCCCAGGCCCGGCGCTGACGTCGGGTCAGACGAGCTGGCGCAGGTGGTGCAGGGGTGTCGCCTGCCTGCTCTTCCTACGGAGTCAGACAGCGGTGTGGACGCGGACGGGAGGGAGCTCTTGCCTATAGCCCTTGGGTCGGGACCCTAAGAGGGCTGAGCCGGACGACGCCCGCCTCATCAGCCTAAGGTGAGGAGTCGTCAAGGCATTCCGGGGATAGGCTCCCAAAACGGTTAAACATTGGGGTGGGGAGCAGGGGCTCCCTGTGCGGCCTATTAGGGCGGCGTTGACGGCGGGGCCTGGATGCCTCCAGGTCCAAGTGGGCCATATCCCGAGTTGGGATGACCCCTTCCTCCTCGTACCTCCTTACGAGGTTGTTTATCACCCTTCGTTGGATGACCTCTGATGGGGAAAGGGGACGTGTGCACCCCGTATTCCGTGATGTGGCAGCCGTCGTGGCGGTAGCGGCGCCATGCAGGGTGGCTGTGGCGGTGTTGCCCCTGCCCCTGCGTAGGCTAGCGGGCGGTGATCATGTCTCTGTAACAGCAACCTAGTTCCTGAGAAACGAATGGATCAACTCATCAGCACTGAGAGGAAAAGGATTGACAACCAGTGCCCCAACGTCCTTCCAGTATCCATGTATGTAAGAAGGATCCACACCAACACGCTGCAGAACGGAGTGCTCCATGTCCTACTGCCCCGACTTCCGGTGAGTTTCACGACATGCCCACTATTTGCTTGGCGGGACCAGGCACCCGATATCTGGATCCGGTGACATGTCAATCTACTGGTGTCTCGAACACTACTAATCTCCATATTTAGGAGAAGAATTTCACGTATTGTTCACCATTTCTGTTTCCGACGCTTTCGCCGGGGCGCGCGCATCCGTCTGTCCGCGGAGGAGGACGCGCTGCGCTTGTTGCCCCGCATTCCCACTTTCCAAAGGCGGACGGCATCCGCTCCTTATTCAGGGACGTCTACTCCTTGATCGAAACAGGATGATGGGATGTCGGTTCTTCATTTTGTGGATTCCTCCTCAGAACTCATCACCTAGTCTGGTATCCCTCATAGATTTAATACGTTGTTCGTGAAACTCTTTCCAGTGCCATGCTTCCATGGACACCGGTTAATTACACTTCTTCTGTCGGAACATTCCAAAGGGTCTGGTTAGGGCAGAAACCTTCAGTCGGGGGAGTAGTCACTTTGAGGCATCAGTATCGGGTATGGATGCTGGAGAACCTGGCATGTATGTCTATTATCTCTGGTCACAGGGCTTCTCGAGGACGTGGAAGCCCGAGGCATCCCACATCGAGCGCGGGGAATTATACCCCATAAGAACATATCTGAGGTTTTCCTCAGCTTCCCGTATTTAACACAGGGTACGCCATGAGTTTAACGTCCAACATAGATGGATCAGCCTGATCAGAGCATTAGCTAGAATAGATCGGATTGAGGGATTTCCCTTGAAGGGGTGCCGATACTGGGACCAGCTCATGGGCGGCTATGAAGAAGAGCGTACCGACATGGACTCACCGGGATATGACGGTCCGGGAGAGAATCAGGGTGGATGATGGATAGATGAATGAAGTGGAGGGGGGATGGAAAGTAACCATCGCAAGGGTAACAGTGAAGTTGGGCTTGAGCCTTGAAGGGGCTTCCTACGTATCCCCGTGGTAGGGAATCAAAGTCCGCGTAGTTCGAGATGGTGCTGGTGAACCGGCATGAGGGTCGACCATGGTCCGATGGGCATTATCAGCGAATTGACGTGAATGGGGAGGACCAGGAGGGTCCTAGTGGTGGTGGGATTGGACCTTGTGGAGGCTTCCTACGTACCATGTCATGACATGGATCAAAGACCACGTAATTCACGGGGGATTTGTCGGCGAACCATCGTGAAGGTGGACCTTGGTCCAATGAGAGATGGGTTTGAACCTCGGGTAGGCTTCCTATGTATCATGCCTTGACATGGATCAAAGACCTCATAGTTCAAATGGTTTCATCGGTGAACCGACGTGAAAGTAGACCCGGGGGTCCACTAGTGGTGGGCTTGAACCTTGGGAAGGTTTCCTACGTACCATGCCTTGACATGGATCAAAGTCCTTGTAGTTCAAAGGATTGATGGAATACAGTTTAACATCATGCGGGACAGTAGTGAGCCCTAACGCGAATAAACAACGGGCGGTGGGTGTCGGTGAACCAACGTGAATGAGGGGCCTTTATCTGATGGGAGATGGGCTTGAACCTTTGGGAGGCTTCCTACGTACCATGACTTGACATGGATCAAAATCCTCGTAGTTCGGGTGAAATTGGGGGGGGGGACTTGGTAAACCAACAAGGAGACGGTCTGGGCCAATTATTGTTGGGATTGAACCTCGAGGAGGCTTCCTACGTACCATACCTTGACACGGATCAAAGTCCTCGTAGTTCGGGTTGGTCACAACGGCTTACCGTCGGACTGGAATGCAGTTTAAAGCCATGCTGGACGAAGGTAGAACTCGACATGAATTGGATGATGGGTGGGCTTGAACCTCGTGGAGGCTTCCTAAGTACCATGCCTTGACATGGATCAAAGACCTCATAGTTCAAATGGGTGTGTAGTTTAATGTCATGCGGGACAAGGGCATGAAGTTTAACGTCATGCTGGACGAGAGCATGTAGTTTAACGTCATGCTGGACGGGGTATTGTCATGGCCAATGCCAACTCTAAGACCACTTGAGTCATGCTCAGTGTGGGAAACAAGAGACAGTAAGGGCCTGGCGATCACGCCGCGAAGGGTGCGTTCGTGTGAAGCGAAGAGGGTCTTACATGTTAGGCGGCCCATGGTGCTAGGACTTACTCCAGGATGGAGGCCCGGAGTGCGACAAAGTACAGTGAAAGAGGGATTTGGGACCAATGATGGGAGGTACCTCGTTCTCTATCACGCCCTCCACTGACCTTGGTAGTGGGGAAGTACGGAGATGCAGGGGTGCAACCATCCGTCGTGGAACTAGGGTCTCCCTTCTCCTGAGAACATACGTCACTCCAATAAGGAGGATATCATCCCTTGTGGATGGGTGATTCCAGTCCTGTGGAGACGAGTGGCGTAAAAAATGTTCGAGCTGGGGGGACCCTTCGTGAGAGGCACGAGGTCAGGTCACAGTTTAACGTCATGTGTTGAGGACGTGATGCTTGGCAGTTTAACGTCCTGCAGCTCGGATGATATGGGTTCACTCCGCCCCCCTAGGACTTACATAACCGGTACCCTCTGGTCCTTGGGGGAGGGATGGTACTGGCAAGGACATGGTCATGGGGGGTTGTGGAGCGAACCATCAAGGGGTCCACGTTAGCGTGGCTATGCGAAGAAGAAATAGCCATTAGCGTGCCTATGCGAAGAAGCATTAGGCGAAGCAATGCTACGAGTGGTATTGTCCGCGGGACTTTGAAATCACATCATGCAAACCTGGAGGATCGCACGGGAAGAGGAATTGCCAAGAAAAGGAGTGTCCTTCGCGAAGTGGAGTGCCTTGGCCATAGCATGTGGCATAGGTGTGAGTGGAGGGTTCTTTGCGAAGTGAAACAGTATTCGCGGAGCACTGCCTCGCGAAGAAGGGGCGCCTCGCGAAGGAGGGTGCTGCGTAGCAGTGTGCTTCGCGATGTGTAGCGATCCTGCCTTATCATAGGGATCACTAGTACATGTTGGGTGTTTCGCGAAGCATAAACGCTCCGCGGCTGCCCTGGTTCCCTTGGGAATCCCCTTCCTTCACGAATTCCCTTGAGCTCCACGAAGGGCATCCCTCTCGGAAGAGGGGTTCAGAACGAGACAAAGAAAAGGCATCACGCGAAGTAGAAGTACCTCGCGGAGCTCATGATTCCCAGGGGCAAAGGGTGCTTCGCGATTCGGGATAGGAGAAGCCGAAAGGTCGGATTGTCTATCCCCGGGACTCAGGGGGAGTCCAGTATTTATAGGGAACGGGCGCCGCGAAGCAGAACTCGCGCGCCGCCTCAGGTGCTTCGTGGCGCGCTCGTGAACGTCAACGTCATCCGCGAAGAGTTACCGCCTCTAGAGCTTCGCGGCGGGCTCACGAACGTCAAATGAATTCACGGAGAGTTACTGCCTCTAGAGCTTCGCTAGACCGCGATGCTCGGGGTGCTTCGCGTCAGTACTTCGGGTCGGTGCTTCGCGTCGGTGCTTCGCGAGGCAGCGTGCCAGCCTTCTTTTTTGTCCCTTCCTTTCGTGCAATATTTTGGCGCCAACAGAGACACTATCTTTATAGGGAAAATTGTGATATATACATAGGCCATCACAATTTTATGTATATATTAAAACAAAATTAATTGAACATGAGGAAAATGATATGGTTGGAGCTTCTTAAAGACTATTATTATTCAATTTATTATCACCCTAGAAGAGAATACAGAATTTTAGATTCAATGAGTTTAAATGATCCTAGTATTCTTAGAATAATTAGGATTAAAGAAGATCTATTGATCAAGAACCCATCAAGGTTGTGAATGGGAATAATATGGGAAGGGAAATCATCAATCCTATCCTAAATCATTACTCAACTTTTTATTACTAAAGATGATCAAGAAAGCTCAAAGTGATGATCCTTTGATGTAAAAAAATATAGGGGCTTTGAAAAATGGTAAGTTTCTAGAATTCAATATTAATATATAAGGTGAACTAAAATTTAGCACAGGGCTATATATTCCATATATTTTTGAAATAAAAAGGAGTTTTTGGATGAAGATCATAGCTCTATATTCTCTATACAACTTGGAATCACTAATATATATTGGAAACTTTGTTTTCATTATTGGTTGGATGATATTAAAAGGTAGATTATCGATTATACTGTAGGTTGCGTAGTGTGTTAACATGTGAACTCATAGCAGAAACTTTATAAAGGGGTATTAAAACCAATACCCATACTTATATAGAAGTGGAAAACTGTCACTATGACTTTTTCACTGGGCTTCCAAAGACTTACAAGGTTAACAATGTTATGTGGCTAATCACTGATAGATAGAAATTTTATTCCCATTTTTTTTCTATAAGAGAGGATTTCTCCCTATAATGATTAGATCATATAAACATTCAATAAATAGTGAGACTATATGGAGTACCAATATACAATATTTTATACCAATTTACATGATTTACTTCTAAATTATGGAGGATCCTTCAAAGGGATATGAATACAAAAGTAAACCTAAGAACAACCTATCATTCTAAAACTAATGTGTAGTCTGATAGGACCATTCAAAAATTATAAGACATGTTATAAGCTATCTCACATGATTTTCAATGGAGTTGGGATCAACATACCCCACCTATTGAATTCTTTTATAGAAACAATTTCAACTCAAGTGTTTAAATAAATCCTTTTGAAGCTCTCTTTAGAAATAGGTGTAGAGCTCCAACATGTTGGGATGAATATGGATAAGGGAAACTATTGGTACAAAACATTGTGAAGGTACTACAGAAAAGATGCAAGTGACTCAAAAACACATCAACACTGCTCAAAATGAGTAGAAAAGTTATGCTAATAAAAAAATGAATGACATATATTTTCATGTATAAAATCATGTATTTCTTATGATATTACCATGGAAATGCGTCATGAGGTTTAGAAATAAGGGTAAACTAATTCTAAGGCACATTGGGCCATTTGAGATTTTGGAGTGTGTTGGAGTGGTAGGTTATTGATTAGAACTACCTCCAAATATTTCCAATGTTCATGATGTCTTACACATGTCTCTATTGAGGGATTTTATGTTTGACCAAAACACATATACTTGATATTAATAGTGTGTAATTGGAACCTAACTTTTCTTGTGAAGATACACCAATCTAGATACTTGATAGAAAAGAAAAAGTGTTGAGGAACAATATTACATGAATTTTGAAAGTTCGGTGGAGAAATAATGATTTCGATAAACTACTTGGGAACCTAAAGAAGAAATGAAAGATAAATATCCCCATTTTTGTGTGGAAAGAGTCAAATTTTATGGATTAAATTTATTAAGGGGGAGAACATAAAGTCCTAAAAATTCCTTCTTTGATTAATAAAAGAAATATTTTTCATAATGACTATTTTATAATATTTCAAATTTGAAGTACATATAAATAATAATATAAATATATATATAAATATCATGTAATAATTCTGATTAAAATAGCTAAAACTAATACAAGTATATAAAAACCTAAAAATAGTGACCACATAATGGTGTATACCATACTATTGAACTCTGCCTAGAAGATTAAAATTTCCATGAAAAATATTAGAAGAAAAAGAAATGTTAAAAATATAATTGATATTACAAAAGTAATTATAAATTCCTTTGGGGATCCTGTAGTAAATGTTGATGAATAGTTGATTATAAATAGAGTATAAAGGAAAAAGTGACTATTGGGATCTGACAGTTACCAGACTGTTGGCTTATATGATCATTGGTCAATATAACCGCTGGTCAATATAACTATTGGAAAATATGGAAATTGGGTATTATGACCATTGTTAATAATGTTACCATTATAATTAGTGTTTATAAAGGGAAATAAAAATGATAATTCATGCACAAAAGAGAAATGATGACCTCAAATAGTAGATTCATACCTTTTAAATCCCTATTTTAAAAACCTGGGAGGGAGGTAGTATCACTTGGGTTCACCCTTGAACAATCCCAATTAGATCTTTAACAAGTGAGACTTGAATGAAATCACCTATGGGAGAAGTTTAATTTAGTATATATCACCACTTGGTCAATGTTAGCCAAGCCACCCAATGAAACTACCACCATCACACAACTTACCCTTAGGGGGTTTGCTGATGTAATAAGGGGTTATATATCTAAACCATAATATCAAAAGAGTGTAATTCATTTTTTATAAATGAAATAGCTTTTTTTCAATACCATTTTAATTATTAGTTTATTTAATAAAATACACTTGAATATATGATTAATTTGGAATATATATATTTTGATACAAAAAGACATAAATGAATTTCAAAAAAAAAACAATTCAATTTTTGAATAAAATCAAGTTTTATAAATAAAAATTTATTTTCATTAAATTGAATTTTAGAAAACTATTTATTAAAATATAAATGATAATATAATTTTATAATGTCCTTAGAAATTTTTGTAAATGTTAGAAAGTTAAATATGTCATAAAAACTACTATTTTTTAATAAATAATGATTTTTCGTTTAAAATTTAATATAATCATATATTTCAAATTATTTTTATAAAATAAACATTATATTTGAAATCAACACATTGAAAATATGTTAGGGTGATGTTTTAAATTTTTTATAAAATACATTATTTTTTAGTGAATAGTAAAAATAAGGTTTAATGTTTTTAGTGAGTGGGATTAAAATGGTGGATACTTGAAAAGATTGTACGGGATGGAAAGCGTTGGGGGGTTCATGCTTTCAAATTAGAGATGATGAGGCTACCTTATTCTAAGATCCGGATCGCAGATGGTATCTTTCAATCCAGACAGGTAAAGATCTTCCAATCATCCTCAGAATGTTTCTGATGTAGGTTTTGCTTCATGAAACATACCTAAAAAATATATCTCTTTTACAAAATCCATTAGTGGCCCTACCAATGCTATCTCCAACAATACTCCAGTTCTGAACTGAACGGGGGATGGATCCATCATCGTGGTTTCAGACCCAAATTCCCTCAAAAAAAGGTGAGACCTATGAAATTATTTAGAACTAGGTCATGTCTCTTATGAGAAGGGAGTTGAACCCTAGTCATATGCAGATCTGAATGAGAGAATTTCTCACTACTGTAATTTTGTGAAATAAGGACTCATACCAATTGGCAAGGAATGTCATTTTGGAGAAGCAAGAAGACCGTGATGTGGTATAGTGGGTTGGTAACCTTAACCTTAAAACAAGATTCTTCAGGATTTTGGATTCGGATGTTAATTTTGTTTCTTTTATGAAAAAGAACTCTGTTTATTATGATTGGACTAGGATCTATGGGATTCCATGGATATATTGGCATCCCAAAATAATCAATGATCTAGCCTCTAGAATTAGAACCCCTTTTAATATTGATCATCATACTATCAGCGGAGATCTCGATCTTTATTTAAGAGTTCTAATTGATATAAATATGGAATTACCTTCTCCAAAATAGGTCTCCCTTGTTTAAGATGACCACTAAATATAGATAAAATATGAGTTTGTTAATCTTCCTTCTTTTTGTGAGCAATACTAGATGGCAGGGCATGAAATCAATAAATTTCAAGTGGTTCAGAAAATGGTAAAGCCAGCTTCTAACACCACTTCATAGAAGGAATTTTCCAAATGAAAAAAGAGTATTTATGTGATTTATAGGAAAATGATGTTTCTGACTCACTGAAAGAAGTGATTGATAAAAAATATACTCTGATGAGTTCCCTGTGGGTAGTTCTAGTTGGGGAGGAAGAGAAGAAAAATGAAAATATAGTTAATACAATCTATACACCCAAATACAAAATATAGCATGACCTTGAATCCTACTTGTTGGTAATATCATCAGATGTTTTCTCAACTTCTCTATTTGTTCAAGATGAGTAGTCTAAGATTGATCCTGTCTCCTCATATATTGATGTGGAAATTCAATTGTAAACATCCCTGACTACTCAAAATATGATTCAGCACACTCTGGAAAATAAAGAAGAAACAAAAACGACTCATACTCAGGTTACAAATTGTAGTATCAGTGAAACAATTCTCATCCAAACACCAATAAAAGAGGATGAAAGTACTTTTGCACAAACCCAACACATTCTAGAAGATAAGGAGGATCCATATGAGATTCATGTCTAGAACACAACTGGAATCCCCAATGAAGACTTTCCTATCCAAACCCCTATGAAAGAGGATACTGGTGCATCTACACAAAGTCAACATGATGATGATTATAAAGACTTTAAATCTATCAAAAATTATACAAAGGTAGGGGTTTTTAGTAAATAAAAAAGAAAAAATGGATATGAAAGACAATGAGGGACTCACCCCCAACCCAAAACCAAAACGAGGATACTCTTCTAGAACTCCCATGGAATAGCCAACCCTGGCATGAATGGTTCCCTCAAGATTCATAAAGATAGGTACACACATGATATTATTGGAATTCTAGAGCCAAAGATTATTTCATCATACCAAACTACTCTTTTTAATTGTAGGGGATACTCTAGGCTAGGCACTATTTGAACTGAATCTAGATTTGAAAAAATATGGATCTTAGTTCATAGTAGGGTTGAAAATCCTACCATTTTCCAAGAGGATAATCAATTCACCACCTATAGATTTGATATATCTATCCAAAAAATGTTTTTCTCAATTGGATACTCTTTTAACAACTACATGGATAGGAGATCACTATGGATAAAAATCACGAATCTGTCCAATGTTATCATGGATCCATGGACTATAATTGTGGACTTCAACTCCATTCTTTATGTAGATGAAAAATTATGACCAATGTATAGAACTATCTCTATCAAGGAATTCAGAGCCTGTATTGAGGAATACAACCTTAGTGAAATCAATCTCAATGGGGAAAATTTTACATGATACAAAATACATTTAAATTCCATAGGGGAAAAGTTGAATAGATAGGGCCTTTTCCAATGATGAATTGCTTGGAAAGTGAAAATTAGTAACAAGTGTCACTCTAGAAAAGAACAACTCTGATAATCATCATATTCTGATTACTATTTTTGACGATGAGATAAGGAAACCTCTTCTATTAAAGTTTAATAATGCATGGGATGCTCTCCCAGATTGCTCAAAATTTGTTCAAGAGTCTTAATCTTCAAATGATTGTACTGAAAACCCTATAGCCTATATCTCCAAACTCAAAACACTCAATATAAAGTTGAATAAATGGAGAAAATCAAAGTTCAGATCTCTTGATGTAGAAATTGATTCTATTGACTACTTTTTACATGAAGTAGAAGAATCAATTACAAAGAAAAAGTTCTCTGGAGTTTAAAACCATGAAATTGAGATGTCAACCAAAATGAAAAATCTAATCAAACTCAGAGAAATCATTAATAAAGATATATTAAAAATTTATTTGCATGCTGATGGATATAGAAACACAAAATTCTTTAATTATTTACAAAGGGATTAATGGGAAAAAACCCTCGCATCACTTAAAGATGGAGAATAAGTCCTTGAGGAAAGGAAAGAGATTTCCAACCATATTGTCTCCTTATACATGAGCCACATAAATTATACATCATGGAATGAGATGATAAGGGAAACCATAATTCCTAGGATAATATCTGAGGAGGACAAATCTTTACTGACATCTTTCTTATTCTCATGGAAATCAAGGAGGCGGTCATTATCCTTAATAAAGAAAGCTCACCTAGACCGGATGGATTCACCAACTTATTCTTCCAATCCTTTTGGGATATCTTCTAAAATGATGTGTACAATCTTGTCAAGCATTTTTTCAAGTGTGGGTTCTTTACCCAAGGCATAAATTATCAAATTTTTTCACTAATACCAAATGTGGATAATTATATTAATATCAGGAAATTCAGGATAGTGGATCTTATGAAATTTATCCAAAAAAATTATTATGAAGATTCCTAAAAATAGCATTTATTGAGTCTCGGAAAAAATCATATCTTGGAATCAATTACAATTTGTGAAAGGAAGGAGTATACAAGATTGTTGTATTACAACCTCGGAGTGTGTTAATCTTATCCAAAAGATAACTCAGGGTGTCAATATTTCTCTTAATCTTGACATTAGAAAAGCCTATAACACAATGGATTGGAACTTCATAAGCAATGTTCTCTACAATTTTGGTTTCAACATGTAATTTATACACTGTATCACAACAATTTTGGGATATACCAACATATTCATACTTATTAATGTATCCCTAAAAGGTTACTTCAAATGATCAAGGGGGTCAGGTAGGGGGATCCTCTTTCATCTATTATCTTTATAATTGTAGAGTATTATATTAGCTAACTGCTTATTCATATGGTGGATACGGGTGAAATGGAAACTATCAGAGTGGCTAGAGGTACCTCTACCCCTTCCCATCTATTTTTTCTAATGAAATTATCATTTTTACTCTTATATATAGGAGTAAAGTCAACAGAATTAAAAACTCCCTCTTACACTATAAAACTGTCTCAGGACAGGAGACTAACTAGAGTAAGTATTTCATATACATTGGCAAAAATTTATCAACTGCAAGAAAGTGTTATATCATTAATGACCTAGGAACAAGATAAGAATCCATCCCATTTAATTCCCTTGGAGTTTCCATGTGATGTGGTAAGCCTCATGCTTCACACTTTTCTAATGTAGTGAGTCAAATTAGAAGGGATATTTCATCTTGGAAAGGCAAGTCACTCCTGATGGAATGAAATATTTTCCTTGTAAATCATGTGTTGATTTCAAAGCTGGTCTACTCATTAATGGTGTACCTATGTCCCTATGCTGTCATTAAATACATTAACTCTATAATGAGGAATTTTGTTTGGAGTGGGAATGTGCTGGAAAGAAACATCATAACAACCTCTTGGAAACAATGTTGCATACCTTAAGTCTTATGTGGTTTTGGAATTAAAAATCTGACACTATTTAATCAGTCTCTTGAGTCTTAATTTTTTTAGCGGCTAATCAATAAGAAATCAACCTTCTTGGAATTCCATACATCAATATTTCTGGTAAATCTCCTGGAATATAAATCAAAATACACAAAGTCCTCCATTTGGATAGGTCAAAATACTGTCTTCCAAAAAATACACATGCACTCTCATTAGATTATCAACTAAAATTACTCTCTTAACTTCTAGAAAGAAAATTGGACTAGAGAAGCTCTCATAAATTGGGTTATTTCCACAGATTCTGTGATTAACTAGAATATATCGATGAAGAACCAGATGGATAATCTGGACTTGCTGCCTGATGATATCGCTACAACTTTTTCAAGCCATGATTTTACCAAAAAGGATGATATTCTTATAGGGGATAAGTCTCCAAATAGAAAAATCTACTCTGAGACTTTATACAAACATATTATATAAGGATAAAGTAAATGGATTGGAAGCAATAACAAAACATGGCTTACTCCTTCGCAATTCACACTATTGTGGTCGATCTCAGTCAACAAAGTACCAGATGATGGAAATCTGTAGTGAGCTGGTATCTCCCTATGCTCAAAATTTGTACATTGTATTCAGTATCATGAACAGGTTAATCAACTATTATTGTAAAAAAATTTCATCCCTATAGAAGGTCGTACATGATATTTTTAAGATGCATACTCCCCAAAGAGGCTTGCTGCAATAATTCCTGCATGATATTCTGAATTTCTGGATTTCCAAATAGATTGAAATTATATTCAAGGTGGATTGTGAATAACTACTTCACACCATATTTAATGGGATAAATAATTTCATTCATTCGAATGCATTCTTCCACTCCAAACTTGTGAAAGATACTGTTTTTATAGAAATTCAAAATGAAAATTCACGGTACTCTGAATGTTGCAAAAACTAGGTTAGGGATCTCATATTCCTAAGGTTCTGGAATCTTCAAGGTAATTTTTCTAAACACTTTGGCACCCTTTAAGTCTTTTGGTTTTCTCCCTTCATTGGCAGGCTGAAATGTAACACTGATAGTGCCTCTAGGGGAATCCTAGGTCCATTATTATATGAGGACATCTTCAGAGACTATAATAGTGATGTTGTGTAATGCCTCTATGGTATTTATGGTAATTTCACCACCCTGGAAGAGGGAATGATGGGATTTATCAAAGTGGTTGATTTTCATGTTAAAGAGGTTGGGAAAACATATGGTTTGAGTGTGAATACACTAAAATTGTTCATACCATTTGAATAGGAATGATTCATCCCTCATGGAAGTTGATAGCAAAATGGGTGAATTGTTTGGACAAACTTTCTTCTATGAGCTATATCTTTACACATATTTTTCTGGAATCCAACTACCTAACTGATGGTCTTGAAATCAAATGATTTTCTGAGGATGGGAACATATGTTCTAGCATCCTTATTTATGAATTTTTTCAATCTAAATTTGTGAATAATGTAAAATTCCTTCTTTTAGACTGCTGCAACTTTTCTTTATCCAATGTCAAGATCCTTTGAGCTCAACTTTCTCAAAACAAAGTTTTGTGTTTTCAATTTTTTTTGAATTCATATATATGTAACAATTATTTAATAATAAATTATATAGAACCTATGACCAAAAATAGGACAATTTATTAATATTATATATTTAGTTGGTTTTAAATAAATTTCCTAGCCTATAAATGATTCTCCAAAGTCTAAAATGAAAATTTTGGTTTTGAAGACAAATTTTTTTGGAAAATTTACTCTTTGATGTAAAAATTAATATTAAAAATTTTATTTATATTCTAATGGATTAGAATGTTATAAAAAATCACTTAAATTTCCAAAACCTGGAGAAAAAACCATGGGTAGTCTATTGGTTTTTTATTTTCCACAACCTAGAATTCCAAGACATATATTTAGAAATTATTAAATAATCCCTCCTTTTTTAGAATAAATACCACCAATCCCACTATTTATATCCACTCTATAAACATTATCCACAAATTTATGGTCATGTTTACTCCCCAAAAGTCTCTCCAGGGTGTCTTCAATGTCTTAAGGTTACATACTCAATCTCGAGGAAGAAACTCTTCAAGGTAAGAGAATTGTTCACTTTCTCTCTTCTATTCAACTAAATCATTTATGGTGTGTTTTATAAGTACTGAATTAATTTCATTTCATACCCTTTTTTATTATCTCATTAATTTCAAAATAATGTTTTATCAATAATATACTTGTATTCCCTCCCATTATATAATTTTCTTAATCCAAGTTGAATACCACCATGCTGCCAAATATATTTCT
Source organism: Viscum album (assembly GCA_963277665.1). NCBI lineage: Eukaryota > Viridiplantae > Streptophyta > Magnoliopsida > Santalales > Viscaceae > Viscum > Viscum album. Next base: position 1,524,988,449 of record OY728153.1, read on the forward strand.
TGAATTTTACTATTTTCCTTGATATATTATGATATTATGAATACCCAAACCCCTTATTTATCCATGTAAATTCACATAGATGAAAACATAATTTATTTATTCAAGTATTTACATGAATGTAACCCAAAAAACCTTTTTTCTGGGCTAAAAATATTGTAATTTTCAATTCTTTGAGAACTTATAAACTCAACAATTTTTTATGAAACTGATTATTTATTTTCTACAGGTTGTAAGGAAATTTTTACTTGGGATCTACATGGAACAAAATAATTTATACATATTAAAGGTGTAACTTGACAGTGCACTAATTAATTGATTAAATAAATAATCTCTAGAGGTGACATGTTTTATGATACCCTGGTGATTATGATTTATGAAACCATGGTGATAACCCTTGGTTATATGATTATAAATATCACAATTTTATGTTTTATCCACATTTAGTTGTTATGTATCCTATTATTATGATTATTATCTCATGTTATGCCTCTTGTTTTATCCATTATGATCATTCATGTTTTGTTTCCTTTTTTTATGCCTTACTAGGATTTATGCTCAAACTTTTTTATTGATGTATGTCCTCAAGAAATTAATTTTAATAAGGTTACCTAAGATGGATTAACCAATGAGTATTTACAAAGGATTAAAAAATGTTTATTTTTATGCTTCCTTTTCGTAATTCATGTAGTATGTACCCAGTTTCCAAGACACTATACCTAAAAATATCCTTTGAAGTTATTAATATAATATTTATTAATAAATTATATTAGAATTTATGTATTAAAAAGGTGGGATGTCATAGGACAAGAAAATAATAATTCAATTAGTAGGGTGTAGAGTGATCAGTTTTTGTGTCTACATTGAATAAGCTATTTAGAATTATATTTTTTAGAATAATGATATCATCATGGTGAGATACCAAGGATGAGAAAATTATTCTCGATAACTTCTTTTATTAGTGTTTCTCATTTTTCATGAATATATATATATTTATATATAACTTTAATTTCTAAAATCCCCAAAATTTTGGTTTCTATTTGTGAATATATGTTTTTAAATAGTGATAATAAAAATTTAGTTTGTGTGAGTAGTGTCCTTGAGAGATCAAACATGGGATTGCACTATGTTTCCTATTTGGATAATTAGAAAATATTGAGTTGGGATTCCTGATAAATACTTACCTTAAAATTCATTATATACATGTATTTATGAAGAAAAGAAATTAAAATAAATAACATGATTGTCATGTCATCGTGTGCTAACTAGGGTACCATAACACCCTATTGTACCTAATTTAGCCCACGCTGTAATCAACCTCATGATATAATGTTTCACATCAATTGGTTTATCATTTGTTAACCATACCATTATGACACCTAACTAATCTTTCTTTACCCCCATATTGGGATGAATTATTCTCATCCCAACCCATACCTGCAGATTCAAGGTTGTGGGCCATACCAAGTACCCTGGCCAATCCCTTTAGGAAAGATCATACAAAATAATACCCAAAACAACTCTTCATGGGTAAGGGTGAATTGAAAAAATCTCATCCCATTCCCTTTTCAGGGGAGGGTGCATGAAAATATCCAACTCTCATCCTCTTATAGAAGTGGGGGAACTAAATAAATATTAACTACTTCCTTCCAAAGTAGGGTAGGGCACACTGAAGTACCCAAACAATTCTCTCTCTAGAAAGGGTGTGTTGAGTAAATCCCATACCAATCCTCCATAATAATGGTTCATTATAAGGCCTTGTAAATCCCTTATTCTATATAGAATCTATCAATAAAAGTTTGGCATCACCAAACTAGCCACATGAATACAATAATAGACATTAAATGTAACTATTACCATAAGCTCACTAGCTCATCAGTGGGGTGTTAGTCACTCGTGACCTAGACCTGTATCTTAGAAATAATATCAATAACTATATATCTTTATTTGTTAATCTCATATATACCATCCTTTTTATAAAATTCTATTTTATTGAACCTACTGGCTTCATCATCTCTCTCGTAAGGGTGTCCACTAGGGCCATCAGGCCCATGTCAACCTCTCTCAATGGAAATAAGCCATCTCTCACCCACATGGTGTTCTCCTAGACTATAGAATTTGAGTAACCCCATCCTCAAGATGTTTTTTCTATCCTCCTAAAAATACCATGTCACAGTTGATCATACTAACCAGAGACTGTCCTAAGAAACTTTCTCTAAGGACCTTGGCATCCCGATGTCAGGTCCACCAAACAACTCTCCTAACCCTAACCTAGTACCCATATCACATATTCTATAGGAGATATCTAAATCCCATAAATTGGAATAAGACCTCTTATCACACCAATTCAAACCTTAAAGGGATTATATCACTCATGTAACTTACCAATGGTCTCCTCCGACCTCACGATTTTTCCCATCAACAATCATGATATGTTTAACCTACTATCCCATAATTATTTGGCCTAGTACCTTCATGAATACCCAAATAGATTTAATGATCTAATAAAGGCTACCTAAGACACTTCTTGTATCCTAAATCCTACTTGATGTCTCTCATTAACTCTACTAGCACCTTCACCCTTTGGAGACATAGTCATCGGGTGATCCAAGAATACAAAAAGTGTTAAGGAGTACTTATCTGATGTTTATGAGGCTCAATACCATCCCATATATTTCTTTAGGGAACTATTATTCTCTATCCTTTTACCCATTTCTAAAAAAAAATGAAGGCATGGACATTTATTCCCCAAAAGGGCTATAATATTAGATTATAGGGACTATATACCTTAAACATGAAGTTACCATCTTCACTATACCTCACATCTTATCTTCCAATCCTTTCACTATTTGTCCAAGCTCACATATTCACCTAATATTCATTATAAATCCATAATACCTAGATAATTAATTATAAAAAACTTATAATTAATTACTAAAATTTATCCAAAGTGACATAATCAATCAAGAACTCACTAAGAATCATATCACCACCAAAAGCACATAGACCCTCCAGAATCTATCCTTATATGATCTCATCTACCCAATACTCACAAAAAATCCATTATTCCTACTTCGTTGATCTAATATCTGGTAGAATTAGTATGAAAAATAAACCTTGAATTCCACCAAATCAGTGAAATAATAAGACAATGGAGGGAAGAACTCCCCTAAAAACCTACACATAACTACAAAAAATCACGACTCTCTAAGATGAAATCAAATGGAGGAATAGAGGATAGGATATTTATATATAGATCTCTGAATATTAATATCCCAACCTAAATCCTGAAGGTGGGTTAACTGAAAAATTACCATTTACCCCTGGTAAAAAATAGGGTTGCAACATAGTCATAGAACTACTATGAGGATTATCATGCACTGTCCTTTTCCTATTTAGGCTATGACATAGACCCATGTGGTTTATTGTGTGACCACTTCAGGAAGATGGGACATCACCTTTTCTAACTTTAATGAACTATCCCTGGTTCACATCCAACTCGAAACCTGACAAGGTCATCCATAAGGCTTGAAGGGCATTCCCAATCAACATGTGTTCGAAACTAGTGCATGGGAATCTTAAGAATCCCTCGAGGAAGGATTTAACCAAAAATAAAGATAAGAAATAGTGTAATAATTAAATATAAAACTAGGTTAAGTAAACTTTCCAGTAGGTCATATTCAACTACCATGATCCAAAACATATATATATATATATATATAAACAACATCTAAACAGAATGATAAATCCATGATAAAATTATTTAAAACTAACAAGAAAATAAAAAAACAACTTAAACCAAGCCCAAACCATCTCCATGCATATTTTGATTTCTCACCATCCCTAAACTCACCCAATGCTAGCCACGATGATCAAGAATAGATCCAACTGAGAATTTGAAACCTAAAATAAAAAGTCATGAGATGAAAATACCATTAGGTCACCCCAACCCATTGAATCTATGAAATATATTTCATAATTTAATTAAAAAAATCTATTTTAAAAATAAAACTATAAAGTAAGATTTACATATATAACTAAAAAAACTAAAGTAATTCCACAATAAACTTTCAAACAAGTCTCTTTTTTCTCCACCAAACACTTGGTTTTTAAAAATAAATCCACTATCCCAAGCCATTCCCAAAAATAGCACACCTTTAACATTTATAAAAAACAACCTTTTTTTTATCTAAATAGAAAAATACACTTTAAAAAATTTAACCAGATTTAGTCATCATTAAAACAAAGAACCCATTTTGAATTCCTCATTAAATTACCAAAAAGAGTCTTTAAATTCATAATGGGTTTCCAAACATATTTGAAAAATTATTCTCGAAATAAAATTTCCCAACAGACCAAAGGGTCAATAACAACAAATTTGACACCACACATCACATGAAATATACCAAATATAACAGGAACAAGTTCCATAACATTGAGAGTAGATTTAATGATACAATAAATAACTAGATGAAACTCCAATAAACTAATAACTCACCAAATAATCTAATGTGTTAAGGGATATATAATAGGATTATAAAACAATCAAGAATATAAACCTATATGGGTATAACCATATTTCACCAGCTACCGAAAAGATATGAAGTCCAAAAACCTATCATCTAATTAGATCACACAAGCATCATTACGATGACCAACCCCTCACAGCCCATGTTCTTAACAAGACTATGGGAAACTAGATGTGTGTGAAACAATTATAGGAATAAGTTAGATATTTAACTTAGTACCTAGTTTACCATGACCAATAGAGAAATTGAGGTATTAGAACTAACTATCCAAGTCCAAAACACAAGAAATAACCACAAGTACCCTCATCCCTAAGACCCAGTGATGACAATTCCCATACATAAAAAATTGCACATGTGGAATAATAATCACATTACCAAACAAGGGGAGAAAAAAACACTACATAGTGATAATAAAACCACACAAGGGGTATACGACAAGGGGAAATCAAGGGGTGTACCTATCCATTTAAAAACCATAGTGCCAACTAGGCCTTAAACAACAAAACATGACTCGAAATTCCAAGCCCTTTATCATTTCATAATACACCACTTAAAACATTTTTTATAGGTTTAATTAAACCACCCACTTCATTAAAACATATAAAATCTACCCTTATTTAAGATTCCTCATCTTTAAAAACCAAAACAAGTACAAAGGCTAACCATTTACTTAAAAACACTTCCAAAATCTAATAGATCATTCCTCAAAAGGGGTAAAATAAAAAAATTTAAATCACCATTTCAAATCCAAATAAAACCCCCTGTAACAAATAATTTTGAGTCCAACACCTTAATTCAAAAAAAAATTTCTTTTAAAATGTAGTTTTGACCCTTTGAAAACTATAACCAGGTTAAAATCGAATTCATAAAATGAAAAACATTTAAAAAATAAATTATGGAATTTAAAAAATCTTATCACCTTTAAAAATCCCCTTTAAAACATGAAAACATGGAATTCACATGAAAACCAATTATCCCAAGCTCAAAATACCAAGAAATGGTTTCAAATTACCATAAATTTATCACATATATTCATAATTTCTCTAAAAATTAATTTAGAAAGAACATGAACACTTTTAATTCCAAAATGAAATAATTTCATATAAACACCTATCTGAAAGAGAATAAAAACAAACCAAAATGCTTCAAAACATACCTCCATCCATGATTAAAACTTCCACAGGGGTAAAAATGACTTATACTAACCCTATATAACAAAAACACAAAAATTAGATCCACTTGGAACCATAATATCGAGCACAAGAGACTTAAGGTTCATTAGTGAAACACCAACCAAGAGAAAAGAGATGGAGGAGGAAAAAGGAAAGAAAAATATGAATAAATACCTCAATATCTCTTTGAAATCATTAAAGGAAAATAATCCAAGTTGGAAGAGGTTGGATCTCCTCCTTGAGCTCCCAAGGGACATCCGATGTAGGACGAGAAATTGGGGGTGAAACCCCTTAAAATCAAAGCAGTGTAATCCCTTAAAATCAAAGTGGTGTAATTTAGGAAAACCTTAAAATTAAACACCTCGACAAGTCACATGGTTTACTAAACCATGTTCTAACCACACATATCCCACTTCCTAAGCTAAAAGAGGTCTCATAGTTACTCCTAGAGTTCCACATGGTTTAGATAAAATATGTGCCACACCCCAGACACACCTAAATTCCCACATGGATTTTGGGGAGCTCAACATGGTTTGAAAAATCATAAAAAAATCATGAAAAAGAAATCTACAAAAATGATAGATCCACACACACAGGAAACCCATGGTTAATACTAGCCATATAGGCTAACCATACTTCTCCCAAAAGGCCTCCAAAGATTTATTTTTTATCTCATCACCAACCAAAACTCAATTCCACTTAAGGAAAGATAAAATCACACTAAAACAACAACCCCACAACACATGGGGTGTAACAAAATTATCACCATGATACTTTATACCCCCAAAAAGTCCAATTAAAATGAGAAGATAAAGAAACTGATAGTTTAAAGATAACCTTTCCAAAGGAATAACTCAAAACCACTCTACCTCAAAGCTAACCACCAAAATCCTCAAAAACTACCATGATGATAAACCACCAGGGATCCAAATAGATGTACACATAAACAAAATGAGAACCTAAAACAATAAGTACTATGAAGAATGTGAGACCTAACATGGTCTCCTTACCATCTATAGTTCCTCAAACATGGTCTCTCATACATTAGAGTTCCTATAACAAGTTTTCACTAGAGATAACTATTGAAATTTCAACCTTAATCAATGATAAACCATGAGAGAAAATCACTATAAATCAAATAACTTAAAAATCCAAAGGAAGTAAAAATATCCATAAAGTGGCCTCAAAAGAACCACATGATCTCTCACTTGGTTCCTGAAACATGCAGATAACATAGAGTCAAAACTAGGTCACTGTTACATGGTGCATCTGAAACAACCACAACCAAACACCATCTAGTATGCCTAACTTAATTGGTGTATACGCACCCCACTTACCCAATCATGCTCCCAAGTCCCATCTCCTGTCAAAAAAAAGAGCAACTCAAAGGCTTATTATAATAACGAGAGCTACCACAACTCTCAAAGAAGGTTCCCTAAAAATTATCTGTAATAAAATGACACTTACAACCAACCATAAAAGAACAAGGCACAAAAAAAACCACAAAAGCCAACCACAAGGGAGGGTGGGGGAATTCCACAAACAACCGAGGCATTCAACAAAATTTTATGGAAATCATCCACCAAAACATATAGAAATGTAATCATCCACAAAATCCCAAAATATAGGATAAGCTCTGGAAACCAAGATTAAAAATACAAAAGGAAAGGAATGGTTTAATAAATAAAACATCCAAAAAAGGATCAAACACAAGACATTTAAAAAAAACAACTTACAAAACTTTAGAAAATGACCCTAACATCTACAATAGAAGAAAACTCTAGGAGACTTCAAGTATAAGGGATTATAATTACCTTTGTCCCTGCACTAAAATCACATAATATATCTCTTCCTAACATGAGAAATACCACTCTACCCTATTATTTGACCCATCTTTGTCTTGTTTATTACTCATCGGGTTGTTCTTATTCCCATCACACTTTCACTACATACTTGATGAAACTAAGGTACCGCCTACCATAGTTATCATATACTAGAAAAGTTCTATTCACATGGAATTACTAAAAACCTACTAAAACGATGTTAGGACCGATGCATGTATAGTTAAACCAAAATATTTGAAATGACTACCTATAAAGAAATAAATTTTCTCAATATCTTTGGCCACCAGCTTTGATGAAAAGCTGAACAACTTAAAAATGATTAACATACTCCTTCAATTACCAGTCACCCTGATGCAAGATCACAATCTCAAGTTTCATCTCCAATTTCACAACATTAAGAAAGAACCATTGAACAAATAACTTCCTAAAAATCTCTCAAGACCGGACTTTACACTACAATAGAGGAACCAAAGAGTCCCACTAAACTTAGCTAAATCTAACTCAAAAACTATCAATGACTCTCATCTATGAATCTTTAGGTGTCCTAAGGGAATGAAGGGTCACCTTAGAATCTTCAAAAAACCTCAATACTTTTAATAACCCCTGATCACAACTAAATAATGGGGGATGTTGATTAAATAAGTTCAGAATGGGGTCTAAGCTCAAAGAAGCTTCCACATCCACTACTCAACTTGCAGTCTGGGTTGATACTAGAACTAAATATTTTTTCCCATTCTAGGGAATAAAAAATATTAAATAAATACATGAACATCATAACTCCATGTATCAATACATAAATCAAAGGATTACACCACACCAAGAATCAAACCAAAACAAAAATCCATAAAACATGGAATACATCAGTACCACATGAAAAGAAACTTTTCATCTGAAATCATAATTTTCTAAAAGAAGTTTTAAAATAACCTCCATATTGATATTGATAAAAAACCAATCCAACACAACTTAAATAAAAAAAACCTTGGTGGAACACACATATTTTCTAAATAATTAATTTCACCAAAATTCCTTTCAAAGTATCATTTCACTTTGAAAAACAAGCAGCTAAGGAATTCTTATCAAAAATAATTTTCCCTTTAAAAACAACATTCTAATGGGAAAGAAAACCCTTTTATAAAACATTAATTAAAACTAAGTTATAAAAATAATAATTTCTCAAAAAATACTATTATTTTATAAAATAAGGTTTTAAAAACCAAGCACAAACAAAGCACTTTAAAATAATCCAAACAAGGTAAAAAATAAAAAATCCAAAAAAGGAATTAAAGCACTCATAATTCATCATATAATTAATGTAAATTATTTTTAGAGAAATATAGAACAAATAGTAGTCCAAATATGATAAAAAGAAAAGGAAAAAATGTTTCAAATGTTTTGGCCCCACTATTGGGAAACTGTGTGCCAATCATGAAACACACCCCACTTATGAGGAAAACTTGACCATGCGGGAACCAGACAATTGCCCAAGCGAGATAGGACGACCACACAGATCAAGATCTTCTCCATTTTCACCCTAAAACCCTAAAATGATCCACACTATTATATATATATTAAAATGGGATTAAAATATAAAATCACATCAAAATCCATAAAAAGAAACTTAAACTACTTGAATCCACAATTTTAAACCCATTTTCCCTTGGTAGCTAAAGCCTTATGATGAGAAAGAGATATCTAGGCACTTCCCACCCTTACCTATAAAGCATCTATAACCTTAATCTCTTATCCACCATAACCTCCAAAAATTAATAGGGCTCTGAAAAGTGCTAAGGATTATTACCAAAGAAAAATGAAGTTGTGATACCATTTTCTAACAAACCATTACAGACCGATATCTAACTCGACACCTGACCCGATCCTCCACAAGGCGTAAAAATAATTAATTATCCGCACAGGAAAGAAACTAGTGCCTAGTCATCACAGGAATCCATTTGGAAACAATTCCACATAGAAAAGATATAAAAGATAAAAGAATAAATAAATACAGGTTCTAAGATAAATAAACATTCTAAAAGGTCACAATCAGTTACCATCATCCAACCCATCTGTATATACATAAACAACATCCAAACAGAAAGATACATCTTGGTAGAAAAGACACATCCTAACTAGAAAATAAAATAATTACAAACCAACTCAAACTTATCCCAAACCATCTCCATGAAACCTATGGTTTCTCACTACCACCCTATTCAACCCATGTTGTCTACGACGATTAAGAATCGGTCTTCCTGAGAACCTGGAACTAAAAATATAAAGTTATGAGTTGAAAATACCATTAGGTCACAAAAACCCTCAGAATATATGAAATATGTTTCAAAAATAAATTCATCAATGATAGTTTGAAAATAAAGCTTAAAATTAAGCTTTACATGTATAACTATAGAAAATAAAAACATTCCATAATTCAATTTCAAACAATTATCTTTGTTTTACAAGACCAAACACACATGTTTTAAAAGCAAATAAACCCACCCAATCCATTTCCAAACCCCAAACACCATTAAAATTTATAAAAAACAACACATTTGTTTTTATATAAATTAAAATATCCACTTTAAAACATTTAATAGGTCGAATCCATATTTTAAACAAAGAACCCATTTTGAAATCCACTTTAATACAACCACAAAATAGTATTTAAACTTAAAATAAGTTTCCCAATATCTTAAAAAACTCATATTATAAAGTAAATGAACCAATTAACCCAACAGTCAAGCAAAAAAAATCAAGAACCACACATCACAATGAATATACCAAATATAAGAAGAATAAGAACCATAATAATGAAAGTTGGGGAAATGAGACAATCAAGAACTAGATCAAACTAAATTAAACCAATAACTTACCAAGAAACTGAATGTTTTGTGGGATATAACATATGATCCCTAAAATTACAAGAATCCAATAATATATGAGTATAACCACCCTTCACCAGCTATCATCATGCACCAAAGTCCAAACCTGGTCATCCAATTATCCAAAAAAATCTCCATTGTAATGAAAAACCCCACCTAGACCAAATTCATAGAAAAATTAGTGGGAAACTAGAAGCATGTGAAATGACTAGAGGAATAAGTTATATCATTGATTTATTAACCTATTTCTTATGAGCAATAGAGGAAGTGAGGCATAAGAACAAATGAGAAAAGTCAAACACACAAGGCATAACCACAACAACCCTCACCCTTAACACCCAATGATTAAAATCCCCATATAAAAAAATAACCCATGAAATAATTAGAAAATTCCCACACAATGGGAGAAAAAAATCATCACATAGTAAAAATAAATCCAAACAAGGTGTATACAACAAGGAGAAATTAAGGGGTGTATCTAAACATTTAAAAACTAAAATTAAAACCTAGTCTTCAATAATACAACATGGCACAGAATTCCAACACATTAACATATCATAAAACAAAACTTAAATTTTTTTGAGAGGTTTAATTAAACAACCTATTTCATTAAAACATTTCAAAGATATCCTTCCACAAGGATCCTCCTCTTTGAAAATGAAAACAAGTTGAAATAAATACCATTTCCTCCAAAAAATTTCAAAAAACCAATAGATAATTCCTCATAAGGGGTAAAACAAATATAAATTTAAAATAAATATTTTGAAATCCAAATAAAAACCCATTTCACAAATCATTTTGATTCTAACACACCACTTCAAAACCAAATTACCTTTAAAACCTAGTTTTCACCATTTGAAGAAATAAAATTGTCTCAAAACCAAATACATAACATGGAAACCATTCCAAAAAAAAAACCATTTAGTAATTTCACAAAATACTCTCAACTTTTAACATTCCATTTCAAACATGAAAACATGGAATTAACATGTAAACCAATTACACTAAGCTGAAAACACGAAGAAATTGTTCAAATTACCACAAAGATATAACATATATTCATACTTTCCATAAAAAGATATTTAGAAAGAACATTAACACTTTGAATTACAAAATGAAAAAATTGAATAGAATCACTTACCTCAAGGAGAAGAAACCCAATTTTAAATGCCTAAAAACATGTTTTCTTCCATGGAAAACATACCCATGGTGATATAAACAAAGTCTACTGATACTAGACACCCAAAACCTCAACCTTAGATCAACACAGAACCCTAAAATTGATCATATGGGACTTATGGTTAATGGGGGAAATAACAACCCAGAGAAAAGAGGGGGATGAGGAATAAGGAAAGAAAAGGAAGAAGAAATACATCAAAATATCTAGGAAATTACCAAAGTAAGGGAAATAATCCAAGGTGGAGGAGATTGGAACTCCTAAATGAGATCCCAAGTGTCATCTGATATAGGAGGAGATAAATGTGGGTAAAAATACATAAAATTGAAGATGGGTAATTTGGAAAAACCCCAAAATAAATACATGAATAGGTCACATGGTTTGGTTGCATGGTTTATTAAATGACACACCAACCGAGCAAAACCCACTATATAATCCGAAAGAGGCTACAAGGTTAGTCCTTGGGAACATCATGATTTAAAAATACTATATTCCTCTCATAACACACACCCTAAACGCAACATAAATTTTAGGGGGATATTCACTATTTGACAAACCATATAAAATATGTGAGAAATCGCTCTTTAAAAATGACAAGGCCACCCACATGAGCACCAAAAAAATGGTACTAACTATTTAGTCTCATTTTAATCCTCCCAAAAGTATTCAAAAAAAGTATTTTTTCCCATCACCAAATAAAAGTCAATTCCACTCAAATAAATATAGAATTACACTAAAATTATATCACTATAACATGTGTGGTATCATACTATCACTATTTTTCCATGACCCTAATGGGTTGTGGTGCAATGTACCTCACCAAGAAGTGGAATATACCCCGAAGGGTTGGGCTCCCCTCTCACAAAAAATGGAATATCTAGATACATTCCTTGACACCCTCGTGATAGTTTACTGAGACACAACCGACTGTACGTATCATAAACTAGTAAAAACATTGTTCACCTCAACCCTTTTTCTTCATTAACATAAACACCCAAAGCAACTCTCATGCCTTGGTCTATATCTGAAACAAATCCTTGAGATTTACAAGTCCTTAGAATTCGAATATGAGTCCCAAATCTCAAAACATTCCATGATTTGAGACCAAAATTTAGATTTTCTCCAAAAAATAGCTCAAAAATATTTGGTTTCTTATACCCTAGAACCAACTAGGTCTTTCTCTTCACATACCAAAATTCAGTTGTCTTTGTCTTGAAGTTTAATCAGCAAGGTAGCTTGATTATCCACTATAATAACAGGCTATAATATCATCCCACATGAGGAAAAAAATCACATGATCTGCCTATTTTATACAAAAATATTTAATATGTTGTCTCAATGTCTCTTTCATTACTTATAATATACAAATATCGTATAGTGGCCTCATCATTATATTCTTATTTGGTCTATAATATCTTTAGAAAATTAACATGAAATTTAGTATATCTCTTTTATCTTTATCCTTATTTAATAAGAATGTATAATATCTCGTAGTAGTGTGGGATGTATTCTTTTCTTTGACACAAAGGATATCATTAGTGATAATAGTATATGGTCGCTCTCTATCTATCTCAAATTTTTCATCTTATACTTCTTCTTCTCTTTATAATCTCATAATTACCACATGAGATATTTTATATATTTTATTATTTAAAATCCATAAAATTAGTATTGTGATCACATCTTCATCAAATTTTCATAACCTTCATCCTTTAATCAGTCAAAAAATATTATTCAGAACATATTAATAATATATTTGAGTCTCTTAAAAATATCATCCTCTTTTTTTTATCTTTATAGAAATTCCTAATGATTGTAACTCTTATTAATTAACTCATCCTTCTAAATGAGCTTTGATAATGGTTCAACATTTCTGTATCATGATCTTTATGATTTAAAGAAAAACTAAACATTATTTGAATCAAAACTACAGAACTCTCAAATTACTTAAAACTAGTAAAATTTATGTAATAAATCGAATATCATACACAATACTTTAGAAAGCTCATTATTATCTTACATATCATTTAGAACCTCAGAGTAAAACCTATGTGTCTCAATTTTCATCTTCTCCATACACTAGAAAACATTATATATCAATTGCAATATATTATATATCACAGAAGCCCCAATACTTTTTTTTAATTTCACTCTTTAATATCTTATGTAATGACTGTGATATGTTATGTAAACCTTTTGTATGCTCCAAATATCTTATGTATCACAATGTCTCTAGTATTTTTCCAAATTCCACTCTAAAGAATATTACATTCCATCTCAAATATATTCTATATGATCCAAAAAATATTATATATCATAATGAATTTATGCCTTTGTACATTTTAGTTTGATCCTGAAGACATATATTTCATATGCACTGAATATATAAAGTATCACTGTGAGGTCTAGTAATTTTTCAATTTTCACTTCTCTGGAAGATATACATACCATATGAAATATGATATGTATCACAGTAAACTCAAAAAATCATTTCTAATTATTTATATTATCTTCTACATCATCTTGGGAATATTTCATATCTCAGTGGGATTTAACACTTTTCTAACTTTATAATTATAATAAATATCTTATGTATGGTTTCCAATTTCACTCAACATTTCAAAGCTTCTTTGAATCAAATAAAAAATTCATTAAACCTTCCAAGGGAATCATGAGACACTTCAAATCCTTCCAAATCACTTTATTATATCTTCAAATATTCTTTAATTGCATCAATATTACCCCAAAACTCGTATAATATATAAGTAATCTTTAGATTACTTCAATGTTCTTTCTCATAGCATCAGTCTTCGCCATATGATAATACTTATAATGGATATTCACATCTAATTTTTCAAATATTTAATAGAAAAGTAGTATCCATGAAATATTAACAACAACTCAATCCCATTTCAATAAAGGAAAAGGGTATTTAACGATCGATTTTAGGGATGGATTTCCAAACCATAGATAATTGGTTCATTTTATTTTTTAGTGGAGGTTTTACCAACACCAGAGCTATATATGATTTTTTCATTATATTTTCCACTGTTGTTTATCAATCACCATGAAATTAAATATTAAATATTTATTATTTAATGATTATTAATTATTAATGATTAATTTTTTTATTTGTTATTTATTTTTAAAAATAATATTTTATTATTATTAATCACTTATAATGATTAATGATTAATGATTAATTTATTATAATTTATTTTTTATTCTTAATTAGTAATTAGTAATTATTTATTAGTAATTATAAATTATTAATTACTTATAAATTACTATTTATTAGTTATAATATATTTATTATTTAAAAATTCTAAGTAGTTATTAATTATTAATTATTTATAATTATTATTATTTAAATATTTAAAAACTAAATTAACTATTAATTATGAATAACTTAAAAATATTAATTATTAATTATTAATTATTTATATATGTATATATTGACATAAAAAAAAAATACACACCCACAAATTAAAATCATCGCTGAAACTTCCTTACTTAACTAATATCATGAGAGTAGTTTAAAATCAGACTTTAGCTTCAAATAACCATAACATTTGATCCAAGTGTTTATTTGGGCTTTTAAAACTTTCAAATAAAAGTTTATGTATAGAACTATGATTCCATTTGATAAAAATTTGGTAATTATAAAAAATTAATTTTTTATTAATGTTTTAAGAGAATCTTAAAATCAAACATCAAATTCAAATGGTTATATATTTTGATCCATGTGACTGTTTAGGATTCACGATGTGTCAAATAAAAACACATGAAAAGCTCTATGTCATATGGTATTAGGGTGACATATAACCCATTTTATATGAGTTAAAAGAGTCTCAAAATGTCTTTAAAATTGAGTTTTGTGTTAAGTAATTTTAAATATTTTGTTAATATTTCCGATTCATTTAAGAGGACATTGTTGTCCTAGTAGAAGGACCATTTCATTTATGACCCATTTATTGGGAAAAAATGAGATCATTAATTGGGAAATTGTTAGGACTAGCACTATGTAAGAGGCACAGTCCTAGATTCCTTTCACTCATATGTTGTTGGGGATTTCTCCTCTTCCTTATACTTAGTCCTAAAAATGGGTGGGGGGTAAGGGTTCTCCATATTTCCCTTATTAATTAGTTATACTATGTTTGTGTGACAAGGAACATCGTGGTTCCTTTTTAAGGTCAGGAATATAGGAAAATCATAGTGTCTTTAATGGTGACTTAGTTGTAGGATTATTTGGTCTAAATTCTATTTGAAAGGTCTTTTGGGAAATTTCTTTAGACCAATTGAAGGAACTGAGGAAAAACGTTATTATGTGAGAATATTAGGAGTAATGGGAACATACTTCTCATGCTTATATTTCATCAAGAATTTCTCCTCATTACTTTATACTTCAACCTAAAAATGGGTGGTTTCGGAGTTCTCCATATTCCCCTTATTTATTGGTTATGTTATAGTCATGTGATGAGGACCACTATGGTGAATTTTAAGGTCACTAATTTAGGATCATCATTAAGAATTTAGATGCGAATCAGTATAAGGTTGATTTGGTCTAAAAAGGTCAAGATATATCTTTTTGGAAAGTTTGTTATCCCAGTTAAAGGACTTAATCGAATAAGGAACCTAGGTGGGAAACCTGGGAGGCCTGAGAAAAAATTCCTTGCCCTCAGATATTGTTGATTCTTTCTCCCTCTCAATCCATACTTGGTCCTAAAAATGGTGGGTTTTGGAGGTTATTCTTTTTTACATTATTAATTGGTCATATTATTTTCTTCCAAGAAGGACCATCATGTTTCCTTTTAAAGCCATTCACCTGGGAACATCATGATTCATTTTTACATGACTTATTAGGTGGTTGATTTGGGATAAAGTGTTCCGGGTAGACCTTTGGGGAAATTTATTTATCCCAACTATAGAGACTGAGAGAAAAGGGTTCCCATGTGGGAGGATTGGGAGGCCTAGGTGTGGATTACTTATGCCCAGATGTTGCCGATGCTTTCTCCTTTGCAATTCGTACTTGGACTTGAAATGGGGGGGTATGAGTTTCTATATATAGACAATGGGAGATAGGTTCCCAAATAATCATCATGCGAAAATGGGGGAGGGGGTCTGGGGTTCTTATAATTATATATATTTAAATGTATTTATATGAATTTATATATATTTATATGTATATATATTAAAATATATTTATATGCATTTATATATATATATTTATATTTATTTATATATATAAATATTTATTTAAATTCATTTATATTTATATTTTTATATCATTATATGTATTTATATATATTTATATATATTTGTACATATTTATATGTATTTATATGTATATATTTATTTGTATATATATATTTATAAGTATTTTTATGTATTTATATGCATTTATATGTATTTATATGTATTTATTTGTATTTTTATCTATTTATATATATTTATTTATATTTATGTAAATTTATATGTATATATATATAAATTTATATATATATATATGTTATATATGTATGTTATATATATATGTATGTATATCTATTTATAAATGTTTATATTTGTTTATTTTTATTTACATATATTTATATATATTTATATGTATATATATACAAATATTAATATATATTGATATATATAGAATTATGTATCATTATGTAAATTTATTTATATTTATATATATTTATATATATTCATTTATATTTATATAACGGCCCAGAACTATCACTCCTAGATTTGGTGCTGAAAACTCAAACTATACATTTTAGACATTGATGACGATTGAGGTGGCCCAATTTACACCATCCAAATCTAACAATATTAACAGGAAAAATATTATCACTTACATTCTCAAAGACCTTTTTATTTTTGAGTTTTAGTGAATTAGGAAATATTATTGCATAAAAAATACCCATAAATTCAAGAATGTATATTTTCCACTATACTCAACTCTTCATATTCCATATAAAGTCATCAACATTTCCCGTATGAAAACCTTCTAGACATAACTCATTCAATATTGTACTTGATAACATGGGAAAAATAAAGCATAATAAGGGTGATATCAGATGCTCAATATAGGTAAAAATAATCATTAACAATTGAATTTCATCAGTGAGTATAACAAGGGCATAAGGGTATGATGATATAATCATATTTCATGAGAGTATCATAAAAGAACACATACCCATGAATACCTGAATCATCAATCATCAAACATGGAATAAGGCTTAAAAAAAGGAAGGATTCATAAGAATCAGTATTCATGAGCCATGTTATACCAATCTTGATCATGGGAAACATTATAAACTCAAGGAAAACATAGATACAACAGGTTGGTATGTTGGGACAACATTATTATAGAACACTTATAAAACACTTACTGAACCCTTACAAATGGAATAAACATACGGTTACATTCCAATATAATTATCTGGGTATTACAATCATTAACCAATGCATTATTGTTCTATATTTTTAATCCCATAATATAAGCTACAATGGGATCACCAGGAACCATATGGGTGCATCCATCGTATAAGCTATAATAGGCTCACTCAGAAATCTCTAGGCGCACCAATCGTATACGTAATGTACAAGAACCAAAACATGAATAATGTACAAATAGAATTAATTTCATCATAAAACTCATAAAAAGTCATTATTATTTTCATAACATGTAAAACCATAGAGTGGAAATGGATTTATTGACAATCTCTTTGAAATATGATTAACCCATGGAGAAAAAACGGGTTCCATAACAATCTATTTGAAACATTATTAACTCATAGAAAAGAAATTAGTATAATAAAAATCTCTTTAAAACATGATTAACCTATGAAAATAAATGGATTCCATAACAATATCTTTGAAACATGACAAACTCATGGAAAAGAAATGGGTTCGATAAAAATCACTTTGAAACAATATTAATCCTTCCAGTGAAGCAACATGAATGATATCATTAACAAATATCCCCATTAGAGCATCAGTAAGAACAAATTATTTCATATTCAATGGAAAAGTATTTTGAAAGACCACTTGGAACATTTCTTAAGGAAAATAGTTTTTCAATGATAAATAAAATTTAAAATTTAAAATTTATAAAATATTTTGTAAAATATTTTATTTTAAAATAATCATGAAAACATATAAAAGATGATTTAAATATAAATTATAACATTTCTTGAATAAAATATCCTTTCCATTTGAAAAAACATATTGAAATGTTAAAATTTTTGAATATAATTTTCTTTAAAAATAATCATGATTTCCTTAAAGGAATATTCAAAGTAAATAATGGTTATTATGGTGGATAATTTTGTTCATTCAATAAATGTTAAGATAAATATTCCTTTCACATTTTCATTAAAATCCAAATGAGCATTTTTTGGAAAGATACATGAAGATTCATATAAAATTATTTTGTAAAAATCCAAAAGAGTAAAAAATTATTTAATAAAACATTTTAATAAATTTAAAAACATTTTTGAAAACATTTGTGAAAATATTGGTTTTGGAAGAAAAAGGGTTTTTGAGAGTGGAGATATATAAAGAGGTTTTTATTAAAAACATCTTCTCAATTATTTTAATTACCAAAGAGTGGTAAAATGGTAAAATTACTTTAATATATCTGTAATAACCATATGTTAAGAAAATTAATGATAATTATTGATATATATATATATATATATCAAAATATTTAATCATTGGAAACATATTTATAAACAAGCTCAATAAATGATGATATTCTAATTTAAAACTATTGAAACTTTGGTAACTTTGAATCATAATCCCCATGAAATGATAATTTTAAATTAAACATAAATTATCATGATAATAAATAAATTCTGGATATTACATGTTATAGGGGTTTTATATCCACCTCATAAAATAATATAGGTTCATAACTTGACATAAGTCTCAAAGAAGAAAAATTGAGACTAAAATACCATAAAAATATCATATCATAGATGTGGGGATTGATAAATGAATTTATTATATGTATAAAATGTAAATACAAATAAACAAGTGTATATAAAACAATAAATAATAAAATATCATTACAAACATAATCTTAACCTGGAAGAACTAGTGAAGTGGAATTTTAACCTAATTAATGGGAATTTAGTTAAGAAATCCATTACCTCATGCTTCCTTTTGGTTAAACATGATTTAACATCCTGTATAAAGGTATTAAAAATGTTATTAATTTATTAAGTAATAATATTAATATTTTTAATATCATATATTATTCTTTTAGAAAAATATTGTCACCTTCTAGTTAATAATGTTGTATTATTTTCATTGTTTCAGGTGTTAATTGCTTTGTTTTCTCATTTGTACTTTGTTATGAATGTTCCTATTATTTTTCATTTAATATATTTATATCATATAAAAAATAATAATAGTGAATTAATTATCATATCTAAACATAAATTATAATTTTAATACCAATTATGAAAGATGGTTTTGAAAAATTAAGTATATTGATATAATGGAGATGGTAAGTCATACGTACGCATCAGTAACATTTACATTTTTCAGTGATCATTATGAAAAGGAGGTAAGTAATATCATATTTTTAATTTTTTCATAATATCATAAATAAATTATTATTTATTTTAATATACTTATATATCATCCATGTGGTGTGGTTATGAAAAGAGAGAGTCACATCCTTTTGTGAAGGCAATAGTCCACACGTACACAAATGATGTTATAATTTTTCAGTGAGTGAAATGGTTACAAATAAAATGATATGTTATTTTTTTAGAATCATAAATATGTAATAAATATCATAATTATTTCATGTACATCATATATATCTACTATATTTATCCTTATTATTTTCCATGCAAAGTGTTGGTGAAAACGAATCACATCGATTTACGAGGCAGTAGTCCGCTGTACCCACGAGCGACATTATCTTATCCAATATGAAATATAAAGTAAAACAATTTATATATGATATAATTAAAAAAGAGGTGTAATTATGTTATAAATATCATATATATTAATTATATCCATCATCACATTGAATTGTGAGAGGTGGTAATGGAAAAATGAATGACATCGGTTCGTGAGCCGGTAGTCTGTCGTAGACAAGAATAATGATTTTGGACCCATTTGATGGAATAAGAGAATTATTTAGGTTATTAAATTAAAATAATAATATATAATTATATTAAATATACTGAGGTTATTATATAATCTTGTTTTATTAATAATTGAAGGAGTTTTATGAAGAAATAAAATAAAAATGTTTGTTGAAAACATTACATATTTTTTAGGTATCTTCTTTTGGTTTGCACAACAATCATTCTTTGATAGTATTTATACACAAAATAATGATTATATTATGAGAGTAGAGAATTATATAATTTAATTTTGTAGATATTGGAAAAACTAATTGGGTTATAAGGTATGAAAATAGGAGGAGAGTGGGTGGCCATTTAAAAGTGACGTGAGTGGCAGACTTGTGATTTTTGAAATGAATGAATTCCACCCATGTTTTTTTCATGTCAAAAGCATAAAATAATGGAAAATTAATGATAAAATAATGTATAATGTATTTATATATCTATATAATATATTTTATACAAGTGATAACGGACATTTTCACCAATATTTTTTTAGTTTAACCCCCTCATAAATCTATTTTTACCTTAACCGCGTTAATTAATTTTTAATATTTACATTATTCATTTTGGTTAAAAGTTAAGTGGACCTTATTAGATAATATAAATTATTATAATTTAAAATACATAATACATTTTTATAAATTTAATTCCTATAAGTGGAAAATTTTAATTTCAAATTAATCTCACAGACATGACAAGAAGGCGGGGTTTCAAAGAGAGAATGTTCAAATGTTTACAAAGTTTTTATATCCAATTTTAAAATGAAATTAGATAAAATCAAATAAATTGGATTGATATATATAATTGAACTTATTTTATTTTATAACCAAGTTATAATATATTTTAACTTTATAAATAATTTAAATGAAATGGTATTTTTCAATTTAAATTCACCATTTTTAACTATTCATCCAAATATTAATCTTTTGAGAAAATTATCAAAAATTTAACTCAATATAATTTTATGATATAAAAAATTATTTTTATTTTTTCAAATAAATTTTCTAAAAGTTTTAAAAAATAAATTTAGAACAAAATCAAAAATGCGATGAAAATAACGGGTTTTTGAGAAGTGTATTTTTTCTTATCACAATATGATTTTATATTAACTCAATGTAAAATATTTATCATTTTATGAATATAAATTAATATTTATTGATATAAAATCTATACATTTTATTTAAATCATTCCTAATTAGGGGTTATTTTATGTAATTAAAATGGGGGAACATTACGTAATTTAAAATAGTTTTAAGAAAAATCATATTTTCCATCCAAAGAAAACATATACTAAAATACAATATGATAATGATTAAAATGTAATTATTTGGAATATATTTAACTTAATAATACTTATGTTACTTTATAAAATATTAATAAAAAAATTTAATTTTTAAATTACTTAATTTATTTAAAATAAATGACATTTTTAAAAAAATCTATATTTTTCACTATTCATTGAAAAATCAATATTTTCTGAAAAATCCGAATAATCCACCAAAATTAAATTTAAATATACTTATTTGAAAAATTAATTTCATATTATCAAAGAAATTTTCTAAATTTTCCAAAATTTAATTATAATATTTTCTCATGAAAACCAATAAAAATCATTTTTGAAGAAAACATGTTTTTTAAGAATAAAATTACATTACTAAAAAATAATTGATTATTTACTTAAAATTTATAAATAATTTATATTTAGTAGAATATATATATATATATATATATAATAAATTAGTTAATACTTTTCATATCCGCCAATTTAATGGCAAGATTATAACAGTTATATATATCGTGGGTTGTTTATGCTCGATGTTGTGTGTCAATTACATTATTGAACATCATTTTATTATTTTAAAATACTAGGGTGTTACATATTACCCTTTAATAAATTGACCTCTCACTATTTTAACTTTATCTTATTAATAACAGTTTATATATTTGAAAATAGTTTTGATTTAGAACCTTATCATGAAAATGGTTAATAAAAAGACTTCTTGATAAAACTGAAAGTAAAGTTCGAGGGTCATATAGAATAACACATACTAGGTTTCCAAATCAGAGAACATAGTTGGGAAGTAAATATTTCGACATTTAATACAAGATTAAATAATTATGGAGAGTGATTTAGGTCATTGATAAAAAAAAGTGAATGACCAATTTAAAGTTAAGGGCCTCAAAACCATAAATATGTGATGATTTAAAAGCCTATATGATTAATAAAATATGAATGTAATAGATTATTTTTTTTCATCAAGATAATTTTCCTAAATTTGGGGAATTAATTTTCCATATAGGATAATATCATAAGTAAATAAACTTACTTTATGAGTATGATTTCATCATTTTTTAAATTTCACCCACAATCTCTTTTTTTCTTCACACGATTAGTATTCACAAGATATTTTTCATGTATGAAGCACTAAAATAAACTTTTAAAGACCAAATAACCTTAAAGATATAATAAATCTATTCCACCTATCTTTAGACATAAAACAAACCCAATATGGTTATCACAGGGTAAGATAATTACCAAAATGGGTACACTTTTATATGTTACATTAATCATAAAAATTCAACCGTAATACCCAAACAAGAAACTAATTCATTCTATGAATGAAAAATCCAATATCCCAAATAAAATCAACAATATAAACATTAAATAGTGTTTTAAACTTAATTTTTATTTCATACTTTTCATCTTACATGCACAAATATATTGAAATCTTATTTTGAAATAACATCAACCACTTAGTCACCAAATCACTTTCAATCCCATGGTTATCTATACGATAAAACTCATGTTACCTTAATTAAATCAATATAAAATATCTTATAAACCCTAAAGGTTATCAATACCTTAAAACACATGTCCAAAAAAATTTAAATGCATAATTTACATTAAAAAAAGTTTTACATGTACTTTAACCTAATAAAACATCTCCTAAAATGATATTAATCACTTTATGATCTCATCACATAAAACCTCAAAGGGATGTTTAAGTATTCTAACTTATAATAAAACTTAAACTTATAGACCTATTATGGTATCCATAAATCTTAATATAACCTCAGATGAAATCATCATAATCTGAAAATTTATCTAAAATGGCATATGATACCAACTATAACAGCCCAGAACCTACACTCTTAGAACCGGTGTTGAAAATGTAATCTTTAAATTTACAAATTTTATACCCATGTAGGTGAAACAATTGTTTCCATCCAAAACATACAATATAAAAAGAAAAAAAATTATCACTTACACTATTAAGGGCCTTTTAGGTTTATAGTTTTATAGAACAATGAAAAACTGTTAAATAAAAAATACCCACAAATTCAATGGAGTATCTTTTCCACTATACATTTTTTTTCATATACAAAATCAGGTTATCAATATCATCTATGTGAAACCATTGTAGAAATAATTAATTCCATATCATACTTGATAACCCAGGTAAAAGGAAACATAAGAAGGGTGGGATCAAATGTTCTATAAGGGTAATCGTAATCAATAATAAATGAATTTAATCAATGAATATAAAAATATCATAAGGGTATGGAAACATAATTAGAGTGCATGAGTGAATCATAAAAGAACTCATACCCATAAATACCTAAATCATTAACCATGAAACATGTAATAAGTCTTTAATGAAGTAAAGAGTAATAAGAATCAATAATAATGATCAATGTGATATCAGTATTGATCAAAGGAAACATTATGAACTCATGGAAATCATAGATACAATGTGTTGGTATATTGGGACATAATCATCATATAACACTTATATAACCCTTATTGAACTATTAAAAATTTAATAACCATGCAGTGGATATCCAATATAACTCTCCATGTCACATTAACCATTGCCCAATGCATTAGAGAACAATCTGGGTGTACCCATAGTATAAGCTATAACGAGCTCACCTATCACTATATAAGAACACCCATCATATAATCTATAATCGGCTCACTTAGATCTATCTTGAAGGAACAATATTATGCATATTTTCAAAGAACCACAACATGAATAAAGTTTAAGTTGCATTAATTTGATAATAAAACTCATAAAACAATCATTATTCCTTTAATAACTTGGTTGTCTTGGAGAAGGGAAATAAGTTCCATGACAATCTCTTTGAAACATGATTAACCTATGGAAAAGAAATAGGTTTCATAATAATATATTTGAAACATGATTAACCCATGGAAACGAAGTCAATTCCATAATAATATATTTAAAACAGGATTAAAACATGGAAAATAAATGGGTTCTATAACAATATCTTTAAAACATGATTAACCTGTTGAAAATAAAAGTGTTCCAAAACAATATCATTGAAGGAAACTTAATCCATACACTGAAATAATGAGGATGGTATCACTAAAAAATCACCCCATTGAAGAATATGTAAGAAAAAAGGATATAATATTTGATAGATTTTTTAAATATTACTTATAACATTTCTAAGGGAAATTAAAAATTCATAAAATATTTTAGAAATATTTTTCTTCAAAAATAACCTTGAAAAATTAAAAAGAAGATTTAAAAATCATTTAAAAAATTTCTTGAGGAAAATATCTTTTCAATTTTTTAATAACACTTTTTAGAACATAAAACATCCTGAAAATAAATTTCTCAGAAAATAACATTGAAAACCTATATGGTGATACTCAATTAAAATAATGGCTGTTAGGGAAGAATTTTTTTTTCATTCCATACATATTAAGAAAAAGTTCCCTTTCACATTTTTAGTAAAATATAAACAAGAATTGTATAGAAAATGACATGAAGATTACTTTCAATTTTTCTGTAAAAATTAAAAGATGGGTAAAAATTTCATTTATACTTTATTTTGATAACGTTTAAAGCATTTTTGAAAACATTTTTTGATTTCATAGAATAAGCATTATCGACTGAAGAGATAAATAATGTTGATTTTTCTTAAAAACATTTTCTCAATTATTTTAAGTACTAAAGAGTGGTAAAATGGTACTATTACATGAATATATCATGAATAGCCAATGTATTATAAGATTCATGAAAATTAATGAGATATATATCAAAACATTTCAGAATTATAAACATATTTATAAATAATCTCGATAAACAATGAGATTGTAATATAAAAAATATTCCACTTTGGTAACTTTGAATCATAAGACCCATAAAATGATAACATTAAATTAAACATAAAATATCATGAGAATAAATAAATTCATGATATTACATGCTAAAGGGGATGCATATACACATTATAAAAGAATATAGGTTCATAACATGACATAATTCTCAGAGAAGAAAAATTGAGACTAAAATCCCTTACATATATCATATCATTGAATTAGGGATTAATTAATGAATTTATTATGGGTATAAAATAAAAATAAACATAAAAAAGAGTAAATAGAACAAAAAATAATAAATTTCCATTATACACATAATATTTTCATAACATAATCAGTGAAGTATAAGTTTAACCCCTTGAATGGAAATTGAGTTATGAAATCCATTACCTCTCAGTTCCTTTTGGTTGAACGTGATTTAAACTAATGTATATGGATTTAAAAATGTTATTAAATTAATTATAACCATAATAATATTTACAATATCATATATAATCCTTTTATAACATCTTATCACCTATTCATTAATAATCATTCATTATTTTCATTGTTTTAAGTGTTAATTTCCTTATTTTCTCATTCGTGATTTGTTATAAATGTTTCATTTCTTATACATATAATATATATATATATATATATCATATGAAGAATAATAATTATGAAATAATTATAATATTTATACATCAATAATACTTTAAATACCAATTAGGAAAGGTAGTTTTAAAAAATGATGTTTATTATGATCATGGAGATGGTAGGTCGTACGTATGCATGAGCGACATTTCCTTTTCTTCAATGACCTTTATGGAAAAGTGGTAAGTAATTTTTTATATTTATGGAATTATAATAATATAATAAATAAAATATAATTTCTTTAAATATACTTATATATCATCCATCTGGTGTGGTGATGAAAATATTGAGTCACATCGCTTTGTGAAGGCGATAGTCCACACGAACACGAACAACGTTATCATCTTTAAGTGATTGAAAGCGTAAAAAAGAAAATTATTTATTATCTTTTAAGAATTATAAATATTTCATGAATATCATAATTATTTAATGTATATAATATATTTTTATTAACTTTATCCTTATTATTTTCCCTGTAAAGCGCTAGTGAAAATGAATCGTATCACTTCGTGAGGTTGTAATCCACCGTACACATGAGCAACATTATCGTATCCCCTATAGAATGGAAATTAAAAAATTTATATAAGAAATAATTAATACAGAGGTATAATTATATTATAAATATCATATATATACTTCGTATCCATCATCATACCCAACTGTGAGAGGTGGTAATGAAAAAATGAATGACATCGGTTTGCGAGGCGGTTGTCCACTGTACAAATGAATGATGATTTTGTAAACCATTTTATGGAAGAGGATAAGGAATTAGGCTATTGAATTATCACAATAAAATATTAGTATATGAAATATACTGAGGTCATTATATAATAATGGTTTAAGAATAATGGAAGGAGGTGGAGGAATAAATAAAATAAAAACATTCGTTGAAGAACGTTACTTCTTCTTTGGGTAGCTTTTATTGGTTTTCACCAAAGCCTTACTTGGTTCGATTTATTCCAAATATTTGGCTTATAGGATTATATTAGGGAATTATAGAAATTATTTTGGCAGGTATTGTACGAACTAATTGGTTTATATGGTGTTAAGATATGAGGAGAGGGGCAGCCTTTTTAAAGTGAGGTGAAAGGCATTGGTGTAATTTTTTAAAAAATTGAATTCCATCCACATTTTTTCATGTAATAGGGATAAAATAATGTAAAATTATATATAATAGAAGTTATATGTTATAAATATTTTCATAAAATATATTTTAGATAAGATTTAGGTCATTTTAATCCTTATCTTTTTAGTTTTGCCTTCGGTAAATCCATTCGTACCTTAACTGCGGTAATTAGTATTTACTGTTTTAATTATTCATTTTGGTAAAAAATTAAATTGAAATTATTAGATAATATATATTATTTTGATTCAAAATATGGAATAAATTTTTCAGAATTCAATCCATATAAGTGGAAAATTTAAATTTGAAATTAATCCCATAGACACGACAAGAAAGTGGATTTTCAAAGAGAAAAAGTTCAAAAGTTTACAACAATTTTATATCAAATTTCAAAATGAAATTGTTTAAAATGACATAAATTTGATTATTAAATATATAATTTAACTTAATTTACTTTAAAAACTATTTAAAATATAATTTATCTTTATAAATAAATTAAATAAAAATCTAGTTTTCAATTCAAATTCATTATTTTTCACAATTTATTAAAAAATAAATATTTTCAAGAAAAATTAAAATATTCACCCAAATATTATTTGTAATTTATGATTTTAAAAATTAAGATTATTTCTTCAAATATATTTTATAAAATTGTAAAAAAAAATTAATTCAACACAAAACGCGTGGACGCGATGAAAAAAATGGGGTCTCAAGAAGTGTATTTTTTCCAAGCACAATATGATTTTATATTAAAAATATGTATAATAATAATCATTTTATGAATATAAATTAACATTTATTAATATATAATATATGTATTTACTTTAAATCATATCTCATTAGGGTTTTTTTAGTTAATTAAAATGAGGAAACATTATGCACTTTAAAAAAGTTTTTAGAAAAATCATATTTTTAAACCCGAAGACTAACTTTTACTAAAACAAAGTATAATAATGATTAAAATTTTATTATGTGGATTAAATATAACTATGTAATAATTTTTTACTTTTAATTATATTAAAAATATAGTGTGTCTTTTAAATTACTTAATTTATTGAAAATAAATTATATTTTTACAAAAATCTGTATTTTTCCCTATACCCTGAAAAATCAATATTTTTTGAAATATCCCAAAATACCACCGAACATAAATTTTATTAAGATGATTTCAAAAATTAATTTTATTTTATAATATTATTACTATAAAACTTATAAAATTTAATTATATTATTTTTTCAAGAAAAGCAATGAAAATCATTTTTGAAGAATAAAATTACTTTACTAAAAATTAATTGATTATTTACTAAAAATTTATCAATAATTTATATTTATCAGGATATATATATATATATATATATTATAAAGTAGTTAATATAATTCATACTCACCAATTTAGTGGCTAAATTATAATGGTAATATATATCATGGGTCCTTTATGCTCGATGTTGCATGTCATTTATGCTATGAAACATAATTTTATTCTTTTAAAATTTTAGTTTGTTACAATTTATGTATATTTATATATATTTAATTAAATTTATTAATATTAAATTTATATCTATATATATATTTTTGTGTGTGTGTGTGTATAATTATATTAACTATTATTCACTTGAAATTAAGAGATGATTAGCCTTGTTAAGTTGAAAAGTCATTGAAATGTAAGGAAGAAGTTGTTAGTTAAAATACCTAAAACCTATAATATATCATTATATTCACATAGTCCATGGATTGGACTAGTTTGGGTGTTAGTATTGGTCTGGAAGGATTGTTATATTCATTAAAATTAAAAAATACTTTTAATAAATATATATTTTTTCATTTTAAAAAAATTTAAACCAACATGAATTATTTATGGGTGATTTTTAAATATGTTGTTAAAATATATAAATTTTTAAAAATTATTAGAACATTAAAATTTAAAAAACTCCTTTAAATAATTAGTTGTGGTTTTGTGAACCGATGCTAGACACATAGACACGATTATATTCTTTAAATTTTTGAAAAAAAAAATTAAAAATGTAAATCTACCACAAAACATATAAAAGTTCTACAAAAAAATCATCGTGAAGTTATTTGTAGCATTTTTTAATTTTTTTTGAAACAATCTCTTAGATAAGGATCTGTGAGGATTTTAATAAATTTTTGTGAATCTTTTAGGAATGATTTAAACCATATCCAAACATAAAAAAACGACCACTAAAAGAAATTGTTTGTTCAATGTTGAAATATGTAAATGGGTCTCCAATAATATCTCCAATTAAAATATCTCACAACAAATAAACTTTTTTATATGAATAGTAGTGGAAACTCACTTCCAAGTTCATATGTGACCATCAATATTCACCCAACAATCACAACTAAACATATATAATGTTATCCTCTTGTCTAATTTTTAAGATGATTATATATACAAGTGATATGTTCCAATTGTAGTTTGTGGGACTAAAGTAAAATAAAATACATTACAAAATAATAAGAAAAATTAATGACAACTAAAAAACCATGTTCTTCTAATAGTGGTAATGTAAACATGTTTTAACATTATGTCGTCTTCTAAATACAATACATTGCATTTACATTGTCAATTTTTGTTATTTTTTTAATAGAATGGAAATAACATGAACCAATACATTAATCTATAATTCAGAAGAGCATTTTTTTAATTGACCATGTCCATACAGGTTGGAAATTCTAGAAGGAATTTGAATTTTTGATTGGTGTTCTGGTCGAATTTTGAACATGTCTTTGAAATGAGATAGCAGAGGTTGTAACACAATAAAAATGTATAATTGAGCATGAAATGGGGCTCAAGTGGTGGTCCCGAGGGCTCGAGTGAGTATTGGAGTTGATCTGATTGGCCTAGTTTATTGCATGTATATATTATCTAGCCACCGACAAACTGGTGGCCAACTAGTCACACATACAATCTGCAAGAGGTCACCGGCTAGACGATGGTTATTTTAGGGGGGTGGGTTAAATTAATTTTATGTCCCCTAAGGTTTTTAAGGGTAATCCCCTTTAATTTTTCCCATTTTCATGCCTGACTGGGATCCCTCCCACCTTATATACTTATTATCCCCATCAAATAAGGGTGTTGTTATAGTGTTTTTTGGATATTCATGGTAAGATTTGTCTGTGAGGCCAATTTTGGTTCCTCCCTATATTTTTCTTTAATTTTTATTTTTCCCATTTAAGTTTTTTACTTTAATTTCACTAGATCATGGTGTAATAAAATTATACATAGGGGGATTTCATTCATCACTTGTTGAGGATGTCCCAAGACAATATTCAGATGTTGTCACATGATATTTTGATGAGCTATGTCACTATAGTGAATATTCATAGGTTTTACCTTAAAATTTAAAATTATATTATTGTGGAATCGGTGGAATGTGATACGTATTTTTTCCCAAGTGAAGCTAGGGGTATGATGTGGGCCTCTCATGGATTGTTGGTCATAGTTCTGTGCTGCATGGCTTTTCGATGATATTTTTGGTGATCATGGAAAAATGAGTTAAATTAGAGTAAAATGTTCAGAATAGTTTTAAATAGTTTAATTAATTATAAATTGAATATAATTGACTGATTTGGGTGTGTTGTTTTGAGACAGGAGTCAGGTGATTATTTATGCTTGGATGGATCTCAATAATCTTAGGTGGAGCTATTAGACCAAGACTTTTAAAATAAGGATGTATTAAAATTAAGGCATGTAACCCTCATCACTCACTATATGGTTTTATTCACGTTTGAAGTGATTAATAGATGTGTGGTCACTCCACTGAGGCATTGAATTGGAAAAAATTGAGGATAAATTTTTTTATTTCAATTAAAACGTCCAATCAAAAATTAATTTCCATTTTTGATGAAATAAATTGATTTGTATACACAAAGTGCCAAGGCCTCAATGGAATTTGGCACTGGATGGTTTCCATTAGTCATTGATAGCCGAGACATCGACCTTATTGCACGTGATATACACTTAATGTTACCTATTGAATATGATGTAATGAATATTGGTGTAGGATCCCTTAAAAACCTATAGTTAGAGGTTAGTGATAGGATGGGGTGAATGGATTATGGGTTAGCCATGTGAGACCAAAGATATTCCCGTACCCCTTCATGCTAGTGAGATGATTTTGGGCACTTATTTTCCCACTAAGATGTAAATACC
This sequence comes from Viscum album, assembly GCA_963277665.1. Classification (NCBI taxonomy): domain Eukaryota; kingdom Viridiplantae; phylum Streptophyta; class Magnoliopsida; order Santalales; family Viscaceae; genus Viscum; species Viscum album. Next base: position 1,525,020,257 of record OY728153.1, read on the forward strand.
TATGTGGGATTGAACCTGATGAGTTGAATAAAAAATTTTGGTGTTCAGTTTGACATAGAGTATTAGGATAGGGGTTGGTCTTGAGGTCATCACCCTGGTGGAAGGTGTTTACCCAAGAGATGAGTTAAGATTGAGGTACCCTCATGAGGTTTTTGGGACTTGATGTGACATAAAGAAACCCATATGGGTTCCCCAATGATGTTTTGAACCTAGTGAGAGGGTAATAATTGTTCTTTAGTAGAACAAGGATTGGATTTCCATCGATTACTTAGATTTTAACTTTTTATTTTCTTATACATGTATTATGAAATAGAAAAATTCCCTTGGGGGGTTCTATTATTTATTATGGAAAATTTCCAATGGGTGGTTATTTATTTTGAGTTGATGGCTGGGAAAACACTTATAGGGGAGGGTCTTGATACGTGGATGGGAAAACCCTCATAAGGGGTGGTCTATGACACTAGAGGTGAAAACACCCATAAGGGGTGGTCAGTGTTACTTGATGATAAAAAATCAATTAAAGGGAGGTTTGTGATACTTCATGAGAAAACAACCATAAAGTGTGGTCTATGGTACTTTATCGGTATATTCCATGTGGTAGTTCTAGATATTGGTTGGAATAGTCATTGTGACATATTTAGATACACCCTAACTTCGGTCAAAGCAGGCATGATCGATCAGTGTTGTGGACATGAGGATTGATTGTGGTTGTTTATTTATTTATTATAAATAATTAATTATTTATATGATCATGTTACATGCACATATAATTTGATTTAATTTCTATGTATTAGATCGTGTTAGTTATTACCTACAGTATTTGAGATTTATGATTTATTGTTCATTGTTTTTTTTCTCTTGCCCTATTGTAAAGAAGAGTTTTATAGAATTTTCCTCTTGTATTGTAGTGGTAAGAGGCATCTCATGCATCATATCTATCACATAATATTCACATGATATATTGGTCTGGTAGTGTGATTCTTATCAATAAAGACTGTGTCTCAATTGTTTAATGTTTAAAAAAAACTTATTTAGTGTTTTCCTATATAATTTCATAGTGGAATTCTACTCATATGAACCACCATGTATATGTATTTCTTTCTGATAGCAGTTTACATGGATCTATGGGGAGACTCTTGTGGATTAAAATGATATAATACCTCTATAATTGGACATGTGGAGACCCTAGTAGGACATTAAAGTGTATTATTCCTTAGTGAGACACACCTAGTGGGTGGTTATTATCAAGATTCCATTATTTAAATTGTCAATAATAACCTATAGGGTATTTACCATATAGTTTAGAATGGAATTGTATCCAAAAAATCCTCATGGTATTGGTTTCCCAATATAGATCATATAATAGTATGATTTCATATATATATATATATATAACCCAATATAAGTGTGATTATCAAGGGACCACTCCCATAGATGGATTCTTGGTGAGAATTGATGCATGGTGGGTTGATATCTGTGGTATGTGGTTTCATTGGATGTGGTATATGGGTGACCAAGAGTTTTTGGATGACTCTTGTCATATTGTATGATAGGTTGTATTTTATATGGGAGCACGTTTGGCATCTCTTAGTTTATGAATTATATGAGATTCGACAATTAGGGTAGCCGGAAGTACCTAGAAACCATTATTTTTGTCTTGGACCCTAGTAAGTCAGTGTATAGTGATGTTGTAGGGAGGCACGTGGGAGGGGTTGGTCTATCCTTACTAGTGTTGTGTAGATGGAAGCATTTGTAGGTGATTTGGGATATGAGATAGTACACATGAGCTATCATCAGGTTTGTGTCATAGGGATGATGATTCTTTGAGGTTATGAGGAACACCCTAATTTATAATTCTTGGTATCTAAAACTGAATCAAAGGGAATGACTATTTAGGCACCTAAAACTAATGAAATTTTTTGTGATTTAGTAGTATGGTGAAGTGTGGGTTTGAGCTCATGACTTAGGATAAACCTATGTGGTACCTAAGTGGGTGGTTTCCCTAGGCATGGGTGGAACATTGGGATTTTGGATGAGAAATTATGGGGTGTTATGGTTAGATAGAGTGACATTTCATGTAGAATGATCATAGTTTTTAGTGAATGAGCGTAGTATTAATATGATGAGACTCATGATAGAATGAGTCGATGAGATGCTTGAAGACATAGAATCATAGGGTTTTTGATGAGAATTTGAAATGTCCCTCCATGGTGGAAGAGACATGGGAAATGAATCAAGTTTTATGGGGGTCAACTGAGGTTGGTCCTTGACACATATTTTAAGGTGATGCGGTGTCAAGGGTTGGTTTTATATGATCATAGATTAGGAGAAGTGACACTATTCTAGTGATGGAACCTTTTTAGGTGGAGTTCGAGGATCCATATAAGGTAAGACACATAGTTGGGAGTTCACTAATAGCTGGTTGGGGGTAGTGACCCAATCCATTAATGGGATATTAACTAATTTCATGTGTGTCATTTATTTTAGTTATGAATGGGTGATAAACTATGATTCATGTTTGTACGTGGGAATGAGTGAGTTTGTCCATTTTATACCATGCTATTCAACAATGGGTAGAGTGTGGGCCACGATGATCGGGAATTTGATTTGATAGGGATATGAAAAGGATGCTCCTATGGTAGGTAATATGACATCAATCATGGATAATATAAAACTCATGTTAAAGGGATATGGGTGAATGAGACTAGTGTTTAGATAGTAATTTTTTTATTTTTTATACTATGAACAAATGAATCTAAATATAATTGAATTCCATGGGGAAATGATAGGTATAAGTTGGAGTGTTATGTTTAGTGGAGTCTGAGCATTATAATAGATCTTAGAATTAATTGAGATGAGTTGGGTATGGTCAGATCAATTGTGTGTTGATGATTTCATATGGAATGATGGTGTAAATGGTTGATTGAGGATCTAATCATAGAATCACACTAGGAGTCAGATGTGGGATTCAATTGAAAGGTATTTGAATAGCCTCATGTTAACTTTGGGAGTAGATCTATTGGGATTGGTTAATTTGGGAGAACTTTGGTAGGTGTAGTGGAGATTTTGTGAGACAGGTCAGCTAAAAGAGGTTCAACCAATAATTTTATGTGAAATTAGATGTCGTGAGTTGAAAATAGTATCAGATCTGTTTGTTTTTATATGAAATGTATGATTTGGTAATTGTCCATGATTTTCAAGGAAAAGCTGATGTATCTGGTCTTGATATATGGATGGTGAGTTCACATACATTTTGGATTGAAATATAGAAACAAAAATCGGAACCTGTGTATAAATAGTGTTATCATGTAGGATTAAGTGCACAAAATTGGGAAACTACTTTGAGCATGCTATTAAAAAATGAGTTCTGTGATTTGGTAGGAAATTATGATGAAAAAAGTTCAATAACATCAAAATTGGTCATTATGAGATATTTTTTATGATGGGGACCACCATAGGCTAGATGCCCAATTGAAAGGAAACACATGGTTTTCTCCGTATATTTATGGGTGCTGGGGAGCACCATCTCAATATATCAATAATGAAATTGAGTGATGGTCATGTTTTTATAGTTTGAACACCTTTTATTAGGATTACGCCTTTGAGTTTTGTTGAGATTTCAAGGATGGAATAAAGATGTTTGTACGAGTATTAACGAACAATGTAGGTTGGATGAAGGAGTTGAATGGCCACTAATACTTTTCAGGAACAAGAAGTGTTATGAAGTGGAGTTTATAATTTCACATGTCTGTACTAGTTATAAATTCCAGAAGTAATTTTTTTGATTGGTGGATAGGATTGATTTTGAACCAGGCTTTGAAATGAGATGATCGAGGTCATAACACCACAAAAATGTATAATTAGATATGTAATGGGGATCAATAGGTGGAATTGAGGGCTTTGATGAGTATTGATGTTTAAATGAGTGGAAATGAGTACCTTATGTATGTAGTAGAAGGACGAAAACTAGTCGATGGATTCCCAACAACACCTAAAATCTATAGGTGGCCATCAGTGAGCTGATGTAGTGCACTAGCAATATGATGTGTCTTTTAAATGGGGAGAACCACTTTAATTCCCCTCCAGTTTTAGGTGGAAATAACTCCCCTCCTCTAATTTTGGTACATGGATGGTCTCCTCTTCCTCCCTTCCATATTTCATTCCCTATTAAATAAGGGTGGTTTTTATGGTGTTTTTTAGTGACCCAAGGTGTTGTTTTTTCTATGAGGCCTTCCATTTATCATTCCCTACATTCTCATTTAATTTTTCTTTTTACCATTTAGTTTTTTGATTTAGATTCCATTGGATAATGGTCGAATCATATGATATGTATGGGGTTTCATTTATCCCTTACAGAGAGTGTCTCGAGATGATGTTTGGATGTCATCACACATTGTTTTGATGAGATATGTTTCTATGGTAAATTTTATGAGGAATCCCCATAAAAATTAAAATTAAATTCTTCTGGAATCATCAATTCATCATTTGGATTTTTTCTAGGGTGAGGACAGAGGTCCACTATGGACCTCCTATTGGTTTTTGGTCAAGGTTTCAACTCAATGAGGCCTTCTAGTAAGTTTTTTAAATGATTATTCCTAAAATATTTATATTTGATTAAAATTTATAGAATTTACTTAAATGATTTAATTAATTATAAATTTAATATTAAAGATTAATATGATTTTTTTTATCTGAGACAGAAGTTGGGTGGAAATTTGATCTTAGACATGTCTTGGAGAGCCTACATGGAGCTAATAGACCAATAATTTAAAAGGGGGAATGGAGTTAAATTAATTTAATTAGTCCATGGTACATTCCCTATAGTTTTATTCATGTTTAACATGATTCATGGATGTGTGGTTAGGCTAATAAGACATTGAACTATAGAAAAGTGATGATTAAATTATTTATTTTAACTAAAATGTTTAATAAAAAATGAATTAACCTTATTGAAAAAAAGCCTTAATTAGGATGTATAAAGTGATAAGGCCTCAATGTAATTTGGCATTGGTTGGTTTTCAATGGCCATTTATGGTTGAGGAATTGACTATAATGATGTTTATGTTAATGTACAGACCATGATGGTAATATACTTGATGTTACCTAGTGAGAGTGACATAACAAATCTAGGTATTGGAGTCCTTAGGGATATCTAGGTAGAGGTTAGTGATGGGTTAATATGAATAGACAATAGTTTTTCCATGTGAGAGCTAAAATATTCCAATACACCCTAAGGCTAGTGAGATGAATATGGGGTATTATTTTCACACATTTAGGAGGGGTAGAACCCAAATAGGAAAATAAATTGGTTAGCTGTTCATATAACCTAGAGTGTTTGGAGAGGGTATGGGCTTTAGGCCATCACCATTGTGATGGGTGTTGAACCAAGAGATGAGTTGGTATTGAGGGACTCTTATATGGTGTTCAAGTCATGATGACACTAGGGGACCCCAAAAGGCGTCCCGATGACAAGTTGAACCTATAAAGAGGGTGTTAGTTGTTATTTATTAGATTTTGGATGATATTACTCCTAGTTACTTGATTTTTCAATTTTTATTTTCATATACATGTATTGTTAAATAGAAGAGACCCTTAGGGCGTTCAATTTTTTAATGTAAAAATCCCAAGAGATAGTAATTTATTTTGTGTTTATGGCTAATAAAACTCTCATAGGGGAGGTTTATGATACTTCAATGAGAAAAAAACCTATAAGGGGTGGTTTTTTTGACTAGATGAGAAAACATCTCTAAGGGGTTGTTTGTGTTTCTGGATGAGAAAACACCCATATAAGGTGGTTTATGATAAATGATTTGAAAAAACCCTTGTTTGTGTTTCTTGATGAGAAAATACCCATACAAGGTGGTTTATGATAAATGATTTGAAAAAACCCATAAGGGGTGGTCTATGTTACTTTATATATATACACTATAATGTGGTTAAATATATTGATTGGAATTGTCATCATGAAATTCTCATATACACATTGACACAGGATGAAGAAGGTATGGTCAATTAGGATCGCAGACTTGAGGATCATTGGTGGTCATTAATTTATTCATTTTTAGTAGTTATTTATTTATCTGAGCATGTCACATTCATATATAACTACATTTAGTAGCTATGTTTGAAACCGTGTTTTTGGCACCCTATGGAGTTATTTACTCACACCCTACTTCAGAGGCCAGTATACTTTGGTACCCAAGCATCCCACATTTTTTTGTAAAAATAGGTTATCATAGGTCTTATGATGTGGATTATCGACCTCGATAGATTGGATTGGTCTATATATTAGAACAAGGTATAAATCAGAGTTATAATTGATCCCTTTTTATTTCATTTCACTTGTCCTTCTATATATCTGATTAAACTATAGAGCGATCATTGGTGTGTGGCTATATTCCCTACATCATTATCATTGTTATTGGATAGTTTGTTTATTTATTCTCATGTACTCTGATGTAATATTATTTTTTATGTTGTTTGGTTTAATTTCTTGTTATTGTACACTCTAACATAGGGGGTATTTCCTCGCTATGATAGCTCCATAGACCCCCACTGCTAGTTGGAAACCTCTAGCATTTGGGGAGGCACGCCTAAGGTCCTATAGTGGTTTGACCTGATTACTGTTCAGAGTAAGCTAGTACATGATGTTAAAATGTTAATTAGTATATGATTTTTTTTAAATTTACGTTTTTGAATATGCAGGTGACATTATTAAATAATTCCTTACAAACCTACAGAGGTGGAAGATATTTTTCAATATTGTTAACTTGTGTTGTAGCCTCACTTCCTTGAAACATGATTTATAATTAAATAAAATGTGTGTCCTATTTATAATAATATTATAATGTGTATATTTTTTTTGATGATCATAGTATTTTTTATTTATTTGGATTATAAAAAACTACACCATATGCAACATAAAGAATTAAAATGAAATGAATATTTTGATGATGTCAATATCAATGAATAAAAAAACAAAAATATAATAATATTTTCTATAATTTGGTACCTTTAAGAAGTAATAATGTAATGAAAGTTCATTGAACTAGTCTGAGGATGTAGGAGATTGAAAGTGAAATGCCCAAAAGTTCCCAGTATAGTAGAATCCAATCGATACTATATCGAATGATGGTTTTTTGTTAAATCCAATAAATAAATCACATAACTTGATAACAAACGACATGTATCATGATTATATAGAAATAAATATATTAAAAATAATCCCTGAAAAGGGAGGGTATTTTTCATGTTGTATTTATAATTAATTTATTAATAAAAATAATATCATGATATTAACCACTTTCCTTGATGTAGATGTAGATTTTATGATACTTGATTTGGTTGTACTATAATTTCACACATAGTATCCAAAAATATAATTCCTATAGAAGTGATCCACATGTATTCATTTGATCTTGAAGTGTAATTTATAATACTCTAAGTGATAACATGTTTTTACTGATCATCTTGAACAACTTCATTTGATTGGTAAAAAATCCATCAAGGTAGAAGGATTGATCCTTTCTCTCTTGTTCCTAAGAAGAGTAAAAATGTGGATTATTTCTATCAATTATTGAGAGTATACTAGATAACTTTCCCTCTAGGGATGAGATAATATCTAGATAGATATGTTGTGAACGACAAAATCTAATCCTATGAAATGATATAACTAGGTATTTATAGAACTTGGTTAGAGAATACATAATTGGACACAATACCTTAATTATTTCACAATCCTTAGAGAACCCCACATATAACAACAATAATATTATTATTATTTAATTGATTCATGTATGTCTCATAGATGAAATAAATATCAATCCACTAAATAAATAAATTAATATTTAGTTAAGTGATATTTAATATTGGATTCTCACTAGACCTGATAATTTGGTCCATGTTTCATCGATATTTACCAAAACATGAATAATAAATATTATTTATTTGATAAATAAATATAGAGGTACAAAATACAAGGTCTTAAGAATAAATATTTATTTTAAATATTCAACACACATAACATAGTTAATGAATATTTTTGATCAATTAATTCTAAATAAACATTATTCCTCAATATAGATAATATTATTCATTCCATTAATTAAATTTAAATAGAATTTAACTGATATCAATAGAAAAAATAAGTGTGTGACCCTATAGGATTATTCCTCAATGACATTATGTGAGTTTTACTAAATCCAAATATCAATATATATACATAAAGGAACCCAGGAGAAAGAAGTTAATGTCACAATGAAGAAAAAGACATATGTGTGCTCATTTTGTAATATAATCCCTTTGTCTCTATTAGGACCAAGTTGTGTTTTGGTTTTATTTGTTATCAATAGAATATTTATGATGATGTATTTGGTTTTCAAAACTAGGACATTGGTAAGAATAATCAGACTTATATCATCATTGTGATTCATTGAATATGATACATTGGATGGGGATTTTGATAGAAATCTAGAAGTAACTATAAGTCATATTGAGTCTAGAATAAAAGTGGTGATCGTAATGTGGGAGTGTTCCATAGTCTGAATATCATCAAGGTTAAATCTAATTATACTTTGTTTTTTCTTATTTCACAAAAGTCATATGTTTTCTGAGAAACTTTTGATAAAATCTTTATAATATAATGGGGGAGATGGAAAGAATGAAGATACAAGAAAGGATGGGAAGTTACGATACTTTGTAAGGAAAATAAGATGATGATTAATATGATCTTAAATGTATTCAAAGTCATGGGGAAGTCATGATGAAAAAAGAAGTTTATGAAAGAAGAAAAGTTCTTTAATAGGAATCTTCTAGTTTTAGTTCATCGATGTAAGATTAACTGACATAGAAATGTTTGTTGGTGGGGAAGGTTGATCAAGACATGAAGTTATAAAGATGCTGGTTTTCAATCTGACCCAAAAGTCCGGAGAAATAAATCCTCAAATATAGAAGAAGTTACAGATTATAATTAGAAATGTAAATAAGTTATTGAAGTTGAAGCTAGGGGAACTAATCCATTAGTCTTGTTCTCACATTGATAAAATCATCAGATGCGAGATATCCGGTCCGATGAATTTAAGAAAAGGAGAAAATAATTTGAATATATTTCAGAATTTTTTTCAATTTTCTGCATTTAAAAGTTGGTAAAAATCATCTGTACGATAAAAATTTTAATGTTCATAATAGGTCATCATAATGACTTATCTTTTGTTTTTTATAAGTTTTCAGTGTAATGATGAATCAGAATGACGAATCTTATTGAAGAATCATATTGAAGAAATGTTTTTGAACTTGAATAAGTCTAAAGTTTTTGAGAGGACTGAAGAAGATTCCAAAATTATTGATAAGAGTTGAATAAGTCAAAGTTAAAGACTTAAATGTATGAGAAATTTGGTATTAAAAATTTCATTTACCAGGAAGTGAATTTTCTCAACTTTTCTATTATGGGGTGCCTATAAAAGGAGAGCTCATTCCATTTGTATGATGTGTAAAAAAATTTGAATTGTAAATGCACACTAAGAGCTATGAAATTTCTTTGGAAAGGTATTGAGTTTACAACTTGATTTTTTTCAGTTGATGATGAGGAAGTTTCATCAATACAAGTCCATCAAAGTGAGGTTAAATCAGATCATTAGAACAAGTTCATTAGAGTGATCATATTAGAGAGAAATTCATCAGATCAAGTTTTATCTGACTAAGTTCTATCTAATAGTGGACTCATGGGATACCAATTGATTCTCTACTCAATTGAAGAAGGAAGAATAGATGGAGAATCAGACCGAGGACAATTAGATGGTGACCATCAGACAGAGGTTACCAGGCTAACACAGATCGAATTGAGTTTTACTGAGGTAGATTTTATAGTTCAGTTTCTAGAATAAATTTCAATACCAACAAGTCTAATTAAAATTACATTTAGATAATGTAATTAATTTATGATGTGCATAAAAAAATAATAAGGAAAGTGAAGCTTGTAACTGAGGATACATACCAGTTTTTAAAAACTATTGATTATCTTACATGGGTGTATAACCAGTTATGTGAATGTTGATACTAAAAAGGATAGATGGGGGTATAAATTACTATATGAGGATAGTTTCTACTATGAATACAAATTTTTTCACATATAGTTCCTTTGTATTCTAAAAATTAGATTGTGAAAGAATCTATATTGGTGAGACTATCCAACAAGAAAAGAAGTATTTCCTTGTACCAAACCCTGTAAATATCATGTGCTTCCTTCTCTTTATATTTGTCACATATGAAAGGTGAGGTTGAGAAGTATTACCTGGTTGGATCATATCTTTAATAGGTTTCATAGGCGAAGAATTTTTTATTAAAGATGTTAATAATGTTAGGACCTAGATGATAATGAATATGATCACATTCAAGAGTTTCATTTTGTTGTCATGAATATTTTAATAGGAAAATAAATCAAATCAATTTGTATTTTTTGGTGATAAGACATAATATAATATTCATAAAATTAAACCCACAAATCATATTCAAAAAATCATATTTACCATCACATACAAGAAATCTGACTCACAATACTAAAGAAAGTCCACCAGAATGAGAAGATGATTTTTGGAAGAAAAGGTTTATCAGAATCACCTTGGGTCTGAAATGAATGGAAGATAATAATAATGAAAGAAATCAGATTCAACATAAATTATATAAAAGGATGATGTTTTTTTTGTGATCTTGGAGTTCTCATAAATTATATGTTTGTTGAAAACTTATGATGCAATACCTATGAAAGAAAGGGGGAGTGTTTCCAATCATATTAAGTATGGGAAAGAAATATGTTTTCTAGAAGGGATGGGAATTCAAAAATTACTTCCCAATATATGTTAGAATATACTGAATCTCATCTTTAATGTAATTAAAGTCATGAAGGAAGTCATGATTATAGGATAAAGTTTGTGAAAGGAGGATGTTGATAAATTTAAAGCTACTGATATCGATCCATCAAATTTAGTGTTCCATCATAATCATCAAAGTAAGAATTATTTTTAGTGGGATTTTTTGGGACCAAGGTAAAATAAAGATAAGTAATGTTGTTGGGGGCCAATATAAAATTAAATTCATAGATCAATCAACAATTTTGTCAACCATTTCCATTAATATGAATTTTTGGTAGTCTTTCTTGACAAGTGGGTCAAGAAAAAGAATAAATATAATTTGATTTCAAGTATTTTTATGTGGGTCATGATTTATCATATTGAATAACCTGCTACCTTCATCATAATAAAAACAATATTGGGAAATCGGAATCGAGAATAGAATTCAGACTAAATATTTATTGGAAATTCTGAAGAATTGAAGAATTAAAAGAGTGATTCAAAAATAAAATAGATTTAAAGATATGAAAGGTGTTGAAGAGTTCAAAGAGAGATCCAAAAATCAAGGAGATTTGAATATTTGAAAAAGTGTTAAATAATTCAAAGAGAGATTCAATATTTAAGTAAAATTAATGTTTTTAATATTTTTATAAAGAAAGAAAACTTTTTCAGAATCTCACTTAAAACATTTCAGCATGTCTTTAAAAGGAGAAGAATACTTTTTTTAATGTTAGACTTGAATTATTCACAAAATAGGATAGAGAAGCTCTGCAATTTAAGAAAGAAGGAGTTTCCTATTTATATTTTTTCTGAAGTGTTTTTATGGATAGGAGAAATAATGGAAAATACAAGAAGATCATAATCATAGTTTCTATATTTGGAAATAAGACTGGGATTTCTGGGCTGAATAAGAAGTATGTTCTGATTTTTTTCATGTAGTATTCAGACAATGTTATATTTTCATAAAGAGAAATTAGATTTTGTATCATTATGATGTTTAGGTAGTTATTATAAACATATGGGTAAGAAGGTAATGATTTTTTTGAAAGATCATATTTTTGAAATTTTACCCAAAAACACCATAACATGTTTGTTACAAAACTTTTATCTCATCATTTCATTCTACTTTAACCACATGTACTATTTTATTGAACATTATAATACATGAGTGTAAGGGAATATCCTAATAATTTTATTCCACATAAAAGGATGGTTTTCTAGTGGACTTTGTGGTATTGGATTATTTTTGAACTGTACCAAGGACTAGCTACTCTTGTTCAATAGTGAACCTTGTAAATTATTGTGTTTATATAGTGGTGTGTTTGATTTATTTTTAGTAGAGATAGAAATATTTAATAGTAGGAATTTTTTTTTCTAAACCAAGGAAACCAAAAATAAAAATATATCATTGATTCACTCCATCCCCCTTTTAGTGATACTTGAATCAGGGTTAGGTAATCTCAATTGGTATCATAGGTGATGGTTCTCTTCGTTTATTCTTTACTGAAGTTTTGAAGATAAGTTTTGATGGAGAATAATAATTGTGTGAATAATAAGGGGGTTATAATCTTTGAATGAAATAAATATAATATATAGAAATATAGAATGATGAATTACCTTATATCTCTTGGGTATGATGTTCTTGAAGCTATAACAGATGGATTGATTTCTATTGATGATAAGGTTCCTATTACACTTGTTGATAATAATAATCATGAGAATGAGGGGAGAGATAAAAATTCTTTACTCTCATATTTTTATAAAAGTTATTTTTTATGAGTGAAAGGTGTTTCCACTACCAATGGTATCTGGGATATGTTGAAAAAAATTTACAATGGAAATACAAAAGTAAAGAAGTAAAAAGTTTTAAATATGGATATTGAAGTATGAATATCTCAATATGGGTAAATATGAATCTATTGGTGAATTCTTTACTAGGTTAAATGACATAGTCAGTACTATTATATGTCTTGGTGAAAAGTTGGAAGATTCTTCAGTTGTTTAAAATATCATAATAATCCTTCCCAACAATGTTGATACCAAAGTTTCCTCATTGGAAGATATTGATCTTGGGACTCTATCTCTAGATGATCTTCATAGTACACTAATTACTTATAAAGTGATAGGGTAAAATATAATGAAGGGGAAAACAAAAGTTGATAGAGAAATGTCTTTTAAAGCTACCAAGAAAAACATTATTTAAGAAGTTTCTCTAGAAATTTTATGTTTCTAACTATGAATAAAAAATGAGGTATGTAAAAACCATGATGAATATTTATCTATGTTTTCTAAATATATAAGAAGAGGTATATAAAAATATAAAGGTAAAATTCCCTTTAAGTGTTTTGAATGTGGTTACATTGGTCACTTGGTGTCTAATTTTCCTGAAAGAAATAATGAATAAGATAGTGAATAAGAAGAAAGAAGTCCAAGAAGGTCATGTAAGAAATAAGTTGATAAGAATAAATATTTTTTCAGATGGAAAATAAAAAGTTCTTAAAATGTAAAATAAAAAGATTTTAGTATAAAGACAAAGAATAAGAAGAAGATAGTGAAGCTAAATATGAAAAATATTTTGAAAAATCTAGAGAGAATACTATTATTGCAATAGGGAATAATAAAAATTTTGTAAGTAGGAGTTATGAATAAGTAGAAGAAACAAAATTAGAGTTTAATTTTAAAATATAATTAAAATAATGTCTGAGAAAGACTTGAATACATGAAAAAGAAATCAAGAAGCTAAAAATCTAATTTCCTAATAAAATAATCCAAAAGGTTTTACTGATGAGAAATTCAAGCTATTAGAAGATATTGATGATTAATATATGTATGATCGAATTGTATATGTACATTTCTCAATTACTAGAGGGGGTTAAATATATGTTTAAAAACATTCATTTTTATCCTTAAAAAAATCTATGTTTAAAAAGTTAAAAAATATGGAATCACAAAACCTTTTTAGTCCTAAAAAAATAAACTAGCTTGCTTAGGATCTGATAGCATGGATCCTAATAAAGAAACTTAAGACAAGTTTACTTATGGAGATATTAAATATTAAAGCAAATATAATCTTATTTATTACATTATACAAGTATAAGGATGTATAAGAAAGTTATATTATATTTCATTAAAAAAATCAACAGAATTAAAACTTGTAACAACAACAAGTAAACAAGTATAAGAAATATTATGACCCAAATAGAAGGGTATCCAAAAACATTAGATAAAGGTCCCTTGATTAATAATTTCAAGAAATTCTATCTTACCCACACCAGGGTAAGACATCAATAAGAATATTGGAATCTATCTTGCTATCCTCTCAAGCCCTCAATCTCTAAGGTGATAGGTACCTCTATCTTCATATCCCTAGAATCCCTTGAATGATCAACAACAGTCAAAAACACACTAAGCTAATTGAACAAGATGTTCTCATATTTAACAAATTTTTCATAGCAATTGCACAAGTTAGATTTGAGTAGAGCTCCCACGTTAAAAATTCTCTCTCTAGAATTAAGGATAATCATTGTTTTGTGAGCATTGATATAGATGGGTATTTATATTCATAGATTCAAACGTTTTACTTCCTCCTCCAATAGTCATATTTTTCATTAAATTTCAGAGGGACCTATACACGTGTCACTTAGCCAACAATTAGTTTGAAAAAATTTGTACAAATTCATTTTATATAAGAAAAAAATGGAAAATATTATCATATTTAGGATCTGATAAAATAAAATATTACTTTAGGGAAATAAGGTAACTATAAGAAAATAATTTAATCAAATTCATAAGAAAATGAGATTCAGAGTCTAAGAAAAATCGAAAATTAGATTCTAAAATAAAATAAATAATTGGATTATTATTTTAGAAGAAATCAAAGTTTTATTTTAGATGAGATCGGAGTATGATTTCAGAAGAAATAAGAGTCTGATTTCAGAAGAAATAAGAGTCCAATTTGAAAAGAAATTGGAGTCTAATTTTTGAATTAATTTCCATCCGATTTTAAAAGGAATCAGAGTCTTATTTTAGAATAAATCAGAGTCTAATTTCATAAGAAACTAGAGTACAATTTCGGAAGAAATAAGAGTTTGATTTCATAAGAAACCAGAGTTTGATTTTAGAAAAAATCAGAGTATCAGTTTCAGAGAAACAAGATTCAAAGAAACTCTAAGGTTCTGAGTAATATCAGGATCCAATTTTTTTTAATAAAAATATGGATAGTTTTTTTAAAAGAAAATATTAGATAATGTATTTATGGTCATAGGTAAGGTCAAAACCGTTTTTATAGAAAGTAATTATTCCTTTAGAAAATATTTCTCAGAGATAGATAGTTTTTCCTTGGGAAAATGTGTTTGGGATTTTCAAAACATAAAAAATGGAAATGTCAAAATGAAACTTATTTAATCAACAATCTCTCCCTTTCTGGAAATCACAAAAAATTCATTAAATATTATAAATACAAAGGTTTTCATTTTTGAACATTAAAAGAAATACTTATCTACATTTTTTATGATCTATGATGAATAAAATTAACTCCCTCTTAGGTTTTGAAGTCCCTAACAATCATATTATTGCCTTTCATAAAGAAATAAATCTTCCTTACTTAAGAATTTATTCTTTATGTAATCTCCCCCTTACTTAGGGCATTCTATTCTTTTAACTTAATATTCTTTTAATCACTCTTTTCTCCTCCTTTTTGATTTTCAAAAAGGAATAAAGGGAAAACAATTTAATGAAAGGTTAGGAGTATACAAATAAAAATAATAGAAAGATAAAAAATTTCAATAAGATGTAGAATTTTTTACAATACATCAAAATATTAGAGTTTAAGAAAAAATCATTCATCCTTATTTTTCTCCTTTGGAATTAGCTTTTTTAGGGTATCCTTCAAATTCTTCAATTCCTTATGATCATCTTAAAACTTCTTGATCAAATGATCCTTATTCTAATTTTACTTTTCAAGATATTTGATTCTTTATTCCTAAGATTTAATCATTTCTCCGTGATAATTAATCACTTATTCCTGATCTTTATGTTTTTCTTCCATCTCTTCCCTGAGTTCCCTTTCCTTTTCAAATTGAGAACAACTGAATTCAACTTCCCATTCAGATCATTATCTTATTAAAGGTGGATATCTTGTTCTTCCTTTATATTTTATGAAAAACTTGTGGTCTAATTCATGATCATTTCATTGGATTATCAAATAAATCTTTAACTAAATCAGTGAAATCATCCATAATTTTAAGATCTTAAATCAATGACTTAGGCCACTTTGTTATTTCTTTGCATGACCTCCAATGATAATCATAACCAATTTGAAAAGTATTAAATTCATGTTCAAGATTGATAAACTTTTCCATGTGAATTCTTGTTGAATCTTTCATCTGATTGATTTTTTATTGAATCAGTTGGCACCTATAATGAATTCTTGGAAATAAAGGAATGATATTCAAAATATTTTTCAAGTAATGAACAATAAAATCATGTCCTAAGGAATATGAATATTATGAAGTAGATTCCTTTATTGGTGAGGGAACTTTATATTTCTCATCTTATTTTCTTTTTGATGTTCCAAAAGCATCCTTCTTGGATTTTGCATCTTTAGATTTATTTTGCGAATCAACAACCACTTTCTTCCCTTTCTCAACATTAGAGTTTTATTTATAAACTTTCTAAGTCTCATGATCACTATAAAAAATTTGGACTATTTTATCATCATCATCAAATTCTTTGTCATCACCTTTATCACAAATTTCATTACATCATCGTGATGAATAAAATCATGATTACTACTCTCATATTTTGAAGGTTTATCAACCTCATCCTGAGAATCATCATTCTTCGAAATAGATTGTCCTTATATGATTATTTTGGTGGATTCATATCGGGAAGTTCTTATAGATATCTTGTTTGAATGGATTTAATTATCTTTATATTCTTCCACCATTCTTCAAATCATAAATTTCCTCTTCCTATTCTGCAACTATGGGTTCTGGAATTGAAATATATTTCTTTCTGTTATCTGCACCCACAGTTTCAATTTGAACTGATTCGTGCAAGAAATATTTTGGAACCTGAACTTGTTCAGATGTCTTCTCAGTATCTCTAATAAATGATTGAACAATCTAGGATCCCTATATCTTCTTTACATATTATTTTCTTTATATTGTCTCTCAAGCTCTTCTACTTTTTTGATTTTAAGGCCTTATCCTCAGTAGGGGCATACACAAAGATTTGTTCTCCTTCCATATATTTCTTCTTCTTCTCTCTCCATTTTTAAATAACATCATTACAAAATGTTTTTTTGTTTCTTAGGGTTGGGTAGAGAAGATACTGACTTAGGTATTGGTTCTTGTTCTTTTTAGTTCTAGTTTTTTACCTTTTCTTTTCATTGGAGTTTTCTTGGATGTTTCTACTACTTACCATTTCTTGTTGGAAGCTTGATCATCATTACTAGGAAGTTCAAAGAACTCTCATATCTTAACACTAAAACCAATCTTCATCCTTATCAGAGTATCATCACTAACAAAGTAATCTTAAAAACTGTGGCCTTTGAGATTCAAGGAATGTTTAAGGAATATAATCATAATACAATAATCTCATACAAGATCGCATGATACATTTCTATCTAAGACTTGATGGTTCCATTATTTATATTGCGGATGGTCAAAATAATGGACATGATGAGGTTTATATTCCTTTTATTCACCAAGAAATCCATCATGAAGAAATTTCATATCTTAAGGGAATCCTTTTCTACCTTTATCGGAATCATAAAAAATTTCATCCAGAGTTATAGTAATCTAGGATTGGTTAAAAAATGAGTGATTATTGTTTACTTTACTCCTTTAAGTCCAAGGCACTCAATTTACTTAACCTTATCAAAAGAACCTTCCTTATCTGGGAATTTTTGTGAGAAAAATATTGCTTCTCCATTATAAGGAATATCCAAGATACTAGCGGCCTTGTTGAAGGAAAAAAGAATAAGTCTTTCCATAACTCTTTAATTAAAACATTTGTTTCATCAATGTTCATAAAAATGAACCATATCATAGAATTCTATAATATGATCATGATAAATTAGATCCTAATTGTTTTCCTTGGCTATGCATAGAATTTCCCATATATTCTTCCACATGAGTTTTGAAATTAAGGAATCATACATAACAACGAGATTATGATATAGCAGCCTTTCTATAAAAATAATACAATCCTTGAGTTCCATGTTTGAGTCCATTAGAGTGTGTGAGGAAACATCAAGAGACATTTATATCTTATGGAAAATGGGTAAAATGAATGGAAAACTTAAAGAGTGGAAGAGATTCTGTGCAAAAAGAATGAGATAATTGATATGAGACGCGAATATGGGGGGTCCTTTATATAGGATTCATGGTGATTCTTCAATTATCGAATCAGTACAATGATTGAAATTAGCATGATCTGATCTGAAGGCTGATATCAATGTCGAAGAAGGTTTTATAGGTTCCGATATTTTGAGGTTTTAATGAGAAATTGGATTTAAGTAAAGTGAAGAAGATAGGGTTTTCTTATTATAAGATTGAAAATACCAAAAATTAGAAATTAAATTACAATGATATAAGTAGAGAAACATACCTTCTAGATTACTCATAAAGATTTGTCAGTATTGATATTGTTCCTCTTATAAAACACAGGTTCCAAAAGAAAATTTAGGGAATGCAATTTTTTTAGGTCCTGGAAATAATTTGGGGAAAGAAAATATAAAATAATAAACACATGTAGTCCCCCTATGAAAATGAGCTTCTTAATATAAAAAGATAGTTTAAAAAAAGTTAATATTGATGATTACCTTATGTTTATGATTCCAAACTTTTGTTTAATTTATTAAAATCTATCATAAGGTAAATATTTTTTTAAATATTTCAGCAAGTTGATCTTTCATTTTGATAAATTGAAGAATGATATCTCTTTTAAGTATGTGATCTCTAAGAAAGTGATGCCTAATATCTATGGGATTTTCATGAGAGTGATGTGTATAGTTTTTTATTATGGAAATGGAACTAGTATTATCACACATTATCATTTTTTTGAAAAAACTCAAGCCATAGTCTGTGAGTGTGTGTTGCATCCACAACACAGTAGCATAAAAAATTCCAACTGCTATATATTCAGCTTCAATAGTGGAAAGTGATACTCAGTGTTGTTTCTTTCATGACCAAGAAACTAATGAATCTCCTATGAAATGACAACTTCCAGATTTAATTTTCTTATCCATTATACATCCACCAAAGTCAACATCTGATTTGTATTTAAAAAATAATTTCCAGAAGAATAGAAAAGTCTAAAATCCATGGTTCCCTTTAAATAGTGAAAAATTATTTTCACTGCTTTTAAATGGGCTTATTTTGAATTATATTAATATCTTGCACATAAGCGTACTGAAAAAATTATGCATGGATAAAAAGTTGGTAAGTATAATAAACTTCTTATCATACCTCTAAAAGTTATTGGATCTACTGGTTTCCCAGCTTCATCAAGATCAAGAGTGTTTGAGGTACCGATTAGAGTACTTACAATTTTAGTGTAGTCATAT
The DNA here is from genome assembly GCA_963277665.1 of Viscum album. NCBI lineage: Eukaryota > Viridiplantae > Streptophyta > Magnoliopsida > Santalales > Viscaceae > Viscum > Viscum album. Next base: position 1,525,039,673 of record OY728153.1, read on the forward strand.
CCATACTTCTTAAAAAGATATTTAATATACTTATGTTGAGTTATATATGTTCCTTATAGTTTTTTAGAAATTTGAAAACCAAGGAAAATGTTAACTCACCCATCTTACACCTTTCAAAATTAGATTTCACAAGATTCACAAATGAATCAGTTAAGGATTTATGAGTTGATACAAATATAATATCAACTAAATAAATTTGGACAATAAAACATTTTTATTATCTTTCTTTATAAAAAGGGTTGGATCAAAATTTCCCTTAACATAATTGTTTTTTAACAAAAATCATATAATTATGTCATAGCAGACTTTAGAGGTCTTTTCATGTCCATATAAATCTTTGATAAGTTTGAAAACATGTTAAAGATTTTTTTTCTTCAAAACCTAGGGTTGTTCAACATAAAATTCTTATTGAACATATCTGTTAAGAAAATAACACATCAAATCCATTTTAAAAAGTTTGAAATTAAATAATGCTGCAAAGTCTAGTAGAATACGAATAGATTGAAGTCTAGCTACTGGAGCTTAGGTTTCATCATAGTCTATTCCTTCTTATTGAGTATATCCTTTAGTTAATAATCTTGCTTTATTTCTTATAGTGATTCCATTTTCATCACCTATATTTATGAAGACCTACTTTACTTAGATTATAGAAGTTTCATTAGGTATTTCAATAAAGGTCCAAAATTTGTTCCTTTCAAATTTATTTAGTTTATCTTGCATATATTTAATCCAGTCATCATCACCTAAAGATTCTTAAGTGATTTTAGGTTCTAATTTGTAAATAAATTATATATGTTATAATTCATTTCATAATGAACATCTTTTTATTATAGGTTAATTTACATCACCAATGATACTATCACTAGGATAATTCTTAAGAAACAAATGATTTTGGTTTTGTAAAACCTTTTCATCAACATAAGGCAAAAAATCTTCTGGGGTAAATAATTCAGAAACATTTTCTTTAGTATTTTACTTATTAGAAGAATATTCCATAAAAGGTTGGTAATTATTTTTTGGAAACACATACGAAGATGTAGTTTGGGTTTGTTTGAAAACAAAAGGATCAGTTTCATCAACTTTAACATGTATTGTTTCTTCAATAGTATAAAATTTTTTGTTAAAAACTCTATAAGCATTAGAAGTAGTGGAGTAGCCTAAGAAAATTCATTCATCAGATTTTGGTGAAAATTTATGTAATTTATCTTTAGTATTCAAGATGAATACTTTTCATCCAAATACTTTGACATAAGAAACATTTGGTTTTTGATGAGTACACAATTCATAAGGTGTTTTATTAAGAAATGGTCTGATTAAAACTCAATTTATAGTGCATAAATCAATACTAACAAATTTAGCCCAAAAGTGTTTTGAAATAGAATATTTAGTCAACATGGTTCTAGTTATCTCTTGAAGGATTCTATTTATTCTTTCAAAAATACCATTTTTGAGGTGTTCATATAGTAGAGAAGTTATGAGTAAGGCCTTTCTAACTACAAAAAGTTTTAAAATCTGAATTTTCAAATTCTCCCCCATGATCACTAAGAACATTTATCAGTGGAAGATTTTTCTAATTTTAACTTTAGCTAAAAAATACTTAAAATAATAAAATTCTTTAGATTCCTTTTCTAGAATATAGACCCATATAAATATATTATAATCATAAATTAAAGAAAATACATATTATTTTCCTCAAATACTTACAGTTTGTATTGGATCGAAAAATATCCATATTCACTAGCTATAATGCATCAGAAGTAGAGACTTCACTAATTCATTTTGAGATTGAATTATATTTCTTTTCCTATTTACAAGGATCAAGAAAATTTGAAGAATTGAATCTAAACTATGGTAAGTCTATAAAAATTCTTTTATTTGAGATTTTGCATAGGTTTTAAAGGTTATAGTGTCCTTGTATTCATGGCCATAACCAAGATTTATCTTCCATTGCATTAAGGCAAGGTAGTTCTTGGCTCCAAAGATCTTATAAGTTAAGTGTGTAAAAATTATTGTTCCTATAGGCCTAGAGAATAAACTCTTCCTTGGAATTGTGTACTAAGAATTTATCATTCCTAAAATTCACAAGGTAACATTTTTCACATAATTGTCTTATAATTATAATGTTTTTTTACTACCTTAAACAATTTTTTTTGAAATTAATGCTTTTCCAAGAAGAACAATGTTACATATACCAACAATTTCTCGTTGATCATTGTCTCCAAAAGTTACTTTTCTACCTTTCATCTTAATAATATTTTCAATGAATTTTTTCACCAATCATGTGACAAGAACATTCAATATTTATGTATCATGTATTGTTGTTGGTACTTCTTTAATTATCCAAAAAATAAAACAGTTAGACTTGCAGAACCCAAACTTGTTTTGATCCGGAAATGTTAGAATGTAAAATCTTAGGAATCCAAATTTTCATAGAAAATTATAATTTATGAAAAACCTAAGGATTGGATTTTATTTAAAGAACAATTTTATATCCCAAGGTCCAACCTATTAAATTTTAGTGATAAAAGGAGGAATTTGGGGTACAAAGCAGTGGTGGCTAAAAAATGGTTTTGAATGAGAATAACTGAATCCATAACTATTACTTTGAGGAAAACGTTTTGAATACATTTTATCAAAACCTTTATTTTTATGAGTGAAGTTTTACAAAAGGTTTTTTATAGAAACAATTTTAGAATTTAGTCTGATGACTAAATTCTTAATTTTATAGTCATTAGTATTATATATTGAGTTATTCCCTAAAACACTTTTCTTAAAAATATAATTTTCAAGATCCTTATGAATTTTTCCTTCTCAAAACTAACTTCTTATGGTTTTGGTAAATATTTTCAAAATCAAGGATTTTCTAATCATGATCTTATGAAAAATGTGATACTTCTTTTGTAAGAATAGAAATTTTCCTTATCATTTTTCTTTTTTATCTTACTATTTTCATTATCATGTTACACAGAATACCTAGATACTTCTTTAAATGAAGGTAAAGTACTATCTTCTAATGAGGAAGATTATTCATCTGAAGATTCATAATATTCATCCTTAAAAAATTCATACTTAAGGAAATATTTGTTATATATTAAGCAGTATTTACCATATCCATGAAACATTGATTTTCAGTAGGAATTCGGGATATAAGACCAATATTTTTATTTCAATAATATTCAATATCAGAATATTCATCAGAAGAGGATCCACCACTAGAACTCCAATTGACATTATATTTCAGCACTTTCTAGGACTTAGAATTGTAATACTTATTCTTATTTCGTTTTGAATTCCAATCCTTTCTTTCTTTAATTTTTTAGCATATGATAGTCTAGTCTTCTATGACCTACTCTCTTGAATTCACAATAAGTCACATCTGAATCATTATTATCCTTTTCGTCTTTCTTCTTGTATCTATATTGGAAATATTTTTTCCCACAATACTGATCATCCTTTGACTAGGATTGAAAATTTCATTCTCAAAATGATCATTATCACTTGATTCAGATATAACTGTAGCTTTTTAAGAATTTGATCTAGTAACTCTTTGAGGAGTCTTGGATTTCATATGATTTGATGTAGTTATGAAGGAAACATTGCCATTGACATTATTTTTCTTCTTGATCTAAGAATATATCTTTATTCTAGTTTCATGTTGTAGAAGAGTCCCAAATAACTCATCAAGAGTGATGTTTGAAACATTTATATTCTCTTCAATCATTTTTATTTTATATTCACACTAATTTGGAAGAATATATATTATATTATCCACAAGAATCTCATCATCAAGTTCTTTCTCACCCATAGACTTAAGGCTATTTATGATAGTCATAAATATTTGTGGAACTTTTCATATAGGTTCTCCATAAGGAACCATAAAACCATGATATTCAGCTCTAAGCATAGCTCTTTTTGTTTCAATGACCTCAGATGTGCCCAAATGTTTGACTTATAATTTCATCCAGATGGTATTATCAGCTTCAAAAGATAAAATATGGCTATTGATATTCCTAGTCATAGAACATAATAGAGTATTTCTCACCTTAAAGTTAAGTTGGTACTCTTGTTTTTATCGTTTATTAAATTTTATGATTTCCTTATCTAGAATCTTGTAGTATCTATTTAAAATGACAAATTTATCAACAATATTATTGATAATAAAAGTCTTCATCCTATCTCTCCAGTATTCATAATCATTTCCATCAAATATTGGGGGTCTCGTAGGATTTAGATTGTCAAAAGAACCAACATTCATTCCTGTCATTCTATAAAAAAATAAAAAAGATCTTTTCCACAAAATAGGTTATTAGAAAAAGTTTATAAGTACAGTGTTTATAAATAAAATATTATAAAAAACTTTAATAAGTAAAGTTAAGAAAGAAAATTTTAGCAAAATAACTTATAACTAAGAACAAGTATTTTAGAGACCTCCTCTAATACAAATTATTGGATCAAAGTGTATATGTAGATTTCTTAATTACAGGGGGTAATTGTATGTTTAAAAACATTCCTTTTTATTCTTAATAAAATCTATGTTTAGTAAAGTTTAACAATATGGATTCACAAACCCTATTTAGTCCTAAACAAAGAAATTAACATGCTTAGGATCCAAAAATATGGATCCTGATAATGAAAATGAAGATTGTTTTTCATAGGGATATATTCTACCATAAATCATATAAATTCTTATTTATCATAGTATACATGTATAAGGAATATAAGAAAGTTATACATTCTTTCTTTAACAAAAAGCAGTAGGATTAAGACTTATAACAAAAAAAGTTAACACGTATAAGAAATATTTTAACCCAAAGATAATGGTATCCAACAACCTTGGAAAAATGTCTCTTGATTTATAGTTTACAGAAAGCATGTCTTACCCACACTATGGTAAGCCCTAGATAATAATATAAGAATCTGTCTTGCTATCCCCGTAATACATTGATCTCTAAGGTGATCAGTAACTCGAAATTCTTATCCCCAAAAGCCCTTGATTGATAAAAAACAATCAAAATCGCACTAAGAAGGTTGAAAAAGATGTTCTAAACTTAAAAAAGTTGTTCACAACAATATCACAAGGAAGAGTTGAGCAAAGATCTCATAGTACAAATTCTATCTCTATAATTCTTCAAGATTGTAGTTTTGAGAATGTTGAAATGGCTGGGTATTTATAGGCATAGATTTCATTGGTAAATTTCCTTCTCCAACAGTCATATATTTCCATAAATTTTGGAGGAACCTATACACATTTCACTAAACCAACGGTTAGTTAGAAAAAAAAATTTATGACATAATTTTATGAATGAAAAACAATAAAATAATTATCATATTTGTATTTTATAAAATGAAACATTACTTTAAGGAAATAAGGTAACTGTAAGAAAAACATTTTATCAGATTCTTATGAAAGATAGAATCAGAGTCTAAAAAAGTGAGAATCATAGACTAAGATAAATTAATAATTGGATTATGAAAAAAATAAAGAACCAGGGTCTGATTTCTAATGATATCGTAGTCTGATTTTAGAATAAATAAGAGTCTGATTTTAGAAGAAATCAGAGTATGATTTTAGAAGAAATCAGAGTATGACTTCAGAAGAAATAGGAGTCTGATTTCAGAAGAAATCAACATCTGATTTCAAAAGAAATCATAGTAAGATTTATAAATAAATCAGAGTCCAATTTCAGAAGAAATCAGATTCTGATTTTAGTAGAAATTAGAGTTGTATTTTAGAATAAATAAAAGTTCGATTTTAAAAGAAATCAGAGTCACAATTATGGAGAAATTGGATTCAAAGGAACATTAAGGTTCTAAGTTAGATAAGGATCTAATTTTTTATATGAAGAAAAATATGGTTATACTTGGATTACGAAAATATTAGATAAGGTATTTATGGTCATAGGTAAGGTCAAAACCATGTTTAGAGAATGTAATGTTTCCTTAAGAAAATATTTCTTAGACAAAGGTAATTTTCCTTAAGAAAATGTGTTTGTCATTTTCAAAACAAAAAGGCATGAAAAATTCATAAGGAAACATATTTAATCAATAATATATTGAGAAAGAAAAAAATCATAATGAACATTCGAAAGTAAATCTGAAGGAAAAAAATAAGAAGAGTTGCAACTTTTCTAACAAAATATTTATAAAGCTGAACATAAAAGTATAATTTTTAAAAAATATATATATGAAGTTAAAGAAATTTATCATAATAATAAACCTGAGATGGATCAAAAAAATTAACCTTCAAATGTCAAAAATAGAGTTTAAATAAATCTCGAGAAGAAGAATATTTGGGAAATTATGTACATGGATAAGATTAAAAATGTGGAGAATTCATAACTTTATAAAAACTATGAGTCTGAAAACATTTATAAACATTAACTTTCTATAAAAGTTTCAATTACTTCAGGTTTTGATAAGGTTAAAAATAAAACAAATCTAAAAACGATTATTTCGGTAGAAAACAGAAAGGTATGTGGTTAACAATGTTTTGTTAAGAAGGTTGTCAAGAAATATACTCAAAACACTGGTCAAACCAAAATTTTTAAAGGCAAATACTATTTCTATAGATACAACTATTATTGTTGTTAATTCGAAAATTCAAAAAATATATGTTTGTTCAAAAAAAACATTACTACTATTGGACAAGTTATGGAAGTCAAGGTTTGAGCGGGAGTCAATCCTCTCAAAAGAAGAATCCTGAGAAGGAATTTTGGAAGAAACCTGAGAAGATTATTGTAAAAGTTAAGAATAGGTTCCAACCCCTAGAAACTATTTTTTAAAGATGTGAAAAACATAAAAATCATAGTAAGGGTTTTATTGTTTTTTTAATGGCCCAAATTATTTTTCATAACTATTCTTTGAAGCCAGAGGTGAAGAAAGAAAAGGGAAAATAAAAAGCTCTTATTATTCAAACTACTTTGAATGCTCTAAAAGAATAATGACATTGGATTCTTGATTATAGTTATTATTCTCATATGTTATGAGAAATAATATTGTTTAAGAATGTGAAAGTCTTCAAAGAAGAAATAATGAAATTTGGATATGATGAATCTCTAAGAATCAAAGTTTTTCGATTATCCATCATTGGGAAAGAAAAGATGAAATCCAAGAAATATTTATATGTTGATTGGATAAAACACAAAATGCTCGGTATTTTATAACTTTGTGATGAGTTTAAAAAATTTCTCTTTTGAAAAGATGAGTTTATTGTAAAAATTGAGGAAGATAGAAAGATAGTTACAAGAGGCCAACATACAAAAGGAAACTTGTTCCAAGTTGGTGAAATAAAAAACTCATATTACTTGGGTATGATAGAAGAAAACCAGTTGTTGTATAAAAGTATAAGACACATGTGTCAATGAAACATGAACAAGATATCAATGAAATATAGTGTCTGTAACACTACTAATATGTCAATAAGAAGATATTTGTGGTTTAGTATTTTTCATAAAGGAAATATTATAAAATGAGTTCATAATAAAGTTGATATTTCTTCAAAACAACCATTGTAACTTATTCATTCTGATATCTTTGGGCCAATAAGAAAACAATCAACTAATAAAGATAATTACTTCATCAGTTTAATTGACTACTTTACTCTCATTTCTTGTGTTATGTATATGAAACATATGTTAGATTCTCAAAAAAAATTAAATTTTTAGGAGGAAAGATGAGATGGAATGTGAGTATCCAGTGAAGACGTTGAAAACTGATAATGGTGGTGAGTAAAGATATGAATAATTTGAAATTTATCTTTAGAATCATGGAATTAGGAATGATTTTAGTTCAACATAATCTCTTAAAATAATGGAGTTACTGAAAGTAATAACATAATCTTAGTTAAGATGGGGAGAACTATATTACCCTAACATGTTCTTTCACATTAGTTTAGGAGGGAATCCCTGAGTACTATTGTGTATATCCAAAATCAATGTTTCTATATGAAAAGTTAAGAAATGACTCCATATGAAATGTTTTATTTAACAACTCCATGTTTGAAACACTTAATAGTTTTCGGGAATCCATGCCTTATAATGAAAAAAGGTGGAAACATTGAAATGTTTGAGAAGAGTGGAGAATATATAATTTTTTTGGTTATTCTTTATAAAGAATAGGATAAAAATATTTCAAATAAGAGATTAAAATAATTATTAATTATGTTGATGTCAATTTTTTTGAAAAGGTTGAGGAAAAATTTTAATATGATGATAAGGAAGTTGAGAAGGATAAGGAATTTTTTTAACAATTCTTATAAGGATTTTGAGAGTGGTAATCCTACTCATGAAGAAGAACCAGATTCCTTTATATCAATTTATGAGGTTAAAAATTAAATAAATCGTACTAGGATGAGGAATCTAGAGGAGGAATAGATAATTATTGGTGATCAAAATTATATGTTTCAAAAAATAAGAACTTCAAAAATTGTTACACAAATATAATTATATTCAAAACTCAAGAATAAATATGTGAAGGAAGCTTTTGAGCATCCATAATGGGTTTGTGTAATTAATGAATAGATTTATTAGATAGAAAAGAATGATACTTGAGAACTGAAACCAAATCCAAATAAAATAATATTATTGGTACAAAGTGGGTTTTATAGAACAATTTGAATGAATAAGGTGTGGTGATAAGGGGAAAAGTAAGATTACTGTTTAAAGGTTACTCACAAGTTGAAGGTTTTGGTTTTTATGAGACCTTTTCTCCAGTGTCTAGGTTAGAAACAATTATATTTTTTATTACTATTTATACACAATGAAGTTACATATTTTTTCAAACGGATGTAAAGTCCAAATTTATAAATATGGATCTTGATGAGGAAGTTTACATTGAACAACCTCGTGGATTTGGTGTTTGGAAAGACGAAAGTTATGTGTGTAAGTAAAATAAATCTTTGTATGGGATAAAAGAAGCTCTGATAGTGTGATATTCCAAATTGGATACTTGATTGAGAAAGATGAATTTTAATAAAGTAAGATTTGATATATATATTTACATCAATGAAATCCAAGAGTTTTTTCTCATATTAATTTTTTATTTTGATGAAATTATCGTTGTTGAGAATGTTGAAGGATATTGTGAAATTTTTTTTAAGAGAATAAAAATTTGTTTGAGATGTAAATGTTGGGAAAATTGAAATACTTTATTGGGTTAAAAATTTTACAAAAGAAGAAATAAAATTTTCTTTCTCCAGAAAATTATTCTAAGGAACTTCTTAATAAGTTTATCATGGAAAAATCAAAACTAGTTTCCACACTGATTTAAGTGGGAACTAAGTTGACTAAAAATTAGAAAAGGAAAGGAAGTTTAGCAGATAGATTTTTATAATTTAATGAGTTGTTTGTTATATTTAACTGTCTCAAGACCCTACATTGTTTATGTTATTACCTTATATAAAATATTTCAGAGTTCTCCTAAATAATAACATTTATCTATTATAAAATTAATTCTTAGATATATCAAAGGCACAAAAAATTCATAATCATGTTTGATAGCATAGATAATTTTGACTTTGTTTAGGTATTTAAAATTGATTGGGGAAAATATTTTGATTATAGAAGATCCACATATGATAGAGTATTCTTTATAGGAAAGAGTTTTATTATTTATAATAAAAAGAAACAAAATTTTGTAACTCTTATCTTGATTGAATATATGTATTTTTCTTCCACTCAAGACGCTACTCAACTTACCTGGATGAAGACTCAGTAAGAATACTTTCTTGTTGAGGTAAAGTTACCCTTTGTCTTAGGTTTTGATAATCAAAGTAAATTAAACCTTACCAAGAATTTGGTACAACATTATCATTAAAAAATTATTGATATCAAATATCATTTCATCAAATGCAATGTGAAGAAGAATTAATTGAAGCCAGAATATGTTCCTACATCAGAACAAGTTAATGAGATTTTTACAAAACCTTTACCAACGAAACCTTTTCACAAACTGTGGTTGAACATGGGTATCCAAACTCTTTCCCATAAAGGTTAAGGTATGTTGTTTTGTACCCTATCTCGTCTACTCTTTTGATAATGTTTTCAAGGAGGATATTTTTTCTTAAATATATCCTTAATGAAAGAATATATAAATTGGGAGTTATGGGTAAGCTATTAATCCTGCATGTTAGTGTATAAACTATAATAACTATTTTTTAGAGTTTTTGTAGAAAACAAAAAAAATCCAAGGAGGTTGAATAAGTGGAGAAAGGATGAGGAAGAAAATATTAGGAAGAAATATAAGCATGATTTTTGGGGAAGAAATGTGAGGAAGATAGATGAGGAAGTGTTTCATAATCACTAATTTGGGAAAGTATGGCCATTTCTTAAATAATTATTATTTACTATAATGAATTAGATTATATAGGATTGTAATTTTTGATAAGTAATCTATTTCTTGTGGTTACAAAGATCAATGATTTATGCACCATAGTTGGGAAAAAAATACAAAGGAGAATATTGTTAAGACCAATCCAACGATTAAGATGATCATATTCTAGAGCTTTATTTTATTATCAAGGATGTTTTAAGAATAAAATAAATAACCTAACTTTTTATTTATTGTTGATAGGACATGCCATAATTTTCAGAAAATTGGACTCGCAAATCATATTAAAAAAATTATATAGACAATCATATTAAAGAAATTGAACTCACAATTCTTAAGAAAGTCTATCATAATGGGAATATATTTTCTGAAAAAAAAGTTCAGCAGACTCACCTTTATTCTAGAAATATGGAAAGATTGTAATAAGGAAGTAAATCAGATTCAATATAGACCTGATAAAAATTTTACAATGCTTTATGATCTTTGAGTTCTCATAAATCATATGTTAGTTGAAAACATATAATGAAAGACCTATAATGGGGAGTGATTCCAATCATATTGATGATTGGAAAGAAAGATGTTTTTTTTGGAATGGATGGGAAGTCACAAAATAATTCCCAATGTATGTTAGATAATGTTAAATATGATCTTAAACATAATCAAAATCATGAAGTAAATGATTCTTATAAGCTAATGTTTTTGAAAGAAAGATTTTTATTAAGTCTAAGTTTCCGATACCGATCCATCAGATTTGGTTTTACATTATAATCATCAAAAGAAGAATTGTTTTCATTGGGATTTTTTGGGACTAATGAAAAAGAAAAATAAATTAACTTTTTGGAGGCTAATATAAAAATAAATTGAGAAGTCAATCAACTAAGTAGTCAAAAATGTCCATAAAGATGAATTATTAGTAGTCGTTCTTAACAAGTGGGTCAAGCTGAATAAGAACATTGATTTGATTTCATGTATTTTTATGTGGGTAAAGATACATCAAATTGAAGGATCTTATGACTTTATCGTAATAAAGAAATCATATTCGGAAATCAGAATAAGGAATAGGATTCAAACTGAAGATTTGTTAGAAATTATGAAGCAGTGAAGAAGTCAAATAGAGATAAAATTTTTTAAGAGTTTTGAAGACTAAAAAAGTGATGTAGAAGTCAAAGAGAGATATTAAAATAAAGGATATTTGAAGATTCAAAAAGGAGTTTAATAATTTAAAGGGAGATATGAGATTTATGGAAGTTTAAATATTCAAAAAAATTGGTAAAATAGGAAAACCTTTTTATAATAATGCTTATATCTTTTTAGCATTTCTATAAAAGGAGGATAATACTTTATATATTCTCAGACATTCATTATTCACAAAATATGATAGATAATCTCCACAATTTAAGAAAGAATAAGTTTCCAGGTTTTTTTTTCTTGAATATGGCTACTGAACATAATAAATAAAGAAAAAGAAAAAAGATCTTAATAAGTGTTTTTGTATTGGGAAACTAGACTGGGATTTCTAGACTGAATAAGAAATAAGTTCATATTTATTTCAAGTGGTATTCAAAAAATGTTATATTTCCTTATTGAGAAATCAAACTTTGGAATCAGACTGGGTAATCATATTGAGTATCAATACAATGTCTAGGAAGTTTTTACCAACATCTGGGTAAAAAGGTGACAAATTGTTTTGGAAGATCATATTTGTGAAATTTGATCAAGGAGCATCATAACATGTTTGTTTTAAAAATTTTATTTCATCATTTCATGCTACTTGAACCACATAGACTATTGTTTTGAACATAGTTATACATGAGTGTAAGGGCATATCCTACTTGTTGTATTCCCCACAATTTTTTTTCTAGTGTATTATGTGGAATTACATTAGTTATGAAAAATACCAAGGAATATATAATATTTTTGATTAGTGAACCTTTTAAATTATTTTTTTTTGTGGTTTTGTGTTTTATTTGTTTTCATTAGAGAAATAAATATTTAATAAGAGGTGAAGCTTGTTTCTAAAGTAAGGAAACTTAAAATTGGAAGATATAATCTATTCAACCCCTACCCCTCTCAGTGATACTTGAGTCTTGGTAATCTAATATCAAATAAACAATATTTTAAAATAAATATGAACCACTGATTCACCCCCAGTGGTCTTGATCCTACTTGGGAACAATAATTGGTATCATAGGATAAGTTCCCTATAAAAATATATCTCTGGTAATGGAGAGTTTGAATTTCATGAATTACAAGTGGATTCTAGTTTTCAATGGTAATAAATATCTTATATAGAATGATATAATTATTTTATATGTTATGTATCTTGGGTTTGATGTTTTTGAAGATACTAAAAATGGATTTCCTCATTATATTGATAAGGATCCTCTTATTTCTGCTAACAAGATTAATCTTGAGAATGATTAAAGAGATGAAAATAATTTACTATAAAGACTAACTAAAAGTGAGTTTAACAGAGTAAAAGGAGTTAGAACTTCCAAAGATATATGGGAATGTAGAAAATCATTTTTTAAGGAAATAGGAAGGTGAAGAAATAAAAAATATAGCTTTGGAGGATTAATTATGAAGATCTAAAAATGGATGAGTATGGATCTATTGGTGACTTACTTACTATGATAAATGATATTATTAGCACTATAAGATGTATTGGTGATAAATTAAAAGTCTCAATTGTTGAAAATATTCTTATAATTCTTTCTATTATGTTTGATTCTAATGTTTCATCCTTGTAAGATAAAGATCAAGAAACTCTATCTTAGGATGATCATCACAATACTCCCGTGACTTATGAAATGACAATATAGGAAGTCATGAAATGTAATTAAAATTTTGATCAATAAATGGCCTCCAAATAATTTTTTAAAAGTTTAAAACAAAGATAAAGAAGTTAAAAAATAATCAAGTGATTCAGAAGGAGAGGAAGAAGATGAAGATTTCAACAAAATAGTTTACATTATTTCTATGAAATAAAATAAGGTCAAATGGAAAATAAAATCACTCAAATGTTGGAATTGTGAAGGGAAGGTGCATTTTTCACAAAACTTTCCATGAAATAATGTTGAAGAGTATGAATTTGAGGAAGACGATGATAAATCTCAAAAAAAAATGTGGAAGAAACATAAGGAAATATTTCTTTATGACAAGAATAAGAAAAGCTATATAGAAATAAGAAATAAGGATGATTCTTCAACCAGTGATGAACATGATCATAAACTCAAATTTATGGCTCAAGTTAGAAATTGAAATTATTCGTCTAGCAGTGATAATGATTACGATGAGATGATAGAAATAGATAGGAATATAAACATGAATTTAGATAATTTACATGAACAAAATAATCCACTCAAGAAAGAAAGAATTAATTTTTAGAAATATATTAAAGATGCAATTTTTTATAATGGATAGCTTGAATGTAAAATGAAAATTAATGAAAAAAAGTTAGCTACCAAAGAGAATCTCAACAAGATATAATCTACCCTTATTGAAGAAAGTAAACAGAACTAGTTAAATATAATAAATATGAAAAATCATAGATATTCTAGAAATAATGTTGGCTATTAAAGAAGAAGAGTTTTAAGAAACATAATCATTGTTTATTAAATCACAAAGTGAGATAAAAAACATGAGATAAAACAGCACCAAGGTAGTTGATGTTAAAGGTGAAACTTTTAAATAAGGTGAAAAGGAAGGCTTAAAAAAGTAGGTTTGTGAGAGAAAATATTTCACCAAGAAAGATAGAAATTGCTTAGGAGATTATCCTCCCAAGAAAAGGAGACCATGATTTGTGAAGAAACACTAACAATAGAGTTATTAAAAAATCACTATCAGTCCGAAAAATCAAGATTTAGGGGTCCATAATTTTTTTTGAGTTTTCAGACACAGATCTTATTCATACTAGCATAAAATATATTTATTAATAAATAGTTATGAATTAAGGTGGAGCTGTGATGATAAAAGAAGATAAAATGTTCCAAAAAATTGTGTGGAACTAAAAAATGGAACTTAGAAGATGAAGAAACCTGAGTATGTTTAAAAAAACGAGTATGTTCAGAAAGTGGAGAAAAAATCATGATATGTATGAAAAAATGATTGTTTAGTTATTTGTCTAGAATTTTTTTTTTCATGTCTATACATTTAGAAGAATAAAAAAATCAATGACTAAAATGGGAAGAAAATGATTTCTAAATATATGATCAATTTTGATAAAAATATATCAACAGATTATGGTTTGAAAATTCATAAAAGATGCAATAGATGTGATCAAGAAGGGAATATTACTAATTTTTTTGATTATCCTACCAAAAAAAGATGAAGTCATGAAAGGGTTATTACAAAATCACAACAAAAAATGTTTCCAAAAGAAGAAAAGTAATTGAAATCCTTATCAAAAGAGTCTATAGCTGAAAATAAAACTGTTAAAAAATTGAGAAGGTTAAACAAAATGAAGAAAATATATCTAATGAAAAATACAAGAAGAATAAGAGAAAGTCTAGGATAAGAGAGTAAACTCAGTCCAAAAGGTGATTCTAAGAAACAACTGAGGTTATTTCTAATTCCCAAAATATTTTTATTTGTGCTAACTTATATAGAATGGAAGGAGTTTAAATAAGAAAGATGATGATTGAGTCTCTTTCTATTCCTAAAAAATAATGCATTGAGTTTAAAAAATATGGGTTTTCTGAAATTTGTTTTTATACACCTCAAATTTCTGATATTTTTCTTAATATGGGTGCATATTTCATTTTTCTTAAACAAATCTTTTCAAGATTTCCACAAAAATAATAATTTTGATATAAACTCTAAAATGTATCACATAAAAGTTGTGTTATGGACAAAATTGATAACCATAATTATACAATCTTGTTTTCTACATTGGGTTAACCCATGTAGAATTAGATTTATTTAGCTAAACAATCTTTGTTAAGAAACTCATGTGATACTTATGTTATCTTAAAGAATAATTTCAAGATTTTTATAGAATGTTACATCTATTTGAAATGAGATCATTTTTCAATAAGGGGAATACTTTTCATGATGGACCCTTTTAATTTTATTGTCAATTAAGGGGAGATATTGGAAAAAGGGGGAGGGAAATAAATAGAGAGAGTAAGAAAGGAATGGAGAGAATAAAAAGTGAGTAGGGAAAAAAAGTGGTTTTATTTTTGATGTGGTTGTGGTTGAAGTGGGTATTGAAGAAAACACAATGATGGATATTATTAGGCCCAATTTGTTTGGTTATATTTTTTGTCAATATATTATGTATGAAGATGTTTTCAGTTTGTGGACCCAGACCATCAGTATGAAGAATCAGACTCAAGTCATCGGTGTGAATCATTGAATATGATCCATCAAATTGGGACTTTTATAGAAAGTAAGAAGCTTCTTCTCAACATATTGTGTATGGAATGAAAGTGTTGATAATAATGCGGAATTTTTCCAGAGTTTGAATGGACTTGATGTTAAATCAGATGATTCTTTGAAGTTTCTTATTTAAAAAAAGTTATAATTTTTCTAAGAACTTGTGATGTGAGGATTATGAATAATGGGAGAGCTATAAAGAAGAAAGATTCTGGAAAGGATGGGATGTTATGATTCTTTCAAAAGAAAATTATATGATGATGAAGTTGATCTTAAACATATTTAAAGTCATGATGCAAGAATTTTTTTTGAAATAAGAAATGTTCCTGAAGCCAAATATTTTCAGTCTCAATTCATCAGTGTGAGATTACCTGACACATAAATTATTTTTGGATGGGATGGTTGATCAGAACATAAAGTTACGAAGATGCTAGTTTTCAGTCATACCAATAAGTTACTAGAAATAAATATTAAAAGAAATAAGTTAATGAGTATTGTAATTTGAAAAAGAAATAAATTTCTAAAGTCAAATCTCCTAGAACCAATCTATTAGATGTGTACTGACACTGATGAAATCATCTGACATGAGATCATCAGTCTGATGAATTAAAGAAAAGGAGAAATACTTTGAAGATAATTTAGAATGGGTTTTAAATGTCTTACATTTAATTGTTGGCATGGACCATTTGTTTGAGATTGCATTCAATATTTAATAGAGGTCATCATAATGATCCATATTTAATCCTATATATGCTTTCATCATAATTAAGAATTGGTATGATGAATTTTATTGATGAATTGTACTAAAGAAATTTTTTTGAACTTAAAAAAATCTAGAGTTTTTAGAAGATTAAAGAAGCTCCCATAAGTATTGAGAAAAGTTGAATAAGTCAAAATTGAAGAATTTAATGAAAGATAAATTTAGGATTATGATTTTTGTTGAGTGGGAAGTGATATTGTTTTTCCCACCATTTTCATTCTAGGTTTCCTATAAAAAGAGAGGTCATGAAATTTGTCCAATGTGTCAAAAACATGAATTTTAAAATTGTGCTAATATCTCTGAAATTTGTTTTGCAGGTATTGATTTTCCAACAAGATTTTTTTGGTTGATGTTGAGGAAGCTCCATCATAACTATTCCATCAAAGTGATCTTTAATCCAATAATTGGAGAAAGTTCCAAGAGATGACATTCCATTAAAACAAGTTCATAAGAGTGAACCCATTAGAGAGAAATCCGTCAGAGTTAGGTTCATTGGACCAAGTTCCATTGAATGGAGGAATCATAAGCTATAAATTAAGTCTCTACTCAGTTGAATAAAGAAGAGAAAAAGGATAATCAGACTGATTCCAATTGAATGGACACCATCTGATAGAGGTTACTAGACTGAGGCTAATTGGACTCGATTTTTCTATGGAAGATTTCCATACATAGTTTCTAGAATAATTTTTTAGACCAAAAAGTTTTATAGAGAATTTTTGATGTTTTTGAATATTGTACGTAGGTAAATTATGATTCATCTTACTTGTGGAGGAAATAAAGACTTTCTAAATTGTAATATAAAAGAATAAGGAAAGTGAAGTTTGAAATTTTTGATACATACCAGTTGCTGAAAAGGCTTGATTATATTGTTGGTGTGTGTAACCAGCAGTTGGGGAAGTTGATACTAAAAAGGATAGTTGGGGTATATAACCAACTATAGTATGAAAGTTGATACATGGATTATAGAATTTTTCATTATTTGTTCCATTTTATTCTATAAATAATACAATTAAATAATCCATGTTGGTGGGACTATCCAACATGGAACAGAGTGGGTGTTTGAACTAAAGTTTTTAAATATTGTGTCCCACCTTCTCTATATTTTTTTACTAAAAATGTTGAGATTTAAAAGTTTTATTTGAGTGTATCATAAATTTAACAGGTTTCATGTGTTAATAATTTTTTACTAAAGATGTTAAGAAACATATAAAATAAAAACGAACCACTGATTCACCACATATCAGTTGTCTTGATCCTATCTAATAACAATGGTCTCAATATATCATCCAAAAGATTGTGTATTTGTGATATCAACCAATATTCTTGACACATATTTCCTTAACTTCATGAAATTAAATTTCTATAGCCCATGGCCATGGAATTTATTTTAAAAGTTTCTTTTTTATCATAGGGTTAATATATAAACTTCCATAAATATGGATGATACAAATAATTCCCCAAAAAATTAATTAATATCATATCATTCATGATGAACCTACTATACCAAAATTTAGTGTGAACATATGTTTCCATGGTTTCTAATATTAATTCTATCTTCACAATTCATGAAATGCATTAAGAATAATCTTAAAGGTATAAGGATCAGAACAAAAATTCTCAAAAAACAATATTAAATGAAAAGAAAACACATTGACTTCAAAATGGTGATTTATTGGAGATCACCAAGTGAAAAATACAAGAGATAAAGTCTCATCCTATTATGATTATTCTACACTTGATAGTATGCATCATATGTATCCAATTAGATGATGGTGTATATATAGTTGAAGAATATAATCAAATCATTTCAAGGTTCTCATAATAGTGAGGAACTTATATTACCTTATCAATGTGACATATACTCTAGTACATTATCACAATAATTATTATAGAAGAAAACCCAATTTCTGATAATGTATTTATTAATATTCAAGTATATTAATATACAATAAAAGTAAAAAATGGTTTGTTTTAGGGAACAAACTCCAAATAATTGTCCCTTATACTATATCCAACTATTAATGACTTTTAGGCCACTAGATATCACTTGATGTTCATAATTTTTATAAGATAAGGCTTGATTCAATGAGTCCACTATGGTGTATTTGGTGGAAACTCTAATTAATATGATGTAACTTATTTGAGAAAAATCCCTCAAGATATGATACTTATGAAGTATTTTATTCATTAACTAATGTGAAATTGGAACCTTTCTATGATCAATCACAGTAGTATTATCATAATATAATGTGATTGCATCTTTACTACTAGGTATCAAGCCAAGATAATGGATAAAGTGACCAATATAAACTGATTATTTTGTAACATTTGTAGCCACAATATACTTTGACCCTAATTTGGAATCTATGACCATGGATTTCATTGAGCTATTACATATAAAATAACCTTTATTGAGAGTAAATATGTATTCTAATTATGATTTTATATCATCTTGATATATTTGGAAACTAGTATATGTATTTTCCTTGATGAATAGATACTCATATCCTCTATAAAGCTATATTTTAATCTATGTAAATATGAGGCACTTTAGGATAGTCTTATATTACATCCAATGGTGGTCTCCTAAGTTAGATTGACATTTAAAAACCATGATTAAGTCATAGAAAACATTTTTCCTAGTACATTGAGTAACATACATGACTAAACCTATTATAGATTTTTATGTGGTACTAGTAATTCTCCATCTCTCCTCACATGTCTGAAGAAAAAGTTTCATAGAAATATGAATGTCGTGTGACATTTTCAATAACCATCTCTTGGATAATTCCCTACAAAATCACTTCAACATCTGGTCAATATATGTTTCATGTCTTATTCCAAGAAACCTCCAAGATCTACCATAATGGATATTGATCCCAATAATATATGATTCTTTACCTAATTATTTTATAGAGAGTCATGTGTTTAACCAAGTCTTAACATAATATAATATTACTATCTCATTTATAATTTGTAATATGTCATGAACATATACTATTAATAAAATAATTACACTCCCACTAAACCATTGGTAAACAAAATTCTCAAATTCATTATTTATGAAACCAAATTCCATTATCGATGCATAAAAGTGAATGTTCCATGACCTGAGTTCTTTATTTAATCAATAAATAGATTTCTACAACATTAATACATTTTTGTAAACATTTTAAGTCACAAAATCTTATAGTTGTGTCATATAGATATCTTCCTAATGGTTCTCATTGATAAAATTTATATTTAAAACCATTTACAATGTATCATAGTAATGGTAATTTTTTATGACTTGTATGATTATAAATGTTTTTACTATATAAAATGATGAAAATGTTTCACCATAATCTATTCCTTGACTCTGTTTAAACCCTTTACAACCATTCATGCCTTATATGAACTTTATTTTCCATCTATACCTAATTTATTCTTGAGTACCCATTTGCATCTAATGGGATTTACATCCACTATAGGGTATAATAAATTCTATAAATTGTTTATTTACATGGAAAACAATTTATAATTCCTGGATTATTACCACTTCGTAATTTTTTTTAACAGTGATTCCTTCGTTGAAAGAACAAATCACAAAAATTTATTAAAGAAATGAAAATTAAAAAAGTTGAAAAGTTGAATTTTTTTTAAAAAAATTTTAATGAAAAGGAGTAAGATCCATTTTAAGGTTATCCAACCACATTACTCCATTGGTTAATCCATTTTGTTAATAACATCTTACACCATGTTTTCTTCACGATAAACGTGAGTGATTATAAAATTTCACTTTGAGAGGTGTTGGAGATAGTCCATCCATTTGGAAGTAAGAGGCCAAGCAAGGTTCACAATGCCATTTCATGGGGCTTGAAAGATGGTATTGAAGTCACTTTCTATCCATATAATATTCCAAAAACTATCTTTTATAAACTCAACCGCTATAATGAATCTATACATATCAACTTCTAAAGAAGAGGCATATCATCAAACTCTATAACAGCATCCAAGGACCCAAACATTGTGATCTCTGCACACCACTTTGAAACCTAAAGGGCTTGAGTTCCCATTTGAGGAATCTTCTACTTGTTAGATTCTATTCCACTTATTACTTTATTGCAGGTTACAAGATAAGTATTATCAACAAATAATGAGTAACCATCTTTGGTGACTAGAAAACCACATATTTGAGGTTATCTAACCTATTTTTTAATTCTACCCAATAATTATGTCTTTGGAATATCCTATTATAAGGGGATTTGTGGAATACGTTCATGTTAAAAATCATGTGTATCTTGGGAAACAACTTCATAAAAGTCTATCTTTCTCCTATTATGTATTTTAGAGATATGAATCCTTTCAAAAAAATATGGGCCATCTGTTAACTATAGTTTTTTATCTAAAGAGTCATATATATAATATTATATAATTTTATTAGTATATTATAT